>JAPVLO010000080.1:5734038-6371153 GCA_027257055.1 Cephalopachus bancanus
GCTAGAACTACAGGCGCGGGCTATCACACTTGACTTATTTTATTTATTTATTGTACAGACGAGATCTCACCAAGTTGCCCAGACTGGTCTCAAAGTCCTGGGTTCAGGCAATCCTGCCGCCTAGCCTCCCAAAGTGCTGGAATTACAGGCTGAGCCACCACACTCGGCCTATACCAGATTTTTTTATCCATTCATCCTTCAGTAGACATTTTGGGTTGCATCCACCTCTTGGCTATTGTGAATAACACTGCTCTGAATATGGGAGTAGGTATTTCTTTGACATGCTGATAAATAAATTACTTTAGATATATACCCAGTAGTGAGATTACTAAATCACATGGCAGTTCTATTTTTTTGTTTGTTTGTTTTATGGCAGTTCTATTTATCTTATCATTATTTTTAAAATTTTATTATTTTTTCTGTCACCCAGCCTGGAATGCAGTGGCACAATCATGGCTCATGGTAGCCTTGATCTCCTGGGCTCAGAGGATCCTTCCACCTCAACCTCATGAGTATCTGAGACTATAGGCACATGTCACCATGCCCACCACCACCTGGCTAATTTGATCTGTCTTTTGATGTACAACAGTTTTGCCAGTGCATTTGGTATTGTATCCAAGAAATTGTTGCCATGTTCAATGCCATGAAGATTTTCTCCTATACTATCTTCTAGGACTTTTATAGCTTTAGGTCTTGCTTTTAGGTCTTTAACCATTTTGACTTAATTTTTTGTTTATGTTGTAAGATAAGAGTCAACTTCATTCTGTTAAATGTGGATATTTAGTTTTCTCAGTGCCATTTGTTGAAGAGACTGTCCTTTCCCCATTGAGTGGTTTGGCACCCTTGGAGAAGATCATTTCATTTTACACATGGTTTTATCTCTGGACTCTGTATTTTATTCCATTTGTCTCTTTGTCTGCCTTTGTGAAAGTACTATTCTGTTTTAATATCTGTGGTTTTGTAGTATGTTTTGAAATCAGGAAGTATGCATCCTCCAACCTTGTTTTTTTTCAAAATTCTTTTGACTATTCACGGTCCCTTGAGATTCCATATAAATTTTAGAATTTTAGATTTTTCTATTTTTGCAAAAAATGCCACTGGGATTTTGATAGAAGTTGCATTGACAGTCACTGATCTTTAACAAATGCAGTGGAGAATCTAACAAATAGTAAAAACTACCGAGGCAGCAAATAAAACCTTGATAGCCAGAAGCAATTATAATTTTTCTCAACCTTTTTGGAAAATAAAACTATCACAGCAAAAAATTATGCAAATAAATGCATTTGTTTCAGTGTGTCTTTTTCTCAAATCTACACAGATACTTTAAATCTATTAAAAAAGAATGAGAGAATCAGGTGATTTTTTTGAACATGGCAGTCCTAATAATAATGATTATAGTTATTATCATAGCATCATACCATTTGTTTTATGTTATATAAAGCATTCAGATTCCCTTATCTCATTTTATTATAGTCTGAAGCAGAATTTCCCAAAGTTATGGTCCCTGACATATTAGTTTTTCACAAAAAGGGTTTCATATCAAATAATTCAGAAGTATGCCAAACTACATTCTCTATTGTGTACTTAGAGGTTGATCATTAAAGGCTCTGAAAAGTACTGATGCAAAGATGTAAAAAAATCCATTCAACATTTTATAAACCAGTGTTTACCAAACTTTTATGGCCACAAAAAACTTTTTTTTTTTTTTTTTTTAGTAAACCTATTAATGGAGCTAAGGTAAGATGTAAAGGCCCTCAGAGCAGATAATTTTAAATGAATGTTTTTAGATGCTACATTGTAAATATTGAGTTTTCTCAAAGTGGTGCAAGAAACAAGGTGCATAAGTCAAAGGAGTGCATCTATCAACATAGGGACTGATTTCTCCCTTTATCCTTGTGAGGGGCTAAAGCTGGGAGTGAGATTTGACAATCATGGAGAACTGGGTGTGTTAGCAATAAAGAAACCAGGCCATTTCTTCTGTATGCGATTTGCATCATCTACATGAAGCCATGTACCATCCTGCTTACAGCAGTGCCCTTGCTGAGAAAGAACAAACACATTCTCTGTGGATATTGAACCAAGCTAGACCAGCTCTGTCAGATGGGATCTGCTTAATTTATTCCTCACATCATGATGATTTTGAAATATTTTCTACAGATGAAAATAAGAGATAAATCACCTCTCATCTTGCATGGTTAACCATAATTTGTTATATACCCTACCATGATATAGCCTCCTTCTTAATTTCTTTTGTATTTTAAGGAATGGCTTCTTCCAAAACATTGTAAGAGTTCAAGAACCTTTGAAGAATGTATTATTGATCTTTCTGGATACACAGATTTCTTCAGTCATCACAATCCATCAACTGTGCATTTGTTGACTTAATAATAAACAGATTTGGTTTTCAGGAGACTGAGGATCTATTAGGTTCCTTCATATTACTGTCGGGGTGTTAGGGTTAAGATACTCACTTCAACCAGGGCCAGGCCTGTAGTCCTGAAACTTAAACAGTGTTGGAAGTCCTTTCTAAGAAAAAGAATTCAAATTACTTGGTAAGAAGTTCAATATTCATTTAGAAGTATAGGATAAATCACCATCACAACAAAACATTTAAAGCTGACAAATTCTGAAAAGATCTCAAAATCCAGGAAAATACTTTATTAATTAGCTATCTGGCACACCCTTCAAAAAGATCATTTGTCTACGCACTTTTTGATTGCATATCCATGCAACGATGATTGATGATTTTGTCATAGTTTCTGCAGAGAGAGTAGGAGAAGAAATCAGTCTTTCTTCTAGCATGGTGGATCAAATGATATTTTTTTTAAATTGTTGATCGTATGGAAAGATTTCTTTTGGCTTCACAACTTGTTCATATTGGCATAACAGTTCTAGAATCGATACCAACTTTAGACGTATTTCTCTCAAATGACTTTCATATATTGGTTGTAAGATTTCAAGGCTTTGTAGGCGTTTATTGTTACAGGAAGTAATTTTAAATACTCATTGAACTAATGACACTCACTAACTTGTCTTTGGTGTAGCTAATGTTGTGGCATATTATGAGGGTTATGTGAGGCCCTGAGCCTAATAGAGAACAAGATTATTTCTGAAAATTATTCCTGCACTGGGACAGGTAGCAGTAACTAAACTCTACATGGAAGAGGCTATGGACCACATAAATAGCCCACTAAACCAAAGCTATATGTATTCTCATCAGCTTTCTTAGTTATGGTCTGAAAATGCCCTTGGCTACTTCCATGCCATCCAACAAGGGGAAATAGGACCAAAGGGAAGTTGACATGTAAAGAGACAATGGTCTCAGCCAATTGCATAAAATATCATATTCCTATAAAACTTACGAGAACACAGAGTCATGGGAACACTTCAAGTGAGGGACCTTGAAACTTAAGTTTTGTTTGTTTCACAGTGAATCCACTTCTAGATTAAACTCAAACTTCCTTCCACCAGAGTCACTGTTATTTGTTTTGAAAGCATGCTCATTTGCATCTTGAGCTCGGATAGGATCTGTAGAAACCATGCAAACACATGGGAGACATGTATGTGACTCTATCCTAGCTGGCCAACTTATTAAGTCTAATGAAACAAGAAGTGGCTTCAAGATGGCTGACTTAGAGGTTTCAGGAACTCACCTCATTCACAAAGAAGAACCAAAGTAATCAAAATGATCACGCTTTGAATAGCTTACCTAAAAGAGAATGATGGTATTTAACAGAGAAGTAACAGGAAACACACAAGAGAAGAAATAGGCAGCCTGTACAGCAGGGATTGGCTATGAGCTCCCAGCGTGGGGAAAGGATAAAGGAGAAACACCTAGCTGTATGTATTCCTATCATGAACTCCTGCACTCCTCACCATGGGGGAGTGCTTCAACCCAAGCCAGTCCAGATGTTAACGTGGGGGAACTACCTGGAGACGGTGTGACAGTATTGCACCAGAGAAGAAGCTCACACTGGTCCCACACACACCCAACTTCTAAGCAGCTGCAAGAAGGTACCATTTTGAGATGTCAGAATCTATTGGACTGACTGTATCCTGCTATGGGGCCCAACAACACCTATATCTTCACATCCCTGGAACCCCCTTGACATTCCTTGTCCATAACCACTGCCATGGCTGGCAGCTGCCACCAGGGCCAAAACATAAAACATTGGCAGCAACACTGCTGCCTCCAGTAGCAGGGCCGCTGTGCAGTTAAAAGCTCCCTAACAAAAGGCTACCTTACTTCTTATAGTAGCTACCTGGGGCCAAACGTGTGTACTTCCCAGCTGCCTATTTATGGTTGCTGCCACTGAAAGCAATCCTGCCCTCCTCCATAGCAATGACACAGAGCAGCTGCTCCTACCCCAACCCAAGCATTCCACTAGGTGCCTGGGGATCACTCCTCCCCTGCCCACCACAACCAGTGCCCACATGCACCATAGTGGGCCCTGAGGACAGGCCTGCCAGCCTGGTTCCTGCCACCCCTCTGTCCCCAGGGTGTGAGCATGTTACCCAGGGTCCTGGGGATCACCTTATCTAATCCACCATGAAGAAGACCTGAGCACTCCACCTGGTGTCCTGAGAACAGGCCCACCCAACCTGCCACTGCCAGAACAACAAACACCAACTTGCACCTGCCACTTGCAGGTTAGAAACTAGCCTGCCTAGCCCATTGCAGCCACTGTCAGCACCAGTACAGACTTCTTGTGAGTCAGAGGACTTTTCTACCACTGCTACTGTCATCACCCATACCACACTTGTTTTCCAGGGGGCTAAGCACCCTCCCATCTACCTGACCCACATCTGTGACTGTTGACACCCAAGTAAGTCCCCTGGAGGCCCAAGAATCAGCTGACTTGAGCCTGCCAACACCAGTGCCAGCATACAGCACCCTGGGGCCCAAGGACCAGCATAACATACTTGGCCTGCTGCTGTCACCACTAGAACCTGCAGCCCATTTGACATCCCTGTCTACAGCAAAACTTTGCCACAGCCTTCACCAATAACTGAACTCTAAGCCACTGAGCAAATCAAAGATACTACTGACACTGTTTACAGCCAAAAAATTCATATGGATCTCACACTAATGCACGTACAGAATCAAGGCCTACAGTGCCCTACCCAACCAACAATATAGATACATCTTCAGGAAAAGGTCCTCCCCTACAAAAGCAAATTCAAGAAACTGGAAGAATTGTTGCAGCAGCTGCACAGATATCCATGTAAGGACACATGAAACATAAAAAAGCAAGAAAATACGGCACCTCCAAGGAACATCATAATTCTTTAGCAAAAGCTTCTGATGAAAAACAAATTTATGAAACTTTGGAAAAAGAAAAAGAATTGAAACAATGATATTAAAGAAGCTCAGTAAAAACCAAGAGAACTCAGAAAACAATAAAAGAAATCATAAAAACAATTCAGGATATGAGTGAGAAATTTGTGAAAGAGAGAATGAAATGTAAAACACATTCAACAGCCTTCAACAATAGATTAAATCAAGCAGAAGAAAGAGTTTAGAACTTGAAGACAGTTTTAGATTTTTTAATAATCAAATCAGAACAAAATAAAGAACAATTTAAAAATAAACAAAGCCTACATGACATATAAAATATCATAAAGTGGCCAAATGTTTGAATTTTTTTTTTTTTTTTTGGTGTCTCAGAAGGTGAAGAGAAAAGAAAAGGAAAAGAAAGCCTATTTAAAGAAATAAAGCTGAAAATTGTGAAGTCTAACAAGGGACTTAGACATCCAGATACAGGAAATTCAGAGGTCTCCAAACAAGTACAATTCAAAAAGATCTTCTTCATAACACACTATAGTAAAAATGCCAAAAGTCAAAGACAAAAGAGAACTCTAAAAAATAAAATGGCAAGAGAAAATTGTCTAGTCACTTGTAAGGGAATCCTCCTCAGACTAACTGCAGATTTGTCAGCAGAAACCTTAAGGCCAAGAGAGAATGAAATGATATGCTTAAAGTGTTGAAAGGAAAAAAATCCAATCAAGAATATTATAGCTAGCAAAGGTATTCTTTTTTTTTTTTTTTGAGTTGGGGTCTCACTCTGTCACCCAGACTGGAGTGCAGTGGCACACTCCCGGCCACTGCAGCCTCGGCCTGCTGGGCTCCAGCGATCCTTCCACCTCAGCCTTCCAAGTAACTGGAACTACAAGCGCGCACTACCACGCCCGGCTAATTTTTGATTTATTGTGGAGATGAGGTCTCACCAAGTTGCCCAGGTGGGTCTCGAACCTGTGGGCTCAGGCAATTCACTCACGTCAGCCTCCCAAAGCGTGAGATTATAGGCTGAGCCACCAAGCCCAGCTAAGGTATTCTTTATTAATGAAGCAGATATAAAGTCTTTCCCAGACAAGCAAAAGCTAAGGAAATTCATCACCACCAGACCAGTCCTACAAGAAATGCTTAAGGGAGACCTAAATGTAGAGGAAAACGATAATATGTTTCATCCTGAAAACTCAGATGAAAGTACAAAACCCACTGGTAGAGCAAACACACAAATGAGGAAGAGAAAGAACTCAAATGTTACCTCTACAGAAAACCACTATACCACAATGATAAACAATAAGAGAGAAAGAAAGGAACAAAGGTTACACAAAACAACCAGAAACCAATAAATAAAATCACAGGACTAAACTCCCACATATCAATAATAACTATGAAATGTAAACAGATTAAGCTTTCCACTTAAAAGATGGAGATGGGCTAAATGGATAAAATAGCATGAACTAACTATATGCCGCCTACAAGCATCTTATCTCACCTATGGAGACATATATAGATTGAAAGTAAAGGGACTGAAAAAGATAGTTTGTGCAAATGCAAACAAAAAATAAGTGGAGCCGGGCTCGGTGGCTCAGCCTGTAATCCCGCGCCTTTGGGAGGCTGAGGTGAGTGGATTGCCTGAGCCTGCGGGTTCGAGACCCACCTGGGCAGGCGAGACCTCATCTCTACAATAAATCAAAAAATTAGCCAGGCGTGGTAGCGCACGCCTGTAATTCCGGCTACTTGGAAGGCTGAGGTGGAAGGATTGCCGGAGCCCAGCAGGTCAAGGCTGCGGTGGCCGGGAGCGGCCACTGCACTCCAGTCTGGGCAACAGAGTGAGACTCCAACTCAAAAATCAATCAATAAATAAAGTGAGTGGGAGTAGCTACACATATCAGATAAAATCAACTTAAAGTCAAAAACAGTAAAAAGAGACAAAAAAAGAAATTTATTGTATAATGATAGAGGGATAAATTCGGCAAAGTATATAACAGTTCTTTTTTTAAAATATTGTTTTATTTTCAATTGTATAACAGTTTTAAACATAATGTACCCTACACCAAAGCACCTAGATATTAAGCAGATATCATTAGATCTACAGAGAGAGATAGACTCCAATACAATAATAGTTGAAATAGGTTGCCTCGAGAAAAAAATTAACAAATAAACATTGTATTTAAATTGCAGTTTAGACCAAATGACCCAATAGATATTTATGAAACATTTCATTCAACAGCTACAGAATACACATTCTCCTCTTCAGCACACAAAGCACTCTTCAGGGTTGGCCATATGCTAGGACACAAAATAAGTCTCAATGTATTTTTTAAATTAGAGTCATAGCAAGTATTTTTTTAGACCACAATAAAATAAACTATAAATCAATAACAATAAGAACTTTAGAAACTATACAAATACATAGAAATTAAACCACATTTTCCTGAATAACCATTGAATCAAGGAAGAAATTAAGGAGCAAGTAAAAAAAATTCTTAAAACAAGTGAAAATGGAAACACAATATACCAAAACCTATCGAATACAGCAAAAATAGTGCCGAGAAAAGTTTATAACAATAAATGCCTACCTAAAAAAAGTAGAAAGATTTCAAATAAACAACCTAACAATGTACCTCAAGGAACTAGAAAAGCAAGAACAAACCAAAACAGAAATTAGTAGAAAGAAGGAAATGGTACAGATTAGAGAAGAACTAAACAAAATAGAGTCTAAAAAAATTACAACAGCAACAGACTAACAAGATGAAATATTTTTTAAAGATTAACAAAATTGATAAACCACTAGCCAGACTAACCAAGAAAACAAAACAAGCTACAATTAAATAAAGGTGGAATCCAAAAAAAGGAGACATTGCAACTGATACCACAAAAATACCACAGGTCATCTGAGACAGTTATGAACAACTATACACTAACACACTGGAAAACCTAGAGGAAACAGATACACTTCTTGACAAACACAATGTGCCAAGATTGAATCAGGATGAAATAGAAGACTTGACCAGGTCAGTAATGAGCAATGAGATTGAATCAATAATAAGCTTCCTGAGAAAGAAAAGTCTAGAATTGGGATGGCTTCACTGATAAATACTTTCAAAAAAATAAATTCAAGGGACACAAGTGTAATTTTGTTACATAGATATAGTGGTGGTGTAGTGGTGAATCTAAACATTTAGTGTAACAATCATCTGAATAATGTACATTGTACCCATTAAGTAATTTATCATCTCTCATCCCCCAACCCTTCTACCTTTTCAAGTCTCCATTATTCCACTATGGCATTCCTCTATGTTCATATGTAAACATTATCTAACTTCCATCTATAACTGAGAACATACAATATTTGACTTTCTGTTTCCACATTGTTTCACTTAAGATGATGGTCTCCAGTTCCATCCATGTTGCTTCAAAATACATCATTTTATTCTTTTTTATAGCAAATAGTATTCTATTGTGTCTACATACCATTCACTACTGAGTTCCACTAAACTTACAAAAAAAGAACTAACACCAATTCTGCTCAAACTATTTCAAGAAATTGAAGTGAAACTATTCTAACTCATTCTATGAGGCAAGCATTACCCAGATACCAAAGTCAGACAATGACACAACAAAAAAAGAAAGCTACAGGCCAATATCCCTGATGAACATAAACAAATCCTCAACAGAATTTTAGCAAACCAAATCTAACAGCACATCAAGAAAAAACACAACATGATAAAGTGGGATTTATCCCAGGGAGGCAAGGATGGTTCAACATATGCAAATCAATAAACATGATATATTACATCAGCAGAATGAAAGACACAAATCCTATAATTATCTCAATAGATGCAGAATAAACATTTTATAAAATTCACCATGTCTTCATAATAAAAACTCTCAACAAACTAAGTGGAGAAAGAACATACCTCAAAGTAATAATGGTCATATATGATAAACCCACAACTAGTATCATACTGAAAGAGACTTCTAAGAACTGTAACAAGACAAGGATGCTCACATTCACCACTCACATTCAATGTATTACTGGAAGTCTTAGCCAGGGCAAAAGAAAAAAAAAGGCATTAAATTAGAAAAGCAGGAGTCAAAGTGTCCCTATTTGCAGATGACATGATCTTGTACCTGGAAAAATCTAGACACCACCAATAAACTCTTATATCTGATAAATGTCGTAAAGTTGCAGGGTATGAAATGAACATACAAAAATGAGCAGCATTTTATACACCAATAATGAACTAGTTGAGAAAGAAATCAATAAAACTATTCCATTCACTATCACTACAAAAAAATACCTAGGAATAAATTTAACCAAGGAGATGAAAGACCTCTACAAGGAAAACTACAAAATTTTGATGAAAGAAATTAAAGAAGACACAAACAAATGGAAAGGCATCCCATGTTCATGGATTGGAAGAATTAACACCATTAAAATGACCATACTACCCAAAGCAATCTACAGATTCAATGCAATCCTTATCAAAATACCAGTGTCATTTTTCACAAAACTAGGGAAAAAAATCCTAAAACTTGTATGGACCCATAAAAGAGTCCAAATAGCTGAAAAAGTCCTGAGCAACAACAACAAAAAGTTGGAGGCCTATCTTACTTCAAAATATATTACAAGGCTATACTTAAATGTAAGACCTAAAACTATAAAACCATTAGAAGAAAACTTAGAAGAAACACTTCAGGACACTGGCCTAGGCAAAGATTTTATGGCTAAGACCTCAAAGCACAGGCAACAAAAACAAAAATAGACAAATGGGACCATATTAAACTAAAAAACTTCTGCACAGCAAAGGAAACAATCAACAGAGTGAAGAGACAACCTGTTGAATGGGGAAAATATTGGCAAACTACTTATCCAACAAGGGACTAATATTCAGAATATGCAAGAAATTCAAACAACTCAACAATGGAAAAAATTCCATTAAAAAATGGTCAAAGGAATGAATAGACATTTCTCAAAGAGACATACAAATGGCCAGTAGGTATATGGAAAAATGCTCAACATTACTAATTGCCAGGGAAATGCAAGTCAAAACCATAATGCGATATCATCTTAACCCAGTTAAAATGGCTATTATCAAAAAAAATAACAAATGCTGGAAAGGATGTAGAGAAAAGAGGACTCATGCACTGTTGGTGAGAACGTAAATTGGCAAAACCACTGTGGAAAGCAGTATGAAGATTTCTCAAAAAAACTAAAAGTAGAACTACCATACAACTGAGTAATTTCACAAGTAGGTATTTATCCAAAGGAGAAGAAATCAGTATTTCAAAAAAATACCTGCACTTGCAATGATATGGAAACTAGTTCTTTCCCATGATACGTTTTTTTGGAACTACTTGATATTTTTGAATGTGTACTTTATTACTTGGATTTAAAACATATCAAAAATTTAAAAGTCAAAATCACTGTATTTTACAACCCTTGCAGGAAATACATTAACAGGGATTTTAAAAATTTGAATACTATTTGGCTACTCTCCACAGCTATAACGAAATAAAACTCGGGTTTAAAATGACTCAGCCTGTAATCCCACGCTTTGGGAGGCCGAGGTGAGTGAATTGCCTGAGCCCGCGGGTTCGAGACTTGCCTGGGCAACTTGGCGAGACCTTATCTCCACAGTAAATCAAAAAAATTAGCCAGGCGTGGTAGCATGCGCCTGTAGTTCCAGCTACTCAGAAGGCTGAGGCGGAAGGATCACCGGAGTCCAACGGGTCGAGGCTGCGGTGGCCGGGAGCGGCCACTGCACTCCAGTCTGGGCAACTGAGTGAAAATCCGACTAAAAATAAAAAAATAAAATGACCATTCTGATGTATTTGGAGACACCAATGTGCCTTTATTAATGAAAAATAATACTACGCTTTAAAAAGTTTGTAGAGTTTAATTCTATTTTTTAAAATTAGATTTAAAATATGAAGACTTTTTACTACTCAAATATTTTGTTAAACTAGATCTTTTTTCTCTGTACAACTTCTTGTGAATTTACATGGCACTAAGAATTTGGTAAAATTAACGAAAATTTTCTACCTTGATTCTCAAGGAAGTTAATAAAAAGAAAAGAGGGAGAAAGTCTGCACTTTAAAACTTTATCAGCTGGGTTCAGTGGCTCAGCCTGTAATCCCGCGCCTTTGGGAGGCTGAGGTGAGTGGATGCCTGAGCCCACGGCTTCGAGACCTGCCTGGGCAGCAAGACCTCATCTCTACAATAAATAAAAAAATCAGCCGGGTGTGGTAGAGCATGCCTGTAATTCCGGCTACTTGGAAGGCTGAGGTGGAAGGATTGCTGGAGCCCAGCAGGTCGAGGCTGCGGTGGCTGGGAGCGGCCACTGCACTCCAGTCTGGGCCACAGAGTGAGACTCCAACTCAAAAAAAAAAAAAAACTTCATCAATATAGAATCAATCTCTGTATAGTATATGAGAGGTCTTCAAAAAGTTCATGAGGCTTCTCCAAAGGTAATGAGTTATTTCAATTCATTGTTTTCAATCAAAGATCAAACTTCTTGTTCTACTCTTTCTCCCCTTCCCACGACTTCATGTGAATAGTCTCATAAGCAACAACCACAAAACCCAAAGAGTTCATGAAAATGTATATTATGAAGATCTATGCATGTATTCCAAATTATTTTGGACCAAATAAACTCGTACTAACTTATAACATGTCACTTAGGAAGATAAGACATCAGTTAGAAAAAACCCCTATCAGAGCAACATGAATTCTGCTAAAATAGAAGCAAGGACAAACATCACATTTCTGGTGAAGCAAGGTGGAAGAATGGTGAAATCAATAATGCTTTACATAAAGTGTATGGGGAAACTGCCTGCAAATAAATCAGCAACTTACAAATAAATAATTCATTTTAAGAAGGGACAAGATGATGTTGACCATCAAGCCTGTTGTGACCAACCACAACATTCTAAGGTGCATAAAAAATTCATCTTGTTTGTGCTCTAACTGTAGAGGATCAGCTATGAACAGCAGAAACAATAGCCAACACCATAGCCATCTCAACTGGTTCAGTGTTTACAATTCTTACTATAAAAAAAAAAAAGTGAGGTAAATTTCCATTCAAAACTATTTTCGGCTTAGCTGTTGCACCCAGACCCGCTGCAGACAAGAACAGAGAGAAAAACAGAAATGTTAAACAAGTGAGATCAAGATTCTGAAGCATTTCTTCGAAGCACTGTAACAGTTGACTTCATCTTCCAATTATTCTATTGATTTCTGAATTTTTATACCAAATACAATCATTTCTCGGAATCAAGGGGGCATTTGTTCCAAACTGTGTCTCCAGAAGCAGCCAATTGTCCAGTCATTTATATGTTAAGTTGTATAGCAGGTATTGCAGAACTCATGTTACCAAACATACCAAAATCTGAGGATACTCATGTCCCTTATATCAAATAAAGAAGTAGTTGCATATAACCTATATACATCCTCTTGTATACTACCTAATACAACGTAAGTGTTATGTAAACAGTTGTTATACTGTATTGTGTTTTTATTTGTACTGTTTTGATTATTTTATTTTTAAATTTTTGAGTATTTTTGATCTGAAGTTGGTTGAATCTGAGGATGCAAAACCTGTGGATACAAAGTCAACTATATTCTTATTTCTAAAAGCTCTTTCTTGTTTTTTGAGGGCCTCTCTCTATAAAAGTACTTTTTATGAGTGCTATGTCTTATAGATGATCTCTGAAGATACAAAGAGATTTTTGAAAGGGCTCTTATGTTACCTGAATTATGTCTGTTTTCTCCAACATCAGTTTTATTATTTAATAGAAAGATAGATGAGAATGGAAGATCTCAGAATGTATGTGGAGTTTGTTTACTGATGAAAAGTAGCTTTTTTCCTGAGGACCCACCATGTGGCAAAATTTGGAACACCTCTGTTTGTGGTCCAGCTGAGAGTTCATTCCATTTCTTTAATTTTTTAATTTTTATTTTTTTAGAGACAGGGTCTCACTCTGTTACCCAGGCTGAGGCACAATGATGCAATCATAGCTCACTGTAGCCTCAAAACGCCAGGTTCAAACAATCCTTCTGCCTCAGTCTCCCAAGTAGCTAAGACTAAGAAGTCCTGGCTAATTTTTTACTACATATTTTGTAGAGAAGGATCTTGCCATTTTGCCTAGGCTGCTCTCAAACTTCTAGCTTCAGGTGATCCTTCTGCCTCAGCCTCCCAGAGCACTGAAATTACAGGCACAAGCCACCGTGCCAGGCCCCGTGTCTTTAGAGGACAACCATTCTAATTTTTCTTCTTCCTGGGAGTAAATAGCCCAAATACTATGTGTGAGGATGGGAAATGTGGGTGAGGAGTTAACTACTTCGTACTCAGCATTCAGTTTATCCTTGTGTTTTCAACTTCGTTTTGCCCTCTATTAAAGTTATATATCACATCTGATCCCAAATCATACTGGGGTCTTGCTGTACAGATCGGTTCCTTTCTCCATTGCAGTTATCTCCTGCAATACTCTGGGCTGCAGTCTCCCTGGTTATTTTAAAAATTATCATCTTCTAATTGTTGCTGTCATCCAGAAATTGTAGTGAATCTCTCATCTGTGAAGGTTCCCCTCCGAGTAGTTAGCCTTTATTCTCTTTTTATTTCTGTACTATAATTTTAATGGGATGCTAGAGCAGAAGGGAATTTGAAAAAAAAATGTGCTTAGTATGTGAATGCCATCTGGAATCAAAAGAAAATAAGAATTTTTTTTTTACTCTGCCATTGATTTTAAAGCACACAGCGATTCATTATAGAAAACCTAGAAAGTCTATGGCACATTTTTTTCTAAAGGATCACACAAGGATAAACTTCTAAATCCTTTAACTATAACATAATCCAGCTGGGCACAGTGGTTCACACCTGTAACCCCAGCCACTAGGGCTGGGAGGGTCTCTTGAGCCCAGAAATTCAAGGCTGAACT
This sequence comes from Cephalopachus bancanus, assembly GCA_027257055.1. NCBI lineage: Eukaryota > Metazoa > Chordata > Mammalia > Primates > Tarsiidae > Cephalopachus > Cephalopachus bancanus. The sequence goes on from JAPVLO010000080.1 coordinate 5,748,272, forward strand.
ATGATCACACCACTGCACTCCAGCCCGAGCAACAGAGCAAGATTGTGTCTAGATAGATAGATAGATAGATAGATAGATAGATAGATAGATAGATAGATAGATAGATAATCCAAATATTGAACCGAGTTGGACCTGGGTGTCCAAAAAGAAAAGCATAGTCCTCATTTGTTAAATACCTTTTAGTGCCTGGTACTTCACAGATATTGCCTCATTGAATATCTATTTTACAGATGAAGAAACGGAGACTCAGGAAGCAGTTTACACAAGGCTGCACACCTAGTATAGGAAAACTCAATATCCAATGTAGTACCATCTGATTTCTACACCATGCATGTTGCCTATGGGTGGCAAAATTGGTAAAAGGTATAAATGATGCCCACAGAGGCAAGGTCTGAGTAGAAAATAAAGACCTAAGTATCTAGTTCAATTGATTGTTGCCACAGTCAATGTGACAACATGCATGATCAGGGAGCTATTTGTAAGTAGAGGGGACTCTTGACAGATCTCTCTTCCCAAGAATGAACATTTCAAGGAAACTGGTTTAATTGACTTCATGTGGCACACAGGCTGCTGTCTTCCATTTAGTTCTGTGATTGAGAGGCTCTGCTGAACTCTTCCTTCAGCAAATGCACTTATAACCATATTGGCATTTCAGTTTCAGAGAAAAGAAATTATTAATTAAAGTGTACATTATCGAACAATCACAGTACATGTAGGATACTACTATGGGAATGGTAGTAAGTGGACAATCTATTAATCAATTATTGCCACAAGTCCAAACCATATTGACAAATAACATTAGTTATAAGATTTTTAAAAATGGATCTGCTTTACTTATCTCAATGTCATGGTTTCTTTCCTCAGTTTGAAGTTTTAAAAGACTGACTTTTTTAGGGGCTAATGAAATCAAATATTTATTACTATTTTTAAAACCTATTTCATGACAATGAATCTTACATATGCAAATGGAAAAAATTAGATCTGTAGCTCTCCAGATGGAAGTTATTCAGAACAGATGCCATTATTTAGATGTGTACTCTGGAAGAAGGGATAATCATATAGCTCTTAATGATTATAGCTGGTTTCTAATTTACAAGATAAATAACATATATGGGGTAGTCAAAGCACATTTAGGCGGAAGCAAAAAGCCTCTGCTTTCCAGGGAGTGAGGTACAAGGGATACATCTTGTCTTGTTATTTTAATTATTGACTTAATTGTTGCTGGAAGTGAAATTGCCGTGTCTAGAAACCTCGATATAGGCACAGCAGTAAGGAGATACAAGACCATACAAATAGCTCAGAATGCTAGTCTGACATTTTCTCTAGGGAATCTTTTTTTAATGAACACAGCTAATTTTATTCAATTCTCAAAAAAAATTATACTCAATATTTTGTTTTTAAATGTATGTTACCTTTTTTTTTTGGAATGCTCACAGCCACCCCAGCATCGACCTGCTGGGTTTAGGCTATCCTTCTGCCTCAGGTTTCCAAGTAGCTAGAACGACAGGTGTACGCTACCATGCCCGGCTAATTTTTTGATTTATTGTAGAGACAAGGTCTCACCAAGTCGCCCAGTCTGGTCTCAAACCCCTGAGCTTAGGCAATCCTCTTGCTTCGGCCTCCCAAATATGTTACCTTTTATACAATAGTTTTATTATTCCATCCTCTTGAGTTGCTCAGAGTCTTGAGTTGTTCAGTTAGGAGCCTGTGGTCTACTATTCTGATTAAGTTTCTTTTCACTTTTCATGGCCAACATCTGGCTACTAAAAGAAAGATTTCTGATCCTTTCGATCGCTTGCTGATAGGATGAGACTGCATTGTTACCCATAACTACATGACCTAATTTAGAATCAATTCTAGCATCCAGTCCTGCATTTCTAATCAAATTCATTATCCATCTTTCAGATTCTTCTGGAGTCATATTCAGTTTATCTGCACTGACGGATACAGCAAAAAGTCCCACATATGAAGAGTCAATGTCTATGGTCATACCACCTTGAATGTGCTTGATCTCAAATATGAAGAGATGGGCAGTTTCAATGAAATCCTCAAGACAAGCCACCAAAAAGAAGTTGTTCACAAGCACAGATTCACATTCCTTCAGATTTTTCTAAGCCTCATCAAAGTCATAGCATAGGATCATTCAACTAATTCTGTAATTGGATCTCTATATGTGTAAGACTTCTGTTGAATACCTTTGACTAGATCTTTAAGCACCTGCTGGCACTTTCGAACCTCTTTGTTATGACTGCTGTAGTCAAATAGTAGAGACTTTGTGGACACATTGCCCGAACTGTACTAAGATACTGTAGTTGGTAAAGGAAGAGATCAATAATATCATCACGACCTCTGGAGTGGTTGAAGAAAGCAGAGACCAGTGAATGAGCCATGTTTGCGACTGAAGAGACTGGAGTGAGAACTCACAGAATTACATCCTGGGCAACATAACGAGACTTCATTTCTATTTAAAGAAAAATAAAAGAACTCAAAAAATTATTATCTATGGTCTACTTTAATTGTGTAAGGTCTTCCATGGCTGCATCCCAATTCTGCACTAAGATTTCAGAGGCCAGTTATCTCCTGGAAAAAATGAACATAAAGCATTTTTATCTGTTGCTGGAACCAGCACTCTAAAATAAAAAAATTTTCTGTTGCTTCTCCTGAGGAATTCCCACATTCATAATGGAATGTTGCACACCTGTAGAGGGGGTTGAAATATTCCTGCCTAAAACCATGTTTGTCTACCAGATAGTCAAACAGCATCAGACCATTCCTGACTGATTGCATTAGCCTTGTTGTTTCTGGATCTTCAAATATCTTCGAAGTTGGTTCTGTTTCTGCCTGAAGCTGTTTCAGTTGTGGTTCTTTTTTCTTGCAGAGCATGAGGAATATCACCAGAATGAAGTCTTTTGTATACATCCATCACAAAGTCTACCATGCTGGAATCACTGAGAAGATCCAATTTCCCTTCTAGTAATTCTCTTTCATTATATATCAAAACCAGCTCTGTTTGTGCTCTTTACCTCAGTGAATGACAACTCCATTTGGACAGTTGCTTGGACCTAAAACCTTGGAGTCATCCTTGACTTTTCTCTTTCTCTTCCACTCTACATCAAATCCACCAACAATCCTTTATTTATAATCTTTAACATAGGGAATATTTTATCAACCAATACTATTTTCCTCAATCTTTTCCCATTAAGTCAATAAACCTTTAAGAAGCGTCCACTTTTTGCACTTTATAGATTGAGAATTGGTATTTTGCCTGTGATAGTCAAAGAAAGGAAGGAACCCTCCTGGAAAAAAAAAATAAAATATTTTTGTTGCACTTAATTGGGAAGGAAAGACGTGAATGAGAAATTCAGACCAACTCTAGCAAAGTTCAGTCTAATTTTAAAAAGAAAAATAAGTCATGCATAAATTTCCAAAAGTTTCTACCTAACACCCACATATGAAAGGCACATTTACCTTTGACTTTTTTCTAAATACCGCTACAAATTCGAAGTACACTTGAAATGTAAGCAAGGTCAGTAAAATAATCTATAGACCTAGGGAAGTTATTAGAGTTGGATCCATGGCAGATGATATTGGCCAATGAAATCATTTTTTAGACGGGCGCAGTGGCTCACACCTGTAATTCTAGCACTGTGGAAGGCTGAGGTGCGAGGATTGCCTGAATCCAGAGGTTCAAGACCAGCCTGAGCAACGTGGCGAGACCTCATCTCTACAATAAATAAATAATTAGCCGTGCGTGGTGGCACACGACTATAGTTCCAGCTACTTGGAAGGCTGAGATGGAAGGATTGCCTGAGCCCAGCAGGTTGAGGCTGTCGTAGCCACGAGTGTGCCACTGCACTCCAGTCTGGGCAACAGAGTGAGACTACAACTCAAAAAAAATATCATTTTCATAAGATAGAAAACCTCTGTGATGTAAGATACCATGATGATATAAAATGTTGTACTAGAGCTATGCCTCTTGGAATAAAGATCCTGGCAAACAGAAGAAAGAGAAAAAGAGAGGAAGAAGGGAAGAAAGGAAGGGAGAGAGAGAAAGAAAGGAGAGAGAGAGAGAAAAAAAACCTAAATTGTCATTTAGTAGAAACTGCCAATTGCCTCTGTGCTGAAGTTAGAGCTCAGCTCACTCAAGAAATGAAACATGAAATTACAGATGATGTAATGCAATTTCAGAACCACATTTATACTCAAAGGGAAATGGAGAATTGGCCATTATGTAGGTAATGAAGACATATCTTTATTATTTAGGAAACAAGAAAGACAATCTTTATACAGGGGCAGGGAGTGCTATATGAAGACTTGAGGATGCCAAAAGGACAACTATGACATCATGTAACAAGGCTAAGGAAGTCACATTTGATGGTAAAATATACATGAACATTCAGTGATACAGTACTTTATTTGTGATAATTAGCAAAGTATTGTACTTGAAAGCATCAAAATATATATTACTCGCAAGTAGTTCAAAGAAAAGTACACTTTAAAATTATAAATTGGATTTTACCTTCCAAATTATATGCATTTATTTATATTTTAAAGTAGTAGCCACATTTTTTAATGATATGGCAATTAGAGTTGAAATTCAGAAATGCTATCTTTAAGCATCTCTGACTTTGCAAGTCAGGAATAATTCCACGGACTGATTTTATTGTGAATAAGAATGATCATAACTTCAACTCTGTCTTGCTACCACTGTGACTGCTAATAGCAATGTGCTGATATGAACACTTTTTTTAAAAAGATGGAGGTCACACTGTGCTGCCCAGGCTGGTCTTGAACTTCTGGCCTCAATCGATCCTCCCACTTCAGTCTCCCAAAGTGCTGGGATTACAGGCATAAGCCACCATGCCTGGGCTGATATAAACACTTCCTTGCAAAATGTGAAGTCTTATTTCACCGAAGAGTACAAAGTAGGCTATAAAGGACCATGGCTAAACACATGAACTATGGAATCAGAGACATTTGTGGGAATCCTACCCTCACTGTGTCTCTGTGAAAATGATTTCTAAACCCCTGAACCTAAATGTCTTTATTCATAGTCTAATAAAGGTACCAACTGTGTAAGTAGTATAAGGATTCAAAGAAATAATAGAATAGTTAACACATGCCTGACCCATGAGATGTTTGATTTTGTTTTGTTTTGTCAACCCAAATAACAAACAGAGATGACGACTCTCTAAAAGAAAATGATCTTTATTCGAGAACAGGCATTGCAATAGGAATAAGTATGACTTGGTAAACTATGTGTGTGTATTCCCCTTGGGACACCCATTCTAAATAAATATCATTTTGTTTTAGAAAGCCTCTCTTTCCATCTGTTATTTAGGATGGCAGTTTTATTGCATGTTAATGAAAGTTACTTCAACACCAATTTAATAGATATAGTTTGGAAGCACAAATTCAGGGAGAATAAATAGACCCTTTAAAATATTACATTAAAAATGTCCTTCATGATGAAATAGATGGCCTGATATGCTCATTCAGAAGTCATCTTTGCAAATTTCTACCTGTGGACATTTTTTGGCAAATAGATGAGTTCAATAGGTTATTTGTTTTCAACAAAAGTTCTAACTCAAAGAAGAGTAATGCTGGATTTCATTCATGTATTCAACTATTATATTTCCTTTTCTGGGATGTGAACTTAGAAAAGAAGGAAAATTCTTGTCTGTGGGAGGCACTTGAGCTGAAACGTCATTTGGATTAAGGCTAAGATGGCCAAAGTGGACCAAGTAGGAGATAAAGAAGCAGAGGAGAGGCTTGAGAGAACAAGCAAGAGTGAAAACAAGGGCCAATGAGAGCAAGAAACAGAGAGGTACAGGCAGAGGAGGTTAACAAGGCCCTGACACATGGGGCAAGGCCTTGATTTAAGATAGCTTATCTTCCCGCACACCGTGATGACCTAAATTTCTGGGAGATTTCTTTGATGCTCCAAATTATTGCCACAACTCTCTCCATTTTGCCTACCCTGGTTTTGAGGGGTTTTCTGTACTTTACAACTATAAGAGCCTGGTACATAGTAAATACTGAAAAATGCGTTCTTTGGACCTGATATCTTTACCGGGTTCTCTTTTGACTTAAGGTGGAATCCCTTTCTTGGAGACATTCTATGAATATCAGTGTCTCTTATCCTAGTGAGTTGGAAGGATAAAAAAAAATAAGGGTACAATTTTGGGAGAAGTAGGGGTAAGGGACTTGATTCTTGGTATCATTATTTCATCTTATTGCTGAGTTTGCTGGTTGATAAGTGGACATGATGAAGACAGCACCAACATCTAGCATTCAACTTAGGTACAAGAGGGAGGAATCAGAAGTAGGAATATTTTTGCCTGACATGTCATTATTTGTCTAAATAACATGATCATTTAGACATGTGTTATCTGTTTACAGTTTGGATAATGAAGAGATGCCTAGGGATGGTCCAGTAAGATTGCATAGGATTGCATGGTGGCTCATGCCTATAATCTCAGCACTTTGGGCGGCAGAGGCGAGAGGATTACCTGAGTCCAGGGGTTCGAGACCAGCCTGGGCAACATGGCAAGACCTCATCTCTACAATAAATCAAAAAAAATAGTTGGGCGTGGTGGTGTGTGCCTGTGGATCCAGCAACTTGGACAGCTAAGGCAGAAGGATCATCTGAGCCCAGCAGGTGGAGGCTGCTATGGCTGTGAGCATGTCATTGCCCTCCAACTTGGATGACAGCAAGTCTTCAACTCAAAAAAAAAGATTGCATAAGACAATATTCCTGTTTCCACCCTGACTTTCTGTATTTTATCATTTATATGGTAGTTATTTAACCTTCTTACCATCATATAACATGGTAGAGTGTACTGTGCTAGAGTGATGTAATCATGTTTCCTTACTGACTATTAATATGATTTTTTAAAAAGTCCTGGACACTGTAAACAGAAACTGTTTTAAGCTAACATATAGGAGTGTCAACACACAACTGCATGAGTTAGTTAATGAAGGTTAAAGCTCCACACTGCTAAGGAAGCATTATATTTAAGAGTTGCAGAGAATTATCTATGAAGTCTCAAAATTGAGCTCTAGGAAATAAATATTTTATACAATTGCAAGTTGAGACTAACTCTCCAGATATTATTTGTTGTCTTAAAATATTTAGCACTTCATTTATCCCTCAATAATTACTATTATTTATTAAATAACTATTACTATTATTAAAGGACCAAGTACCATATGTAATAATAACTATTATAAAGTTATTATTTATGCATATAATACAGAACTTTATTAGTAGTAGTACTGCATATAATAATTTAAATGTTGACTATCCAAATTTTTTATAAACTATCCAATGCTTTACAATATATAGCATTTTATCCCAAAATAATGATTAGCCCTTATTAATATTGGTATTTAGTATGAGTAGTACCAGTATTTAGCAATCATTCACTAAACAACAATTACTATTATTTAGATACAAAACATGTTACATACAATATTGTATAAATAGTCATTATTTATATGTATTATATAGAACTATATTACTGGAAATAATAGTATAACATTGTTTATCCATAAATCATGATATTTATAAATAAAACCCTAAGTATACTCAAGTAAAACTTTAATACATTTATAATAATGTACTGCTATATAGTAATAACAATTATTTCAAAACATTTTTAAAATATAGGAAATAGAAAAAGGCAAAAAACCCTTTCTCTATTTCTTTTGTTGATATTTAAGTCTATTTCCTTTTGGTCTTTTTCCTATACAAAAGTTGTGTTGTTGCTGTCATTTTCTTTGGTTGTGATTACAAGCTATAAAATTTTGTGTTCTACTTTTTAAAGATAATGTTACAGCCATAGCGTTTTTCAAGTTTTTATCGAATCTTCATTAATACAATTTTTATCATAGTACAACACAGTTGACCCTTGAACAGCATGTTTTTGAACTGCATGTGCTCACTTATACCTGGATTTTCTGTCTGTCACCCCAAAACAGTAAGACCAACCCTTTCTCTTCCTCCTCCTCCTCAGCCTACTCAACTTGAAGATAATGAGGATAAAGACCTTTATAATGATCCACTTCCACCTAATGAATGGTAAATATATTTTCTCTTATTATTTTCTTAATAACATTTTATTTCGCCTGGTTTATTTTATTGTAAGTCTACAGTGTAAGATATATATATATATATATATATATATATATATATATATATATAAAACATAAAAAATGTGAATCAATTGCTTATGTTATCAATAAGGATTCCAGTCAATTATAGGCTACTAGTAAAGTTTTTTGGAAGCCAAAAGTTGTATGCATTTTTTACCATACCAAGGGTAGGTGTCCCTAAACCCTGTGCTGTTTAAAGGTCAACTGTATTTCATTATGTGGTGGTAGCACATTATCTATAATTTCTAACTGGAAATTTAAGTTCTTTCTAAATAATTTTTATGCTTATTTATAAAATATTTTTAGTAACTTCATTAGAATGTAGGAATATCTTCCTATAATCTATATAGTTTATTCTTTTCAATTTGCTTAGTTTAATCACCCACTATAAGCCGTTTTAATTCATATGAAATTTAGATGTTTCCACATAAGATACAATGGGATTTATTAGAAAATACTAAAAAATGACTATTCTGAGACTGTGATCTGATTCTTGGGGACTCAGTCACTGTTGCTAATGGTATTTTGTTTTTTGGAGGTTGTCTTCCTAGAACTGTCTGGGGAAAATAATTCAGTATTAATATTTAGAATATTTTCCCTATTGGTACTTTGTCTAAACTTTGCTAGTTTTTTTAAATAACAAAAATGACACGTTTTAACAAGTCAAGTAGTACAGAAACACTTAAGAAAGTTTAGTAATTTGCACTCTACTCCTGGTGACTTCCACCTGCTCCCACAAGATAACTGATGTTAACAGCTTGCTGTGTAACCTTCTCAACTCTCGTGCAGATGGATGGATGGATAGATGGATGAATGGATAGATAGATAGATAGATAGATAGATAGATAGACAGACAGACAGATAGATAATGATATAATAGACGGATAGATGGATGTTATCTATGTATTACTTTTCAAAGTTGAATCGAATTACAGTAGCAATGTGTAGTATGACATTAGCTCAAAAGATGGCATTAATCACATGAATGCTACCATCACCATGCAACAGACAGGACACTCAAAGAAAGTGGTGGAAGAGCAGTTGTCGTTCGAGGAGCACAAGACCATTTTCAAGTGGGATTTGAAAACTGAGTACATTGCGGAAGTACAGTGTCAACGGAGGTGTGAGTATGCAACAGAAACTCCAACACACCTAACAATTGCACACTTTCGTGATAAGTTTAAGATGCAGGGTACTGTGTGTGATGTGCACAAGGGAAGATCCAGGAGGCTGAGCACAGCAACAAGTCCTGCAGTTGTTCGCTGTAATCAGAAGTGTCTCGATGCTGATGGTAACCACTTTGAGCACCTCTTGTAACTACAGAAGTCAAATGTGACTTATATTCATCTTTTGCTATCAATATATATTGAGTAGTGCGATTTTGATACACTTCTTTCATTTCTTAAACTGTGTATACATTTTTTTGCACCCTCTGTATATAGCATGTGCTTGTGCATATACTTCGAGATAATTTGTTTTGTCTTTGAAAACATTGACGTCTTTTTCACTTAGTAATAAGACATAGACATATCCTGAGCAACATTATACACCTAACATCCTTTAAAATATATACATATGTATATACATGGGGGGGCAAAGAGACAGAGAGAGACAGAGAGGCAAAGAGAGTTTATTCAGACCAACCTTAAGGATTCCAACCTGGGAGAATAAATTCAAGTTGCCCTGAGTATACACTACCCTAAGATGTTCTTTAATAGCTGCATAATAGTACATGGTGTGGATATATCATAACTTATTCAAATATTATGGACATTCAGGTTGTTTAGAAGTGGATATTTTGTCCTTGTAAATAATGCTATATAAAAATTATCAAATATATATAATTACATATTAATTTTTATTTTTATAGGACATATTACTCCAAGCTCTTAATAATTGACCATCTGAAGTTGAAAACTGTCTTGCTTAACTTGTATCTTCACACTATGAATGAGATTATGCATATTTTCAAGTGTTTCTTGACAATCTATGTTTTCTCTTCTATGAATTGCCCATTCTTTCATTGGGTTGTTTTTCTTTTTCTTTCTCTTAGTAGGAGAAATGTATATGTAAGGGGAAATGACACTTGGTCTATCACATATAGTGCAATTATTTTGCTCCAATCTACTATTTGCTTTTCAATTTATGACATCTCTCTCACATAATTTTTTAAAATTTGTATGAAACTTTATTGTTTGGGAGTGTACTTCAGTCAAGAGGAAATTATGTCAACATCATTTATTCAATCAATCATGCACTGCTCTGAATTGAAATGTCAGCTTGGCTATATTTCAAACTATCATATATCCTTAGATTTGTTTTTGTTCTCTCATTTTATTACATTGCTCTGTTAACATCTCTACTATGATATATCATGGCAGTGTGTTCTATATTAGATTGCTCTGTTAACATCTCTACTATGATATATCATGGCAGTGTGTTCTATATTAGAGTAAATAAGTAATTAGTTAAAATAATTGTCACTCTGTTGACTATGAATATGTTACTCTAAAATTCTTCCAACATTACCCCATAGACACTATTAATAAAATATAAAGTGCTCTATGTTAATGTACAGGAATACCATTTTATCACAGTAGCTTTGTACTACATTTTAATATTTGGCAAAGCAAGATGGTACCTATCCCCTGCACATATGTCCAAGTGTACACATATATATCTTCCTCTAAAATTATTGACTTTTCTTAAATATTGATCCCTCCAACATTTCTACACTGTTGGTGGGAGTGTAAACTAGTGCAACCTCTGTGGAAAGCAGTGTGGCGATTCCTAAAAGCTCTAAATATCAACCTCCCATATGACCCCGCAATCCCCCTACTGGGAATATACCCTGAAGAACTCAAATCACTCTATAAAAAAGATACCTGCACACGTATGTTTATCGCAGCATTGTTCACAATAGCAAGAACCTGGAAACAACCATGCTGCCCATCAAAAGAGGACTGGATTTAAAAAATGTGGTACATATACACGATGGAATACTACACAGCCATAAAGAAGAACAAAATCATGAATTTTGCTGCAACCTGGATGGAACTAGAATCTATAATACTGAGTGACCTCTCACAGAAACACAGATCCGAGTATCACTACCCTAAGATGTATATATAATGGACCTTGAACATCCAATGTAATACTATAAGAAAATGACTGACGGTACTGGGAAACTATGGGGGGGGAGGGGGATGGGATTGACAGTAGCAAATATCTGTCTGGGGAGGGGGAAACACCTCTTATCAACAGGGTGCCTGAATGAAACGTAATTGTACACCTAACCCTTAACTGCACCCCATAAAACCATAATTAAAAATATTGATAAAAATAAATAAATAAATAAATGAACTACATGAAATATTCACCCTAAATAAAATTTCACAACTCAAACCCTTCTCATTAGACCAAGTTTCTGTCCTGCCCTTGTGCACATATATAATTCCACAGCATTATAACCAAATCTGAATACAACTTTGAATACAAATTTTACTTTTTTCACAAACATTTTAAGTATTTTCCATGTTGCTATGTAGTTTTCACATATATTGTTATTTATGATTACATAGCACACCAATAATATGTCATAATTTACTTAAATATGCTGCTACTATTAGAATTGGATTGTTTCCAATTCTTTACTATTATGAGTGATGCTATTAAAGGAACTAATGAATTAACCAAAAAAAAAAAAAAATATATATATATATATATATATTGATCCCTCCATATAAACTTTATCTTGTTCAGTTTTTTGTTTGTTTGTTTGTTTGTTTGTTTTGAGTTGGAGCCTCACTCTGTCGCCCAGACTGGAGTGCAGTGGCCGCTCCCAGCCACCGCAGCCTCGACCTGCTGGGCTCCGCGATCCTTCCGCCTCAGCCTTCCGAGTAGCCGGAATTACAGGCGCCTGCTACCACGCCCGGCTGATTTTTTTATTTTTATTGTAGAGATGAGGTCTCGCCTGCCCAGGAGGGTCTCGAACCCGTGGGCTCAGGCAATCCACTCACCTCAGCCTCCCAAAGGCGCGGGATTACAGGCTGAGCCACCGAGCCCGGCTTGTTCAGTTTTAAACATTGATATTATGATCAGGTTTCCATTACAGTGCTGCATTCATTTAGAAACGATTGACATTTTTATCCTAAGACTTTTAACACAGGATTAGAAAATAGTTTTTTATTAGCTCAGGTTTTGTTTTATATCCCTCAGTGAAAATTACAGTTTTCTAAATAAAGATCCTATGCGTATCTTAGGTTGTGGGTTTCTGTTTGTTTACTTGTCTTTTATTTGGATAATATAAATGGAATTATTTTCCATTTTTACTTCTGATTTATTGCTATTATAAAATAATTTTTTGTGTATTTATTGTGCACCTAATCACATTACCAATTCTCTTATTATTTTCAAAAGAGTTGATTAGCCTCTTGGCTTGTCTAAATATACAATAATGTTAAAAAGAAAACAAGAAAACGTTTGTCTCTTCTTTTTCAATAACTATAACCATTATTCTCTTAGCTTATTGTTTCAGTAAAAACTGGAAAATATAATTGTGGGCACATTTCTTGATCCTAATTTTAATGGAGATGACTTCAATATGTTTTTGCTTAATATGTTTGTCATAGGATTTTTTAATGAGTGGCCTTTACCATATTAAAATATTTTTTCTATCCTATGCTACTAGGAGTTTTTGTTGAAAATGGCTGAATATTGATATAATAATGTGATATTTTTTCTTTTAATATGTTGGTTAATTAACTAATCTGATAGGTATCTTAAAGTTGAATAATGGATAAGAAATTTTAAACTTTTAGAAATCATAATTTTCATTGCAATGAACATTTTTAACATAGCTTTTTAAATACTTAGGTTTATTTGTTTTGTATTTATTCCCAGATGCCAAATGAGTCAATAGAAAACATTTGTAAGGGCCCTTGTAGCATTTTAGAAACCTTGTGTAGCTTCTAAAATTGTATCTTATAAAAAGTCATATACAGGAGAGATGTCGAAGGGTACCATACTTACAAAATAAATTGTTTGGACATATTTTGGTTCTCTCTTCTATTTGTGTTCTATGTCTTTTTTAAAAAAACTGTATTTTATTATAGAGCTATGGGATATAAGTCCGGATTAACTACACAAGTAGGCTACATGCGGGTGAGGTCTGGGCCTCCAACTGGTCTTTACTTCCCCTGGTTTGAAATCAGGCGCCCTTTGTGTTGTTACGTGACCCGCTCCCAGCCCTCCCCTGGCAGAGTCCAGTGAGTGCTGACCCTCCCTTGTGCTAATGTGATTAATGCTCAGGCCCCACTTATGAGTGAGAACGTGTAGTTTTCAGTTCTTTGTTTCTGTGATAGATAAGTATGATGGTCTCCAACTCCATCCAATTTGCTGCTAAATCTATGATTTTGTTCTTCTTTATGACTGCATAATACTCCATCATGTATACTTATCACATTTTCTTTATCCAGTCCAATTTTGATAGGAAGTAGGGTTGGTTCCCTGTTTTTGCTACTGTGAATATTGCAGCTATAAACGTGCAGGTGTCTTTTTTTGTACAGCGATTTATGTTCCTCCAGGTATATTCCCAGGAGAGGGATTGCTGGATCATATGGAAAGTCAATTTTTAGTTCTTTTAGGAATTGTCACACTGCTTTCCATAGAGGCTGAGCTAACTTGCACTCCCCCCAGCAGTGTAGAAGAGTTCCCTTTCCTCCACACCAGCACCAGCATCTATTGTTTTTTGATATATTAATGATGGCCTCCTTACTGGGGTAAGATGGTATCTCACTGTAGTTTTGATTTGCATTTCTCTGATGATTAGTGAGGCTGATAATTTTTTTCATGTATCTATTGACTGTTTGTATATCTTCTTTTGAAAATTGTCTATTCTTGTCCTTTGATCGTTTTTTTAAAATTTTGTTTTATTTTAAAGATGTGGGGGTACAATTCAGGATTATGTATACAAATGGACATTGTACGGGTAAAGTTTGGGTCTACCTTTGGTCCTCACTTTGCCTGGTTTGAGATCAGTTTCCCTTATTATTGTTATGTGCCCTTGCCTCCCTCCTCTGGTAGTTTCCAGCTACTGCCAATCCCTTTCTTATAGTATTATGGTAAATGTTCAGGGCCACTTATGAGTGAGAACATATGGCACTCAAGTTCTTTGCTTTCTATGATAAATCACTGAGCACTGCATACTCCAAATCCATCTAAGTTGCTGCAAAGTTCGTACGTTTTTTCTTTATGGCTGTGTAATATTCCACCATGTATATGTACCACATTTTTTTAAATCCAGTTCAGTTTCAATTGGCAGTATGGTTGGTTCCATGTTTTTACTATTGTAAATAGTGCTGCAATAAACATGCATGTGCAGGTATCTTTTTTGTAGAGGGATTTAAATTCCTCCGGGTATATTCCCAGAAGCGGGATTACTGGATTGTATGAAAGGTCAATTTCTAGTTCTTTTAGGAACTGCCACACTGTTTTCCATAGAGGTTGAACTAGTTTGCATTCCCACCAACAGTGAAGAAGCATTCCTTTTTCTCTGCATCCTCATCAGCATCTGTTGTTTTTTGTTTTATTAATGATGGTTTGCCCACTTTTTAATAGCGTTGTTTGTTTTTTCTTTCATCTTATTTCAGTCCTTTGTAGATCTGGATGTTAGGACTTTGACAAATACATAATTAGCAAATATTTTTTCCCATTCAGTGGGTTGTCTCCTCACTCTCTTGATAGTTTCTTTTGCTGTGCAAAAGCTTTTCAGTTTCATGAGATCCCACTTGTCTATCTTAGCTTTTATGGCATTCACTTTTGGATATTTGATCAAGAATTGGTTGCATACACCGATATGCATAAGAGTGTTTTCTACTGGGATTCGTATAGGTTGAGGTTTTACATTTAGTCTTCAATCCATTTAGAATTGATTTTTGTATATGGTGATAGGTAGGGGTCCAGTTTCATTCTGGTCAGTCAGCTTTCTTTGCTAAATATGATCTCCTTTCCCCAGTGATTGTTATTGGTGCCTTTGTCGAAGATGAGTTGGTCGAGAGATCAAGTTTTTGCTTCCAGAATCTCTGTCCTGTTCCATTGGTCTATGTGCCCATTCTTGGACCAATACCAGGCTGTTTTGATTACTGCAGACTTGTAGCAAAGCTTAAAGTCTGGAAGTGTGATATCTTCCACTTTGTTCCTTTTGCTGAGGATTGTTTTGACTATTCGTGCTCTTTTTTGTTTCCATGTGAATTACTGTATTGTCATTTCTGGGTCTGAGAAAAATGATGTTGGTAATTTGACAGGTAATGCATTAAATACATAGATTGCCTTGAGTAGGATGGATATCTTGACAATACTGATTCTTCCAATCCATGAGCATGAAATGTTTTCACATTTGTTTGTGTCATCCTTGATTTCTTTAAGCAGCATTTTGTAGTTCTCATTGTAAAGGTCCTTCACTTCTCTGGTTAGATGGATGCCAAGGTATTTCATTTTTTGTGGCTATTGTGAATGAGATTGTGCTTTTCATTTGGCACTCTGTCTGCTTGTTGCTGGTGTATAGAAATGAAACTGTCTTTTGCAAAATCAGCTGCACACTGATTTTGCACCCTGACATTTTAACAAGGTCAATTATCAGTGATAGGAGGTTTTTAACAGATTCCCTAGGGTTTTCAAGATATAGAATCACATCATCTGCAAAGAGAAATAGCATAGCTTCCTCTTTTCCTATTTAGATACCCTTGATTTCTTTCTCTTGCCTGATTGTTCTGGCTAGGACTTCCAACTCTATGTTGAACAAGAGGGGTGAGAGTGGGCATCCTTGTTTGTCTTGTTCTCGTTCTGAGGGAGAATGCGTCCAACGTCTGCTCATGGAGCAAAATATTGGCTGTGGGTTTAGATGGTTCTGACTGCTTTGAGGAATGTTTCTTCTATGCCTAGGTACTCAAGGGTTTTGTTTTGTTTTGTTTTTTATCAAGAAGAGATGCTGGATTTTGTCGAATGCTTTTTCTGTATCTAAAGATATAATCATGTGGTTCTTGGATTTATGTCTGTTAATGCACTGAATTATGTTTACAGTTTTGCTAATGTTAAAACAGCCCTACATTCCAGGAACGAAGCCCACTTGGTCATGGTGGATGATACTTGAATTGTTGGATTCAATTTGCTAGAATCTTGTTTAAATTTTTTGTATCTATGTTCATCAAGGAGATTGGCCTGTAATTCTCTTTCCTTGTTGGGTCTTTGCCAGGTTTGGAGTGTTCTATATCTAATAGAAGCATTTTGTATTATGTTTCCTACTTGAGAAATGCTTCGATTGCACTTAAGCTTATACTATGAAGTTTATTAATTTGTTCCACAATCTACATTGAAATGTGTAGATTCAAAAGAGAGTAAGTGTATTCGGAGGGGATGTTTTTCTTTTTAATTAAACATATGGTAAAAAAGAGTATATTGTAGCTACCATGATAGTATGGCATCTATCATACTATGAATGAAAAACTTGTGACTTCTATTTGGAAATGTAATGAAACAAAATTACATTTGCTGACCGTTGTGAATTTTTGTATTTTGTCATAGCTTTTAAGTTGCTTGGTCAATTAACAAGTATTTAGTAAAGTTCAGGAAATTTATTCTTTTACATTACATTCAACTCTGTTCATAAATCATTGATTCATATATCAAAGAGAAGCAGATGCAACACTGTGTGTGATAATACAGCATCAATGATATAATTAAAGATCCCACCCTCTATTTGTACTTTACTGCCTCTATTTCTAGTCATGGATCAAATCCATAATGGTTGACAAATTTTCAGTAAAAGACTTATATTCCAATACTCACCAGGAAAAAATGTGCAAGAAATTATGTTCAAAATATAACACATAGTCTGAGATATTATTAGCCTCAAATATAAAAATATGATTATGTCCCTTAGATTTCTTCCTACTGTTTATTATATCAGTGATAGGGTCAGAACATAGGGTCAGAATCAAAGTTTCTGCATTAAGTAAACTCAGAGGACCATGGCACTTGAGTAAGGCCAGGAGACACGAAAAAGTAGTAAAATGATGGTTAAGAAAGTCAAATTTGTAAAGATTAGGCAATATCTCATGTTTCACCTTTTGTTTGTTTGTTTGTTCAAGCCAGAGTCTCACTCTGTTGCCCAGGCTGGAGTGCAGTGTGGCACCATCACAGCTCACCGCAGCCTCAAATTCCTGGGCTCAGGTAATCCTTCTGCCTCAGCCTCACAAGAAGCTGAGACGATAGGCACACACCTTAATGCCTGTCTAATTTTTTTGATTCTTTGTAGAAACAGGGTTGGTCTCAAGCTCAAGCAATCCTTCTGTCTCAGCTTCCCAAAGTGCTGTGCTTATACTTCATTCTCATTTTTCAGGTAGAAATTAATGACCATTCTTGAAAAATATGCAAAATTGTTACAAAGACAAGCAAAAATATACTACATTTTTCATACAAACAAATAAAACAAAAAGGTACATTTTAATCTGCTCAAAAGTGAATTTAACAGCAAAACTGCTGTTGTTTAGCTCAAATGAGGGGATGAAATTGTGGAGCGCTAGTTGATGAGATGCAAATGTCATCTTTGACAGTCAATGGATTTCATCTCTAGGTTTGGCTGATGAGCAATGGGAAAACTGTTGCTCAGACACATAGCTCAGAAACGAGACAAGGGCAACTTGGAGTCAAGCAATACCAGATATCTCCAAGAACCCATGTAGCGTCCATTCCTTTGTGAGATCATTTTTGGCTGAATCTGCACGTTTGATGTCAGCCAGTTAAGGATCATGAACACACTTAATTTCAAGATCACTGGAGCAGAAATAACTATTAAAAGAGTTCTGCAGCATTCCAGGTGTCTAGATTTTTGCCTACAGAAAAATTGGGGGGAAATTACACTCTACTTCAGCCGAAAGAAACATTTTTTTTTGAGCAGCAAAAAGTTAACATGATTGCCTGCTCCTGTCTTCCCCCCCACCCCGCCCCAGAGCAGCAGTCTGAATAGAAGAGCTCATAGGCCCTGAAGCTTTCCTAATAGCATGTGAGACTTTGACTGGAAAGAATTACCTCATGATTTGATCAAAAGTATTCACCAAATAAGTCAAGCCATGAATAAACTCATCCATATCCAATTGTCCTAAGTAAATGTTCCTTTACTCTCAAAATTCCATTTTGTCCCCACCTTCTTTTTTTTTTTAACCTGCTGGTCATTCAGATGCTCGAGGTCTGTCCTCTAGAAAGCCAACAAATCTCTGTTTAGAGGAAAAGTACTTTATTTTCTACTGCATACTCTTGCATATGTATATTTTTTAACGTGAAAAAGTGGTGATTTAAAGTCCAAAAGCTGATGAAATTGATGTCTTTCATGGAAATGAACCAGATTTATTGCAGGAAGGTTGGCAGTTTCTTTGGCCATCAGTGTTGGCCTAGATAGAAAGTCACAAAACGCATTCTAGATTTTTCTAATTGTTTTAATTAGGTCTTGTTTGACTTCTTCCATCCTTGGTATTTTCTATAAACTTGAACATGGGCACTTAATGTCAGTTTGTAGCACTATTAGTAATACTGACTTTTTTTAAAAGATGTGGGGTACAATTCAGGATTAGGTACACAACTGGACATCATACAGGTAAAGTTTGGGCCTCCCTTTGGTTCCCATTTTGCCTGGTCTGAGATCAGGTACCCTTATGGATGTCGTGCCCCTGCCCCCAGCAGTATTCCACTACTGCCAATCCCTTTCTTATATTATTATGGTAAGTGTTCAGGGTCCGCTTATGAGTGAGAACATGTGGTACTCTGTTCTTTGTTTCTGTGATAGATCACTGAGTATGACAGACTCTAAATCTATCCAAATTGCTGTGAAGTCCATATGTTTGTCCTTTTTTAAAAAAAAAAGTGGACTTTATTGAGAGGACAGAAAAGTTCCCAGCGCAGGAGAAGACACGAGGGGGTTGCCCATTTGTCCTTCTTTATGGTTGCATAATATTCCGTTGTATATATGTACTACATATTTTTATCCAGTCCAGTTTTGATGGGCAGCATGGTTGGTTCCATGTTTTTGTTATTGTGAATAGTGCTGCAATAAACATGCATGTGCAGGTATCTTTTTTGTAGAATGACTTGAGTTCCTCCAGGTATATTCCCAGTAGGGGGATTGCTGGGTCATATGGAAGGTCAGTGTCTAGTTCTTTTAAAAATCACCACACTGTTTTCCAAAGAGGCTTCACTAGTTTGCATTCCTACCAGCAGTGTAGAAGTGTTCCTCACCAGTAGCTACTGCTGTTAGTATTATTAATGACAGCCATCCTTACTGGGGTTAGGTCATATCTCAATGTGGTTTTGATTTGAATTTCTCTGATGATTAATGAGGCTGAGCACTTTTTCATGTATCTGTTGGCAGCCCATATATCTTCCTTTGAGAAGTGTCTATTCATGTCTCTTGCCCACTTTTAACAGAGCTATTTGTTTTTTTGTTTTCTTTTGGCACATTCAAGTTCCTTGTAGATCCTGGATGTTAGACCCTAGTCAGATACACAGTTGGCAAATATTTTTTCCCATTCTGTGGACTATCTCCCCACTCTCTTGATGGTTTATTTTGCTTTGCAGAAGCTTTTCAGTTTGATGAGGTCCTACTTATCTATCTTATCTCTTATAGCATGGGCACTTGTGGTCTTGATCAGGAATTGTCTGCCAGTTCCAATTTCCATAAAGATGTCCTGCGTTTTCTAAGGTTCTTATAGTTTGAGGTTTTACGTTTAGGTTGTTGATCCATTTAGAGATGATTTTTGTGTATGGTGATAGGTAGGGGCCTTATTTTAATCTTCTGCATGTGGTTAGCCAGTTTTCTCAGCACCATTTGCTGAATAGGTTCTCCTCTCCCCAGTGGTTGATGGTGGAGGTTTTGTTGAAGATGAGTTGGTTGAGAAATTGAGGTTTTGCTTCCAGAATCTCTCCTGTTCCATTGGTTCATATGTCTATTCTTGTACCAATACCAGGCTGTTTTGATTGTTGTAGCCTTATAGTAAAGTTTACAGTCTGAAAGTGTGGTACCTCCCACTTTGTTTCTTTTGCTGAAGATAGTTTGGCTATTCGTGCTTGTTTCTGTTTCCATATGAATTTCTGTATTGTCATTTCCAAGTTCGAGAAGAATGATGTCGGTAATTTAATGGGTATTGCATTGAATCTGTCGATTGCCTTTGGTAGGACGAACATCTTAACAATATTGATTCTTCCTATCCATGAACGTGGAATATTTTTCCATTTGTTTGTGTCCTCTTAGATTTCTTTGAGCAGTGTTTTGTAGTTTTCATTACAAAGGGCTTTCATTTCTCTGGTTAGGAAGATGCTGAGGTAATTCATTTTTTGTGTGTGGCTAGAGTGAATGGGATTGGGCTTTTTATATGGTTCTCTGCCTGCTTGTTGTTGGTGTATATGAATGCAACTGTATTTTGCACATTTATTTTATACCCTGAGACTTTGCTAAAGTCCTTTATCAGTGCAAGGAGGTTTTTGACAGATTCCCTTGGATTTTCAAGGTGTAGGATCATATTGTCAGCAAAAAGGGATAACTTAACTTCCTCTTTTCCTATTTGGATATCGCTAATTTCCTTCTCTTGTCTAATTACTCTAGCTAGAACTTTTAACACAATGTTGAATAGGAGGGGTAAGAGTGGGCAGCCTTATCTTGCTCTGGTTTTCAAGGGAAATGTTTCTGTTTCTGTCCATTTAGCAATATGCTGGCTGTCGGTTTATTCTATTCTGAGATATGTTCCTTCTATGCCTAGGTGTCCGAGGGTTGTTTTCATGAAGGGATGCTAGATTTTATTGAAAGTTTTTTCTGTATCTAAAGATATAATTGTGTGGTTCTTATTTTTACATCTGTTGATGTATTTAATTACATTTATTGTCTTGCAGGTGTTGAACTAGACTTGCATCCTGGGGATGAATCCTATTTGGTCATGGTGGATGTTTTTTGAGATGTGTTGTTGGATCCAATTTGCTGGAATCTTGTTGAGAATTTTTCCATCTATGTTCATTAGGGATATTGGTCTTTTTTTGTTGGATCTTTCCCCAATTTGGGTATCAGTATAAAGTTAGCTTCATAAAATGATTTGGAGAGAGCTCCATCTTTCTCAATTGCCTGGAATACTTTCAATGGGACTGGTATCAGCTCCTCCTTGTACTTTTTGTAGAATTCTGCTGGAAAACCAACTGGCCCAGGACTTTTTTTTTGTAGGTAGTTTTATTATGATGGAGTCAATTTGGGGGGTTGTTATTGGTCTATTTAGTGTCTCAATGTCTTCTTGTTTCAACTTTGGGAGGTTATGTGATGTCAGAAAGTCCTTCATTTTATTTACGTTATCAAGTTTGTTTCCATACAGGTGTGCATAGTAATCTCTGATAATCTTTTGTATTTCTTCGGGATCGGTTGTGATTTGATCTTTTGCATTTCTGATTGTGTTTATTTGGACTTTTTCTCTCTTTTTCTTGGTCATTCTGGCTAGGGGGTCTATCAATCTTGTTTATTCTTTAAAAGAACCAGCTTTCTGTTTTGTTGATTTTTTTCTGACATTTTTTCTTCTGTGTCCCATATTTGGGATTTTATTTTTATGATCTGGATTCTTCTACTAAAGTTAGGGTTTTGGTGGTCTTGTCTTTTGAGCTCCATTAGGTGATTTGTTAGGCTGTTAACAGGTGATCTTTTCATTTTCTGGATGTGTGTTCATATAGATATAAGTTCCTTTCTTAGAACTGATTTCATGGCATTCCAGAGGTTTTGGTGGGATGTTTCTTCATTTTCATTTTTTTCCAAGAATCTTTTAATTTCTGTGCTGACTCAATAGTTATTCAGCATCATGCTGGTTAGTGTCATGTCTTTGTGGGTTTTGGGGGAATTTTGTTGGTGTTGATATTTATTTTTATTTCTCCATGGTCTGAGAAGGTTCATGGCAGTGTTTTAATCTTATGAAATTTGTTTATGCTTGATTTATGGCCGAGGATGTGACCAATATTGGAGTACATTCCATATAGTGATGAGTAGAATGTATATTCGGTGGTTGCTGGGATATCTGTAAATATCCATTAAGTCCATTTGGTCGAATGCATATTCTGTGATTGCTGGGTTATCTGTAGGTATCCATTAAGTACATTTGGTCAAGCATCAAGTTGAGGTTCTGTACCTCTTTGTTGATTTTTTGCCTCGATGATCTATCTAGGATTGTTAGTGAGGAACTTAGGTCCCCAGCTATAATAGTATTACAGTCAATATCTTTTTGTAGTTTACTTAGTAGTTGCTTTATAAACACTGGTGCCCCTGTGTTGGGTACAAATATGTTTAGGATGGATATTTCTTGTTGATGGATTGAAACTATTATTATTATTTAGTGTTCTTCTGTATCTTTTAAAATTTTTGATAGCTTAAAACTTGTTTTGTCTGATATTAAGATCACAACTCCTGCCTTCTTTTGTGATCCATTCACCTGGAAACTCATTTTTCATCCTTAACTTTGAGTCTGTGTGCATCCCTTGTGTTGAGATGAGTTTCCTGGATGCAGCAAATTATTGGATCGTGGCCTTTTATCCAGTTTGCCATTCTGTGTCTTTTCATTTGTCCATTCACATTCAGGCTGATTATTGAAATGTGATTGTTAATTCCTGTCATGAGGTTCTTATAAAAAATTTTTGTTTGTTTTCTTTTAGTTTTTGGGTTGATGTATCTGTGTATTTTCAAGTTTTCAGTCATGATGTATTCTCCAAAGATTCTGTGTTCTGCTCTTCTCTTAGGAAGTGCATAGTCACTCATTGTTTTCTTTCTTCTGTGCTTAATATCTTTTAAAGCATCTCCTGTAGAGCAGGTCTGGAAGCTGCATAATCTCTTAGGGACTGTATATCTGGGAAGGATTTTAATTCTCCATCACTGATAAAGCTTATCTTGGCTGGATAGGAAATTCTTGGTTGAAATTATATATCTTTGAGAACTTTGAAGACTGGACTCCAGTCTCTTCTAGCTTGTAGTGTTTCTGCCAAGAGGTCTGCTGCTATTCTGATTGGTTTTCTCCAGTAGGTAGTCTGGCCTTTCTCTCTTGTTGCCTTTAGGATTTTTTTGTTTTGTGCCTACTTTGTGTAGGCGAATTATTATGTGTCTAGGGGTTGGTCTTCTCATTTGATGTCTTGCAGGGGGTCTCTGTATCTCTTGTGTTTGAATGGTCACATCTCTGGTGAAATGGGGAAAGTTTTCTTGGATAACCTTCTGGAATACTTGCTCCAAGGTGTTCTCCACTTCTCTTTCTTCTTCTGGGATACCAATCAGGCATAGGTTTGGCCTCTTGATATAATTGCACATCTCTAGGAGGTTTTGATCTTTCTTTCTGAGTTTTCTTTCTATGTTTTGTATAGATCAGGTTAATTCCATGTTTTGGTCTTCCAGTTCTGAGATTCCTTCTTCTGCTTAATTAATTCTACTTTCCATGCTTGTCATGTTTTTATTTATTTCCTGGATGAAATTTTTTACAGCCAAAATCTCTCTTACAAGTTATTTCAGTGTTGCATCCTGTCTTTCTTGAGTCTTATTCACTCTTTCCATCTGTCCCCTAATCCCTGTTGTATTCTGTGGCCAGTTGTTGGTGACTTCCATTGTTTGGGCTCTGAGGTCTGATTTTTCAGGTGTTTTCTCTTTGTAACACTGGGAATTACCTGTGTTATTCCATTGATTTTTCCTCATTTGTGACAGATCTCTTTTTCCCTTTAGTTCCTTATTGATTGGCAGTAGGAGAGGCTTTCAATTCTGATGTTTTCTCAGCCCTCTATTCTTCCCTGATCAGGGATCTGAATTCGTTCTATTTTGAAACAGGGCTGTGGGTGGGAAGCTTTGCTGTCTCTTGTAGTTTGGGGAGTCTAATAAGGGGAACTAGGATTTAGAAACTACTTGCAAATCACAGTGTTCACTGATTGTGGTATGGGTTCTCTGAGACCTACTCCCCACCACCACTCTATATGATGATGCAGTGGGTATGTGTGTGTACCCCCTGACTCCAAGATACAGTAACAGCAATGAGGAGAACAGAGAAAAGTAGAATGAAATAAGATGGACAAACATTTTTTTAAAAAGCAAAAAGAGCAGAAACCAAAGCAAAAAACAATTACACACATGCACACATGCACACGCACACACACACGCACCCACACACACACCAAAACAAACTGGAATAACAATAAAACAACACAAAACAACAACAAACAGGAAAACCAAACACAACCACAAAAGCAAAAAATAACAAAAAACAGCAACCGCAAAAAAACAGGAAAACAAATATACACACAGCCCCAACCCAAAATGAAAGGAGAAGAAAAAGAAAAAAAAAAAGAATTCAAATCGAACCTTCACACATGTATTCACACACACATTAAAGTAAAAAAGAACAAAAAAAAGCAAAAGCAAACAAACAAAAAAACCTGAAAGGTGAATACTCAATCCTTCACATACACACATAAACAGAAAACAAAAAACAAGAGAAGAAAACGCAAAAAAGGGGATTGGGGGATGTAGATTGAACCCTCACATACACATTCATGCACAAAGGAAAAATATTAAAAAATTATTTAAAAAAACACCAAAAAACCTGCCCTCCTGTGGTAGATCCTGTAGTTGTTCTCTCAGCTGCCTCTCTGTTGTCTCCTGCAGAGCTTCAGTCTCATTCACAATTTCCCCAGTATCTGGCCCAGGGAAGGAGGAGAAGGCAGTGGGGGTGGGTAGGGCTTCAGACCTCTCCTCCCACTCTAGTATGGTCAGAGGATCCCCTCCATTGGGGAGATGCAGGATTGTCTATTCCCCAGGTACTGGCAGAGGGCGCCCCAGTCAGGCTTACCCTGGAATGGAGTCCTCCTAATTTGCTGATATCCAGGTTCCAGCTGGGTTAATCCTTCTCA
Source organism: Cephalopachus bancanus (assembly GCA_027257055.1). Classification (NCBI taxonomy): domain Eukaryota; kingdom Metazoa; phylum Chordata; class Mammalia; order Primates; family Tarsiidae; genus Cephalopachus; species Cephalopachus bancanus. The sequence goes on from JAPVLO010000080.1 coordinate 5,773,373, forward strand.
GTCATGTCCCAGCCATGTGAATCTGATGTTCAGAGGATTCCTGGGAAAGATGGGGGTGGGTCAGTCCCAGATTCCCCACTGATCTCTTTGGAGGTCTTCCTCATCCTTTTCTGGCCACACCCTTTGTCCTGTGGCTGAATCAGGGTAGGGAGTGGGGCATTTGAGACTCAGTACTCATTCCGTCCCTCCAGAGTTTATGCTTTCAGAATATTCCCTCTGGGTCACAATCAACCCCTGAGGAGTTAATCAGTTGGTCACAGAGATCGGGTCGGGTCTGTTATTCTGTGATGAGCAAGCCCGAGTACTTTCCTGCCCAGTTTTCAAGATGGTGGCAGGGTGCCTCTTTTGTCTTCTCCAGTGGGGCTCTTCTTCTGTGCTCCCTTTCTATGCTCCCTCTGCAGTCCTTGCTGCCAGTGTCTGGCCAGGCACTGAAGCAGTGAGACAGAGCCTGTATCTGGCAGTCTCTCCTAGCAGCTGCTTCCCAAGAATGGCTTTGTTGATTTTTTTAAATTGTACTGGGCTTCTGCACCCTGGGAAGTGCTAGGAACCAAGCAGAGCAGCTGTGGCACCAGCTGCTTAACCAGGAAAGCCCTGGCCACTTGCTCCCAAGTCCCTACTCAGTCAGCCACTCACATGCACACTTACCGACATGTATGCAAAATTTTCCATGCATTCACTCATTCACACTGGGACTCACTTAGTCTGACTGACTCCACTGTCATCTTCCTGAGAGTTCTTAAGAACTTTTTTAGGGGTACAAATGGTTTTTGGTTACATGGATGTATTGTACAGTGGTGAAGTAGTATGGGTTTTAAGTGTATCTATTACTCCCAGTAATGTACATTGTACCTGATATGTGATTTTTTTATCCCTTACCCCCTTTGCAGAAGTGAGAACATGCTATATTTGGTTTTCCTTTCCTGCATTACTTCTTTTAGGACAATGGTCTCCAATTATATCCAAGTTGCTGCAAAAGACATTATTTTTTAAGACTGGATAGCATTCCATGGCCCACACACACACGTGTGTGTGTGTGTGTTGTGTGTGTGTGTGTGTGTGTGACACTTTATTTATCCACTGATCAGTTGATGGGCATTTAGGTTGATTCCACATCTTTGCAATTCTGAATTGTGCTACAGTAAACATGCAAGTGAAGCTATCTTTTTGTATAATGACTTCTGTTCCTTTGGACAGATACCTAGTATTGGGATTGCTGGATCAAAATGTAGTTCATTGGATTCTTTGAGAAATCTCCATACTGATGGCAACATACAGAGGTTGTACTAATTTACATTCCCACCAACAGTGTATAAGGTTCCCTTTCCACCACATCACAAGTGATATTGAATTTGGTCATTATTCATCATGGTGGTAATCTTTTTCAAGATTCATTCTTTCCCTTTGCAATTATTAATTCGCAATTAATTACAGATTAATTAGCAATTAATCTGTAGAGTAGATTAATCAGTCTGTCAGGTTGATTAATACTTTGGTAGCATGTAAACATCTTATCAACTTTTCTTAAACAAACTTGTTGACATATAATTGCCATATAGTAAACTGCACATGTTTAAAGTGTACAATTTGTTTAATTTTGAAATGTGTCTATACCTGTGAAATCACCAACTCAACAAAGGTAATTAACATGTTCACTACCCTCCCTTTTTTCCCCCAAAAATTTCTTCTTGCTCTCTCCTCCCTGGCCCCCATCCCAAGGCAAAAGTAGATGTGCTTTTTGTCACTGTAGATTAGTTTGCATTTTCTAGAAGTGTATATAAATGGAATCTCACAGTATGTCCTATTTTTCTACTGGCTTCTTTCACCCAGTATAATTATTCTGGGATACACTCATGTTGTTGTCTATATCAATAGTTTTTTTGTTTTGATTATAGAATAAATGTTATTGCTCCGATATATCATTTCTTTATTCATTCCACATGGTGGAATATTTTCTGGTTTAGGTTACTACATATAAAGCTGCTATGGATATTTATGCACAAGTTTTGGGTTTTTTTGAGTTGGAGTCTCACTCAGTCACCCAGACTGGAGTGCAGTGGCTGCTCCCGGTCACTGCAACCTTTACCTGCTGGGCTCTGGCGATCCTTCCGCCTCAGCCTTCCAAGTAGCTGGAACTACAGGCACGTGCTGCCACGCCCAGCTAATTTTTGATTTATTGTAGAGATGAGGTCTCACCAAGTTGCCCAAGTGGGTCTTGAACCCACGGGCTCAGGCAATCCACTCACCTCGGTCTCCCAAAGTGCTGGGATTGCATTCTGGAGATAATCTCCCAAAGTGCTGAGCCACCCAGCCTGACTATGTACAAGTTTTTTATGAACATGTGGTTTCATTTATCTTGGGCAAATACTTAGCTGGATTATATATGGTAGGTATATGATTAACTTTTCAAGAAACTACCAAATTATTATCCAAAGTGGTTGTGCCATTCTACATTTTCACTAGCAGTGTATGAGAGTTCCAGTTCCTCCACATCCCTGTCAACACTAGGCATAGTCAATCTTTAAAATTGTTTGCCATTCTAATTCATATATAGTATATCTTCCCATGGTTTTAACTTGAATTTCTATAATGGCTAATGATGTCGAACATTTTTTCATGTACTTATTTGCTTGTTGTATATCTTCTTTTGTAAAACTATTCAGATCTTTTGCTAATTTTTTGTTTAAAATTTTTTTATTAATGAGTTTGGAGAGTTCTTTATACATTTTGGGTATAAGACATTTATCAAATATATGACTTGCAGGTTTTACTCCCAGTCTATTAATCATTTTTAAAATTTTTCTTAATAGTATCTTTTAACAAGCAACAGTTCTTAATTTGGGGTCGGGGGCATTGGTTCATACCTATAATCACAACACTTTGGGAGGCTGAGGTGGGAGGATTGGTTAAGACCGGGAGCTCAAAACCAAACAAAGCAGGATCCTGTCCCTACAAAAAAAATAGAAACATTAGCCAGCCAGGTATGGTGATGTACACCTGTGGTCCCAGTTACTCAAGAGGCTGGGGCAGGAGGATCACATGAGCCCAGGAGTCTGAGGCTGTGGTAAGTCATGTTTGTGCCACTGCACTTCAGCCTGGATGACAGAGTGAAACTGTCTTAAAATTTTAAAAAGTTCTTAATTTTAATTATATGCAATTTATCAAATTGTATTTTATCAGTTATGCTTTTGTTGTTATAGCTTAGAACTCTTTGCCTTATCCAAGGTCATAAAGTTTTGGTCTTATTTTCTACTAGAAAATATAAAACTAGAAATTTTACAGTTTAAGATTTTACATTTTTATCTGTAATCCATTTTGAGTTAATTTTTGTATATGGTGCAAGATATGGATCACAATTCATTTTTTGCATATGTATATCAAATTGTTTCAGCATCATTTATTGAAAAGATTATTATTTATTAACTGAACTACTTTTCCATCTTTACTGAAAATCAACTGATCTTGTATGTGTGGGTCTCTTTCTGGACTCTCTGTTCCACTGATCAATTTGTCTGTCTTTATATTAATATCACACCCTTGATTGCCTCTGCTTTATGATAAGTACTGAAGTTAGTATAAGTCTAACTTTGTTCTTTTTCAAAGTTGTGTTTGTTGTTCTAGGTCATTTGCTTTTTTGTATGAATTTTGTAATCAATTTTTACAAAAAAGCCTGCTGGAATTTTAACTGAGATAATATTTAATCTCTATATCAATTTGAGGAGAATTGACATTTTAACAATATTGTGTCTACCAATCTGTGAACACAGTATAGAAGCTCTCTGTTTAGGTCTTCTTTAATTTTTCTCAGCAATGTTTCATTGTTTTCAGTATATAGGCCTTGCACTTTTTTGCCATATGTATCTATAAGTATTTTGTATATTTAATACATTAGGCATAGTATTGTTTTAATTTTTAATTTCTATGGTTCCTAGTATACAGAAAATTCAACTGACTGACTTCTTTATATTGAACTGGCATTCAGCAACCTTGCTTAACTCACTTATTAGTTCTAATTGCTTTTCTGTAGATTCTTTAGATGCTCTCTGCAAATGATCACATTATCTGAGAATAATAAGTTTTATGTATTCCTTTCTAATCTGTATACTTTTTATTTCTCTGTCTTGCCTTATTGCACTGGTTACAATTTCCAGTTCACTATTGAATAGAAACAGTAAGTATTTGTTCCTGGGAGAAGCATTCAGTCTTTATCATTAAATATGATGCCACCTATAGGTTTAGAGCTGCCCTTTATCAGGTTGAGAAGGTCCATTTTTATACCTCATTGGCTGGTTTTTTCTTTTTTAAAATATTGATTGATTTTCAAATGCCAAGCCAACTTTGCATTCTGGAGATAAACCCGACTTGTCCATGATTTTTTATACTATTGGATTCAATTTGCTAAAATGTGTTTAGAATCTTTGCACTTAAGTTTACAAAGAATATTGGATCATTTTTTTTTCTTTTTGATAAAAATATCTGCTTCTAGTCAGAGTAACACTAGTCTCATAGAATGTGTTAGAAAGTATTCCTTCCTACGGTTTTCTGGAAGATTGCGTGAAATTTGTGTTATTTCACTAATAAGAACATCTGGGCTCAGAAGTTTCTTTGTTGGAAGATTATTTTGGATTTTTTTAAACTACAAATTTAATTTCTTCTAATCATTTCAAGTGGCTCTTTCCCTGGTCTCAGGTAGTTTCTTCACATGCATATGTTCATCAGTACTCAGTTGAATATACTGGAGGGAGACTTCCTTTACATTTCATGTGTGTGTGTGTGTGTGTGTGTGTGTGTGTGTGTGTGTTGTCTTGTTTTGCAGCTCACTTCTTCTCTGCCCTGAAAACTCTAGGCATTTTGTCTTCCCTGGATTGCCAGCTCACTATTCTCAACACAGGGAGACCGTGAGATCACTGAGCTTTGCCTGGATTTCCCTTCTTTGCACTGCAGCCTGGAAGCTAACTCCAAGCAATAAACTGGTACATTTAGAGGGCTTATCTCATTTTTTTCCATCTCTTGGGTATTACTGTTCCTTGTTGTCTGATATCCAACACTGTTCTTTGTTGTCTGAATGCTATTGTTTCACATAGTTTGTCTAGTGTTTTAGTTGTGTAAAGTAGAAGAATATATCTTATATCTGTTACTTCATTTTTAACAAAAGCAGAAGTCCCATTAACTTTTTATCTATTGTTTCTAACATCCATTGATGGTTGTTATACTAATCAATCATTTCACTGAAGGTTGATGATTTGTTAAAATATCTACCTTTAAAAAAAAGTCAGTTAGCATTCATCTGTAAAGAGTTTTTCTCCAACAATGAGGACAAACTTTCATCCCTTCTACAGGGGTAGAATGCCTAACTTTCCTTTCTTTTCAGAACAAGAAGTTGCAACAGTGGTAAATTAGGTTTTTAAATTATTATCATTATCAATATTATTATTTTCATTTAGTTTTGGATGTCATTATGAACTGGGGCTTTTCATTTATCTATTGTGCTACAATCACTTGGTAGTTGTTATTCCATTTGCTGCTCAAATTGTGCCAAGTTTAGTCATGGGAGCATCTTCATTCTGGCTTTTGAGTCCTTTTGAAATACTCCATTAGACTTTGGGCATCCTTGCTCAAGGGTAAAGAACTCTCATAGGCTTATCATGTACTTTCCATACTCTAGACCTAAAATTTCCCTTCTTCAAGAAGCCCTGGTTCCCTCCAGTAGAAAATATTATTTAGAAGTCAAAGTCTGGGCACCACTGGAATTCTGTAATGGGATTATCCATGAGGAAATCTATTTTAGATATCATAGTCTGGCAATTACAATAATTATACTTTGCCCTACTATGCACAACAGTATCCATATCAGCACTTTTTAAAAAATTTGGAGTGAAATGGCTTTAATAATATGCTTAAACACATTTTTTTCAGAATGAATTTTAAAATCAAAGAAAAAGATTTTTGAAGATGATTTAAAACATCCTTGGACCCTCCCAAGAAATGCAGGGACTTCTTGTAGTTAGAAATTCACTTAAGGTTAAGGCCGTTGTTTTCAACTGGTAGCACATTTTCACCTGGGAATCTTTCAAAAACTACTAATACCAGTAGGGCATGGTGGTGCAGGCCTGTAGCACCAGCTACTGGGAGGACTGAGCTGGGGAGAATTGCTTGAGCCCAGGAGTTCAGGCTGCAGTGAGCTACATTCAAGTCACTGTACTCCATCCTGAGCAATAGAGCAAGACACTCTCTAAAACAAAACAAAGCTAACAAACAAAAAACTGATACCAAGGTCCTACCTCAGAACAAATTAACCCAGAATTTTGGGGAATATATCCCAGCATCATTTTTTTGTTTTATTTTGTTCAAAACTTCCCAGCTGATTCTAATGGCTACTGGGAATGGAAACCAATCTTAGAGTCTCGATGCCATTAAAATGTGCAACCACAATTAAAAATCGTAATGCTTGAATATGTGATCATTTCTTTTCTTTTCTTTTCTTTTGAGTCAGAGGTCTCACTCTATCGCCCAGGCAGGAGAGCAGTAACACACTCATGGCCACCGCAGCCTAGACCTGCTGGGTTCAGGTGATCCTTCCACTTCAGTCTTCCAAGTAGCTGGAACTGCAGCTGTGTGCCACCACACCCAGCTAATTTTTCTTAATTTATTGTAGAGATGAGGTCTCACCAAGTTACCCAGGCTGGTCTCGAACCCCTGGGCTGAGACCTCCCATGCTGAGATTATAGGCATGAGCCACCGCGCCCAACCTGTGATCATTTCTTTTTATACCTCATTGATACTAGGAAAAAGAGAAATAGCCAGCACTTGTGTTTGTGGGCGGTTGCTGGGAAGAGCAGAAGAAAAGAAATAACTTAGTACAAAAGGCAAGTATACAAAATGAACTTTTTCTCCTTGCTTGAATCAAATCCTATGACTAAGTCCTCTGAATTCTTTACCGAAGAAGCAATATAACTTTGTCAGGAACTATTTGTTTGAGCTGTTGGCAGACTGACAGAGTTAATGCACTGTTTGGATAATTCCAGCATCGTTGTCCCTTATTCATGTTGCTGTACTCAAAAATTGGCTAGCTGCCACCGCTGCTGTTTTGAAATAACTTGGAGCTGAAACTCAAGTCATTGGCCACACTGTCCTTTTATTCTGTTGCACAAAATAATTTTCCAAATTAATCATGTCACTAAGTCTCTCTCTAGATCTAATGGTCTATAATTTGAAACAAGGCAACTGCTGGTATGGTGAGAAATGATTTTCTCATTTAATTTGTCAAGCTTCCAACTACTCATTTATTCTCTAAGCAAAGTTGCAGCCAAATCTCTATATTTCATAATTCAATTATAATTGATTGAAAATATTGTTTCATAAGAGCTGGTTGACTAAAGAAGGTGTCCTAAAAGGCTTTGTCCTTTGTCTTAGTCTGTTCAGGCTACTATAGCAAAATACCACAGATTGGTAACTTATAAGCAACAGAAATCCATTTCTCATAGCACTGGAGGCTGGAAGAACAAGGTCAAGGTGCTGACTGATTCAGTGTTTGGTGAGGGTCCACTTCATAGTCAGTGCCTTCTCACTGTGCTCACTATGTCTTCATAAGGGTAAAACTCAGTTTCTTAAGCCTCTTATGACAGTGCTCATTCAATTCATGAGGGCTCCACCCTCATGACCTAATCACTTCTCAAAGGTCTTCTCTCCCGATATCATTACATTACGGATCAGGTTTCAACATTAAATTCTGTGGGGACACAATATTTAGCCCATAGCACGCTTCCAAGTAGTTAATATGTGAATTTTCAAATATGCAGAAAAGGTGAACACCTGTACACGCTCACCTAGATTTAACCATGAACAGCATTTCACCATATGCATTAGTCAGCTTGGGTTGCTGCAACAAATTACCACAGTCCCCAAGCAGAGGTCCCTAACCTTTTTGGCATCAAAGACTCGTTTTCCTGGAAGACAATTTTTCCACAGACCAGGGGCATATGGATGGTTTCAGAATAATTCAAGCGCATTACATTTATGGTGCACTTTATTTCTATTATGATTACATTGTAATAAATATGGAATAATTATACAACTCTCCATAATGCAGAATCAGTGGGATCCCTGAGCTTGTTTTCCTGCAACTTGATGGTCCCATCTGGGGGAGACAGTGACCCCCGAATGTTTTGCTAATGTCCAGTCTACTCTGTACTCTCATTTTGGTTGCTGTCTCTGCAGAAAACCCTGCTTCACAAAGACAGAATGTTGGAAATGGAAGCAGGCTTTTCAGTGCTGCTCTGACAAGAAGCGGAGCTCAGGTGAGTGACTGGGAGCACCTTTAAATACAGACGAAGCTTCCCTCGCAGGATGCACTTCCTGCTGTGTGGTCTGGTTCCTAACAGGCTGTGGACCAGTACTGGGGGTTTAGGACCCCTGGCTTACACAACAGAAATTTACTTTCTGACAATTCTGGGAGGTACAAGTCTGATATCAAGGTGCTGGCAGGGTTGGTTCTGAGACCTCTCTTCTTGGCGTGTGGACGGCGGTCCTCTCCCTCTGTCTTCATGTCTTCCCTCTGTGTGTTTGTGTTCTGACCTCTTCTTGTAAGAATGAAATAAGCTAAATCAGTTAATAAAATCAAATTGCCAGTAAAGTAATAATATTAGCCAGCTTACTCCATTTTGTTTAAAACTTTCATCTTAGTTACCTGCCTGACCTAAGAATCAATGCCCACGTGTGATTACAGTAACGTTCCCATGACCACAGACCCCCAGTTTTGTCTCCTTTGGGCAGGCTATGCTGACCATTACAGAACTCCTTTGCCACAGCTTCCATGTAATTGTATGCTTTGTTAACTGAAATCAAATTTATGCTTTGACATTTTCATAGTTTGTTCTTATATTCTGTTAGTGACCTAACGAAGGTAACTCCATTGTGTAATGATTCTTCTTCCTTGTCTCTATGTAACTACCTTAAACTATATCTTAATGGCAGAACTCCAGGGACCTTCTGAGCACTGACTATACCTAGGACATGAAATTAATCAAAGCTCCCTAACAATCAAAAGTTCCCATTTTGGTTGCCAAGTTGTTAGTTAATAGTTGCTATGGTCACAAAGTTGCTATGTAACCGATGCTGCAAATTTTACCTATAAAAGCTTGTCACAACTGCTCCAATTTGCCAAGAGTTTTTCTGGCGTTTGCCTACTCTTGACCCGCGCGTTTAATAAATTCATAATTAATTAGACTCAACTTGCTTCTCTTCTAGCTTACTTCTCTTCTGGCTTACTTGGTCAGAACAAGAACACCAGTCAAGACCGGGCTTGGAGGCTCAACCAGTGATCCCAGCACTCTGGGAGGCTGAGGTGGGTGGATTGCCTGAGGCCATGGATTCAAGACCAGCCCGAGCAACTTGGCGAAACCTCGTCTCTGCAGTAAGTAAAAAAAAAAAAAAAGAAAGAAAGAAAATTAGTGGGGCGTGGTAGCGCGCACCTAGAGTTCCAGCTACTCGGAAGGCCAGAGCCCCGCCAGTCGGCGCTGCGGTGGCCATGAGCTTGCCACTGCACCTCCAGCCTGGGCGACATGGTGAGACTCCAACTCCAAAAGAAAAGAAAAGAACATAAGTCATATTGGATTAGGGCCCGCTCTCATACCTGATTTTAATTTAATTACCTATTTAAAGGCCTACTCCAAATCTAGTCATGTTCTGAAGTACTGGGGTTTAGTATTTCAACATAAAAATCTTGAAGGCCACAATTCAGCTCATAGCATCATGTTTGCTTTATCTCTTTATTTCTCCTTGATAGAAATAAAAGAATATTGATTTGATGACCCATTTGAAAATATGTTATAGACATTATGACATCTTACTACTAAATATGTCACCTTGCATCTCCTGAGAATAAGGACAACCTTCTATATATCTTTAATGCCGTGATCACTTTTAGGAAAATTCAAATGTGTATTTAATCTATATTCAATTTTCCCCAGTTGTACAATTTTTTTGACTGTTTTATTTTCCTGAATAATGGTCCAGTAAAATTCATACATTGAATTTGGGTGTTATATCTTTTTAGTCATTTTACATCTAGAATAGTGCTCCTGACCCATAAATCACAATGGTTCTTCTTTTTTTTTCCTCTGACACTGACATTTTGAAAATTCTAGACAGTCTAGCTATAGAATGTTCCATATTTTGGACTTATCTAATTTTTTTATGATACCATTTAACGTTTTCCTCTTCATACTGTGTTTATATAAACTAGTAGTTAGATGTTATGATTAGACTGCAAAACTGACAATATTTTTTTAAATCAAATGATACAGTCTATTTTTCCTCCCCTTGACTTTGGGACTGGCTGTGTGACTTGCTTTGGCCAACAGGACATTAGCAAGTGTGACACCACAGAGACTTACTACATGCTTGTGCACTGGGGTTTGCCCATTTTTGCTGCTCTTGAAAGCTCCGTGGCTCCCATGCCAGAGGTTAAGGAAAGACAGGTGGCCAAGTCACCCCCATTCCCTCAAGTGACATCAAGAGTGAAGCCATTCTTAACCAGAGGGCTCCAATCAGAAGAATCATTATCTGACCCACAGCGTAGTATGAAAGGATAAATGGTTATTGTTCTAAGCCACTAAGTTCTGGGGTGATCTGTTCTGCAGCAAAAGCAATTGATGCAGATATAAAGACTTGATTAAACCCTAGTTAACCATTTTGACAGGAAATACTTCATAGATATCCTGTGTGCTGCTTTCACATTATATCAGAAGGCCCAAAGTATTAGTAGAAGGCTTACTTTTTAATCTGGTTAAATGTGGATTAAGGAAGACAGACACCTGCGCATTCATTCCTCAGGTGAGTGTCCTTCCTGGATTTTAGTACTAACAGACCATTCCAGTAACAAAGGTTTGTAAGACACTAATAGTGACAAGTAGTGATCTCTCTACTTGAGATGACCCAGGTGCAAAAGAAGCTGCAGCATTTGTTGAGAGAAGGAAATTATCTCTCCAGGTTATAGTCACAGGTGGCATTGTTCTAAAGTAATGTTAATCACTATATATCTGAGGACTTTGTTCTATCCAGTTTTAGAGTTGTGCAAATTTCTTTCTCGATAAACAAAATCAAGCTGATATCTTAAGATGACTAAATGATTAGCTACTGCACTATTGAGCATTTAAAATAAGAAGGTAGCTATTTAATACTAGGAGAGCTTCCACTAAGTGCCACCAGAAAAGTAAAGAAATTACTAAATTATGGCATTATTTTGATCAGAAACTGAAATTGAATAAGAAAAGTTAAATAGAAGAAGGAAAAAATGAAGAAGGAAAAGGGGGAGGAGGAGGAGGAAGAGCAAGAAGAGGAAGAAGAGAAGAAGAAAGAGGAGGAGTAGGAGGAGGGTGGGGAGGAGCATTTGTATTGATCATCTACAATGCCCTGGGCATCTATATGTCAAAGCCTTCTATTTGCTATGGTAGGGAGACACGACCCACTTAAATGACCCAACATTTGGGATTCTTCTCAAGCTCCAACCGTTTGTTTGCCATTAAATAGAACACACCTTGGTGTAAAAGAAAATGTATTAGACAAATAGCTGGCCCCGAATCTATTTATTTAAAACAAGTATATGTAATAACAATGAGACCAGAAGGAAATGTATCATCATTTTTTCAGGTGATCTCTTTTGTTTCCCCTCAAACTATCTACATACGATCTCCTTGATTTTTGCCTTCTCACTGCTATTTGTTGTGTTTTTAGTTTTTTAAATATTGAGTATATACTACTTTTATGATTAGGACAAAATTGTAAATAAATTTAATAGAACATTTGGAAGTTGAAAAAAGAAAGTATGGTTGCCCTTATAAATTTTTCTATGTAATATTTCAAAATTAGATTGAATTTTATATTGTATTATAGAAATGTCAAAAATGCACAAAGGTAGAGAGTCTCAAACCTTCATGAATTCATCATAGGGCTTCCGCATCCATCACTAATTTGTCATACTCTTTTTCTCTTTTCTCTCTTTTTGTTTTCAAAACAAATTCCAGACAATATGTTATTTTTAGTCCTAAATAACCGTAGCATGAATTTTGCTATGGTCTGAATGTGTTGGAAACTTAATCCCCAGCACAACAGTGTAAAGAAATTTCAGTGAGAGGTGTGGCCTAATGAGAGGTGATTAGGTTGTAGGGGATTAATGCCATTATTGCCTGAGTAGGTACCTTATAAAAAGATGAGTTTATCCCCCTTTTGCCTTTCTCTCTCATCTTCTTTTTGCTCTTTCTGCATGGGATTACATAACAAGAAGGCCCTCACCAGATGCTGCCCCTCTAGGACTTCTCAGCTTGCAGAACCATGAGGCAATAAATTTCTGTTAATTATAAATTACTCAGTCCATGGTAGTCTGTTATAGAAGTAAAAAACAGACTGACTAAGACAAATTCCAAAAAAGGGGAGCCTTTTCTTGTATAACTGCAATGTATGATAATAAAACTAATAATAATCCTTAATTTCATGTAATACTCAGGCCATAATCCAATTTCCTCCTTCGTGAAAATTGGTTTGTACATATCAAGATCCAGATAAGGTCTACTCATTGTATTTGGCTGTTAATAATTTCATCTCTGCCTTAACCCTTACACTGGAACATTCCTCCTAACTTTTATTTGTTCATTTCTGGGTTACTAACTTCTTGAGAAAAGGGTCAAATGTCCTGTAGAATGACCCACATTGTGGATATGGCTAAATATACATTCTTTAAAAGAAAAAAGGAAGCATTAAAGTTATGATTCTATAATATTGTCCTTCCTAAACATCTCTAAAACATAAAACCCTCCTCAGGTGAGTTACCACAAACTGGGCAATTTATAATGATTTATAATTTATAATGATAACTACAAGCACAAATCCATAATGGGATGATTTTGAAAGATGCTGGTTTAACAAACAGCAGACTAATTGTCATTCCCTTTTTTGAATAAGTGTTATTTGAACTGACAAAAAAATAAGTTCATGGAGTACTTTGATTTTTGAAAAACATTTGAAATAGTACTTTTAAAGAGTGCAACTGGAAAAAATATTTATCTATTGTATACCTTGTAAAGGAACACCATTGCATGAATTCAAAACTGACTATAAGGAAGTCAGCAAAGAATAAAAACAGTTTTCGAAATTTTATAATATGAATGTTTTTACTCTATTCCCATTTGTGTAATGTGGCTGGATTGCCAGAAAAAAATACAGGTTGTCTAGATAAATTTAAATTTAAGATAAACAATAAAGTAAGTTTTCTTAGCATAAGTATATCTCTTGCAATATTTGGGACATACTTATTTTATTTTTTTATTTTTTATTTTTTTATTTTTTTTGAGTTGGAGTCTCACTCGGTCACCCAGACTGGAGTGCAGTGGCCGCTTCCGGCCACCGCAGCCTTGACCTGCTGGGCTCCGGCGATCCTTCTGCCTCAGCCTTCCAAGTAGCCAGAATTACAGGCATACGTTACCACGCCCAGCTGATTTTTTGATTTATTGTAGAGATGAGGTCTCGCTGCCCAGGCGGGTCTCGAACCCACAGGCTCAGGCAATCCACTCACCTCAGCCTCCCAAAGGCGCAGGATTACAGGCTGAGCCACTGAGCCCAGCTGGGACATACTTATTTTAAAAGTTATTCATTATTTATCTGAAATTCAAAGTTAACTGGGCATCTTGTATTTTTGTTTGCTAAATCTGGCAACCTGTGGGCAAAATCTCTATGACAGTATGGTGGGGGAAACCTGAGGAAGAGACAAAATACTAGAGAAAGAGTACTATATGAGGACACTATTACCCTCTTAACCTTACTCTGAAATGTAGGGACAGCCAAACTCTGCAGAACTCTCCAGCTGGTTGCTTGGGAAGTCCAGTTTCCTATTTCTACACATAAACTCCCCCAAGCTGAGATTCTATAGGGGACCAGCCAAACCCAAGTAGAATTCGAAAATACTCCTGCTCTGCCTTTTCACTTGGAGAAACAGGAGTCACAGAGGTCGGAATCCGAAGAAATTCTGGAATGAAAATGGGAGTCAGGCTCCTACAGCAATATTCTCAAAGACCTCTCTGTAAACACCAGGGAGACAATAAAACTGAACATAATACAAAAGAAAGCACAAGAGACAAAAAAGAAAAGAGGAGTAGAAAAATTATGTCCAACAATTCTCACCTAAAAAGCCTCTTAAGTGGTCTATGAAATTTAACCCTGAACTTGTCAGCAACCAGGGCAAAGAAGAAAATCCACTGAATTACAGAAATTCTATAACTAAACTAGCAAAAGAAAGCCTCTTAGTTCACATAGAAGCAAATGGTTTTACCAGCCCTTAGTTCTGAGGGAAACTTGTACTGGGATTGTATATATTACAGATGTATAACAATGGTATAGTAGCAACTACTTCATCAAAGTAAAAACAAAAACAGAATTTTCTTGTGTAGAGATTTCAAAATCTCTACTGCCTGTGGATATTAGAATCTTTTAATGACGTTTGATAAATTTTATGTCCTGCATGGTCTTACGTATGCAAGATTTTCATCCAGATTCTTTCAAGCATGGGTAAAAAGCCAGGTGATTTTAATTTAGCAACCTTGAACTCTGCTTCCATTGCCTTTCCTCTTCTTGCATCAGGAGCACAAGAGAGTGTCCCTTTTCTCTGGCCTTGCCAACTGCCATGCTTTGGTTATACCTGAGTAAGAGTGATAGGTTGTTTGTATTAAAAGTACCAATCTCAGTTCGGTATGGTGGCTCACACCTGTAATCCCAGCACTTTGGAAGGCCAAGAATGGAAAATCACTCGAGCCCAGGAGTTCAAGACCAGTCTGAGCAATATAGTGAGACCTAGCCTCTGAAAAAAAAAAAAAAAATTGACAGTCGTGGTAGCACATGCCTGTAGCCCAGCTTCTCAGAAAGTTTGAATAGGGCGGATTGCTTGAATCCAGGAGGTCAAGGTTGTGGTGAGCTATGATTCTGCCACTGCACTCCAACCTGGGCAACTGAGTGAGATGCTGACTCTAAAATAAAATAAAATGAAAAAAAAATCAAATATAAAAGTCCCAACCTTTCATATCACCCAGTGTTGGTGCCTTTTTGCAGTGCCCTCCCACACTGCCTTTGGGCTTGGCCATGGAACTAGCTTTGGCCAATGGGACAAAAAAACAAGCCTGTCAAAGCAGAAGCTTGACAAATGTATGTATATTTCTGCTTGGCCTCTTGCATAATTGAGCCCCTTTCCTCAGATTTGGTTCATGACCTCAAGAACACACCTGAACTAACCTGCTGGAGCAATATACATGACATGTACAGGGGAACTGAGTCACCAGCCACAGCCATCCTAGACCAGTCAAACCCCTAGCCAACCAGTCAACTGACCACAACGCACAAGCAAGCCCACTCAGATTGGTAGAAGCACTGAGCCAACCCATAGACTCAAGTGAAGTAACAAATGTTTGTTGTTTTAAGCCATGAAGTTTTAGAATAGTTTATTATGCAAGCAATAGTTTACTACCCACAGTAGGACAGATGAACCTCATACCTAAAATTAATAGAGGACCATCCTATTTCTACATAATAGTAAACTCCATGAACTCTTATAAATTATATAATTCTGAATCTTCTGAGTATGAGTGCTCTCTTAAATCCTCCAAATTCTACTTCTTCAAGAATGAGAGTCAGTGATGATGGTCATTGGCCTGGAATATTCTAAGTAAAACCTTAGTATGGCTCCTCAGTCATCAAATTGAGTAAAATTATTTCAAGGCCACTGAAGTTTGCATTTGGGTCAGAAGTTCTGCTATCTCTTAAACAGTCCAGATTGATACCATTATTTTGTGAACCATGAAATTGGTAGCTCCTCTCTGATATTTTTTATCTAGCATTAAAAGCTGACTTCACCATTTCAATTCGAGCGTGAATATTTCAGTGATTACAGAAAGTGAAAGACACTGGAAGGGAAACCACAGAAGAAGAAATACTGTTCGGAAAAGAAGATTAAGCTAGTAAAAGCTGTAGCAGAACAGAATGAAGAGCAAGTCTCTGGGATCCTTGGAAGCCACACCTGGTCAGAGGACAGAGGGACCATCAGGGCCAAGATCAGAGAACGACCCCAGTCAACATATGGCAGTGAATTAAATTATCTTTTAAATGAAAAAAAATAAAATATTCCTGGAGTCAATTAGAGCTGGACCAAGTCCTGACTCTTATAATTGAATATGGGAAATGATTTTGAACTGCATTTTATGTTCACGAAGAGACAGAATATGTGATGCGCCTCACTTCTCTAAAATAAAACTCTTGCATTTAATTCAAGTAAATACAAAATGTTTCAGTCTTGATATAGCAGGTCCTCCTAAGGCCAGGAAATGATTTAAACTACCTTTTAATAACCAGTTACAACTTATGAGAATATCCATTTTAGTATTACTGTCTAAAAGACTGTATCCTATGCATCACTGACTTAGAGCTCAGTTGTCTATTTATTTATTTAGAATGGACATCTCACTCTCTCTCAGGGTGAGTGCAGTGGCACAATCATGGGCTCAAACAATACTCCCATCTCAGTCTCCCAAGTATTTAGGACTACAGGTGCATGCCAACACACCAGACTAATTTTTTAATTTTTTTGTAGAAACGAGGTCTCACCACGTTACCTAGGCTGATCTTGAATTCCTGGGCTCAAGCAATCCTCCAGTCTCAGCCCCCCAAAGTGCTGGGATTACAGGTGTGAGCCACCACACCCAGCCTCAGGTGTCAATTATTTAAACTACTAGAAGATTGAGAATTCTGTCAAATCACCTGACTACTCCCATAAAGACACCAGTCTAGTGATTAAATTATAACAACAAACATCAAATTGTTGATGTTGAAAAGGCTTTGACTTAATTGTGACAAGGATTCATGGAACAATTTCTTTTTTTGGTGGGGAGGGGTTGGGCACAGTCATTGTGTTCATAGCATAGAAGCACTATTTCTTTTTTCTTTTCTTTTTTTAAGGTGGGTCTCTAAAATAGACAGAAACATCCAGTAAAGGGCTTTAGAAATAATCTCAGGCCTTCTCCAAAGACATAGCTGTTGCCAAGGTCACAGCCTGTCAGAGATATATACTCCATTCCTAGAAGTCACTTTTGATTTTGCGGTGTCCTTCTACCAAGGCGTATTGTATCCGAACAGAACATCGTGCAGTTAGGAGGCATCATGTGACTCTCGTTGACTTGGCATGCTCCTAAGCAGTGCTGTGTTATACACAAACACAAACCAGAATTCCTTTATTGAAAATGACCTTCTGTTAAAGCCAGAACAGTATCAGCTATAACCTTGATACTGGAGACTTTGAAAGAGAAACCACTGTGGGGGCTGGGAAAGGGAGAGAGAGAGAGAACCCCAACCAAATACAGAAGGGGAATCATATGTCTGGACAATTTAGGGGGAGACAGAATTTTAAAAGTAATCGAAGTGAAGCATTTGTCAACAAGAAATAATCCAAGTAAAACACCACCCATGTAAGCATACTGAAATCCATGCTTTCAAAAATCAGAAACCTTCCAACTCCAACCAACCAATGCTCTTTGGGTACTGTGGTAATGTGTTTCTTACGTTTGTGCATTTTTACTGATTTTATTATCATTGGCTCAACATTATAAAAGAAAGGGGGAAAAGAGAAAAGCAAATTACTGAGGTGAGCTTGGAAATCTGAAAGGTTGTATCAAGATGACATTTGAAACACTGGTCCAAGTTACCCTTTGAATTGCACAGTTAAGATCACAGAACAATATGGGAAGTGAGCCAGATTACATGGTACATTAAAATAAACCAGAGTTATTTCCTCAACCCCATAAAGTAGGCAATGCCACGGACCACTGCCTTTCCATGAGATAGAGAAATACTTTCCATCTTTTGGAGAGGTTCTATTTTAGACCTTGGAAAGTATATTTGGATTTCTTTATTTTATATTCATTATGCATCTCTCCCTTGTTAACATATTTCGTATAGTGTAAGGCCTGAGCCTTTTCTCTTTGGCTGGATTTTCAAAGTTTATCAACGATCAAGATGTTTTCCCATTATAGAAGAGTTAGCAGCATATTCCAAAAGTTTTTTGGAGAAGGATGTTGGTTTTATTTTCCCTCTGATGAGGAGCAGCCTGGTAGTTATTACCAGGCTTAGAAAATTAGGTTTATTTATGTCCATTTGTATTATAAACATGAATCACTTCAAATTAATTTAGTATCTTTGTTTAAGGTCGGCTTTAAGGTCCATAATAATAACTAAAAGAGAGCCAATCTTGATATAAGATCCAGCTGCCAACAATTATATTTAAAATTAGAGTGTTCTTGCCAGCTTCTCTCTGACAGATCTTGGGTGTGTCTCCCTCGGCAGAATATTTTTTTAGGAATCACTTTAAAGCTACTTTAATGTCACTGAGCCTAAAGTCATGAGTGGAAGTGAACAGTTCTCTTGGTCCTGGGGTCAGCTTCACAGATTTTAGGAAATATGAATTGCCACAAGCAAGGTTCATAGCCTACCCAGTCAAACTAAAGATGGCATGAAACAAGTGTTCCACTGAAATCTGAAAAGTGTATTTCCTTTTTCTAAAATAATAAATAAATATTTTGCTTATTAAATAAAAATAATAGAATATTAACTGGATGGCTTTTTATACTGCTGTTTAAACATCTATCATACGTTGAACTATGGAAAAGAAATAAAAGGTTTTTTTATAAACAGAGTATGTTTTATTAGTATATTATTGAAGTTGAGAGCTTTAGTTTGCAGATTTTATACTATAGAATGTAACATGTCTGTTCTAATTAAAGCTAAAAGGGTTTCTCTGCCTTCAAAGCTGTATTTAGATCTTGTTTTCATTTTTATTTTTATTTATTTATTTATTTGAGTTGGAGTCTCACTCTGTTGCCCAGACTGGACTGCAGTGGCCACTCTCGGTCACCACAGCCTTGACCTGCTGGGTTCCTGCGATCCTTCCGCCTCAGCCTTCCAAGTAGCTGGAATTACAGGTGCTTGCTACCACGCCTGGCTAATTTTTGATTTTATTGTAGAGTTGAGGTCTCGCCAAGTTGCCCAGGCGGGTCTCGAACCGTGGGCTCAGGCAATCCACTCACCTCAGCCTCCCAAAGCGCGGGATCACAGGCTGAGCCACCGAGCCCGGCTTCATTTTTAAATAAAATGGTTACAGCTTAGGTATTTTCCCAGTGTTCTGAGAACTGACTCTACTTTCGGGAGCATTGCTCCATACTCAGAGTCATCCTTCCTTTTTCATGAAGGATAACACATGTTTGTAGCTTAGTAGCTGTATCAGCCATTTTATCAGTCTTAGTAGTTTATCAGCTTAGTAGTTTATTAGCCCATAGAATTTGGGGAGTCTGACAGCCTTCTTTCATTTTATCCCCTCTCTGTCTCTTTTAGGCCCAGATCACAGTTTCTGATGGTATAACATTTCTCAAGAACATCATAGGTCTCCTGTGTATGTCACAGGAATTCACTCCATTAGACAAGAGGTTCTTCCATAGATCTTTCTTGGAAAATTCTATGCCTATTTCTGGCTTCTGCTTAGGTGGCTGAGGGGGCACTTGAGTTGCATGCTTAATCTCTTCAAAGAGCCTTTTGTGAACGAGCACACTGACTTTTTAAAATCCTTCCTAGGCACTAGTACAAAACTGTCTATTTTTCCCAAATTACTAATGAAGAAACTGGAACTTGGAGATGTTGTTAATATGCCTAAATCTCACTCAATTTTCATAGCCATGCTGTAATCCTCCCTATTCATCTAAATAGAGCTTCACTCACCTCAAGTGTATTGCTCTTCCCTTTGCCTGGAATTCTCTTCCTTCAGATTTGTATTGAACTTAGAGATTTCAGAGGATGCAGAACTTTTGATACTAAAACTGGAAAAGTTTTAAATGAACTGGATGAGTTGATTACTCAGCTAGAATATATACTCTACAGAGGCAGGAATCATGGTTGTTTACTGGTGTTTCCGCAGCCTCTAGAAGAGAACCTGGCATATGGTAGATGCTCAATAAATATTTGTTGTATGAATAAATGAATGGTGTGCAGAGTCAGTTCTGGCAATGGCAGGCAATGAGGACAGCCATCCTGAGTTTGTAGAGGCAACATTCAGTATCAGAGTTGACATACTGGAAAAACAAGAGCACTGTCTAGAGTCTAGTGGTAGCCACCATGGTATTCCCACCAGATCACTACAGTGGGACTTGGGGCATTTTCTTGGCTATATAGCCTCTGAACATGGGTCTTCAGCTCTCCCAACTACATTATAAGCCACCCAATATCACTAGAATAAAGTTGGGATGTGGTTTTTAAGAAAAAATGATATAAGAGCAGTAGGGCCAGCCTACAGACTGGCTCATTTAGATGTGATGTAGTTGAGGAACTCATATTGGGGAGGGACTAGGTGAACACAATAACATGATAGAGAGGTTGAAAGAGGGCAAGGCTGACTTGAGACAAACCATCAGAGAGGCCAGCCAATACTTTAAGTCTTATTCCAAAGTAATGAGAATTAATTCCAACTAGAGTCATGGGAATCCTGTTAAGGGGGAAAATTGTTAGGCTTTTGAGGGTAAGAGATGAGGAGAAAAGATGCCTCAAAGATAATTCTAGTTCATTATCTGCATCCAGCTAGAGTATAGAAAGTCACGATAGATCACACTTGATATCCAAATAACCAAATCAAGCTAGAAAAGATAGATACTAAGCCATATTTTTTTCAGACTTATAAGAAAGCTGAGAATGCAAAGTTACCTAAAGGAATCAAATGCCAGAAAGAGACAGCCTCTTTTAGGAGCGAAGAGAGTCATAGTTGCTCTCATCCCTAACAAAGGCAAGAGGAAAAGGAATACAGCTGAATATTTTTAAAAACTTAATGTGAGCAGATATGACAGATGGGAATAGCCACACAGTGAATCTATATCTCCCTACCAACACTTTTCCATGGGTCTTCATTAAGTGCACTGGTAGAGTTTGTTACAGGCTTAAGGCAGGGTAGGAGAGCTGAGAGAAATCTTTTCTGAGATATGTGAGATCTCCCCCAAGTTTAAAGCAGCTGCCTAAAGACAGGGGCAGATCAAGAGAACTGAGAGAAATCCATCTAAGGCTCTCTAGACTTCCAACTGCCAAAAGAGTTGGATTAGACAGGAAAGTTGAGAGAAAGCATTAGACACACTCTGAGCTTTCAGCAACTGGTGACAAGGTAGAACAGAAAAGCTGGGAGAAATCAAGAAATCACTTGGAGGCAGATGTCTGAAGCATTTTTGGGTCTTTACAGAGTAGAAAGCAGAAACTGTCTAAAGGTTGAGGAAGAGATATCCCTCAAAAAACCAAGAATGGGACCAAAGAGAAAAAATATCCACAGTGAACTAAAAAGCCAACAGTCAAGTTAAAAGCTAACAGAGGTCTCTCATCATTTAAAAGCTGATGGCTCAAATATAAATTACAATGATCTCTGACATCTTTCTAGAACTCAGATCCAAAAATCTGATGATGAGAAATAAACCCCGATGCTGTTTTCAAAATAGTTGATGCCAGTGGTGAACTTAAATCCATCTAAAGCTGCAACAAAGTCCAGATCCAGCTCAACTACAGATCAGATGGTCTCAGACCACACTCTCACAACCTGCCAGAAGAGTAGCATGTCCTTTTCTTAAGGCAAATATTACTTACTTTATTCTCTACTATATAAAATGTACAACACACAATAAAAGTTATATGTCTGTTACAAACAAAAAAGCAGGAAGTGTGACTCATGGTCAAGAGAGAAAATAATCAACAGAAGAAGATGTAGAGATGGGTCAGTTGTTGGAATTATCAGACAGAGATTTTAAACTAACTATGATAGGCTGGGCATGGTAGGTCACACCTGAAATTGCAGCACTTTGGGAGGTCAAGGTGGGAGGATCATTTGAGTCCAGGAGATTGAGACCAGCCTAGGCAACTTAGCAAGACCCCATCTCTACAAAAAATAAATTAACTATGATAAAAAAATGCTAAGGCTGGGCACAGTGGCTCATGCATGTAATCCCAGCACTTTGGGAGACTGAGGCAGGAGGATTACTTGAGCCCAGAAGTTGGAGACCAGCCTGGGCAACATAGTAAGACCTAATCTCTACAAAAAACTTTAAAAACTAGCCAAGCGTGGTAGTGTGTGCCTGTAGTCCCAGCTATTAGGGAGGCAGAGACAGAAGTGTCACCTGGGCCCAGGAGGTCGAAGCTGCAGTGAGCCATGATTGTGCCACTGTACTCCAACTTGGGCAACAGAGTGAGACTCTGACGCCAAAAAAAAAAAAAAAAAAAAAATGCTGACGTATATATTAGAACAGATGGAAAACCTATGTGAAGAAATGGAGAGTTTTAGCAGAAAAAATGGAAACTATAAATTAAAAAGGAACTAAAAATAAAAATGTGATACCAGAAATGAAAAATGTATTAGATTGGCTTAATAGCAAGTTGAAACCATCAAAGGAAAAGATTAATGAATCTGAATTCAAGTCAATAGAACATACCCAAACCAAACACAATGAGAGAGCAAGAAGAAAACGGAACAGAGCATCTGACATCTGTGTGGCAATATCATTAAGTTTAATACATATTAAATTTAATTTTCAGAAACAGGGAGAAAAAAATGGAGCAAAAGAAACATATAAAGAGATAATGTCAGGAACATATCAATTCACAGATCCTAGAAACTCAGTTAACCCAAGGCAGGCTCAATACAGAGAAAATAGTGCCAAGGCACATCATAATTAACCTGTGCAAATTAAAGTTGAAGGCAAATCTTAAAGGCAGCTAGAAAGAAGACATGCTATATACAGGAGACAAAATACAAGTAATGGGTGACATTGCCAGAAGAAATGAAGGCCAGAAGACAATGAAATATCTTTATAGTGCTGAAAGATAACTCCAAGTCTTTATCTTGACTGCCAAAATAGTGTCATTATCCATAGACACCCAATCTCACCACTGTTATCAGTAAGTGTTGAGAACTAGCAAACTCAAGCTCGCAGAAGTACAGAAAGAACCAAGGACTTGAATAATACTCAACATAATTGGTGAGAAAGAAAACCGATGGAAGAATGACTGGATTCAGTGCTTTCAAACAAGGGTGCTGTTGGCATTGGGGCTGGGCAGTTCTTCATTGCGTGAGACTTTAGTATACTGCAGGATTTTTTTGTATTCTTAGATCCCAACATAAATGCCAAAGGCACTCCCCAACCATTCAGTCACTGTAACCACCAAAATAATGCCAGTTGCTCTTCATATTTCCAAATGTTCCTGAAGGCACTACATTTCTGGGTGTGAAAGGGTTTCCCAGTCTTGGCAATATTTGGGGCCAAGATGATTGATTCTCTGTTGTTGGTGGGTGTCTTGTGCACTGAAGGATTTTTAGCGGCATCCTTGGCCTCTAATCAATGTCAGGGGCACCCCAGTTGTGATAGCCAAAAATAAGTCCACATTGCCAAATGTCCTTTGGGAGTTAAATCCCATCTCCTCCCCTCTGCATTAAGAACCCCTTGGGTTTAATATAGATTAAAAAAGAATCTTTAAAAAGAGAAAATGAAACACAATATCACAAACAAGAAAGAGGTCAAGGAGAATGTGAAAATGGAGAAAGCACTTTCAATACAGCAGGGAATACTGATGTCAGACTGCTTGGCCTTAAGGAGAGAATGGGTGAGTAAAACAGGCAGCAATAGAAGTGAATAACTGACTTAAGACATTAGTTAGACAGTGGGAAAAATCCGGAAGATATCCAGAAAGGCAGCAGGGTCCAAAAAAAAAAAAAAAAGTCATCATTTTGTTTTGTCTTGTTTTCCCAAGAAAAAGAAGAACTTTTTTTTTTTTTTACTTAAAAAAATAAATAAAAGTGAAGTCTCAATGTGTTGCCCAGGCTTGTATCAAACTCTTGGCCTCAAGCAAACATCCCACCTTGACCTTCCAAGACACTGGGATTACAGGTGTGAGCTACCATACCTGGCTGAGAATGAAGAACTTTGAAACATTAAAAGCAGAAGGACAGAAGCTGGTAGAAAAAGGGAGACTAAGATGTTGCAGAAATGGAGGACAACATAAAAACTAGCTTTACCCTGAAACTATATAAAATGCAGTTGACATCTGATTAAGCAAGTAGGTAGATATTACGATGTAGGACTTACATAAAGCAGTGTTTCTGTACCTTCTGAAATGCTTCTGCCTGTTATGTACAAAAGACTCATTGTTTATAACGGAGACAAGTTAAATCAATGGATTCAAGCTTCACTTTGTTTTTCATCTAAATATGATGCTCGTTCTCCCAGATCTAATAGTCTTTCAAGGGTGAGGTGTGTTCCTCCAACCCCTCTCCAGTTAGAGAATCATTGATTTGCAGCATAAAGGCAAAAATCAGTTCTCACTTATGGTCAACAATTAATGAAATGAAGAAGGTAGGATGGGGGAGGGGAGATAGGCAGGAAAGGGAGCCAGAGAGGATGAGTATTAGAGAGAAGGGGAAGAAGCAGGGAAGGAAATGGTGAAGCAGAAGGCAAGGAAGGGTTGGTGTGGTGACTCATGCCTGTAATCCCCGCACTTTGGGAAGCTGAGGCGGGAGGATTTTTTGAACCCAGGAGTTCGAACCTGGGCAACGTAGTAAGATCTTGTCTCTACAGAAATAAATAAATAAAAATTAGCTGGGTGTGGTGGTTTGTACTGCAGTTCTAGGTACGTAAGGCACTGAGGCGGGAGGATCCCTTGTGCCCAGGCAGTTGAGGCTGCAGTGAGCTATGATTTCACCACTGCATTCAGGTGTGGGCAACCCTGTCTCAAAACAAAAACAAAAACAAAGAAGGGGAGGAGGAGATAGCTGAGGAGGAGAAATTCAACACATTTAATTGAATTCTACTAGTCTCAGTTTCTGCTCTCAGTAGTTGATGTATAGAAACCACCCCACTCTTGACAGGCAATAATAGGTAGAGAAAGATAGCAGATAAGTCCAAATTGTAACAGGCGAAGCTAAATTTCTACCTCACTTTCTACACCAAAATAAATTCCAGGTAGATCAACATTAAACTTAAAAACTGAAATTATCAAAGTGTTAGAAGAAAATGTGGGTGGATTTTAAAAATAATAATATGAGCCGGGCTCAGTGGCTCAGCCTGTAATCCCGCGCCTTTGGGAGGCTGAGGTGAGTGGATTGCCTGAGCCCGCGGGTTCGAGACCCACCTGGGTGGCGAGACCTCATCTCTACAATAAATCAAAAAATCAGCCGGCGTGGTAGCGCATGTCTATAATTCCGGCTACTTGGAAGGCTGAGGTGGAAGGATCGCCGGAGCCCAGCAGGTCGAGGCTGCGGTGGCCGGGAGCGGCCACTGCACTCCAGTCTAGGCGACAGAGTGAGACTCCAACTCAAAAATAATAATAATAATAATAATATGGGCATATGCCAGGCACTGGGGTTCACGCCTATAATCCCAGCACCTTGGGAGGCAGAGGTGAGAGGATTGCCTGAGCCCAGGAGTTCAAGACCAAACTGGGCAACATGAGGAGACCTTATCTCTACAATAAATAAAAAAGTTAACTGGGTGTGGTGGTGCACACCTGTCATTCCAGCCACTTGGATGGGTTAGGCAGAATGATCGCCTAAGCCCACCAGGTCAAGGCTGCGGTGGCTGTAAGCATGCCACTGCACTCTAGCCTGGGTGACAGAGTGAGACTCTGACTCTAATAACAATAATAATAATAATATATTTACAATCATATTACAAAATCCAAATTCTATGGAGAGAAAAGTGCCAAAAATGACTGTATAAAATTTTAAAATTCTGCATAGTAGAAACAGTATCATCAAAATCCAAAAATAGAAGACAAATGGACAAAAATGCCACACATATTATGGACATAGAACTATTTTTGTGACTATACAAAGAGTCTATAGCAAGTAAAAAAATATATAAAAGTATAGAAAAATGAGCACATGATTAGGCAGCTTATAGCAAAAGAAATACAAGAGGGCGATAAACCTGTATATTTTTAAAATGCAAGTTACAATAATGAGATGCCTTTTTCATCTAGCAGCTAGGGAAGTATTTAAAATATTGGTAATGCTCAATGTTGGTGAGCATGTAGTAAACTAATCTCTTATCCTCTTGGAGGGTCTTTAAATAGGTGACCTTTCTCTGCAGGATAATTTTGGAATGTTTTCCAAACTTAAAAACACATAACCCTTTGACCCAGCAAGTAATCCCAGGAGCTTACCCAGAGGCATTGACAGAAGCCTACCCCAAGATGAACACTGCTAAATGCTCACTCAGCCTTTTGAGAACAAATGCTCGGAATAACCTTAAGTGTCCAGTAGCAAAACTGAGTCAATACTGATGCTGATCTCTCTCTTCAGGGCCAGGATTTTTCCTAGAGAGTGAAGCAAGGCTTAGCACAACGGAAAGAAGGCCAATAGCTGGGGTGGAAAATCACCAAGACCTAATAGCATCAAACAATACATAAGCTCAGCTGTTTTAATAAAGAGCTTTTTTTTTTTTAATTTAAAGCATTGAGCAGGTCAGGCATAGTGGCTCATACCTGGATTCCCAGCACCTTGGGAGGCCAAGATGGGAGCATTGCTTGAGCCCAGGGGTTCAAGACCAGCCTGGGCAACATAGTGAGACCTCATCTCTACAAATTTTTTTTTTTTAAATCAGCCAGGCGTGGTGGCACATGCCTGTAGCCCCAGCTACTTGGAAGGTTGAGGTAGAAGGTAACCTGAACCTAGAAGGTCAAGGCTGCAGTGAGTTGCGATTGTGCCACTGCACTCTAGTCTAGGTGACAGAGCGAAATGCCAACTCAAAAAAAAAAAAAAGTATTGAGCAGAAAAGCACACTAGCATTACTCTTATCACACTACATTTTTAGAAACCATAATAATCCGAAAAAGTTCAGCAAAAATCCCTCTGGGGTCCTGCTCTCTGTCATATCTTAGTTAGGAACATGGCCTGTATAACTCATGGTCATATTTATTATCTTCTATGTTGGAACAGTCATATATTTGAACAGGACCTGAACAAAATTCACTTAGCATTTCCCAATGACTCCTGAAGCTTTACATCTTAAAAATAAACACCATACGCCTCTTCTTGTGTGTTATCAGTGGCAAGCTATTCCTATTTGCATCTGTTTCACCTGGGAGCACATTTCAGGATAATTATGCTAGCGTGAAACTCATTATCACACCTAAAGGCAAGTTTACATCAGAACATTAATTACTGAAGTAATTTATCTTGTCTGAATAAGCTCAAGTGTCATATTTTATGTCATCAAATAAGAGTTTGGAAAAAAATGATTTTTTTCCATAAACACATTTCATAAGGTTGAAGTTGATGAACCAAAGGCTAAATATCTGGGGAAAGAAAGTATGTATCCAAAGTACTTAACTGCAGATTAAAATGGGTGGAACACCTGGGAATCTTGTAAAAATTGTGTTGAAACTCAGTGTTGCAGTTCCCATAAAACAGACAGATTACAACATCTCATTTGGAAACTATCTCACATCTATGTTTGCACCACTTTTGTACTTTAAATGATAACTATATCTCTTGCCCAGATTTAGTTCAAGGTACAGATCAATACTTAATTCAATAGTTCTTAGAAATTTACTCCAAATATATTCTTCACCAACTAAAACACTTTGTCTTTTTCAACATCACAAATCAATATATGATTTCTTAGGGCATCTTCTTGCTATTGTAATTCACCTAATGTATCTATGGTAAAGCCTATATTATGGTCAAGATAGAAGTAGAAACTTTTCATTTTGCATTTAAAACAATGATTGCTAGAATTATCATTTGCATATATGTGTCCTCCTCCCTCCCCAACACACACACACACTTTTTTTGTGAGCCTTGGGTCATGCCCTAATGCGACTTGCTCAGCAAATATTTGTTGGGTTAATGATGAAGTGTTCTGCTTAACTGTGGGTAACACCATCTGTTTTATAGTCAATATCCATTCTTGCCTCGGCCCCTCTTGGAAGAAAACCTTGATTTGTTCAGTTGGTGACTAGGATCTCTACCCAAAAGAAATGAATTGTGATTGGTCTAAACCAGTCATAGTAATCTCATTCCCCTTGGCTATCTAAGGATAGGCCTGTAATCCAGTTCTTGCCATTGAGATGTAAGTAGGTCTTCTGAGTGGGAGAATATCTAATGTCATTTGCTTTCCCAATACAATAGATCAGCTGACTAGATCCTTTGCCTACCTGTTTCTTCCTGACTAGAATGCATAGGGATGGGGGGGCAATATCTACCTTATAAACACAATAAATGCAGAGAAGATCAAACACATTACAAATGGCAGAGATTCGGAAAGACAGAAAGAATCCATGACAGCATGATTGAGTAGCTGCCCAGCTTTAGAGAAAAATTGCTTATGCAGTTGTTAGTTGAGTATTCCGTTACTTGCAGTCAAAAGCATTCCTTACAGATATCACCTTTAAATGTATATAGTAATAGAAACTGGGAGTGCTTGGTTATAGGAAAGGCCATTTCTGATTATTCCTACCCTCTCATTCTCCATATCCCGTTAGTTGCTGAGTTTCCTTTCATAACACATCTTACCCAAGTTCCTTTCTGTATTTGTTTTCTAATGCTTCATAAAAAATCACTACAAACTTAGCAATTTAAAGCACCACCAATTTGTCATCTCAGCGTTCCTGTGGGTAAGAAGTCCAAGCACAGCTGAGCTGAGTTCTCTGCTTTACGGCTTTACAAGGTTGAAGTTGAGGTGTCAGCTGGGCTGCATTCCGTTTTGGAGCTCAGCGTATTCTTTCAAGCTCACGTGGTAGTAGCTGAACTCGGTTCTTGTAGGACTGAGGTCCCCATTTCATTGCTAGTCATCAGCAAAGGCTCTTTTCAGCTCCCAAAGATGACCCACATATCTTGTCCCCTCCATCTTCAAGCCGGCAATTAACTTCTCATGTGCCACGTCCCTCTCACACTTCGTCTCTGACTTCCTCTGCATCTAAACCCTGGTGTTTATGTGATTAGGTCAGGCCCACCAGGATAATCTTCCTGTTTCAAGGTCAACTGCTTTGAGACCTTAACCTAATCCATAAAATCCCTTCACAACAGATTAGCATTCAACTGAATAACTGGGAAAAGTTGTGGGGTACGCCAGGGGAGAAAATCTTGGAGCCTGTTCTAGAATTCTGCCTCCACACCCTTCTTGATTGGGCCTTCTACATGTTTCTTAACTCTATGCTTTTCCTTCCACAATGCCTTTGTGACATTTTTTTCTCTGCTATCAGAAATTCCGTTTGGGCTGGGCTCGGTGGCTCAGCCTGTAATCCCAGCGCTTTGGGAGGCTGAGGTGAGTGGATTGCCTGAGCCTGCGGGTTCGAGACCCGCCTGGGCAACTTAGCAAGACCTCATCTCTACAATAAATCAAAAAAATTAGCCAAGTGTGGTAGCGCACGCCTGTAGTTCCAGCTCCTTGGAAGGCTGAGGCGGAAGGATCACCGGAGTCCAGCAGGTCGAGGCTGCGGTGGCCAGGAGCGGCCACTGCACTCCAGTCTGGGTGAGAGTGAGACTCCAACTCAAAAAAAAAGAAGAAATTCTGTTTGTATTTACTTATTTCAGTGATTTCAAGTTTATATTGGAAGCTTCATAAAGCTCAGGTATGTTTATGGGCCCCCTTTATACAGTACTAGCCAATAGTGTCTCCATAGTGGATTTGATTTAACAAGTCCAAGATGAAGTAAAGAAATTTACATTTTTAAAAAGTACCATTTGTGGGTTAAGAGGTAGGTGGCCCTTGATTGTAAATGCCTTGAAGACAGAGGCCATTCTTACCAGGGCTGCTGTGAGGCACTGATGATGAGAAGTTTATAAACGACCAGGCATATAGTGGAAATGCAATGAATGTTGGTCCTTTTTTTTCTCCAACCCCTGCTGTATTGCATGCATTCAATAAATATTGGTTGAATGAAAAAGTAAAGTATATTAAGAATACTTTTGGCTGAAGCCTCCCCCCCAAAAAAACAGAAAACTGCCTAATAACGGTTCTTAAAAGCCAGGATTCCTACTTTTCCCCCAAATACAAGCTGTTTGTAGGTACATTGCAGAAACTGATTCAGCAGAATAATGTATGGGCTCTGAGCTGTTGTGTCTGTGATTCTTTTTAAAAAAATTGTTTCAAGAATCAGGTTTACCTAACTCCACTCAGGATGGCCATCATCAGTAGCTCAAAAAACAATAGATGCTGAGAGGATGCGGTGAAAAGGGAACACTTATACACTGTTGATGGGAGAGTACTAAACTAGTACAGCCTCTGTGGAAAACAGTGTGGCAATTCCTAAAAGATCTAAAAATTGACCTCCCATATGACCCCGCAATCCCCCTATTGGGAATATACCCAGAGGAATTCAAATCATTCTTTGAAAAAGATACCTGCACACACCTGTTTATTGTGGCATTATTCACAATACCAAAAACATGAAACCAACCGTGCTGCCCATTGAAAGAGGACTGAGCCAGGCTCGGTGGTTCAGCCTGTAATCCCGCGCCTTTGGGAGGCTGAGGTGAGTGGATTGCCTGAACCCGTGGGTTCGAGACCCACCTGGGCAGGCGAGACCTCATTTCTACAATAAATCAAAAAATTAGCCGGGCGTTGTAGCACGTGCCTGTAATTGCGGCTACTCAGAAGGCTGAGGTGGAAGGATCACTGGAGCCCAGCAGGTCAAGGCTGCGGTGGCTGGAAGCAGCCACTGCACTCCAGTCTGGGTGACAGAGTGAGACTCCAACTCAAAAAAAAAAAAAAAAGAAAAGAAAGAGGACTGGATTTTTTAAAAATGTGGTATAGACCAGGCACAGTGGCTCAAGTCTGTAATCCCAGCACTTTGGGAGGCCGAGGCAAGAGGATTGCCTGAGCCCAGGGGTTCAAGACCAGCCTGGGCAACTTGGCAAGATTTCATCTCTACAATATATCAAAAAAAAATTAGCCAGGCGTCATGGTACATGCCTGTAGTTCCAGCTACTTGAAAAGCTGAGTGGAAGGATCACCTGAGCCCAACAGGTCAGTGCTGGGGTGGTCGTGAGCGCGCCATTGCACTCCAGCCTGGGCAACAGAGTGAGACTCTGACCAAAAAAAGAAATTGACAAAAATTTTGAACTTGGATGGATTTAGAGGCTATTATACTGAGTGATCTATCACAGAAACAAAGAACCAAGTATTACATGTTCTTACTCATAAGCAAATCTTGAACTATTGTAATACTATAAGAAAGGGATTAGCAGTAGTGGGAAACTGCCAGGGGAGGGAAGGGACACACTTCATCAACAAGGGTACCTGCATAGCGAATATTTGTATACCCAACTCTGAATTGTACCCCACATATTTAAAATTTAAAAATTTTTTTTAAGAATCAGGTTTATTGAACTATAACCTATATATTTCATAAAGTTCACCTATTTATTTATTTGCTTTTACTTTTATTTTTTTGAGTTGAGGTCTCAACCTGTCACCCAAGCTAGAGTGCAATAGCACGGTCATGGCCACTGCAGCCTCCATCTGCTGGACTCATGTGACCCTTCTGCCTCAGCCTTCCAGGTAGCTGGAACTACAGGCATGCACCACCATGGCTAGCTAATTTTTTGATTTATCGTAGAGACGAGGTCTCAACAAGTTGCCCAGGCTGGTCTCGAATCCCAGGCTCAGGCAATCTTCTCACCTCACCTCAGCCTTCCAAAGGGATTGCAGGCATGAGTCACTGCGCCTAGCTAAGTTCACCTATTTAAAGGGTACAATTTGTTGGTTCAGAGTCTCTTTACTGAGTAGTACAACCATTATCATAATTTAATTTTAGAGCATTTTCATCATCCCAAAAGAAATCTCATACTCATTAGCAGACACTCCCATGCCCCTTCTCCTCTAACTCCGGAAAACTACTAATCTACTCTTGGTCTCAATAGGTTTGCCTATTCTGGACATTTCATAGAAATGGAATAATATGCTATGTGGGGTTTATTGTCTGGCTTCTTTCGCGTAGCATAATGTTTTCAAGGTTCAATCATGTTATAAATGAATCATTTTGTTTTTATCTTTTTATTGCCAAGTAATTGTTCTACTTTATGGATATACCACATTTTCTTCAGCCATGTTCTGTGATTCTCTTGACTTTACCCTCATGGTCGCAGGGTAGACAGACAAGCTCCTGGTATCACATTCTCATTAAACTGCATTAATGTGGCTAAGAAGAATCAGGGCCCCCTCACCACCTCTTCTTTTATCAGGGAACAAAATCATTTCCAGAAGAACTTGAGCAGGCTTTCTCTTATATCTCATTGGTCGGGATTGGTACATACGGCCACCCCAGCTTCATAGGAAGCTAGGAAGGTAAGCATCTTTGGTAGAAGGCAGGCAAGAGGGGTCTGAAAACATCCCTTGGGTTTCTGCCCATATGTGATGTATAATTTTGGTTTCCCTGTAAATGAATACTTTGCTATTATTTTTTACATACATTGGTATTTAGGTATAAGAGTTAGGGTTATGTTTGACTGCATATAACGTCTCTCCACGAAGAGATTCACCTTTGACTCTCAAGAATTATTTGAGGATATGATAGATAATAGGATTGTGACTATTTTAAAAATTGTGACTATTTTTAAGACCTTCATCTTTTAAAGACACATTTGGAAATATTTACAGGTGAAATAATATAATATCTAGGATGTACTTCAAAATCATCTGGGATGGAGAGAAGCAGATGGAGGTGGGATGAGGCAGCACTGCCCATGGGGAGGTAATTATTGAGGTGGGAAGAGGGCACATAAGAGATTCATTACACTGTTCTGTCTGCATTTGTATGCGCTCCAAATTCTCAGTAATACAAATATTTAAACAATAACTCAACAATCAATAACAGTAGTAGCAGGCCTGACTAGAGCCTTAGTGATGGTGATGACTCACCTAAAGAAAGACTACATCTTCAGAGGAGAGAATGTGTGCCCTCTGGGAGCGACAAGACTGAATCACTTTCTCCCAGTATTGGCTGTGGAGAAATCCGCTGATCATAGGCCTTGAGATGCAGCCCCTGGAGTAGGTCAATCCCCGTGTGAATCATTAGTCTTCAAGGTCTCGGACTTGATGCTGCTGGACATGAAGACCACTCAGCTAGTGACCCTTGCCTTCCTTTCTCTGATTCCCAGCAGATTTCTAGAGAAGAGAATATGCTGACTCAGAAGTCAGTTGTTAGGGCCATAGGACTTACAGTTCCTTTTTCCTCTAAATGAATAACTTGTGATTCTTTTTTATGTACTTGGGATCTATAAATTTTTATAGTGACTTTAATGCTCCTTTATTTCAGATCTTGATTCTGTACCTCTCAATTAGGAGCTGACATTCTGTATTTCTGACAAGCTGCCAAATGCTACCAATGCACTATTCACAAACTACGCTTTGAGCTATAAGAATGTACACAACAAGTACAATTTTGTCTAATGATTTGGCAATATGTGAACAAAAAGTAGCCGAAATGAATGGTGAAAATTGTGTTATAAGAGTTGGGAAATACTTGTGGTGCTGAGTAACTATATTAAACCTTGAACCGAGTAATGCAGGGCAGATATGGATGGACAAAGGAGTGAAATCCCAAGATCAGTCTAGTTCTGGGTAGCTGAAGGGAAAGGGGAGGCTGCATCTCTCAGCTCTGTCACTGTGGAGTTCTTTCCTTGAAGAGAGAGTTTCCTTCATTAATTTTGGCTTAACGTCCCTTCTCAAGAGCATCCACCCCCGTGGCTGTAAAGAATGTCACCTTCATGCTAGGGAGAGATAAGTACAGTCTTGAACTATCTGGTGTCAGCACAGCCCTCATCACCTCCATTAATGGCCCTGTGGCCTAAGTGCCCAGGCCACATAGAGCTCCATGTATCTATGTGATGAAATAAGAAATGTGAAAAGACCCACATCTTATCAGCTGTGGTCACATATGAGTTTGCTTTAGTATATGCAGCATCCACACCAATGTATTCTGGCTGTTTGCTTCTTTGTGTCTTATGAAAGGATCTTGGACTCCTTCCTTCAAGATATCCAGTAAGTCTAGTCCTATGTAGAGAGGGTGACAGTAATGGCATAGGCTCTGGACTTTTTTCTTTGAGTGTGGAAATCTTTTAATGCTAATGGAACCCGGGGACAATTCTTTTTTTTTTTTTGAGTTGGAGTCTCACTCTGTCGCCCAGACTGGAGTGCAGTGGCCGCTCCCGGCCACCGCAGCCTCGACCTGCTGGGCTCCGGCGATCCTTCCGCCTCAGCCTTCCGAGTAGCCGGAATTACAGGCATGCGCTACCATGCCTGGCTGATTTTTCGATTTATTGTAGAGATGAGGTCTTGCTGCCCAGGCGGGTCTCGAACCCGCAGGCTGAGGCAATCCACTCACCTCAGCCTCCCAAAGGCGCGGGATTACAGGCTGAGCCACCGAGCCCGGCTGACAATTCTTTATAAACTCAGCTTGATTGTGAAGCCTGGTTTTGACTCAGAGATACTTGCTACACATTTCAAAGTGATTCTACACTTCTGAGAGAATGGCTGAGGGACTTCCTGGGACACGATCTGAATGGCCTTTTGCATCATACCATGCAGTAAGAATACCTGAGAAGGTGATAGAGTGTAAACAGGAGGGAGTCCTCATGTGGCCAGGTAGGCTGCTGATGAAGTGGCACAGAGGTCAAGATCTGGAATGACCTAGTGGTGATCACAGCAAAGACGTAAGCAGAGATAAAAAGGTCAATCTGGGGCCCAGTGACAACATAAGGCACTCATTAGACCTGTTGCTCAAGGAAGCTATCACTTATGGGGGACTTTAATTGTGCTTCTTTCA
Source organism: Cephalopachus bancanus (assembly GCA_027257055.1). Classification (NCBI taxonomy): domain Eukaryota; kingdom Metazoa; phylum Chordata; class Mammalia; order Primates; family Tarsiidae; genus Cephalopachus; species Cephalopachus bancanus. The sequence goes on from JAPVLO010000080.1 coordinate 5,808,227, forward strand.
CCCATGTAACAGTTTAGCAAGATACAATACATTTCATATGAGTCATTTGAGGATCAAAGATATGGTAAGACTTTACTAATAACACAATTCCAATTCCAAAATTTGCAATGCCTCATTAAAAAATTATTTTAGCTTCAGGGATACACATGCATATTTGTCACATGGATATATTGTATAGTGGTGGGCATTGGGTCTCAGGTGGCCCATTCCCCAGATAGTGAACTTTGTACCCCACAGGTAATTTCTGCATTCTAATTTCCCTCCCCACTCCCCCTTCACTGGTGTCCCTGGTGTCTATTATTTCGTGCGGTGTTTGGTTTTCCATTTCTGAGTCAGTTCACTTAAGATGATCTCCAGCTCCATCCATGTTGCTGGACATAATTTTATTTTTATTTGTGGCTGCATAGTATCCCTTAGTGCATATATATCACACTTTCTTTATCCAGTCAATCGTCATTGGGCATTTGAGTTGGTTCCATGATCTTGCTATTGTGAATAGTGCTGCAATGAACATATGAGTACAGGTATCTTCTTTTTTATTTCTTTTTCCTTTGGCTAGATCCCTAGTAGTGAGATGGCTGGATCAAATGGTAATTAAATTTTTAGTTATTTGAGAAATCTCCACACTGTTTTCCATAAATATTGATCTAGTTTATAATCCTACCAACAGTGGATGAGCAATCCCTATTCTCTGCAACCATATGTTGTTCTTTAACTTTCCAGTAATAGCCATTCTGACGGATGACTGATGTGAGGTGATATCTTATTGTGGTTTTAGTTTGCATTTCTCTAATAATTAGTGGTGTTGAGCATTTTTTCTTTTTTTTTAACATGTAACATCTTTATTTTTTATTTTTTCAACTTTAAAAATTTTTTATTTTAAAATTGTGGGGTACATTTCAGGCTTAGGTATAAAAATATTCACTATGCAGGTACCATTGTTGATGAGGTGTGTCCCCCTTCCCCAGGCGATTTCCACTATTATCAGTCCCACCTCTTCACTCCCCTCCCCTCCAGAACTTCCTGTTACAGTCAATCCTTTTCTTATAGTTTTGCAGTAGTTGTTCAAGGCCATTTATGAGTGAGAGCATGTGATACTCGGTTCTTTGTTTCTGTAAAAGATCACTCAGTATTATAGACTCTAATTCCATCCAGGTTGCTGCGAAGTTCATCGTTTCATTCTTCTTTATGTCTGTGTGATTGTCCATCATGTATACGTACCATATTTTTTTAATCCAGTCCTCTTTTGATGGGCAGCATGGTTGGTTCCATGTTCTTGCTATTGTGAACAATGCTGCGATAAATATACGTGTGCAGGTATCTTTTTTATAGAGTGATTTGAGTTCTTCTGGGTATATTCCCAGTAGGGGGATTGTGGGGTCATAGGGAAGGTCGATTTTTAGAACTTTTATGTATCGCCACACTGTTTTCCACAGAGGTTGTACTAGTTTGCACTCCCACCAACAGTGTAGAAGTGCTCCCTTTTAGCCACATCCTCTCCAGCATCTATTATTTTTTGAGTTATTGATGATGGCATTCGACTGGAGTTAGGTGGTATCTCAGTGTAGTTTTAATTTGCATCTCCTTGATGACTAGTGAGGCTGAACATTTTTTCATGTATCTGTTCGCTGCTCATATGTCTTCTTTTGAGAACTGTCTATTCATATCTTTTGTCCACTTTGTAATGGGGCTGTTTGTTTTTTTCTCTTCAGCACATTTGTGTTCCTTGTAGATCCTAGATGTTAGGCCTTTATCAGACATGGAGTTGGCAAATATTTTTTCCCAGTCTGTGGTCTGTCTGCCTGCTCTCTTGATGGTTTCTTTGGCTTTGCAGAAGTTTGTCAGTTTGATGAGGTCCCATTTATCTGTTATCTCTTATGGCCTAGGCACTTCAGGTTTTGATCAGGAATTGGTTGCCAGTTCCAATTTCCATAAGAGTGTCTCCTCATTTTCTAAGGTTCTTATTTTTATAGTTTGAGGTTTTATGTTTAGGTCTCTGATCCATTTAGAGTTTATTTTTGTGTATGAGAATAGGTAGGGGTCCTGTTTCAATCTCCTGCATGTGGTCAGCCAGTTTTCCCAGCACCATTTATTGAATAGGTTCTCTTCTCCCCAGTGGTTGGTGGTGGAGACTTTGTTGAAGATGAGTTGGTTGAGAAATTGAGGTTTTGCTTCTGGAATCTCAATTCTATTCCTTTGGTCTATATGCCTGTTCTTGTACCAATATCAGGTTGTTTTGATTATTGTAGTTTAAAGTTTAAACTAGTATAAAGTTTAAAGTCTGGGAGTGTGATACCTCCTGCTTTGTTTTTGTTTTGTTTTTGTTTTTGTTTTGCTGAGGATTTTTTTGGCTATTCTTGGTTGTTTATGTTTCCATATGAATTCCTGCATTGTTGTTTCTAGGTCTGAGAAGAATGTTACTGGTAATTTGATGGGTATTGCATTAAATCTGTAGATTGCCTTAGATAGAATGGACATCTTAACAATGTTGATTCTCCCAATCCATGAGCATGGAATATTTTTCCACTTGTTTGTGTTATCTTTGATTTCTTTGAGCAGTGTTTTGTAGTTTTCATTGTAATGGTCTTTCACATCTCTGGTTAGGAAGATGCCAAGGTATTTCATTTTTTTGTGAATGGAATCATGCCTTTTATTTGGGTTTCTGTTTATTATTTGTGTATAGAAATGCGACTGTCTTTTGCACATTTATTTTATACCCTGAGACTTTGCCAAAGTCCTTTATCAGTGCAAGGAGGTTTTTGACCAATTCACCTGGGTTTTCAAGGTATAGAATCATGTCATCTGCAAAGAGAGATTACTTGACTTCCTCTTTCTATTTGGATACCCCCGATTGCCTTTTCTTCTCTGATTGCTCTAGCTAGGACTTCCAAAACTATGTTGAGGGTTGAGAGTGGTTATCCTTGTCTTGTTCCAGTTTTCAGGGGAAATGGTTCTAATTTCTGTCTGTTTAGCAGTATGCTGGCTGTGGGTTTCTCATAGATGGTTCTTACTATTTTGAGGTATGTTCCATCTATGCCTAGATGTTCGAGGGTTTTTATCAAAAAGGGATGCTGGATTTTATCAAAAGTTTTTTCTGCATCTAATGATATAATCATGTGGTTTTTGTTTTTACATCTGTTGATGTTTTGTTTTGGGTTTTTTTGAGTTGGAGTCTCACTCTGTTGCCCAGACTGGAGTGCGGTGGCAGGGACTCGACCTGCTGGGCTCCGGCGATCCTTCCGTCTCAGCCTTCCGAGTAGCCGGAATTACAGGCATGCGCTACCACGCCCGGCTGATTTTTTGATTTATTGTAGAGATGAGGTCTCGCTGCCCAGGCGGGTCTCAAACCCGCAGGCTCAGGCAATCCACTTACCTCAGCCTCCCAAAGGTGCGGGATTACAGGATGAGCCACCAAGCCCGGCTGTGTTGATGTATTTAATTACATTTATGGTCTTATGAATGTTGAGCCAGCCTTGCATCCCAGGGATGAAGCCTACTTGGCTGTGGTGGGTGATTTTTGAGATGTGTTATTTAATGGGGTTTATAATTATTTTTCCCTGTAAATGAATAATTTACTATTGTTTACACACATTAATATTTTGGTGTAAGAGGCAGGGCTAATTTTTGCTGTATATAAACAGAGCCCAAAGTACAAATGGCTTGCTAGCTCAGGGTTTATGCTTACTTGCAAAAGAAGTTCACAAATAGGCAGACCAGGACTGATGTGGGTCTACAAAGTCATTAGAGACCTAGACTGTTTTTGCCTGTCCCACCATGTGAGTCTATTTGTGCTATTATAACAAATATACCATACACTAGATGGCTTTAACAACAATTTTGTTTCTCATAGTTCTGGAGGCTGGGGAATTCAGATCAAGGTGCCAGCAGAGTTGGGTCTGGGGAGGACCCACTTCCTGGTTTATAGATAGCTGTCTTCTTGTTGTGTCCTCAAATGGCAGAAACGGGCAAGAGATCTCTCTCTCCAGGGTCTCCTTATAAAAAAAAATTCCATTCATGAGGGCTCCATCCTCATGACCTGATCACCTCCCAAAGGCTCCAGCTCCAAATACCATCAGTGAGGATCAAGATTTTAACATATAAATATGGTAATCCAGGGTATACATTTAAGATTTGTGTGCATTGCTGTCTGTAAGTTCTACCTCAAATGTTCAGTCTATAGCACCTAGCATCCCTAGTGATTAACTTCTATCTTCATAGTGGCCTCTTGATTCAAGATTGCTGTTGGAGCTTCAGCTATCACCTTTGTATTCCAGGAAGCAGGAAGATCAAAGAATTCACATTTGGCTAGAACTTTGACAATGGCCACATTTATCTGAAAGAAAGACCAAGAAAGGCATTTCTCCACTCAGCACATTGCCACCCTGAATAAAACAGGGTTTAATTACAAAGGAGAAAGAAAATAGATGGAGGAGACTTTGCATTGCCTAGTTACTGGTTACTGAATCAATCTACAGAATCTCGTCAACTAGTTAACTAACCCAAGTTGCTGCACTTGCAAAATTGAAGGAAGGAACCAGTAGGTTTACTAAGGCAATACCTCTACCAAGATATTGAAAGAAAGTGAAAACTTCTTGGGTAAGGTGGTGGTAAATCTGATAAAAGAAATGTAACTGAAAGGGAATCACAGTTGACTCTTGAACTGCACATGTCCAATTATACCTGGATTTTCTGCCTCTGCTCTCCAAGACAGCAAGTGCAATCCCTACTCTCCATCCTCCTCCTCAGTCAACCCAACACGAAGATGACAAGGATGAAGACCTTTATAATGATCCTCTCCCATTTAATGTATATGTATTTTCTCTTATGATTTTCATAACAACACTTTCTTTTCTCTAGCTTCCTTTACTGTAAGAATACAGTATATAATTTATATAGCATACAGGATATGTGCTAATTGACTGTTGATACTATCAGCAAGACTTTCATTCAACATAGGTTATTAGTAGTTAGGTTTTTGGAGACTCAAAAGTTATATAGGGAATTTTTGACTGTGTATGGGGTTGGCACTTCTAACCTCCATGTTGTTCAAGGGTCCACTGTATAATCAAGTATTAGATTTAGTTTGATCCAGAAGTTCACGGGGCTGTTGGGCTGTTAGCTCTGTTTATTTGTGATTCTTAAAGCTACATTCTCCTTCAGCTTCACTTTCTGGAAAACTTTGACTTTGATAGTTAAGCTTTTGTCAACAGCTATTGAGCCTGCCTTCCTTCCTTCTTTCCTTCCTTCCTTCCTTCCTTTTTTCCTTTTTTCCTTCCTCTTTCTTTGTAAAGAAGGAGTAGAGCCAGGTTCAATGGCACATGCCTGTAATACCAGCTATTTGGGAGGCTGAGGAGGGAGTAACACTTGAGTCCAGGAGTTCAAGACCATCCTGAGCAACATAGAGCGATCACCACATAAAATTAAAAAAAAATTTTTTTTTAAAGTTTAAAACTTTACTGTCTGAACTAAATTTTTCAACCCTTTCCCAGTAACTTCTAAAGTACCTTTAGTAGACAGAATAATGGTTCCCCAAAATGTCCACATCCTTGACCTGAGAACCTGTGCATATGTCATATTCTATGGCAAAAGGGGCTTTGCAGATATGATTAAGTCAAGGACTTTGAGATGAGGTGATTATCTTAGATTCTCTAAGTGGGTTCAGTGTAACAACAAGGGCCCTTATAAGCGAGAGGCAGGAGGATCAGAAACAGAGAAGGAGGTGTGACGAGTGAGGCAGAGAGGAATGCAGGCAGCCTCTAGAAGCCGAAAGACCAAAAAAAAAGGTTAGGAATGAATTCTCCCCTAAACCTCCTGAAGTACCTCAGCTCTGCCAATACCTTGATTTAGCCCCATAAGGCCCATTTTGGTCTTTTAATGGAACTGTAAGATAATAAATTTGTGTTGTTTTAAGCCACTAAAGCTTGTGATACTTTGTTATAGCAACAATAAGAGAATGAATATAGTCCTCAAACCAATGTTTCTTAAACCAATGAACTTGCTTTTGGAAAGGGCTTGAATATTTTAATTTTAAAGTTGTTTTCAAATTTTGATAATTTTGATAAATAAAATAATGCCTACTAGATAGATAAATACCTGTGAACCCATTACCAATTTACAAACTGGAACATTGCCTGATCTCATTACCTGCCCCAAAGGTGACTACTAGCCTAAATTTTGAGTTTATAAAATATTTATTTATATATAATTTTAATCTGTAATACATAATTATATATTTTATTATATGTTATATATTACATAAATATATGTATTATATAATTTTCATATGTATCACTAATCAAGACATTGCTTAGTTCTTGTTCTTGAAAAGCATAGTATTATAAGTTGTTTTATACAAATTACTTTTTTAAATGTTCTTTTTTCTTTATTTTATTTTATTTTTTTTGAGTTGGAGTCTCACTCTGTCAACCAGACTGGAGTGCAGTGGCCGCTCCCGGCCACCACAGCCTCAACCTGCTGGGCTCCGGTGATCCTTCCACCTCAGCCTTCCAAGTAGCTGGAACTACAGGCGCGTGCTACCACACCTGGCTAATTTTTTTATTTATTGTAGAGACGAGGTCTCGCCAAGTTGCCCAGGCGGGTCTCGAACCCGCAGGCTCAGGCAATCCACTTACCTCAGCCTCCCAAAGCGTGGAATTACAGGCTGAGCCACCGAGCCCAGCTTCTTTATTTTATTATAAGCATGTGGGGTACAGGGTTAGGTCCATTAGTAGTCTACGTGCGGTTAAGTTTGGGCCTCCAACTGGTCCTCACTTTGCCTGGATTAGAAGCAGGTACCCTTAGTGATGTTACGTGCCTCTCTCCCCCAGCAGTGTCCTGCTACTGCCGATCCCTCTCTTGTAGAATTGTGATAAATGTTCAGGACCCACTTATAAGGGAGAACATGTGGTATTCAGTTCTTTGTTTCTGTGATAGATCACCGAATAGGATAGATTCTAACTCCGTCCAAGTTGCTGCGAAGTCCATAATTTTGTCCTTCTTTATGACTGCAAAAAATTATTTCTAACATTCATCCATATGGTTATGTGAAACTGCAGTTCATTTATTTTCACTGCTGAAATATATTTTATAATAAGACTATATTATAATTTATCCATTCTACTGTAGATGGATATTTACAAGGCTTCCGGTTTTTTGTTATTATGAGCAACATTAATGTGCACGTCTTTGTACATGCCTCTTGGTACACATCTGTAAGAGTTCCTCTGCTTACAATGCCAGTTGTTCTCCAAAGTGATTATAACAATGTACATAGCCGGGCTCGGTGGCTCAGCCTGTAATCCCGCGCTTTTGGGAGGCTGAGGTGAGGGGATTGCCTGAGCCCGCGGGTTCGAGACCCGCCTGGGCAGCGAGACCTCATCTCTACAATAAATCAAAAAATCAGCTGAGCGTGGTAGCGCACGCCTGTAATTCCGGCTACTCGGAAGGCTGTGGAAGGATTGCCTGAGCCCAGCAGGTCGAGGCTGCGGTGGCTGGGAGCAGCCACTGCACTCCAGTCTGGGCAACAGAGTGAGACTCCAACTCAAAAAAAAAAAAAAAAACAATGTACATGCATACCAGTAATGCCAAAGTGCTCTCATTGCTATAACTAATTACCAACATTAGGTATTTCCATACCTCTTAACTTTTGCCATTTTATGAGCATAAAACAATGTCTCATTACTGTCTGGATTTTCATTTCTCTGATCACAAGTAGTGATTAGCATCTTTCCACCATTAAAATTTCTTTAATTATGTGGTTCATGTCTTTCATCCATTTTCTTTTGGACGGTTCATCTTATTCTTACTGACTTGCAAATTATATTTTATGAGTTATACAGGCCTATAAATATCTTCTCTCAGTTTGAGACTTCTCTTTTCACTTTCTTTATGGTGTCTTCTGCTGTGCATAAGCTGTTAATTTTAATGGACTAAAAATATCAATATTTCCTTTCATAATTCACAATTTTCTTATTTAAACAAAAAACCTTCCTATCCTGAAAACATATTTTTTAGTTTGGCCTTTCATATGCAAATCCATTATTTACCTGAAATTTATTTTTATAAGTGGTCTGAGGTATGAATTCAGATTTATTTTTTCCACATGGATAATTAGAGGCCAACACCAACATTGAATTTTCCATGCTTTTTTCCCAAAGATCTGCAATGTCATCTTTTCATATTTAAAGCTGGCATATGCTTGTAGATCCATTTCTGGGCTCTATATTCTGTTTTATTGGTTATTTTTTTCTCTTCCTAAGCCAATACCAATGAATTAAATGACTCTTTGAAATAATTTACACTTCTGATATGTGAACGTCTATAAAACTGGACAAATATATGAAGTAACAACACAGGACTATAATCTTGAGAAAAGTAAAACAGAAAGGGAGCTTCACATTTAACACTCTTTCAGCTTGCAGGAATTTTCTAAACCACAGCATAGAGAAATGGATCTCAAACAGAAAGCCGTGCTCCTACTGGGTAGAGGAACAGAGATCAGATTTGGGGGCTGCCAAGGCAGCTGGAATTTGTGGAGTACGTGTTGGAAAGAAGGGAGACAACAGAGAAAGGCTCCAGAAATCTGGGTGTTTGGTTGAATACCAAGCTCAACCTCTGAAGGCTTCACAATGCTGAGGTCCTGAAGTTTCAACAAGTTAGAGAAGAAAGACCTCTCTGAACCCTGTGGACAATGAGTTGAGACCCCAGAGTGACTTTCTCATGAGTAAGTTTACTCTAATCTTAAAGTGAGGGCTTATAAAGCTGATCTTACAGTAAATTAACTCCCTACAAGAACAAAGCTCAACACTCTTTGAAAGGAGATAACAAAATCCAGAGTCTCAACAACATGGTACAATTTGAACATTCCTATTCTGAAAATCCAAAATTTTAAACTTTCTGAGGAACAACATGATATCACAAGTGGAAAATTCCACACCTGACTTCACATAATGGGTCACAGTCAAAATGGATGTGCACAACACACAGTTTATTCATCATTTTCAAGAGGGGAGGAACCCTCCCAGCCCTTCAGCTGTGACACATCTTTTCTGCACATGCCCAGATTCTTCCATGCAAGAACACCCATAAAGGGTAATAAAATGGCACATGTGTAGGCTGGAAGTGCCAATAGCAAATTCTTCATGATGCCCATGTGGATCCAACACTTACATACCACCACTCACTGTGTATTTTGTGGGTTTTTTGTTTTGTTTTGCTTTTGCTTATTTTCTGCTCTGTGGTGTAGATATTGTTGAAAACATCAAAAAGTCCTGCAGATATCCCTATGAGTAACAGTGATAAGAAAAAGAGAAAGTATTTATGCTTATCTATAGCATAGAAAGTCAGGCTTTGGAGAAACTGGACAACCATATAAGTGTGAAACGTCTTACAGAAGACGTTGGAATGACCAACATTTAGGACCTGTAGAAACAGAAGCATAAGCTATTGAAGTTCTATGCTGCAAGTATAAACAGAAGTTAATGAAAAATACAAAAATGCTGCATAAAGCTAAAAATGAAGCTCTCTACTGTATATTTAAAGGGTGGGTCTGTCTGTGTCACAATAAACACATATCACTTAATGGTATGCCCATCATAAAACCAGTAAAGATCATAATGCACTGAAAATTGAGGGGAACTGTGAATATTCAACATGCTGGCTGGCTGCAGAGATTTAAGAAAAGACACAGCATTAATTATTTATTGTGGGCATTTTATTAAGGAAGTTAATTTTTATAAAAGAAATGTATTATTAAAATTAGCATACATATAGGAAGAATATTAAACGTATGTCTATATTTGAAAGAGTAATACTAAAACCAGAATCCATTGGAAGACAACCTAGTTTGAGAAACGATGTTGGAAGCACCTGCGATACTCCCTCTTTACTGATCGTAATTACTCTCCCCACTTTTGTGACAAACTTTTCTGTGTATTTCTTATAGTTTCATTTGTTGGAATTTTTTTGTGTATTTGATTATTGAATCTTAATGTGATCGTTTTATCCGATTGTGTAACTTCTGTTGATCTCCATTGCACAAAGTAACTGGACATAATTTGGGCCAGTAAATGGGGGAAGGAGTAAATTTCCACCCTTAGGTGATCTGTGACCTTGGCATTGATTTAATGAACATTCTCTTTGGACCCACTTCAGGGTCTCCGGGGTTAGAACCTATATAGCTCTATCGCAGTCCCAGGACAATACCTAAAGGAGAGGTAAATGTGTTCTTTGGGATTAGCAATTAACAGCACCTATCAAAATTTAAGCCACAGTACTACATTTTTAAAGATTTGTGGTGATCGAGCATCTGCTGATCACAAAGCAGCAGCAAAATTTACTGACAAGTTTGTCAAGGTCATCACTAAAGAAAATCTGATGCCAGAACAAGACTATAATGCTGATGAAACATCACTGTTTTGGCGTTATTACCCCAGAAAGACACTGACTACAGCTGATAAGACAACCCCTGCAGGAATTAAGGGTGCCAAGGACAGAATAACTGTGCTGCGATGCGGTAATATAGCAGGCAGGCATAGGTATAAACTTGCTGTGATAAGCAAAAACCTTTGTTCTTGCTGTTTTCAAGGAATGAATGTCTTAGCAGTCCATTATTATGCTAACAAAAGGCAGGCTCACTAGGGACATCTGACCTCCTTACATATGAAAAAAAAAATCTTTAGAGTCCATCGGTAAGCGGGAAGAAGTGGATATTGAAAAAAACTTTAACATTGATAATGAGGCTCCAATTGCTTCTTCAATGACTGATGGTGAAATAAGCCAAAATAATTCTGAATCAAGGTGATTCTGATAGTAGTGATGATGACGATGACATTGTTAACACTGCAGAAAAAAGTGTCTATGAACAACATGGTGAAAATATCTCGTTGAAGGACTAGTGTGCATTTATAACAGAACAAAAATCGTGTCAGTTTAGAAAATCAAAGAGAGACTTCTAAGACCAAAAAAGAAAATATTGCTAATGAAGCAGATGACTCTGGAGGAAACATTTTAAAAAGCCATGCAGCAGAATGCTTCCTCCTCACTAGAGGACCCATTTGCTTGTCCCTCAACTGTGTCTGGTATTTCTTCTCACTTAACAACAACAACAAAATGAAATACAGTATACAGTAACCTTTTAATCAAAACACACCATTGTAGGTGGAGACAAAGCCAGTCACTGCTTTCAGTCTTGGTCATGTGAACCATAACAAAGAAAGAAAAAGTTAGCAAGCAGAGACCTGGAGATGACCAGATGCTGCATTTAACAAAGACTTTAAAGTAGCCATTATAAATTTGTCTAGGGACATAAAAAAATCATATAATGAGAAATCAAAATTGAAAATATTAATACAGCAATGGAAATTCTAGAAATAGAACAGAATAGAAATAATATCAAATGAAATGAAAAAGTCATTTTTCAGAAAATAATGGATAGAATTAACAGCAGATTGAAAAATCATGGAGATAGTTGTTTAACAGTTGAAACAGGTATTCTAGTGATGCTACTGCTTTATCATGCTTCTTAGTTACCTTAAACACATGATTTCTTCCCTGTATTAGTGGTATGTCCTTTTTTTTAAAATTGTTAAGTATTTACGTGTGAATAAGTATAAGAAAATGACTGCTTATTGTTAGCAGATTGTCCATATGGGTGGCTGAGATAATGATACCTTTGCTTTCTGATGATTTGATGTACACAGTCTTTGTCTCATGTATACAATTGTTTAAAATATTATATAAAATTGCCTTCAGGCTGTGTGTATACTATATATACAAAACATGAAACATAAATACATCTTGTGTTCAAACTTGGGTCCCATCCCTAAGATATCTCATTATGTATATGCAAATATCCCCCCAAAAAGAATCTGACTTGCAAAACATTTCTGGTCCCACGCATTTCGGATAAGAGATACTCAACTGGTGTCAACAATGGCCAGCATATGACCAAAAATTACTTGATAAGTGAAGAAGCAGGAAAATGTGAGCCATGACCAAGAAAGAAAAAGTTAGCAAGCAGAGACATGGAGATGACCAGAGTCTGGGTTTAACAGACAAAGACTTTAAAGTAGTCATTATAAATCTGTCTAGGGATGTTTAAAAAAACATGAATATAATGAGAAATCAAAATGGAAGACATTAATATAGCAATGGAAATTCTAGATGTAGAACAGAATAGAAATAATGTCACGTTTGAATTTAAAAAGTCATTTTTCAGAAAATAATGGATGGAATTAGTTTTGAAGTCCTTAGGAATAAAAGAATTTCAGAAGATCAATGAACTTGAATAGAAGACAACAGAAACTATCTGCATTAGTTTGCTAGGATTGACATAGCAAAGTGTCACAGACTAGATGGCTTAAATAAGAGAAATTATTTTATCACTGTTCTGGAAGTTAGGTGTTCAAGATCAAGGTATAAGCAAGGTTATTTTTCTCTTAGGTGTCTCATGGCGAATGACTACCTTCTTGCTACCTTTCCATATGGGCATTCCTCCATGCACATACATATACTTGGTCTTTCTTCCTCTTCTTATAAGGGCACAAGTCAGAGGCTGGGAGCAGTGACTTATGCCTATAATCCAAACATTTTAGGAAGCCAAGGCAGGAGAATTTCTTGAGGTCAAGAGTTGGCACCAACCTGCTGGGCCACATAGTGAGACCACATCTCTACAAAAAAAATTATTAAAAATTAGTTGGGTGTGGTGGCTCACATCTGTAGTCCCAGCTCCTTGAGGAGCTGAGGTGGCAGGATTGTTTGAACCCAGGGGATCCAGGCTGCAGTGAGCTATGATCACACCACTGCACTCCAGTCTAGATGACAGAGTGAGACCCTGTCACAAAAAAATAAACAAAAGACAAAGGCACCAGTAAAACTGGATTGGGGCCCCACCCTGATGACCTCATTTAAACTCAATCACCTCTTTAAAGGCTTTATCTTTGAATTTAATTACATCATGAGTTACTGGGAGTTGGAACTTTAATGTATTGAGGGGGACACAATTCAGCACATAACAGTATCTAAATTGAAAAAAAGAGGAAAACTGAAAAAAGTGAAAAGCATCATCTCAGTGACTTATGGCAAATATTAAGTCTTCTAATATATAAGGAATTATAGTCCCACAAGGAGAGGGTCCAAATGTTAGGGCAAAATATTTGAAGAAGTAATAACCAGAATTTTTCCAAACTTGATGAAAAATATCAACTTACTGATGCAAAAAGCCCAGCAAAACCCAAGTAGGACAAGCCCAAAGAAAACCACTCTGAGACACATATTAGTCAAATTCCTGAGTCTTAAAAGTACCTAGAGTAAGCCAGGCTCGGTGGCTCAGCCTGTAATCCCACGCTTTGGGAGGCTGAGGTGAGTGGATTGCCTGGGCCCGTGGCTTCGAGACCTGCCCGGGCAACTTGGCGAGACTTTATCTCTACAATAAATCAAAAATTATCTGGGCATGGTAGTGCGCGCCTGTAGTCCCAGCTACTTGGAAAACTGAGGCAGAAGGATCGCTGGAGCCCAGCAGGTCGAGGCTATGGTGGCTGGGAGCAACCACTGCACTCCAGTCTCGGCGACAGAGTAAGACTCCAACTCAAAAAAAAAGTACCTAGAGTAAAAGATACTACATTTAGAGGAATAAACAGGAATGACCACAGGCTTCTCACCAGAAACAATGGAAGCCTGATGATAAGAAGAAGACATCTTTAAAACGCTGAAAAAACCCTGTCAACTCAGAATTCTATATCTAGGTAAGTCATATTACAATATAAAAGCAAATTAAAGGCCTATTTCACTGAAATGAAAACTGAAATAATTTATCTCAAAAGACCCGCATTTTACATTTTACAGGCTGAGGAGAAATTCTATCAGAAGGAAAGTCGGATCTCCACAAAAGAATGAACACAGAAAATGATAAATAGGTAAGTTAAAATATGTTTTACTTCTGGAAGGACAAATCCCTTTATTTCTTTCCCTCCATATTCTTCCACTTTCTTCTCCTCCTTTATCTTCAGGAGTGTCTTGGCTATTCTCGGCCCTTTCTTTTCTATCTATTTTAGAATCAGCTTGTGCAATAGACATTGATTTGCACTGTATAGCCCTCCTTTCAGGAACAATTTGCTGACCAGCTGAAAGGAGTGCAGTCAGCAGACAGACCCCAAATATCATTTCCTTTAAGGTTAATATCATCTTCAGAGAACCACCTCAGTTGAGGCTGTGCCTTTCCAGGGGTAGTGTGTATCTGGTGATTGAGTGGGATGAGGGCCATTTTGGTCTGAGCTAGGATACTCTGAAAAGCAAAACTCATCTCAGAGCTTACCACAGGGTGACTGAGATCTGCTTATGCTGCATCAGAGTTCAACTTCTTCCTCTGCCCAATTCTACTTCCCCCCTCTTCCTTTCACAGCTTCCTAGCAAACATCTAGCACCACAAGCTCCATCTCAGTATCTGATTCTGGATTACCCGACCTATCAAGTTCTTTGAAAAAACTTGTTAGAATTTTCATTACTAATACATTGCTAATATAGAATAAGTTAGAAGTGACATTTCTTATACTGAGTTTTCACATTTATTCATATAAAATATTTCTTCATTTAAGTCTACTTTAGTGTCTTTCAATCAAGTTATATTTCTCACTAAAAGCCTTGCTTTTTGTTGTTAGTTTCTTTTCCTCCTAGGTAGTTTATATCTTTTACTGCACTTGCATACATACATATATATTTTTAAAAATATGCTTTCTAAATGTTTGTTGCTACTATAACTGGCTTTTGTATGTTGATGATACATACTTATTCACATACGGGGCAGAAAACTATTTTCATACTCTGATTACCAAACAAAAGAATTAAGCTTCACTCTGATTGGACCAACTTGGATCACATGCCCATTCCAAAATAAATAACTGAAGCCAGGAAAATGCCACATGTTGACAGGCTTAACCTGAGTTACTCGGTGCACTAATCTCTGTGACAGCGGTCATGCTATTAAGCAACTCTTGAAGGTCAGTCGAGAGCCACTCAAGCATCACATGGCCAGGAAACTCAGGGTCTGATTCGGAAGTGTGGGTGGAGGATTTGTTGCTCGGGAGGAGACTCACCAGATCCACAGCTCTGGAAAATTCTGCAAATTTCTGTTGCTATCAGGGCCCTAGATATCCCAGTTCCACCAAAACACTGGTTAATGAAAGTAACAGCAGCAGCAATGTCAACAGCACTTTAAAATATCACCAAGGTTACAATTCCAAGACATCTGATTAGTGGTTAAAAAAATTTATCTTGGCTGGGCATGGTGGCTCAACCTGGAATCCCAGCACCTTGCCAAGGCAAGAGGATTTTCTGAGCCCAGAGATTCGAGACCAGCCTGGGCAGCTTGGTGAGACCTCATCTCTAAAATAAATCAAAAAATAAGCCAGGCATGCAGCACACGCCTGTGGTTCTAGCTGCTTGGAAGGCTGAGGCAGAAGGATTGCCTGAGTCCAGCAAGTCAAGGCTGTGGTGGTTGTGAGCTTGCCACTGCACTTCAGCCTGGGTGACAGAGTGAGACTCCAACTCAAGAGAAAAAAAATTCTCTTGTCGGGCACAGTGGCTCATGCCTGTAATCCCAGCACTTTGGGAGGCTGAGGTGAAAAGATTGCCTGAGCTCGGGAGTTCAAGACCAACCTCGGCAACTTGGTGAGACCTCGTCTTTGCAATAAATAAAAAAATTAGCCAGCCGTGGTGATGCATACCTGCAGTACCAGCTACTTGAAAAGCCGAGGCAGAAGGCTTGCCTGAATTCAGTTAGTCCAAGTTGCGGTAGCTATAACTGTGCCACTGCATTCCAGCCTAAGCAACAAAATGAGACTCTGATTCAAAAAAGAAAGAAATTCTCTGAATAATTAACCATTTTATTTTGGAATAAACAAAAGACAGTATATTATAATGTTTTCACCATTCAACAAACATTTAGATTGAATCTCGTTATTTTTAACTCAGTTTAGATTCAAGTCAAAAAGGACAAGCATAGTTTCTGTCAGACATTTTGTTTTGCTATGTTAGTATATTTCCACAGCATCTAATGGTTTTACTAACCCCATTTTATAGATGAAAGAACTAAGTCTTAGAATAATGATGTGGATTCTTGCCCTAGGTAATACAGCTACTAAGATATCATGATTCAAGATCGAGTATCCAGTGATATTAAATCACAGAAGACAATCAGGTGAATCTGATCTTACTGTACTAAACAAACGTTCCCTGTTACAGTGAGCTATTTTGAGGGTAGAAGTTGTTGTGATGTATATAGCATCATTTGCATTAACTTGATTATCAGATCTCACATTTTTATGAGCATTTTCTTCCACTGCCAGCTGGTGATTTTGTGTTCATTCTTCTGATGTCCCCAGTAAGTGGAAAAGCTATATAGGATATTTTAGTTTTGTCAAATAGAGGTCTAACAGCCAAGATACAGTGGTCTATTATTATGACAGTGTCCCAGGGCACCTTGTCACAGCTATTTTGCAAGGTATTCTTAGCTTCATGCATATGGTCCTATGTCAACCCATTTGTTATCTTAAGAGCCAAACACTGATGTATATTTTTAGCAACACAATTATGCTTCTTCCTTTATCTGCAGAAGCCAATCTCTTTGCCAATTAGAGGATCCATTAGTTGACCAGCTGCCATATGAACTTATCTCCTGACATTAGATACATTTTTCTTCCTTATGATCATTTTAAGAGGAGGAACTATGCTTTCCTGAAGCAAAACAAGTTTTCCAAATAATAAAACTGAAATAAATGATTTACTTATATAATCTTTATTAATGTAACTAAATTTGGTACAATGAGGGCTTATCGAGATTAGCAGGTTCAGATCTAAAACATATGAGAAACAGAAGGATCCTAATCCACTTTAATGGTATCATATGAGCTAAGCACATAATTATTCCGAGGTAGAATTTGAGAAGGCCCATCAGTGGTGGTAGAGACCTTGACAAATGAGATCACAGAAGGATGCAACAGACAGAATGCGTAACACAAAGAAAAGCAGAAACAGAGAATAGTGTGGGTCAAAGTCAGGAATTGGTGTAAAGGGAAGAAGTAAAATCAGAGATTGAGGGAAGAAATAATAACAGGATATCTTCATCAGGGTCTGGCAAGGATGTTCTAGGGTAGAGCAAATTATTCTGTGCACCAAGCACGTTCAGTGGCTGATGCTAGGGCTTCAGCAATCCAAATAACTTCCCAACGTAAGTGTCATAAAGTCAGGCTTAGAGCTAGAAGTGACGCTGGGGATCATCCAATTTCACCCCTACCTATCTGTGTGTGTACAGTTGACCCTTCAACAACACAGGTTTGAACTGAATGGATCCCTTACATGTGGACTTTCTTTTGTCTCTTCTACCCTCGACAGTTAAACCAATCCTTCTCTTCCTCCTCCTCCTTCTCAGCCCCCTCAATGCAAAGATGATGAAGATTTAAGATCTTTATAATGATCCACTTCCATTTAATGAATAGTAAAAATATTTTCTCTTCCTTATGATGTTCTTAACAGTTTCTTTTCTCTAGCTTAATTTATTGTAAGAATACAGTATATGATACATATAACATATGAAGTATAGGTTAATCAACTGTTTATGCTATCAGTAAGTCTTCCCGTCAATAGTAGTCCAAGTAGTTAAGTTTGTTGGAAATCAAAAGTCATATGTGGGTTTTGACTGTGTGAGGGGGTCAGCACCCCAACCTCTGCATTGTTGGAGGGTCAGCAGTATATATACATATATATAACCCATGCAGTCCTGAGAAGCTAAAGTGAGGGTGACAACACTGGGATGGGACCAACACTCACACTTCCTGGAATTCTTAGGAATGGATTGTATAGTTTGGTAGATTTCAATAATTTTCTAAAAGACTGTGCCTAACGTATGACAGGCACATTCTTATCTGAAATTCAGACACTTCCTTCTATGTGAGGATTCTCCTTCCCTCTGGGGCTAGGAGTGCAGCAGCAGACTACTCAGGACTAGAGACCATCAAAAGACTAACCAGAGGACTCTGGTCAATGGAACCCTTTAGAAATGTCCAGGTTTAGATGGTGGGAATTGATATTTTCTTCTTCTTCTTCTTCTTCTTCTTCTTTTTCTGTTGGAATCTTACTCTGTCACCCAGGCTGGAGTGCAGTGGCACACTCATAACCACCACAGCCTCAACCTGCTGGGCTCAGGTGATCCTTCTGCCTCAGCCTTTCAAGTAGCTGGAACTACAGGCACATGCTACAACACCCAGCTAATTTTTTGATTCATTGTAGAGAAGAAGTCTTGCCATGTTGCCCAGGCTGGTCTCAAACTCATGGGCTCCTGCAATCCTCTTGCCTCTACCTCCTTAAGTGCTGGTATTACAAGCATGAGCCATTGCACCCAGCTTGAATTACTATTTTCAAGATCTACTTTAAGATAAGAAAGTGTAAAAGAATGTACACCCAAGTGTGTTCCTTTGTGGCTGGTGTACAGAGAGTCAGTCCTGTTTAGTCCCTAAAGATCTTTATCTTTGACTTCCCAAAAATAGATGACCTGGGAAAAGTGAATAAAAGAAAAGGGTACCTAGAACATGCCTTTCCAACTTTCTAGACCCAGGTTCCACCTAACTGATGGTATGGCCAATGTTTTCTTGGGTTTTATAAGGTCTGCTATCACTGGGCAGTTCTATCACTGCCCAGACATATACCTCTTACTAAGTTAGGAAGAATGATAAGAAAAGAAGAGATAAGTATGAATAATGGTTTGCAACTCTTTGTATGGTTATTTAGGGGAGAAAATTGTGCTTTCACTACTGCTTACTTTTTCCTGACTACCTTCATTCCCCACACAGGGCCAATGATAAAAAATCATCAGAAATACAATGTGATCATCCTTAGGTAAAGAGTAAAGATAATGACTCTAAGTAGAATAATCATTTGTATTATAACACATGAAGGATGTGTCAAACACCAGTGAGCCCAAATAAGAAGCTACTTGTGATGTTTAATTTTATGTGTCAACTTGACTGAGCCAGAGAGCACCCAAATATTTGGTCAAACATTATTCTGATCAAACTACAAGTGTAGTGGTATGCACTTGAAGTCCCAGGAGGCTAAGGCAGGAGGAATGCTTGAGCCCACGAGTTTGAGACTGCAGTGTGCCATGTTCACACCTGTGAATATCCATTGCATTCCAACCCGGGCAACATAGTGAGACTCCTCTCTAAAACAAACAAACAACAAACAATTTGGGGTGTTTCTGTTTGGGTGTTTTTTGGATAAGATTGGCATTCAAATAGGCAGACTGAATAAACTGATGACCCTCTATAAGATGGGCGAACCTCATCCAATTAGTTGAAGATCCAATAGAACAAAATGTTCTTTGTGTTCTATTGGAACTTCAACTCCCCCAAGTAAGAGGGAATTCCTTCTGCCTAACTGCCTTTAAGTTGAGACATCACCTTTCCTGTCCTTGGACTGGAACTGAAGCATTGGCGCTTCCTGAGTCTCAAGGCTGCCAGTCTTCAGATTGGAGCTGCAACATGGCTCTCCTGATTCTCGGTCCTTCGAGCCTGAATTGGTGCCACACATCAGCTCTCCTGGGTCTCGAGTTTACCAACTCACCCCGAAGACCTTGGGATTTGCCAGCTCCTATAACTGCATGGTTCAATTTTTTTGTAATAAATCTCTTTCTTTGTATATACACAACCTCCTGGTTCTGTTTCTCTGGAGTACCCTGACTAATATACTAATCTAGGTATTTGAAATAGAAAGAGGTTTAATATAGGGATTAGAAGCTCATTACCCATTGGAAGGAAAGCAGAAACATAAATTTTAGAATTCACTACTGACATTCAGGTAATGAGAAAATAAAAGATTCGCAGGATCCTGTGGTGATTCATAGGAAGTGGATGATTCACAGCAAGATACCCAGAAGTTGCTGGCCAAACCCCCTATCTGTCATCTGCTGAAGTTCTCACACTAGGCTTGTCTTTGCTGCAGGGACAAAATGGCTTCTGCTTTTCTCTCACCGTCAAATATCACACCTCTCAGAGAAGGAATCTAAACTGGAACTCTGCCAGTAAGAGTGAATTTGGGAAATACAGTTTTTAGGCCCCCAGCCTCTGTGATAAAGGGAAGAGCTTGGAAATATCATAAAGAAAGCATCAGAGAATAAAAATGAACCAATAGAGTGAAATTCCATTGACCTGAATAACAGCATCATGCTTTCCTTTCTGATATTCAGCAAAGGCACACAATTTAAGCTATGATGGTACCAGCAGGTCCTATGGGGACTCCTGCCTATTGGCTCTGTGAAGTGTCCACGTGATACCAGGAACCCAGCACTCTGATTCAACGGCAAAGCCACTTTCCACTAGAAATCTATAAGACACCATCAGTTTTTCTGGTTCTTGGGTCATCAGACTGGGTGATATTTACTGTTTATAGGCCAGTGACATTTGAAGTGATTCAGCTATGAACTATTTCTCTTATACCAAAGTGAAGGTCAACCAAGTAATGAAAAAGAATTTGAAAATTTATGCCAGGCTGGGTGTGGTGGCTCACGCCTCTAATCCCAGCACTTTTGGAAGCCGAGGCAAGAGGGTTGCCTGAGCTCACAGATTCGAGACCAGCCTGGGCAATTTGGTGAGACCTCGTCTCTACAAAATTAAAAAATTAACTGGGCATGGTGCCAGTAATTCCAACTACTTGGAAGGCTGAAGCAGAAGGATCGCTTGAGCCCAGCAGGTTGAGGCTGCAGTGGCCATGAGTGTACCATTGCACCCTAGCCTGGGTCACAAAGTGAGACTCCGACTCAAAAATAATTAATTGATTAATTAATTAAGTCAGACTAGGGGGAAGATTTTGCAGTCACTGAAATATGGGACAAACTCCTGGTTCTTATGAATTAATAGCTTACTTCTATGGAAGCAATCAGAAAAACAACTAAAAATTTATCTAACTTTCTATCTAGTGGTTAACAAGCCCACATGCCAATTACTACATGTATACAAATAATAATTACCATGGTTAATAAACTCAGTTCATGACTAGGCTGTAGATTTATAAAAGCTCCGTAAGTGTTTCTTAACCAAGTAATACTCTGGCATTTTTAATGAGGCAGGATGTTAATAACAAAACATGTTATAAAAGCTGTAAGTATTTAAGACTCAAGAATATGCAGGTAATATATGCAGCTCAGAAGCCCAAGTGACTTCTGACCTTCCTTTTAGCCTCCTGTTACTTCAGCAGATCATCACGAAGGCCCTCCTTCTCTGCACACTGGCCAGAAGTGACAAGCAGAGGCTATGGCATTCAAACAAAGCTTTTTATTTCACCATTAGAGTGGCTCCAATTATGAATTAGCCTAAGGATGTAAGTTAAACTGTATCCATGATGATCCAGATAGGAAAAGGTTTGGAGATCTGGAGAAAATTCGATTACATTTTAAGAAAGGAAGAAAGAAGCGTCTCATTAACACCTAAAAAAATGACCCTTCAAGAAAAGTGTCCCAGTTGTACAGATGGTCAACTGAGGCATAGAGAAGTAAAGAGAATTGTCCGAGGACTAAGAGACATGGATTTGAATCTGGATGTGCCTGACTCGAACTCACTCTGCCAGATCATTCTGCCTCCCAGCATTACTGATCATCGAAAAGGCATTATTACCAATAAAGAAGGCTGCTATTACCAATGAGAAAGCACCGTGTGCAAAATTATAAACTAATATTCTACTTATTATTTTTCTGGGGAGATGAATACTTGTTATTTAAGTAAGACAACATACCTTATTAAAATTGCCAGCAAACATGTTGACTCCCCTTATTGAGAGAAACTGCTGCAAATGTCAAGATGGGTAGAATTGAAACACCCATAAGGAAATTCAAATACAGGATTGTTTACTGACAGTAACTACACTAAGGAAAGCAAGAAGATTTGGGGGCCAAATATGTGACTAAATTAGGTGACAAAGATAATTGTCTTATCTACTCCACTTCATTCTAGATTCCTTAAGGCAAAGGACTGTGATTTCTTTTTGGATTGAACATTGGGGATGGGATTCCAAATGAACAACATTGCTCATTGACCTTTCCTGTTTTAAATGTAGTCGTTCTACACACAAATGCTTCAGGGGACAAACTGGCAATGAAAGGAGCGATGGGCAAGTTTGTACAATAATACAGGGTAGTGAAAGCGGTGGAAAACTCCACGGCAATGCCTTGTCTATGGAGCACAGCAGATATTCAGGTCAGGGGGCTGTTTGTGATGAATGTTGGCCCAGGGACATCAGATCTTCCAGCTTTTCCAGAGAAAATAGAGATCTATACTTTACATGAAATCATCCAATTTTTACTGCCTTATTTTTTCAAGTTGACAAAATGGTATATATTTATAATGTACAGCAGAATGTTTTAAAATATGTATATGTTGTGGAATGGCAAAATCATGCTAATGAACAGATGCATTGCCTCACATGTTTTTTTGTGTGTGTGGTAAGAACACTAAAAATCTACCCTTGGCAATTTTCAAAACTACAATACATTGTTATTATTATTATTTTTTTTTAGTTGGAGTCTCACTCTGTCACCCAGACTGGAATGCAGTGGCCTCTCCTGGCCACTGCAGCCTCGGCCTGCTGGGCTCCGGCGATCCTTTCGCTTCAGCCTTCCAAGTAGCTGGAACTACAGGCGCGCGCTACCACGCCTGGCTAATTTTTGATTTATTGTAGAGATGAGGTCTCGCCAAGTTGCCCAGGCGGGTCTCGAACCTGCAGACTCAGGCAATCCACTCACCTCAGCCTTCCAAGGCGCGGGATTACAGGCTAAGCCACCGAGCCTGGCTCAAGAGATCTATTGTATACTAAATGACTATAGTTAATAACAATGTATTGCTGGGCTCGGTGGCTTAGCCTGTAATCCCAGCGCTTTGGGAGGCAAAGGTGAGTGGATTGCCTGAGCCCGCGGTTTGAGACCCGCCTGGGCAACTTGGCGAGACCTCATCTCTATAATAAATCAAAAATTAGCCGGGTGTGGTAGCGCGCACCTGTAGTTCCAGCTACCTGGAAGGCTGAGGCGGAAGATATTGCCGGAGCCTGGCAGGTCGAGGCTGCGGTGGCCAGGAGCGGCCACTGCACTCCAGTCTGGGCAACAGAGTGAGGCTCCAACTCAAAAAAAAAAAAAAATAGATCTCTTGAACTTATTGCTCCTAAGTGAAATTTGGTATCCTTTGACTAACATCTCCCCAACACCACTCCAGTCCCCTCGTAACCACCATTCTACTCTCTGCTTCCATGAGTTTGACTTTTTCAGATTCCACATACAGTCTTTCTATGTATGGCTTATTTCACTAAACATAATGTTTTTCAGGTTCATTCATGCTGTCACCCAAGGCAAGATTTCCTTTTTCTTTAAGACTGAATAGTATTTCATTATGTATATACACCACATTTTTTTTTCTCCATTCATACATCAATAATTGACTAAGGTTGATTCCATACCTAGGCTATTGTGACTAATGCTGCAATGAGCATGTGGGGGCAGGTACTTTTTTGTTTGGCATATTTATTTTATTTACTGTGGATCCACTAGAGGGATTGCTGGATCACATGATTGTTCTAGTTTTACTTTTTTGAGGAACCTTCATAATATTTTCCATAGTGGCTGTCCTCATTTACATTCCCATCAATGAAATTATCTGACAAAGGTTGGCAATTAATTCTTTTTATAAGACGACAGTATGGGCCAAACTCTGAAGCCTCTGCTTTAGATGACAATCCCGGTACTGATAGCTCTGACATGTGTCTAAAGACTACAATGAATGAATGCTGATACCTCAACCAAAGCCATGGTATAGCCTACAGGACATTCTGGTTCTGGGAACCTATGTTGGCAGGTATGACAGTCAAGGCCTTTGTATGGAGTGGGTGCTGGAGTCCCGTGTGCACAAGCCAGTGACAATACTGGTCCTTTTCCCATTGTGGACAACAGTCAGAGTTCCAGATGCTTTCGCGGGTGGAAACTTATTAACTTGCCCCTGAACACTGGAGAACCTGAGACCCAGAGGAGTGACGCATGGCCAGACCCTCCACACTTCACCCCTTCCTGCCCTGGGCTCTTCTCATCACCACACGATGACTTAGCAAATCACTTGGTTGGAAACCACAGAATAGTTTTAGTGTTTATCAAGTAAGTTTGGCAGGGGTTTTGTTAACTTTGTAAGAAAGATAGCTTGAGATACCTGGGGCTCACAGCCACCTTTCAGTGATTGTAATCTCTCCGTTTAATTACTCACAACGAACCCTTTTGTGTCAGCATCTTAAAAACCGGCTTCTCTCTCTAACCAAGCCTGACCAGTTAGAACAGTCTCAAAAAATAAACCAGATCTTTTAAATTACAAAAGTAATACATGTCTGAAAAATTCAAACAAACCCCATGCAAAGATCGTAGACTGCTTTTATCCTGTCCCATGCCTGCCACTCCCTATAGGTAGCTACTGTGAGCGAACGGGTGTTTCCCCTCAGATCTTTCTGTTCTTTTGCAAGGATGCACATGTGTGCAATTTAATATGTTAAACACAAATAGCAACACACTCTATATGTACCATGTTATTCTGGGACTTGCCTTGTTTATTAGACAGTGTGTGTTGGAAGTAACTGTCTGTGAAGTTTTCCAACCAATTTTAGCTTATTCATGAAGTTGAATACATGTACAAAGCGTACCAAAAGCGCTTCACCTAGATTTGTAATCTTAGCTAGTGGTACATGAGGCTTTAAAATTCTTGATAACTGAGTGATACCGCTCTACCCAGACCTATATGACAAACATGTTGATAACTGAATTTGTAAATTGAGTTATATTATAAAAGTGTCCAGGAAGCTGACTATTGGAAAGAAGTCAATAATGATTTATTTATTTAGTTTTAGTTTTAGTTTTGAGACAAAGTCTCACTATGTTGCCCAGGCTCCTGGACTCAAGCAATCCACTTGCCTCAGCCTCCCAAGTAGCTGGGACTACAGGCATGAGCCACCATACACAGCTTTTTTTTAAAAAATGATATCTTTGTAAGAAATTAATTCTCCCTGAGTTATCTATGGTCCACTTTATTCTACTGCTTCTTCCCTCATGCTGCCCCATGCTATTTCTGAATGCTCCCAGCACACTGATACCACAGGGCCTTTGCATTTGCTGTCCTCTCTGTCTGAAAAACTTTGGTTTTAATTTATTTTATTTTAAAGATGTGGGGTACGATTCAGGATTAGGTATAAAAGTAGGCATTGAGCCGGGCTCGGTGGCTCAGCCTGTAATCCGACGCCTTTGGGAGGCTGAGGTGAGTGGATTGCCTGAGCCCACGGGTTCGAGACCCGCCTGGGCAGTGAGACCTCATCTCTACAATAAATCAAAAAATCAGCCGGGCGTGGTAGCGCACGCCTGTAATTCTGGCTACTTGGAAGGCTGAGGCGGAAGGATCGCTGGAGCCCAGCAGTTTGAGGCTGCGGTGGCCGGGAGCAGCCACTGAACTCCAGTCTGGGCAACAGAGTGAGACTCCAACTCGAAAAAAATAAAATAAAATAAAATAAAAGTAGGCATTGTACAGGTAAAGTTTGGGTCTCCCTTTGGTTCCCGTTTTGCCTGGTTTGAGATCAGGTACCCTTATTGATGTTACGTGTTCTCCTCCCCCACCCCGCCCGGCAGTTTCTGGCTCCTGCCAATCCCTTTCCTATAGTATGATGGTAAATGTTCGGGGTCTGCTTAAGAATGAGAACATGTGGTACTCAGTTCTTTGTTTAAAACCTTTTCCTTAAATATCCAAATGCTTTGTTTCTTCATCTACTATAGATCAGTCCTCAAATATCACCCCATTAGCAAGGGCTTTCCTAAGGGCCCCAATAGAAATTTTATTCTCTCATAGTTCTGGAGCCTAAAAATCCAAAATCAAGGTGTTGGCCGGGCTACTTGCCCTCTGAGATTCTGGGTAGAATCCTTCCCTGTCTCTGTCTGCTCCCAGTGATGGCTAGCAATCCTTACCATTCCTTGGCTTGCAGCTGTATCAGTCCAACCTCTGTCGCTGTCCTTCACATGGCATTCTGCCCTGTGTCTGTGTCTCCATCTGTGTTCAAATTTTCCAGTCAGATTATATTCAGTCCCACCCTATACCAGTATGACCTTATCTTTTGCTGAAAATTTATTCTGTTGTGGAAAGAACACTTAACATGAGATCTGCCATCTTCGTAATTTTTAAGTAAACATTATTTTTGTAGACTATAGTACAATGTTGTTCAGCTGATCTCTAGAATTATCTGTCTTGTTCTCAGACACTTTGTGCCCATTGATTAGTAACTTCCCAGTTCTCTCCCCACCGGTCCCTGGCAACCATCATTTCACTCATTGATTCTGTGAGTTTGGCTATTTTAGATAACTCATATAAGTGAAATCATGCAGTATTTGTTTTTCTGTGACTAGCTTATTGCACTTAGCATAGTGTCCTCACGGTTTATCCATGTTGTCACATAGTACAGAACTGACTTCCTTTTTAAGGCTGAATAATACTCCCCTTGTATGTAATCACATTTTCCTTATCCATTCATCTGTTGACGGACACTTAGGCTGTTTCCGTATTTTGTCTATTGTGCATAACGCTGCAGTTAACTGCAATGAAAGTGCTAATATTTCTTCAGGATCCTGATTTCAGTCCTTTTAGATAAAGACGCAGCACTAGGATCACTGGATCATATGATAGTTTTATTTTTTGCTTTTTGAGGAACCTCCATTCTGTTTTCCATAGCAGTTGCCGCCATTTTGCATTCCCACCAATAGTGTACGAGATTCTTTTTTTTCTTTTACATTTTTTATTTTAAAGATGTGGGGTACAATTCAGGGTGGGGTATACAAATGTTCGTTATGCAGGTTCCCTAGTGTACAAGGTTCTAATTCCTCTCCATCCTCAGCAACCCTTGTTGTCTTTTACCTTTTTTATAATAGCTGTCCTGACAGGTGTGAGGTGATAGCTCTTCTTCTTTTTGGGGGTCTTTTTGGTTTTTTTAGAGTTGTGGGGTACAAGTGAGGATGTGCTGCATAAGTAGGCTGCATGCAGGTGAAGATTGGGCTTCTAGCTGGCCCTCACTCTCCTTGGTAGTGGACCAGATACTCATTGTATTGTTACATGCCTTCCTCCTCCCTCCCTTCCTCCCTCGGCAGTACCAGCGACTGCCAATCCCACCCTTGTGCTAATGTGACTAGTATTCAGGGCCTGAGTGAGAACACGCAGCGTTGTGGTTTTGATTTGTATTTCCCTGAAGGCTAGTGACATTGAGAATTTTTAAATAAAACTATTGGACATTTGTATGTCTTCTTTGGAGAAGTGTCTATTCAACTTAGCCCATTGAAAAATCAGGTTTTAAACTTTTTCCTTTTTGCTGAGTTATAGGAGTTCCCCATATATTTTTGGAATTCGCCCTTATTAGATACATGGTTCTCCCATTTCATGAGTTGCCTTTTCACTATGTATTTGTTTTGTTTTTAAATTTTAGATGTGTGGGCTACATGTGAGGCTTGCTACATAAGTAGATTGTGTGAAGGCCAGGTTTGAGCTTCTAGCAAGCCTCCCCTCCCCCAATAGTGGACATGGTACCCAATGGGTACCTATGTGCCCCTTATTATTGTTTATTTTTATTTTTTGTTTATTTATTTGTTTGTTTGTTTGAGACCGAGTCTTGCTCTTTCACCCAGGCTGGCGTGCAGTGGTGGGGATGTAGCTAACTACAGTGTCCAACCCTTGGGCTCAAACAGCCCTCCTGCCTTAGCCTTTAGAGTGGCTGGAACTACAGGCCCACACCATTATGCCAGGCTCAACCTTTTCACAGTTGATTGTTTCTTTTGTAGTGCAGCAACTATTTGGTTTAATGTAGTCCCACTTTTCTAGTTTTGGTTTTGCCTGTGTAACTGTTTTCTATTAGAGCAAGGTTTTAAGCTGAAATTTTTGCCAACCTAAGAGTTGTTTTATTAAGGAAAGAATGTATATTTGATGATCTATTGCAAAATGTCCAGATTTCTTTTTAAATGTTTTTCATTAAAGGGAAGAAAGGGGTTCACCCTTAACAACACAAGATGAATGCCATGTTTACATTTCAAAATTCGAAAAATAAAAAGAAAAGAAAAAAACTTTACCAGTGACCCAGACAGTCCCTGGAGCCAAGGGCATTTTGTCAGCAACAAATGATATATCTCTAAGCTAATAAAGCTATTAATCCTCAGGTATTTTACATAACATGGAGGCAAGATATAAATTAATGTTTTTTTAAAACCTGCCAGTAACCAAATTCATATACAGAAGTATACAAATTTTGGAAAGGTTGTGCACAAAACATTTGCTTGGCTCTCCAAATGCACTGCCCACATAAAATGGCTAGACTTCCAGCAAAGCTCAGGAAGCAGTCTGATGTAATATGAGGTGACATGTTACCAATAGACTCACTGAGTTCCAGACTCTTAGGAACTTCAGACTCTGCAGCCCTCCTCAACACCCCCAAGGGGCTGACATGGGTAGGAATTGGTAGTTTCCATAGTAAAAAGAAACCTCAGCAGTGAAGTGGCTTTGGTGACCTAGTAATGTGACCTCACGGTAGGAAGCAGATCTGGTTCGCACCCTACAGCCTGTCTTTCCATTTCTGCCAGTTCCTGGCTGTTTGAGTTAGGCCTCTTCAGGCCACAAGTAACAGAAATGGGAAATTTGTTAACAAGGATTTGGGGGTAGCTCAGGGAACCCAAAAGCAGGAGTCATCTGCTTACTTTATCTGACTATATGTCTGCTTTATTTCTACCTCCGTGGCACATGACAGAGTTATCTGTACCACAGTGTGGTCTCCAGTTTTTTAATGTTCTTCTTTGCTCAACAGATACTGGTCAGGTGTCCAGCGCAGGGTCAGTTGGCTCTGGCCAGGGGCTAGGTCATCTGACTCAAACCAATGGTGGCCAGTCTCCTCTGCCATTCCCTTCCATGGATCGATGGTAGGTGGAAGAGGAAGGAATTTCTCTCATAAAAGCATTGTAAGATGGTGGACCCCACAAAATGTCATCTAACACATTTTGAAACCTGGGGAAAAATTACCTCATATCTCTGAGCCTGTTTTCTCCTCCATATGATGGAGATAGAACCACTTGACTTCCTATATTGTTGTAGAATTTAAATAATTTGAAAATGAATTGTAAACTCTAAGAGCTCAAAAAATGTGAGCTCTTACTCTTAGTCTGGAACAAGTATTTATTGAGCACTTACTACACACTGAGAACATTTTTTTCAATACAGAAATAAAAAGTAAGGCCAGGAGCGGTGGCTCATGCCTATAATCCCAGCACTTTGAGAGGCCAAGGTGAGAGGATTGCCTGAGCCCACATGTTCGAGACCAGCTGGGGCAACTTGGCGAGACCTCATCTCTATGATAAATCAAAAAATTAGTTGGGTGTGGTGGCACGTGCCTATAGTTCCAGCTACCTGGAAGGCTGAGGCAGAAGGATCGCCTGAGCCCAGCAGGTTGAGGCTGCAGTAGCTGTGAGCGTGCCACTGCACTCCAGCCTGGGTGACAGAGTGAGACTCTAACTAAAAAAAAAAAAAAAAATGAAGAGAAATCCTAGGAATAGAACATAGTTTAGTAATGAAGAGCACAGGTTTTGGAATCAAACTGGTCTGAGTACAATTGTTCTACCACTTATTAGTTGCATGGCTTTGAACAAGTTTCCTATCTCTGAGCCTCAGCGTCCTCAGCTATAAAGTGGGAGTATTACTCTTTATTACCGTCTATATGGCCTTACTTGATCCAACCTCTGCACAGCTCTCCCTGGCCACCCCAGGCATACAAGGCTCTCCGGCTAGGCTTCCCAGTGGTTCCTCCCATCTGCTGAGCCTGTCCCTGCCTCACGGTCTTCACAGCTGTGGTTCCCTCTGTCTGGAATGCTCTTGCTCCTGATCTTTACAGAGTGAGCTTTTTCTCCTTCTCCTTCTCCTCCTCCTTCTCCTCCCTCTCCTCCTCCTTCTTCTTTTTTATGTTTTTGCTTCTCAGAGGTAACTACCTTACCTAATAATGTACCAGTCTGGGTGACACAGTGCGACCTCTTCTTTACAAATAAAAAAAAAAAATTAGTCAGGCATTAATGGTGCTCGACTATAGTCCCAGCTACTCAGGAGGCTGATACAGGAGGATCATTTGAAGCCAGGAGGTAGAGGCTGCAGTGTAGTGAGCCAGGATTGTGCCACTGCACTCCAGTCTGGATGACAGCATAAGACTCTGTCTCAAAAAACAAACAAACAAAACCAAAAAACACCTGCATAAATTCAGGGGTTTTTGTTTTTGTTGCTATTGCTGTTGTTGTTGTTGTAACTGTATCCTAGGGCCTGAAACATTGCCTGACTCTGGAAATGTACATATTGTCAAAAGCATGAATAATAAATGAATACCTCATTTTACCTGACAATGTAAAATGTGATGACGTAAGTTGTAGTATGAAGGTACTGAGCAAATCCTTGGCACAGAGTAGGTGCCTGTTCTGGGTTGAATAGTGTCCCCCCAGAACTCATGTCTACCCAAAACCTGTGAACATGACCTTCACAGAGTTTTTGAAGATGTAATCATATTAAGATGAGGCAGTTCATACTGAAGTCAAGTAGATCCTAATTTAATAATTTGTACCTTTATAAGAAGAGGGAAAATTGAACACAGAATGCCACATAGAGAGAATGCCATGTAATGACAGGGGAAGATATGGGAGTGATCCTGCCATAAGTCACAAAAGTCCAAGAATTGCCGGCAACCACCAGAAGCTAGAATAGAAATGCACTAACCTTGCTGACACCTTGATTTTAGACTTCAAGCCTCCAGAATTGTGAGGGTTCTATTAATAAATGTCTGTTGTTTTAAGCCACTTCAGCTTACAGTAATTTGTAGCTTTAGTCTTAGGAAGTTATAACACCTAATTAATCAACAAAAGTTAACATTATTTGTATTAATACTTCAGCTCTTGCTGCAGTAACTCAACTTCTGGCGGTGATGAGATGAGCATTCACCACATAACTACTTTTACTGTGAAGATTCTCTGCAGCTTTGCTACTAGAGCAACCCACTCAGCCCTGGGATGCAGCAGGCATTCCAGATCATGTTTGGTCCCTGTCCCAGTCCCCAAAGTAGACAAGTGGCTTCCAATGATACCCCTGTACCAATAGCAACTCTGACAGCTTGGAAAACACCAGACTGGAGCTTCCTGACATAGTAGGGGGAATGTGGCATTCAATTGGGAGGCTAGGGATCTCATATTTTCCCTGCAACTGACTGGGATAAGTCAGTGTTCTTACCCAGATCTGCCATGTGAGGACAAGAACAGACCCTGATGTTTCTATCCAACACTATGAAAAAAAGATTACCAGATTCACTCATAATAAGAGATGTGCAAATTAATGCTACCATGAGACATTATATTTACTCTATCAGATTTGTAATGGTCAAACAGTTTGGTACAACTGTGTAGCCAAGGGTGCAGAAGAATACGCAATTTTATTGGCTGAAGTAGAAGATGGCACATCGCTCCATAGAGGTCAATTAAGCAATATCCAACAAGCACACAGACATTTGATCAAGTAATTCCATCACTGGGAGTCTATTGTATAGAACTGTAAGTGGGAACAAAGGTTATCTATTGCAGCACTGTTTGTAGTATCATTGCTTGGAAATAACCCAAATGTTCACTAGAGGATTGGTAAAATAAATTATTCAGACTAGAGTACTGTGCCACAGTTAAAAAGAAAGAAAGAAGTCTTATATTGATACGGAACAATGTCTAAGTACATTGTAAATAAGAAAAGCAAAGCAGAGAACTTTACATAAAGAATGCTATTGGCTGGACTCAGTGACTCAGCCTGTAATCCCAGTACTTTGGGAGGCTGAGGCGAGTGGATTGCCTGAGCCTGTGTGTTCGAGACCAACCTGGGCAACTTGGCGAGACCTCATCTCTACAATAAATCAAAAATTAGCGGGTTGTGGTAGCACACACCTGTAGTTCCAGCTACTTGGAAGGCTGAGGCGGAAGAATCACCAGAGTCCAGCAGGTTGATGCTGGGGTAGCCGTGAGTGTGTCACTGCACTCCAGCCTAGGTGTCAGAGTGAGACTCCAACTCAAAAAAATAAAAAAGAAAAATATTTACTTAAGTATAAAAACCATACACTTGCCAGGTGTGGTGGCTCACATCTGTAATCCCAGCAATTTGGGAAGTAGAGGCAAGAGGATTGCTTGAGTCCAGGGCCTCAAGACCAGCCTGGGCAACTAGGCGAGACCTTGTCTATACAATAACAAAACAAAGAATGCTACTGTTTGTATAACAAGAAATAAAAATCTGTTGATTCATGTTTGCTTATATATGCAATTGAATGAAATTCCTTCTACCTGTAAAACTCCTTTTAAAAACTGAATTATTAAACTTGGGCAACATAGTGAGACCTCATCTCTACAAAAAATTTTTGAAAATTAGCCAGGCATTGTGGTGCATGCCTGTAGTCTCAGTTACTCTGGAGACTGAGGAAAGAGGATCAGTTGAGCTCAGAAGTTGGAGACTGGAGTGAGTTATGATTGTGCCACTGCACTCTAGCCTGGGCAAAAGAGTGAGACATTGTCCATTAAAAAAATAAATCTGACCTAGAGTTGGCAAATACTTTTTCCCAGTCTGTAGGCTGTCTCCCTGCTCTCTTGATGGTTTCTTTGGCTTTGCAGAAGCTTGTCAGTTTAATAAGGTCCCATTTGTCTATCTTCTCTCTTAAGTCCTGTGGGTTTCGGGTTTTGTACAGGAATTGGATGCCAGTTCCGATTTCCATGAGAGTATTTCCTTCCTTTTCTAAGGTTCTTATGGTTTGAGGTTTTACATTTAGGTCTCTGATCCATTTGGAGTTAACCTTTGTGCATGGGGATAGATAGGGGTCCTGTTTCAATCTTCTGCATGTGGTCAGCCAATTTTCCCAGCACCATTTACTGAATAGGTTCTCCTCTCCCCATTGGTAGGTGGTGGGGGCTTTGTTCGAAGATGAGTTGGTTGAGAAATTGAGGTTTTGCTTCTGGAATCTCAATTCTGTTCCATTGATCTATATGCCTGTTCCTGTACCAGTACCAAGTTGTTTTGATGATTGTAGCTTTATAGTAAAGTTTGAAGTCTGGTATTGTGATACCACCTGCTTTGTTTTTTTACTATAAGAAAATGACTGACGGTACTGGGAAACTATTGGGGGGAGGGGGATGGGATTAACAGTAGCAAATATCGTCGGGGGATGGGAAAACACCTCTTATCAACAGGGTGCCTGAATGAAACGTAATTGTACACCTAACCCTTAACTGTACCCCACAAAACCATAATAAAAAATACTGATTAATTTTAAAAAAAATTTGAGTCAAGATCTCACTTGATCGTTCAGGCTGGAGTGCAGTGGCACCATCACTGCTTACTTCAGCCTCGACCTTCTGGGCTCAGGTGATCCTTCTGCCTCAGTCTCCTGAGTAGCTGGGGCTACATACATACACTACCATGCCAGGTTAATTTAAAAAATTTTTTTTATAGATACAAGGTCTTGCTATATTTCCCAGGCTGGTCTTCGACTTCTGGGCTCAAGCAATCCTCTCATCTTGGCCTCCCAAAGTGCTGGGATTATAGGCATGAGCCACCATGGATGGGCTTTAAAATAAAAATAAAAATAAAGAGTGCTTGGGATCAGATGTGCTTCAGATTTTGGAATATTTGCATTATATTTACCAATTCAGCATCCCTGATCTGAAAATCCCAAATCCAAAATCCAAAATGCTCCAGTGAGCATTTCCTTTGAGCATCATGTAGGTGCTCAACCGGATTTTTGAATTAGGGATGTGCAACCTGTACAATATGACTTCATCTTGACTAATTACATCTGCAGTCACCCTATATCCAAATAAGATGACAACAAGATATCTCATTTTGGGGGAGACACATTCAATTCATAACAGATTGTATGATCTTTCTCCTTAGTTCTATTAATATGATGGATAATATTGAAGAATTTTATAATATTTAGCCTCCTTTGTATTACTGGAATAAATATCAGTCATAAAATATTGTTTTTTAAATGAATCACTGGGGTCTGACTGCTGATATCCTAAGATTTTTGAATCATATTCACAAGTGAGAATATTCTGTTGTTTCTTTTTGGTATTATTACAGGTCCTAAGATCTATATAATTGCTTCATAAAGGGAACCTTAGAAAATTTTTTCATCTATTATCTGGAATAGGTTAAGTTGCATTGAGATTATTCATTAAATGTGGGATGCAATGTTCCTGTGACACAATTTAGGCCTGGTGCTTTTTATGGAGGAAATTTTTAACTTCTTTCTCAAGCTGGTTTATGATCATTTGTCTGGTTAGATTTCTTTACTGGGGTCAATTTTAGTAAGTTTTTAAAAAATCTACTTCATCTATATTTTTAACTTATTTTCATAGAGGTATATAAAATTGTCTCTACAGCTTTAAAAAACTTTCCCCTGCTTTTATTAATTACTTTTCCCTCAGTATTTATAATTTTTTGTTTTTCTGGGGGTTTTTCTTTTGTTCTTTATCAGGTTAGCTAATGGTTTGTCCACTTTGCTGATTTTTTTCCCAAAAACCATATTTTGCATTTATTCGTTTCATTGTTTTTCTCTTTTCTAACTTAAGAAATTATGCTTTATTTTAGGGTATCTATAATTTTGGCAGATTTGTGAAATGGTTCTGATCCCAGGTTTTGGAATTACAGCTGTAGTACATGTAGTTTTTTTGTTTTTTGTTTTATTTTTGAGTTGGAATCTCACTCTGTCACCCAGACTGGAAGTGCAGTGGCATGCTCACAGCCACCCCAACGTTGACCTGCTAGGCTCTGGCAATCCTTCCACCTCAGTCTTCTAAGTAGCCGGAACTACAGGCACACACTCATACAGTTTTTTTTTTTTAACTGAAAATTAATCATCTGATGCCCTATTTCTTCCATTATACCATTGTTTTCATATTACTGCACACTTTTTTCCTATGTGTTTCTGCAACAGATGGAAGCTCTTTGAGGCCAAGACTATCTATCATATTTTCTTGGGTCAATAAATATTGACACCGTGGCTATGAGGTTAGAGAATTCATGTAAATGTGAATAACTTGTAGTGGGCAGCTTTGGAAATGGCTCCCCAAAATCCCTACCTCTTTGTACCCATATTCTTGTCTCTCTCTCTCTCTCTCTCTCTCTCTCTCTCTCTCTCTCTCTCTGTCCTTGAATATGAACCATACCTAGTGACTTGCTTCTGTGAAGTAGAATATGACAAAAGTATTGGGATGTCCATTCTAAGATTAGACTATAAAAGTCTGTACTTTGTCTTCAGACTCTCTCTGTATCTCTGGATTTTCTGACTTGCTTCCTTTTATGAACAAACGGGCCACATAATGAGCTGTCCTATGGAGAAGCCCATGTGTGAGAGAGTCCTCTGGTCAATAGCCTGGAAGGTAACAAAATCTACCAACCACCACTTGAGTGATGATGGAAGCTGATCTGCCTCCAGCTGAGCCTTGAGATGACTGCAGCCTTGTGAGAAATTGGAGCCAGAGGATCTAGCTAAGATGTGCCTGGATTCCTAACCCACAGAAACTTCAATATGTGTTGTTGTTACCACTATTTGTGGGGTAATTTGTTATGTAGTAACAGAGAACCCATACAAAGCCCAAGTTCACATAATTGTCTTGATCCAGGAAACATTGCCTAGTTGAAAACTAAATAGTCTATATTTAGACTATTTAGAAGTTATTTGGAAGTTACTTGCTCTGTAGAGAAACAACCCTAAATCAGAATTTAAAATGCAATAATGCAATTAATACCAATTTTTTTCATTTATATGTAAAGGTATTTTTCATCATTCTAATTATAATTCCTCGATTTTAATTCATTGAAGGTATACAGGTTTTCCCTTTAAAGAACTTATGCTTGGTGCCTTCTTTTTAAAAACAATTTATCTGCACATGAGTATTTAGAATGTGCCAAGTGACAAACTGCCTAGATGAAATGTGCAGATCATGGTTGATCATAACATAGCTTTTTACTGTGCAATATTTAACCCCATCAATTTGTTTTTAAACCTGGAGGAGATTGCTGGTTGTCCATACAAAAAAAAAATATGTCTTTGTTTTCTTCACAGTAATAACATGTAAGCTGTACATAAGGCTGCCCTGCTGGAGATGACATTTCCAAATCTTTCTTGAGGCCATATGATTACATTGTCACTGATGGCACAGCAGTGGAAGTGATGTGTGAACTTCTGCCTCACTTGGGTAATAAGAAATTGCTGCTCACTTGTTCTCTTCCTTTTCAGGAGCTAGACCTTAGATGTGCCCATAACCCAGCTTCAACTATACAAAAGAGGGCATAACCTAGGGCTCAGCTCCAGGGCACAATGGAAAAATAAGATAGAAAGAACCTGAGTCACTGAGGAGAGCCTTGGAGCACAATCTTCCACCAGCCTCAACTGTTTGCCTTGGAACTGTCCTATGAAAGAGAAATAGACCGGGTGCCGTGGCTCATGCCTGTAATGCCAGCACTTTGGGAGGCTGAGGTGGTACAATGTCTTGAGCACAGGAGTTCGAGACCAGCCTGGGCAACATAGCAAGACTACATGGAAGGGAGGGAGGGAAGGAGGGAGTAGGGAAAGGAAGGAGGGGAGGGAGGGAAGAAAAGAGGAAAGAAGGAAAGAAAGAGAAAGAAGTATCTGTGTTCTTTAAGCCACTGTATTTTGGGGATCTCTTTGCTATAACTAGCTCAACATTTACCCTAATACATCTATTGTCAATTCCTTCAAAATATGTCATCTCATAATTTTTATTATATACACAATTAGGTAAAATACAAATAATGGATTTCTGCCCTAAAAAAAGAAGTAAAATGTATAAATGTATTTCTCCCAGATACGACTAATGTTAATCGATCAAAGAATTATAGTTCAGCTTTTTTCCTACAACATCAGCTTTTTTTTTTTTTTGCATGACTTCATGCTACTATTTAGCATCTCTGCACTGCCAGTGCAGTCCTTCAGTCCCACCACTTCTCACAGATGTTGATTTTTGTTAGATTGGTTGGGGAATTTGTGTTCAGAACATCAGTCTGTGCCACAGAAGGCTCTGGGGAAGTGTGCCTACCTCTGTCCAGATGGCTTCTCAGTCTCATCCAAGACTCAGAGGCACATTGTCCAGAGGGTTTTTCCTAAATTGGCTCCAGCACAATAAACATTGCTAGGACTATCTTATCAGGTACTTTATAGAGGATTATTGCTTTATTCCAGGCATAAACGGAGGCACACAGTGATTGACCCAGGGGACATCCTGAGTCACTGGAAGATGGAATCAGTGTCTGGTCCTCCAAGGAGATAAAATGCTCTGTCCAAAAAGATACTTCTTTGGCATTAAACTTATATTGCCTTATTGTGTTTTGCTCTGCCTCTTTTTCTTAACTGTGAGAAAGGAAAATCAAAGCACTAAATTGGGGAGATATATGATCAAGTGTCTTCAGGGGGAAATGTATTTCTTTAACACATAAACAGAATAGGTCTGGAATTATTATAGCTCCAGCTTTTAAGGGTTTTGTCTCAGTGTCTGTAAATGACAGCAAGCAGCAGAGTGGAGAGAGAGGCCAGATACAGCTGGGGTGCGACAGCAACTCTGTGTGCTTCTTCCATAAGAAGAAAACGGCAACCCTCAAGAGTTTCATGGCTCTCCCAGTCCCCTTGACCTTGTTCTCCAGGCAGAACTGGGAAACAAGAAAAGGGGAAACTAGGGCAGGAGGGAGAACAAATCATTCCGGAAAGTCACATCCCAAAGACTTCCAGGCAGAAAGGACAACTGGATAAACAAGGTGATGACAGGTGTTCATTCCTCATCGTTTGTGCGACCAAATGCTTAGTAAGCTTTGCATGGGCAGCCAGCCTCCCGCTGCAGACGGAAGACAGAAGGTTTGAAGGAAGACACAAGGATTGAATTGCACTTTTGCACCGGTGCCTAACTTGTTGCCTCTCGCGGGATCTCAGAACCCCAGGAGGGAGACTTACGGGGGGATACCGGAAAACCAAAACCAAGGCCAACCCGCCGGATGATTCCTTTGCTGCTCTCCGGCTGAGAGCTCTAAAGCAGGAGTAGGTGCTGTGAGATGCCCAGTCCTCTCCCCGGTCCTTCAGCACCTTATCTCTTTGGGTCTAAAGTCCCCGAACGGTCCGGTCCGGTCATCCTAGTACTATTTTTAAAAGAGAGGAAGATCGACCGGCGCGGTGACTCAGCCTGTAATCCTAGTACTTTGGGAGACCCGGACGAGAGGATTGCCTGAGCCCGGGGGTTCGAGACCAGCCTGGGCAGCTTGATGAGACCTCGTCTCTACAATAAGTCACAAAAACCAGTCAGACGCGGTGGCGTGTGTCTGCAGTTTCAGCAACTTGGAAGGCTGAGGCGGGAGGATCGCCTAAGCCCAGCAGGTCGAGGCTGCGGTGGCCGTGAGCATGGCACTCCAGCCTGGGCGACAACAGTAAGACTCCTAATCAAAAACAAAAAAATAAACAAACAAACAAACAAAAAACAAAAAAAAAAGAAGAAGAAGAGAGAGGAAGATAGAAAAGAAGTAGTGGGAAGCATCTTCGTTCTCAACGCGGAAAACCGAGAAGTGCGTCTCCCCCCCACACACACACACCTAAAGGTGCTTGCCCAGTTGCCAAAGCACAGGGCAGGAGCAGCGACGCGGAGGGTGACTCAGGGCCCACTTTGAACACCCTGGGTTCTTGAGCAAGGTCGAGGGTGTTCGGGCCTCAGGGGAGATGTTGCATTATGCAGAGTTGGGAAAGAAGTGGGGGTTTTCCCTAGGGGGCTCTCTGTACTCACTGGGAACTAGTCTTGCAGGAAGCGGGCAGAGGTGAAATAGGGTGCTGGGTGTGGGGAAATCCGACTTCCCTTGGGCTTAAGGGTCGCAAGGAAGGTCCCTGCGGGAGGGGCCAGCGCCGCGAAGGGTGGAGCCGCGCAGGTGCACACGTGCGCGGTTGCTCCCGAGGCGTGCCTTGACGGCCGGGAGGGAGGGGAGCGCGGGCCCGCGAAGAGAGGCGCAGCCCGGACACCCGGACTCCTCGGGCCGGTGGCAAGCTGGCCTCGGGAAAGGCGGGCGGGACGCGGTGCCCTCCCGGGTCCGCCCGAGCCCGCCGGGGCGGAAGGAAGCGGGACGTGCCTTGCGCAAGGGGGAGCGGCTACCTGGGCGCCCGCGCGCTGGGGGCGGGCGCTAGGACCCGGGCGGCGCACCTGTGGGCTGGGGCTGGGCCCGGGCCCCGCCCTGCCCCCTCCGCCCGGGTGCGGGGCCGGCGCGTGCGAGGCGGGAACGGCGGCGCCCGCGGAGGACACCGGCCCGGCGCGGCGGCGACAGCGGCGGCGGAGCGAGGCCCCGGGCTCACCATGGCCGAGCTGCTGCGGAGCCTGCAGGATTCCCAGCTGGTCGCCCGCTTCCAGCGCCGCTGCGGGCTCTTCCCGGCGCCGGAGGAGGGTCCCCGGGAGAACGGCGCGGACCCCGGGCTCGGGCATCTCCCCGCGGCCGGCGGCAAGGGCGGCGGGGGCCGGGCCGAGGGGCTGCGGAGCGCCGCGGCCTCGCAGGTAACCGCGGGCAGGTGCGCGGCGCCGGGGAGGGGCGGGCCCGCAGTCGGCGGGTGTGAGGGTCCCGCGGCTCGGCGACGCGGGGCGGGGGGCGCCGTCCCCGGCGGGGCCCTGGCCGCCGCCGCGGCGTGTCGAGCGGGGAGGCCTCGGGGCTCCGGTCGCCGCGATGCCACCCTCCAGCGCTGCCGGGTCCATGCCGGCTTTACACACAGAGAACCTCTCAAGGCGGTCTGTGCAGGGACTTCCCGCTTCAGAAAGTAGTTACATCCACGCGTTTTCCACCTACTATGTAAGTTACGTAATTGAAAAGAGGAGCGGGATGTCCGTGGCACTTCCCTGGGGAGACGTTCTTAGACACACGCCCCCCACCCCGTTTTTCTTGAGTTTCTGCCCCATCCTCCTGCCCTGATGCGCACGAATGGGGGCGTCGCTAGGCCCAGCGCGCTCTGCACCGCGCTGCACCGCCGGCTCTAAGGACAGAACTTCGGGTTTCCGTAGTATCTTGCTTCTAGAGAGATTTATAACCTCCCGGGGCTGCCCCCAGTGATGAGGTCCTAACAGCCCCTCCCTCTCGCCTTTTCCCGGAGTCTTGGGGTCGGCCCCTTCTGCCTGGAGGATTTTTTTTTTCCTTTTAAATTATCTGACACTAGTGACTTTTAACAGAGCGTGGGGGAGGGAAGCTCCCCCACGCTCCCCGCTGGGCGTTCAGAGTGTGGTTATACAACCCACTGCGGCTTTGGGGAAACCAGCGTGTTGTCGTCGCAGTGCACAGAGTCTCCAGGCGGGAGGGACCAGACAGGCTGCACTTGGCCGCTGGGGACGCGTGTCTACCCTGGGCACTGGCCGAAGCAGCCCTTTCCCTGGGCAAAGTAGAAAGTGTGACAAACGAGAACAGAGGCAACATATTAGCAATTCCAATTCCTTTTTAAAAAGCCACACTTTGTTCTTCCTAGAAGGTTTTGGTGACAGGTATGTGAAGATGTCTATATCTCCTAACAAGAATTCTGAAGAACCTAGCGTCTATGTAGAGTGGAATGTGATGGGCATTGAGCTCTAGAATTTGTTAGGGTGGGAGTGGAGGGGTAAGAACCAGGCACATGGCTGAAATGTGCCCTGGCATCTTCTGTGCACACTCCTGTTTACACCCACAGGTAGATGTGTGGGCTGCTTTCTGTGGCTCTCTTCACAAGCTTGTCAGCTGATTTAGGAAGCTGGAAAAGAGTTAATCGTTCCACTAGTGCCTTTCATACTGACATTACCCTTGATAACTTTAAATTCTGGAGATGGATTCACTTGCCCTTTAAAAGCAAGGTAAGCAGATTTCTTGCACAGTGGTGTCTTCCTGCTGCTCGAAGAGCTGGGTCTTCAGTGAGACACATGATGGGGATTTCTCCCTTCCCATCCAACACAGGACTTCCACTCATGATTGTGAAAGAGCAAGAGAGTACTAAAAATTCAAGAAAAGAAATCAGGTGTTGGCGTATAATGGGGAAAAAATGAATTTGAGAGCATTTGACAAACAAAAGGTTAGTGAAATGTGTTTAAAGGTAGATTGGTTTCAAATGACTTGGGAAGATTAATCCTTTCAAATACCTGTGGAATCCCCCCCCCCAGAATGATGGTGTTCCTGACCCCGGGGAACTTACAGGACTTTAAGGGGACAGCTGTGAAAACCTTCCTTCCCCCTCTGCCTGAGGCCTTCTCCCAGGCTCTGGCCTACCTGAGCTGTCTGTTCTTTCTCTAAATACCATCCACCTTTCCTTCAGTTTCCAAAGGTCACCTCCTTGATATGTGCCTTTCATGACCTTCCCAGCCAGCTGCTCCTTCTATAGGTTATCTTTGCTTGCTCTGATAACCTTTATTACAGCATTTATTGCATTGTGTAAATATACCTTTGTGTGGAATTCTGATTATTCCCAGGCCCCCAGTGGATGGTAAGCACTAAGAATGCAAGAAACGCATCTGTTCTGCTCATTATTTTCTTTCCATGGCCTGACACATAGTAGGAGCTCAGTGGCTTTTGTGAATATATGAGTGCAAATTGCAATAGAAAGTTGTTTTTTTTTTAATAGAAGAATGAATGCTGAAAATAAAATGTTTTTTTTCACATAACGTGGACAGTAGCACAAGGACTTTGATTTAAGGCCCTTCAAACAATAGAGAAGTTTTTTATTCATTTGAATGACTTTAGATCTCAGTGAAACTAATTTACCTTGCACATTTATAGACACACACACATATATATGGGGGTGCCAAAAAGTGTATACACTGCACTTGAAGAGACACTCTCTGTGTGTTACTTTTCAAAGTTGAATTAAATTGTAATAGCAATGCATAGTATGTCTTTCTCTCAACCATGCTTCCACCATTTTCTTTGACTGTCCTGCCTGTCGCATGGTGACATTTTTGGGGGGCTTATATGTATGAGTTGGGGGTCTCACTTGTCAGGCAGGCTGGAGTACAGTGGAACTATCACTGCTCACCGCAACCTCGACCTCCTGGGCTCAGGCAATTCTTCCACCTTACCTTTCCCGCTGGGACTACAAGTGCACACCACCATAACCAGTTAATTTTTTGATTTTTTTTTTTTTTGGAGAGACAAGGTCTTGCTATGTTGTCCAGGCTGGTCTTGAACTCCTTGGCTCAAACTGGAATTTCAGGAGTGAACCACCATACTCGTTGGCATGGTCTATAATTATTTTAATTCTTAAAACAGGACAAGTGCAGAAATGATTAAGAGCTTCCTCTACAAATTCTCATTATACCACACACTGCTGGCTTAAATATTAACTGCATCTTTTATAAGCCAGGGCTGGACTGGGCTGGGCTTGCACAAAGCTGTCATTAAATAAATTGAACTGGGCCTTAGAGATTGCCCAGTAGTTATGAATTTCACAAAAGGTCTGAGTCCTGAAGGGTTAAGTGATTTGGTGAGGACTTCCCAGATATTCATACTGCAGGGGAAGTCAGGAGAAGTCTAAAATTCTCTCCACTGTGCAGATTCCAGGGAAAATTCCAGGGCCTCCCTTTATCTGATTCCCTAAGAAGGTGTGACTTTGTGTTGGGTAGGCACAGGGTGGAGATTGGGCAAAAAGAGGCAGTATTGCTTTCAGTTTGCAAGGGTAGCCAACTTGCAAGAGTAACCATAGGAGGGCATTCTTACTAGTTGCCTGGGAAAGTATTTGCCCTGAGCAAAAGCAAGGATCATAGAACTGGGCTAGGAAGGCAAAGGTGTGGTCAGAATTGTGTTTATTTGTTCTGGGGTAAAGTCAACCCTGGATACAATGGTATTTTGATTTCTAACATTTTTGCTTACTCAATACAGTTGTATTTAGTTAGACCTTGCAGTATCTTTCCTCATCATTACATTAGACTAGAGATAATCACTGTGTGTAGTACTTTTTGACAACTGCTCAGATATAGTTTTAAAGTTGACTTGGGGAGAGGATCAAAATAGTTTTTGAGTTTTTTTAAGAAATCTTCAGACTCCTAGTTTCTTTCTTGAAACATTTGGGGCCTTCTAAATCTGTTCATCTATGAAACTCTACCCTTGATTTTATTGAC
The DNA here is from genome assembly GCA_027257055.1 of Cephalopachus bancanus. Taxonomy (NCBI): domain Eukaryota; kingdom Metazoa; phylum Chordata; class Mammalia; order Primates; family Tarsiidae; genus Cephalopachus; species Cephalopachus bancanus. Next base: position 5,851,449 of record JAPVLO010000080.1, read on the forward strand.
TTGCTAAAGTGCAAAAAATACATCCTGGAAATCAGGAGGCATGGATCTGGTTCTGCCTCCATGTCATTTTGGACTTCTTTGGGCCTCAGTTGTTCCATGTTCAAGATGAACAGAGTGGAAAAGAACCGTGGGTTTCCAACCGTAACTGTGCTTTATAGTCACTTAGAGGCGCTTTAAAAGCAAAACAAAAAAACGAATGTCCAAGGCCCAGGTCAGAACTGGGGCCCAGAGAAGCTGCCAAACGGAGGTAGGAAGCTCTGAATTCTCTTTACCTGGGACCCAGCGTGTTCTTATGAGAGTGGTGACAGCTGAAGGCATCGGTCATGGCAGCTGTGACATTTGGGCTTCATCATAATGAACTGGCCACCCGGTCAAACTTCATGTTTTGATGATCCTTAGTTAGATGTTCAGGTTTGAAATGGCAAAATGAAACGCTTTGGAAGTATACGTTTGACCTTTTTTTTTTTTTTCCTGGTTACAGATATCATTATTGTTCACAGGGGAAAATTTGGAAAAACAGAAAAAGTTAAATTCACACCTGTAATACTACTCTTCAAAGATAATCACCCAATAAATGCCCAGTCTGATTTTTGATAGCCGCATATTCCTCCATAGCATGGATATACTATAATTTAGCTGGTCAATTGCTAGGTCTTTAGATTTTTCCAGCTTTTGCATTTAAAAATCATAACCTTGGCCAGGCTCGGTGGCTTAGCCTGTAATCCCAGTACTTTGGGAGGCCGAGGCTAGTGGATTGCCTGAGCTCATGGGTTCAAGACCAGCCTGGGCAACTTGGCGAGAACTCATCTCTACAATAAATAAAAAAAATTAGCCGGGTGTGGTAGCACACACCTGTAGTTCTGGCTACTTGGAGGGCTGAGGCAGAAAGATCGTCGGAGTACAGTAGGTCAATGCTGGGGTGGCCGTGAGCATGCCGGTGTGCCCCAGCCTGGATGACGGAGTGAGATTTCAACTTAAAAAAAAAATCATAACCTCTTTGTACAAGAATTTTTCCACATATCTTTGATTATCTTCTGAATAAAATTTTCAGACTTGATATGGCCAAGTGAAAAATATGCATATATTATAGCTTTTAATAACTTTTACAAAGTAGCCCCGCAGGAATAGTATACTAGGATAAACAGACTTTCCCACACCCTCATCAGTATTAGGTAGTCATACTCTCTTTAATCTCTGGAGAAAATAGCCCACTTCTGCTTCTAGCTCATCTTTGCTTCCTTCATTTCCAACCAACATTTATTGTTCTGCTACTGTGTTTCTGGAACAGTCCTTAACCTTGGAGACATAAAGAGAAATAAAATTTAGTTTCTGCCCTGGCAAAACCTAAATAAAATGATGTGATGCAAAAATGACTAAACTAGAAGGATGGACATAGTGACAGAAAGACAACAGCAGGAGTAACTCACCTTCCCTGGGGAGCCCACGAAGTCTTTGAGTTGGGGCTTAAAGAGTAGGAGTCAACTAGGCAAAAATGGGAAAAGCTCTTTCCTTTCACTTGGAATTCTCATGTGCTAGGACATAATGACACATATCATTTTGGTGAACAATGACAAGTTCAGCTTGGTATCATCAGAAGCTCAGCAGAAAATAGTAATTAAAAGGGTAATTAAAACACTTAAAGAGTAATTGGGTAAAAAGGGTAATTGAAACACTAAAAATAGTTAAAACAGTAAATTTTATGTATATTTTACCTCAAAAAAAAAAAGCATAGACTCTATTCACTTTTCGGGAGGGAAGCATAGCTCCTTATCCCTTAAATGTGGACTGTGCATAGTTACCTCCTCTCAAAGAGTACAATATGGAAAGAGGAGGGGAAGAAAAGAGAGTAATCTTACACTGTAGAAACTTGACAGACACAAACCTAGCCAGATGATCAAGGTCAATACCAACAGTGGTAAGTCATGTTGACAGCATGTTCTCTTGATGCCTATCAAAATTTTGTACTCTTGTTGCACGGTGAGGGACATTATATAAAATACCTGAGGTACCCTTCAAATCTGTCGGCCACCAAAAACAAGGAAATTCTGAGAAACTGTCATAGTCAAAAGGAGCCTAAGGATACATGAGGATTAAATGTTATATGGTATCCTGGGGGCCATGGGAGGAAGGGGAGAAAGGGACGTTAGATAAAAACTAGAGAAGTCTGTAAAAACATATGGATTTTACTTAACAGTAATATATCATACTAATGTAACACATTAATAATGGGTAACTGACTGCAGAGCATATGGGAAGGATGTGTCTGTGTTCTAAATTTTTATGTAAACTTGAAACAATTACTCAAAAAACAACAAATGCTGGAGAGGATGTGGAGAAAAGACAACACTTCTACGCTGTTGGTGGGAGGGTAAAAGTATAATCTCTGTGGAAAGCAGTGTGGCAATTTCTAAAAGATCTAAAAATCAACCTTCCATACAACCTGGCACTCCCCCTTCTGGGAATATATCAGGAAAAACTCAAATCATTCTATAAAAAAGACACTTGTACACATATGTTTATTGCAGCCTTATTCACAATAACAAAAACATGGAACCAACCATGCTGCCCATCGAAAGTAGACTGGATAAAGAAAATGTGGCAGATATACACAGTGGAATATTACACAGCCATAAAGAAAAACAAAAGTATGAACTTTACAGAAACTTGGATGAATTTAGAGTCCATAATACTCAGTGATCTATCACAGAAACAAAGAACTGAGTACCACAGGTACTCACTCATAAGTGGACTCTGAACATTTATCATAATATTATAAGAAGGGATTTAGCAGCAGTAGGACACTGCTGGGGGCAGGCACATAACGTCAATAAGTGTATCCAATCTCAAACCAGGTAAAGTGGGACCAACGGAAGTCCCAGACTTTACCTGTATGATGACCACTTATGTACTTAACCCTGAATTTTACCCCACATCTTTTAAATAAACATTTTTAAAAAGAGAGAATAGTCTAGCCAGGTGCGGGTGGCTCACACCTGTAATGTCAGCACTTTGGGAGACACAAGTAAGAGGATTACCTGAACCCAGGGGTTTGAGACCAGCCTGGGCAACTTGGCGAGACCTCATCTCTACAATAAATCAAAAAATTAGCCGGGTGTGGTGGCACATGACTGTAGTTCCAGCTACTTGAAAGACTGAGGCAGAAGGATCAGTTGAGACCAGCAGGTCAAGGCTGTGGTGGCCGTGAGCATGCCACTGTACTCCAGTCTAGGTGACAGAGTGAGACTCTGACTCAAAAAAATAAATGAGAACAAAAAATAGTCTATTTAAAATGTTTAAGAGGTGGAGGTAATTGAAGGGAGCTAAAAGACGAGACCATTTACAGAGATTTGAGTAGGTTTGGGGAAAAACCAACCTAGGTTGATGAAGCATCTTGGAGCAAGCAGCTTCAGCCTAAAAGAGCAAAGGGAGGATGTCAGAGGGGCTTCTGACAGGAGGTGAGCCCCTTAGGAGAGAAAGACAGTCACTGCCAGGTAGGGGAGGGGGCGTGGAATCGATGGCAAGCTCATTCTCCATATGCCCTTTCTCTAATATCCTGCTAGTGCCCCCCTTTGGCCAGATTCAGTCTGAAGCTGGGAAGCTGTCTGATGCAGTTCAGATAAGCCAGCCTCCCTGGAGAATATTGACCAGGAAGGACACATGGAACCTCCCCAGAACAGGTTGCATAAAGGAGTTGGTGTGAGAATACCGCTGCAGTTTTGGGCTGTAGCCAGAGTTTCAGGCTGAGGCTTCAGTGTGGCTTCCTGCAGAATTTGGACTTCATCCTATAGACGGGGGAACAGCAAATCAATTGCATTTCTGGTGCCAAATCAGAATTGGCAACTCCAAGCACTGTGTTAAGGAGGGATATCAGGGTGTCTTATGCTGAGTGGGAAAGAGTGTGAGATCGATGGGAATGCCTGTGTCTTGGGGGAGCCTTTAAAATGGTGATGTTAGAGTCAAGCAGCAACAGAGGACTAACATGAAATCAAAACTTAATGTCTGTTTTCGGTTCTTCATGATGCTTGATTACCACTTTCGCCCACAGACACCTTAGGAGGAGAGAGAGCACAAATGATTTCTTAAGACAGAGATTGCTATGTCTTGATCATGGGACCCCATCATTATAGCTCCAAGCTGATTGGGTCAGAGATCAGCTCTTGAGTGAAAGGCAGCCTTCTATAGGTGGGTCAGCATTTTTATGACGTGGCTTGGTATGTGAACTTGAACCAATTAAGACACTGCATATTGGATCGTGCCTAACAGTCAATCAGATTGTTTCCTTGTGGAGTCTGAATGCAAGACCCAGAGACACAAGGGCAAGCCTCAGAGAACAGAGACGGCCATGAACAGGAAGCCTCAGACACAGAAAGCAATAGGAATACAGAAGCCCCAGGGAGAGAGGGGAGCAGAAGAAAGATTTGAGTGAAGAAAGAAGCGGAGGGTTGAGTGTGGTAGACTTGACTGAGCATGAGCAGCTAAAGGGACTATTGGGTTTCAGGATAAGTAAATGGCTTAGGGGGGACTGCGGGAGAGGAGCTGGCTGTGTGGCTGCTGGCGCTGTTTCCTTACTTCTGAAGGAATCATACTACAAACCTTCTCACTGGAGAGAGCCTGTGGGGACCAGAATGTGCTGGTTCCTACTACTTGAAGGATTTGCACGTAGTTGGGATTAGATCCTTCTTTCTGTTTAAACAATTTTTTATTTTATTTTATATTTTTAGAGTTGTGGGGTACAAGTGAGGATTTACTACATAAGTAAGTTGCATGCAGCTGAAATGTGGGCTTGTAGCTGGCCCTCTCTCTTACTGATAGTGCACCTGGTACCCAGTGTATTGCCACGTGACTCCCCTCTCCCCAGTGTCTCCTGTCTGCTGATTCCCCCTTGTGCTCATGTGACCAGCGTAGATCCTTATTTCTATCACTTCTGTTTAGTTGGGAATGACTGGTGGTAGAGAAGACTTAAATAACATCCCTTTCGCTCACCTGTGAACCTTTAGGAGCTGACATGCCTGGACCATGACAGGAACTTAACCCTACTCAGTGAGTGGAAGCCCGAAAGGTATTAAATTTGCCCTTTTCCTACTTGGTGGAAATAGGACCACCTCCCTCTCCTCTCACAACGGGGGTAACTTTATCCCGGCTGTGTCTTCTTTTAGCTTGTTGACTTTCTTTTTTAGTGTTGACTTTTTCCTTTTTTATCTAGGAAACTGATAGAGGACTTTGCTTAATGAATAACTTGTTAATTGTTTTGCTTTCTTCTGTTGGACACCATGAAGGGAGTTGAGGTATTGCTAGAAAGTTGGTTGATGGGGAAACATCTACCAAGTTTAAAAATGTGTTTCAATTACTGTGTTTTAGGAAAGCTGTTGACAGCAGGCCTAGTCTAATTTTTAACTTTTTTTGACTTATAATTAAGATGTCAAGACATTTTTACATTTAAAGAAAAAGCACTTTCTCTTTTGTTGTTATAGTTTTTGTTAATGATTAAGTCCTCCTTGGTCCTGATAAGAATTATGTCTTGAGCAAAGTCATTCTTGCATTTTATCCAGCAGGAGATTTTCTTGTGAGAAAACACTGTCACAGTTTCCAGACAACACACTCAGAGTGCACCTATCTATGTTAAAAATCTCAGAAAATGCTAAAATTTGGGGCACCCACTTATCTTGATTATTCTTGCCTGGTCAGATATATTCCATATATTGAGAAAATGAAATATTGAAAAATCCAGTCAAAGCTGTGATATATATTTTTCAATTAAATATTTTTAAATGTGTAGTTGACGCATAATGATTATACATACTTATAAGGCACAGTGTGATATCTGTGTGGGTGTGTGATTCACCTACTTTGCTCTCCCCCTGCACCTCCCAACGCACTCTTGCTTTGAGCACAGTATGGACTAATTGGCAAAGTGTTTTAAAAATAAAGAAAAAAATCCTTAGTCTTGGCCAGAGTGAGTGAAAAGAGAAGGGCTCACCACCTAAGATTTTGAAGACAGGACTTGGGAATCTTGGGAAAGGGGGCAGTGGTTTCCTTGCACTATTTTATATATTTCCTCCTCCTTTCCCAAATGTTCACTGGGGATAACATGTCAGGAGCTAAAAACAAGTCCAAGCCTTAATTGGTAGAGAAAGTACTTAGGTTAAAGATGACCGAAAGGTGGCTATGAAATAGAGCATCGATTTATTAAAAGCATGACAAGTGAAAAGGGGCTCTGTTAGAAGCTGCTTGTTTTTTTCCTCCTTCTGATTTTTTACCTTTTACTGACCTTTAACTGGGAAGATAGCAAATTTTTTGAAATTAATTTTTAACCAGTAAAATAATACACTTATGTTGGAAATAGTGGAAGACACCAAAAAGCATAAAGCAGAAAACCAAACTCTTGTCATAATTGTGCACGCCAGAAAAAATAATGGTGACCATTTTAGAGCATTGCCTCCTTCCTGTGCACATATAGAATATTTACATTATAAGCGTATATATACATACAGTATTGAAATTTGCTTTCTTCATTCATGTGAGAATTTTCCCATACCACAGAACATTCTTTAATTATATAACCTTAATAGTTAAATAATAATTTATCATATGATATGCCAGACTTTAAAAAACTTTCCCAGTATATGTATTTAGATTGTTTCAATGTTTACCTTTGTATCTGGAGTCCAAATATCATCAAGCTTAATTGAGAGTTCTTCACATTTACTGCCAAATTGCCTTTCAGGAAATGGATGTCAATGATTGCCCCTATAGCAACCCAAACTGCTGGCCTGGCACCAGCATTTAGCATTCTTTTGCTATTTTTATTTTTATTTATGATAACTTTCATACAGTAAGTGTGCACATCTTACATGCACAACTTGATAAATTTGGCTATATGTCTGCATCCGTATCCACCCAAGTGAAGATAAAAAACAATTCTGGAAACTCAGAAGGCTCCCTGAAGGCATCTGCAAGTCAATACTGCTCTCACTGCTGGTAACCACTATTTTTCTTTCTATCACTATAGACTGGTTTCATCTCTTCTTGAATGTCACATCAGTGGAATTATGTCAGATGTGTAGAGGTGGCGTTTCCGCTTTTCATGCCATGGAATATGCTTTGCATGAATATGTGACAATTTATTCACTCTACTGTTGAACATTTGGGTTATGAATAAAGAGTAGCATCAAGTATTATTGTTAATTTTTTAACTTTTTATTCTGAAACAATTTCAGACTGCTAAAAACTTGCAAAAATTATTCAAGATCTTTCTGGCCTATGCTTTCCTAATATCAGCATCATACATAACAGTACAATTATTAAAATGAGGAACTATTATGTAATCTGTGGTCCTTATTCAAATTTTGATAATTGCGCCACTGATATCCTTTTACTACTCCAGGCTCTAATCTAGAATAATAAATTGCATCTAGTTGACATGTCTTTTTAGTATAACATGAAAAAATTATTCTTTCTTTGTTTTCCTGACTTTGACACTGGAAGGTCCAGACTAGTAATTTTGTATGACATCCTTCAACTTGGGTTTGCTCGATGTTTTCTCATGATTACATTCAGGTTCTGTATTTTTATGGGAATACCACAGGCAAAATATTTTGTCCTTCTTAGTGCATCATTCCAGGAGGCACATACTGTTAATTTATTCCATTACCTATGATTTAAAACACCTTTAAAGGGGTGTGTCCTGGTTACTATTTTTCTCTTTGTAAATAAGAACTGTCTCACAGACTGTTGTTCTGAGGCATTATACAAGGGGGAACCCAAAAAACCTGGAATTATCTATGGGAGGGTGGACCCCTTCTTTTACAGGCTTCCTCCACTAGATAAGTGTTCTAGGAGCCCATTAGTATCAGTATTTTTGTGAGAAGCTGCGTTTGGCTTCAGTTAATTTTTTTTTTTTTTTTGAGATTCTTTTAACTCATTTGACTGTTTAATGATGGGTGATTTACAAGTGCACCTGCCAACACTGCACTGAGTATTCAGCAGTTTTCAACCCAAAACGGCATAAGTCCCATGCTCCATGCTCCCTATCCACCCAGTCTCACCCCAAACAACTTTTTTTGTTTGTTTGTTTCCCTGGATGGAAAAAGTTCTCAAAGGGAAACATTTTGCAGATGTAGAAGATGTGAAACAAAAAATGGTGGAAGCACTAACAAGCATCAAAATTAACAAGCTCAAAAACTATTTTGAGCAACGGAAAAAACATCTCGACAGGTGTATTGCATCACACAGGGAGTACTTTGAAGGTGACTGAAGTTTAAGCATGTAAGAATAAGTACACAATTTTTAAATAAATACATTCTGGGTTTTTTTGGTCCCCCTTCATATACATTTTGTTTCTCTGCCTATTTCCACTCATTAATTTTGGCATCCATCGGTGAAATGCTATCTTCTAAAAAGTAATCTGCCAATTTGGTAGCAAAACAAAATATCTCATGTATTTTAATTTTTTATTTCTTTTATCTCTAACAAGGTTGTATTTTTTATGTATTTATTTTTATGAAATAGAGACCATGTCTCACTATATTGCCTAGGCTAGTCAGTCATGAACTCCTGGGCTCAAGCAATCCTCCTGCTTTGGCCTCCCTAAGTGCTGGGATTACAGGTATGAGCTATCATGCTCAGTTGAATTTTTTTTTTTTAAGTAGACATTGTATTACTCTTTTTTGTGAATGGTCTGCTTATGAGCTTTTCTCACTGTGATTTTAGTTTTTTTTCTTACTGATCTTTGATAGTCTTTTTAGTTTATCCATAATGCATCAAAATATTTTGTTGTGTATCAAAATCTTCCATTGTACATCACTTAACAAAAGCATACAGCTAGTATATTTCTAATCTTTCCTTGTAAAGAGAAAATATCTGTAATCTGAGAAAAGAAGTAAAGAGGGAGTGGTGACTTCCTACAAGGCACCTGTGGGTTTAGATAAGTTTCCCTTCCCCTTGCATCTACCAGGTAGGGCCCATCATTTGTGTTCTGTGAATTGTTTGTGATGTTTCAGTAACCTTGGGCAGGGGTTGGGGATTCTGAAAGGGTAAGGGAAAGTGTACATTCACTGGCAACTCTAAGCCAGGAAGACAATATTATATATTGAAACAAGAAAATAAATTAGTCCTGCGATGACTGTAGAAGGTGGCAGACAACTCTGGAGACCCCCACCCTTGTTCTCCTACCTTGGGGCCCCTCCTTCTGGATGGCTACTAGGGTGACTTCAGGACTGCCTTCCTGCCATGCTCAGTTATATCACACATGTCCTCAAATAGACAGAATGGAATGACTATCCCCTATAGTTATTTAGTAGTATGTTTCTGAATAACCATTACTTTTGAAGAGGAAGAACTAACATTCATTGATTACTTAATTCTGCCTTCATCTAAGCCCATCTGACATTACATGCCATATGCCATATATATATATATATATATGAGTCTCACTCTGTCACCCAGGCTGGAGTGCAGTGGCATGCTCACGGCCATCCCAGTGTCGACCTGCTGGACTCTGGCGATCCTTCCTCCTCAGCCTTCCAAGCAACCAGAACTACAGGCATGTGCTACCACGGTCAGCTAATTTTTTTATTTATTGTAGAGATGAGTTCTCACCAAGTTGCCCGGGCTGGTCTCGAACCCACAGGCTCAGGCAATTCATTCGCCTCAGCCTCCCAGAGTGCTGGAAATACAGAATGAACCACTGGGCCTGGCTGCCATATTTTATTGTCTAAAAATATTGCCCCTACAGGAATTGTCTGAATTTTTTTCAATATATTAAGCAGTAAATGATCCAGCCCTAATTCCTTTCTACTTACCACCCTGTGCCATTACAGGGATAGAAATGGGACTTCTTATGGTCTTCCTGAGTATTTCCTGGTATAGACAGGTATGTACTTATAGATTATACATATAGATTATGGTGATTGTGTGTCATAATAAGGCCCATAAACACAATATCTTCTCCTAGATTGAGAATGACTTATGTAGTAAATCAAGCTTTTTCTCCTCCCAGCCCACCTGACCCTAACCCCAGTTAACTCATCAGCTACCTACTATGGGAAAGTGTTACTTTTGCAAATATACACTTATTTATTTAATACTTAAAAGTTCACACTTTTAAATATATGCATAACCATGCATTTACCACAGTTGCACTCCTGGACATTTATTCCAGAGATGAGAAAACATATTCATGCCAAAACCTGTATGTCACTGTTCACAGCAGCTTTATTTGTAATAGTCAAAAATTGAAAACAACCAAAATGTCTCTCATGAGATGCATGTTTAAATAAACTCTGATATATCCGTATTATAAAATAATGCTCAACAGTAAAAAGGAATGAACGGTGGGTACACACTTGGATGGGTCTCAAGGGTGTTATGTGGAGTGAAAAAGCCAGTCTCAAAAGATCTCATGTCACATGGCTCCATTTATAGAACGTTCTTGAAATAACAAGATTATAAAGATGGAAAATGATTAGTGCTTGTCAGGGGTAAAGAATGGAAGGATGACCATAAAGGGGCAGTCTGAGGGAGATCCTTGTGGCCATGCAATAGTTCCATGTCTTGATTGTGGTGGTGGCTACCAGAGTCTGCACACCTGATAAAAAATGGCCTAGGACTATGCACACACCTGTACCAATGCCAGACTCCTGGCTTTAATATTGTGGCATAGTTATGTATATAACTATCAGGAGGAAATGGATGAAGGGAATAGGGACTGTCTCTCTACCACCTTTGCAACTCCTTATAACTCTATAACTACCACAAAATAAAAAGTTTTTAAAAATCAATACTGAATTCTAAAAATTGGTCCTGCTGTCTTCCTCCCAGCTTTGACTGCAGGCATTCTTTGCATACTCTACAGGAAACCAAAGAAATGTAGAATAGCATTCAGATGACTTTCCTCTGAGGTAGCTTTTGAGCCTGCCATGCTGCTGTGTGTTTCCAGAGCCTCTGGGCTTGGCTGTCAACCTTCTGCTCACTGACCTTTGCTACATGCCAAGGAGAGCACAGAGAAGTGTTTGACTGTCAAAAAAGTACATTTGTCCTTAATTTTATTTTGACTGACTTGTTTTATACCTTCAGGGGTTTTTTTGTGTGTTTTTTTTAGGATGTGGGGTACAGTTCAGAGTTAGGTATACAAATGGTCATTGTACAGGTAAAGTTTGGGCCTCACTTTTGTCCCCACTTCACCTGATTTGAGATCAGCTACTCTTTTTTATTTTTTATTTTTTGAGTTGGAGTCTCACTCTGTCACCCAGACTGGAGTGCAGTGGCCGCTCCCGGCCACCGCAGCCTCGACCTACTGGGCTCCGGCGATCCTTCCGCCTCAGCCTTCCAAGTAGCCGGAATTACAGGCATGCGCTACCACGTCCAGCTGATTTTTTGATTTATTGCAGAGATGAGGTCTCGCTGCCCAGGCGGGTCTCGAACCCCGGGCTCAGGCAATCCACTCACCTCAGCCTCCCAAAGGCGCAGGATTACAGGCTGAGCCACCGAGCCGGCGAGATCAGCTACTCTTATTGAAGAAATGTGCCCCCCTTCCCCTCAGCAGTTTCCCAGTACTGCTGTTTTTTGTGTTTTTTAAAAAAAGTTGTTGTTCTGTTAAGCTGCTTTCCATTGGTGTTTCAAGTAGATCATACTCAAACATTGTGTCTTCAGTCTCTCTTCCAGTTGCCTTTTTTCCCTCATTCTACAAGCATGTTCAAAATCGTTCATCCCTTTCCTTACCTACCACAGAACATCTACTTTCAGCCTAGTGGCCCTGGAATCTGATACTATCTTCTTCCTTTAACCACAAAACATCTTAAAAGAGTCATCTGAGATCTACACTCCCGTCTACTTTTTCAGCCCTGTTTTGTTCCTGCTTCATGACTTTAGGTAGTAGAGTATGAACCAAAATAAAACAAAACCAGGAAAACATGTTTAGCATAAGATACAATTTTTAAGGCGTACTTTGTCCATATAATTTCATTGAGAATAACTCTAATTCCAAATTAAAAATTATAAAAGAGATAATTCTCTTCTGAGATACGTAAAAAAGTAAAATCCCCTTTATTTAAACTGTACTCCCAATGGCAAGGCCTGGGCCTCTGGTAGAGAGGCTGACTCATACTTTATTGGCAGCTTTCCTAGTCCTAGGGTCAACAATATCCATCCCGAAGTGGAAGAACTATTGCATTGGTTCAATTTTTAGGTTCATATTTTTCTCCCGCAAGTAGTTTTCATCACCAAAAAGTGTTTACCAACTATCTCACTGTAAGAGGTTTTTCCAACTATGTTTGGAAAGAGAAAACTTAATCACAATATCCAAAGGATATTACAAAGGTAATTAAAATTCCACATATTTCTAGACATGAAAACACATTCATGATATATTGTTCAATCAAAAGCAGATTAAAAATGAAGTTTATAATATGTAGTTTAAAATATTCAAATTTTATTCTAATTTTTTTTTTTTAAAGGTCTGGGGTGATGAACCAAATATTGCCAATTGTTCTCTCTGGACACTCTGGGTTTAAAAGTCATTTTTCTTGCCTTATTCATGTTTTTCTGCATTTTTTTTACAGTAAGAAGTTCGAAGTTTTGTGTTTAGAAAAAAATGATATCATTTTCATTTATATTGAAAAAATTCTATGAGGAGGATTATTTGTACTTTTTTTTTTATATAGATAGAATCATGCTCTGTCATCCAGGCTGGAGTGCAGTGGTACAATTATAGCTCACTGCAGCCTTGAACTCCTAGGCTCATGTGATCCTCCTCCTTCAGTCTACTGAGTAGTTGGGACTACAGACACATGCCGCCACGCATGGCTTTTATATATCTATCTATCTGTCTTTCTTTCCTTCTATTTATTTGTTCTTTAATTCATTCATTCATTGGAGATGGATGTCTTACTGTATTGCCTAAGCTGGTCTCAAGCTCCTGGTTTCAAGCAATCCTGCCACCCCAATCTTCTAAGTGCCGGGATTATAGACATGAGCTATTGTGCCCAACTTGTTTTATACTTTTGAGGAATATTAGTTACTAAGATAACTTACGATTGATCCATATTAGAACTTATACAATTTGTCATTAACGTCTTTGTAACATGGTCCCCAAATCAACTGTATTGATTGTGATCCTTACCTTGGGGGAATATGTATTAAGTACTCCAACAGTCTTCTTAAATGAAACAAAATGATGCCCCATGTCTCTTAGTAAAAACTCCATGTGAAACTACAGTGTACCTTTTCTTACTTGGCCCAAATAACCACATGAAATGCCAACAGCTCAAAATACACAATGTTCTTTTGCACTGACGGGAATTTCTTAATGCCTTGGAAGATTTCAGCCTTAAAAAAACTTCTTCTTTAGCCAGGCTCAGTGGCTCAACCTGTAGTCCCGCGCCTTTGGGAGGCTGAGGTGAGTAGATTGCCTGAGCCCGCGGTTCGAGACCCGCCTGGGCAATTTGGTGAGACCTCATCTGTACGATAAATCAAAAATTAGCTGAGCATGGTAGCGCGCGCCTGTAGTTCCAGCTACCTGGAAGGCTGAGGTGGAAGGATCGCCGGAGCCCAGGAGGTCGAGGCTGCGGTGGCCAGGAGCAGCCACTGCACTCCAGTCTGGGCAACAGAGTGAGACTCCAACTCAAAAAAAAAAAGAGTTTCTTTACTGTTACAGAAGCAGTTTCAGTTTTTGTAGGAAATGTCTCAACCTATCCCGAAAAGGTGTTTACCAAGACCAATAGGTATTTATATTCATATTGTCCAGGTTTGACTTCTGTAAAGTTTATTTTTCAATGTTTCCTGGGGGTTAGTCCTTTATTTCGGACCCCTTAGGTGGATACACTGACCTAAGTATCATTAGTCTGCTGGCATGACACACAATTTTGAATGAGTTCCTGGGCGAGCTGGTTCAGATGAGGGAGATAGAATTCTTTCCTTACAAGTTCAGTTAGTTTGTACTTTTCAAATGAGTACCTTCGTGGAACTGCCTTAGGATTTGTTGTTCCAGGACTCGAGGGAGGAAGGTTCTGCCATCCTGAAGTTGAAACCATCCATCTGGGTTTGAAGTTGGCTGCAACTTTTGTGCAGCGAGGAGGTCCTCTTCTGTATATTTTGGTGGCTCACATGGAACCGGAGGAGGTAGTGCCAGCAGGCAGGTGGTTTTGCAGTAAGCAGTTTCTCTGGCTGCTTGATCTGCTTTTTTAATTTCTATTACTTCTTTTAAGTTTCTTTTTTTGGTGGTCCGGGCAATGGATGATGGCGACTTGTTTGGGGGCCCATATTGCTGCCAGGAGGTCTAAGACCTCAGCTTTATTTTTTGTAGTTTTCCCCTCTGCAGTGAGTAATTCCCGCTCCCTGTAAATTGTCCCATGAATGGTGTGCAGTTGCAAACGCGTACCTGCTGTCAGTGTAGATGTTGACAACTTTTCCTTCACCTGCTTTTAGGACCTCGGTTAGGGAATCAGTTCTGCTTTTTGGTCCAATGTTCCCTGCAGAAGAGGCTCAGCCCAAATAGTTCCCTGTAGAGTGACTACTGCTGCCCCTGCATACCTTACCCCATTCTGGATGAAACTGCTGCCATTCGAGAAAAGCGTCAGGTTGGGGTTTGTTCTCGGGACATTGGTTAGGTCCTAGCGCTGCTTCTGGAACTCAGTTGTTTCATAACAACAATGTGGTGGGCCCGCAGGACTTTTTTCCAGTAGTAAAGTTGTGGGGTTTAAGCTGCGGGTATGCTGGAACTTTAGGCAGGGTTGATCTAAAAGCAGCACTTGATAATGAGTTATTCGGGCATTCGACATCCATTTGTTAGGGGCCCCTCAGAGTAAAGACTCCACTGTATGTGTGGCCATGACAGTCAGATTCTGCCCCAATGTTAGTTTGTCTGAGTCCTTTACTAACATGGCAATGGTTGCTATAACCCGCAAGCAGGGTGGCTAGCCTGAGGCCACCGGGTCCAGTTTTTTTTTTGACAGGTAGGTGACCAGCCTGTTCCATGGGCCGAACTTTTGGGTTAGGACCCCCCGGGCGATGCCTCATCTTTTATCCACATAAAGGGGGAAAGGTTTTTCAATATCCAGCAAGGCCAGGGCCAGAGCTGAGACCAGGGCATTTTTAAGGACTCGGAAAACTTTGTCCCCCTCTGATGTCCATTTAAAATTAGACTCTGGTCCCTTCGTTATTTCATAGAGGGGTTTTGCGAGTTCAGCAAACTTAGGGATTCATAGTTGGCAGTATTTTATAGTTCCCAAGAATTCCCGGACCTGCCTTTTGCTTCCTTGGGCCAGGATGCCTACTATAGCCCAAATGCACTGGGCAGTCAGGGATTTTTTGCTAGTGGAGTTTTTTGCCCGGTGCCGGTTCCTCTTTTCCCTGTTGGCTGCTTGGGTTTAATTTCCTGTAAAGCTGCTGCTACTACTTTTGTCATATTTTTGGTTTGTTGGTCTTTAAGTGAGTCCCTGCTATTATAGACCTTCTAGGCTACCTTGGTCAATTCTGGTAAACTTTCCCTTCAAATCTTTCAGTTTTCTGCATTTTTTTTCTTATATCAGGGGCGAACTGGGAGACAAAGGCTATAACTAAAGCCCTTCGATTTTCTGGAGGCTCTGGGTTTATGCGAGTATGCGTCTGATAGGCCTCCATAAGGCATTCCAGAAAAGCCATGGGATTCCCATGTGCCCTGAGTTACCTCACTTACCTTAGGCAAATTTGTGGGCCGCCTGGCGGTGGCCTGGAAACCCCCCATTAGAGTCCAGCGATAGGTAGTGAGACACTTCCTACCATGATCGGTGTTCAAGTTCCACTTAGGCCTCTCAGCGAGGAAGACACGGTCCACACAGTCTGGTGAGTCACAAACTGGTGAGTCTGTGAACTTGCAAACAGTTGACTGTCGTCTCTGGCAGACTCACAACGTCCCAGGGCTCTCTGAGAGTGAGTCAAGTTCTATTCTTTTGCGCACTGCTGGTTGGACCTGCAGGAAAGCCGGACGCAGCACTAACTCCTGGGTCTGAGGTCCCAGTGAGACATCACTGGGCCCTCCGGTATTGCCCAAGTCACAAACTGTAAGTTTGCCGTCCGGTCCCAGGACTAATTTCCTTGCCTCCTGATGGATCCGTTTTCTTTCCTCCACAGTAAAAAGGACTTGGAGAAGCTGCTGGCAGTTATCCCAAGTGGGCTTGTGGGTGAAGAAAATAGTTTCTAAAAGGCCTATGAGGCTCTGAGGTTTTTTAGAGAATGCTGGATTTTGCCGTTTCCAATCGTAAAGATTAGTAGTAGAAAAAGGGACATAAACCATAAAGGGCTGGCCTCCCAAACCTCCCACATCTAGTCCCGTAGCCTGTCTCAGGGGTAGGACTGTAGAAGTTTGTGGTTCTGAGTTCCCCGAAGACAAGTCGGGGCTAGTTGGTTTATCAGGGGCGGTTGGGCCCTCAGGAGATGCACGGGGAAGAGGGGGATAAGGGGTCTGATACAAGGACCCACTCCTGGTGAGTGACAGGCTGAGAACCTTGTGGGACCCCTGCTCCCATTCAGATGTAGAGTAGGGCGGGGGAATTTCATTGTCCTCCAGTGGGCTCTGGCAGGCTCTGGCGGACTGGAGGTTTGGCTTTTGGAGTTTTCTGTAGAGTTAAAACATGAGAAGAATTCGCTTTCTTTTTTACTTTTTTTTAATCCGTGATGGCTGCTGCATTACCAGGAGGTACCAGGCAGTGATGTACGGGATCTGGTCCAGGTGGCGTTGATAGATGAACTGTTGGACTTTCCCCATTATGGCAGGGTTGAAGGTCCCCTCCGGCAGCCAGCTGCAATTAGGAAATGTGGGCCATTCGAGGGAACAAAAGGTGATTAGATTTTCTTGGTTTACTTGATAACCCAACTGCTGTGCTGCTTCTTGGAAATCCTTGAGTGGCATAAAACCAGTTGTAAGGGGTGTCAGGCTTAGAGCACTGCTGCCCCATAATATCGATAGCAATGACAGACACAACAGTGACTAACACTGAACAAATAAAGACAATAACACAAACTGAACAGACAGACCTAACTGCCCGAAGGCAATACTGGAGGGCCCAGTGACATCTCACTGGGACCTCAGACCCAGGAGTTAGTGCTGCGTCCGGCTTTCCTACGGGTCCAACCAGCAGTGCGCACAAACAGAATAGGAACTTGACTCACCTTTCAGAGAGCCCTGGGGACGTTGTGAGTCTGCCAGAGACGACAGTCAACTGTTTGCAAGTTCACAGACTCACCAGACCTGACGAACACTGAGGTTCGCGAGTATGCAGACCCACAAGGTCAGCTGGTGATTGGGACTGGGGATTAAGCTCTCAGATCTCCCGGGCGAGCCCCCAAATGAAATAGGGACCTAGCGCTTAATTCACAGACACCGACACCAAAAGTACAAATCATACAAAGGAGAGGTTTATTAGCTAAGAGCTGGCCGGTGGCCACTTATTGCTGGACATGCCAGTCCCACAGCAAGGGCCCCCTGTAGGGGCTTGCCTAAATGGGGCAAAACCACATTGGGACTTTCCAAGTGAACCAAACCACAACGTCCTGGAGGCCTAGGTACTTTTTAAACAATGCTAGTGGGGTTCACCGAAACGAGAAAAAAAAAAAAAAACTTTTAAACAGTTTAACCTAGCCAGCAGGTCCTGTTGTCAGTTTCCAGGAAGGGAACTTTTTATCTGTGCAAAGGCTGAGTACATGTTTAACTGTGCAAAAGCTGAGTTCATGCTTAGCCTAATTTTTGACATTGTAGATGTCTTTTTAAGCCCCCTTCCACAGAATCACAACTACCATTTTAAAATGTTTGATTTGGTTCTCAGTTGAATGTACAATAATTTGTCAGCTTTTATTTTAGAATAAAACATAATCAATAGTTTAAAAATATAATAAAAGGATATTTTCTTTTTTAAAAAAATAAAATTCTAGGAGCAAGACCTTTTTCACTTTCTCCAAAGAAATGTAAAATAGCCAAATGTGGTAATATATGCCTATGGTCTCAACTACTTGGGAGGCTGAGGCAAGAAGATTGTTTGAGCCTAAGAGTGTGAGGCCAGCCTGGACAAATATCAAGACCCCATCTCTAGAAAATAAAATTAATTAATTAAAATAAAAAGAAATGTAAAATGTGTAGATATTATTAATTTTAATTGGAGTTATAGTAAAACAGGGTTAATTTGGGCATAATTGATATCCTTATGATATAGTCTTTTTATCACTGAACATGGTATGTCTTTCCATTTACTTAAGTCTTTTAAAATGTCTTTCAGTAGAGTCATATAATTTTCTTCATAAAGTCTTGCTAGAGTTATTCTAGGTAATTTATTTTCTGTTACTATTAAGACAGCATTTTTGGCTGGATGTGGTGGCTCACACCTATAATCCCAATACTTTGGGAGGCCAGAGCAAGAGGATTTCTTGAGCCCAGGAGTTTGAGACTGAAGTATTCAACATAGCAAGACCTTATCTCTTCAAAATATCAGAACATTAGCCAGGTGTGGTAGTACACGCCTATAGTCACAGCTACTTGGGAGGCTGTGGTAGGATTGCCTAGCCCAGGACATCAAGAGTGTTGTGAGCCATGAACATGCCACTGCACTTCAGCCAGAGTGACGGAGACTCCATCTAAAACATAAATAAATAAAAATAAAAAATAAAATCCCACTTTATATTTTCTACTAGTATGTTGAAATGCAATTGTTGTATTGATAAACCTTTATTAATTCTAACAAATTGCCCCTTCTTTGGAGAAGTTTGTCATGAAAACAATAAAAAACAAGGATTTTTTTTTCCTTTTTGCTTCCTATACTTTACTTTTCCTCCCCTACTGCACAGGCAGGGGGCCTCCAGTTTGATGTTGAGTGAAAGTGGTGATAGCAAACACTCTTGTCTTGTTCTTGATTTTAATGAACAATCTTAATATTTTACTGCAGAGTATTATATTTGATGTAGTTTTATTTTCCCTTTTAGAGCTAGTTTTCTAAGAGATGTTTTCATTAATTATGATTGAATTTTATTGAATTTTTTTCTGTATCTAATAAGAGGATCATACTTTCTTCTCCTTTAATATGAATTAATCAATTGGGATTTTCTATTACTGAACCAACCTTCCATTTTTGACATACAGTTTTTGTCATGATATAATCAATAGCAATATTTAGTACTTATAGCAGACATAAAAATATTACCTAATAGATGTTTTGTATTAGTGTATTTTAAAAGTATCTTCCCCTTTCATTTTGTGGGGTTATGTTTTTCATAGACACAGAAAAACACTGAACAACTTAGTTGTGTAATTCATCTTTATGTGTCTTTGAATACTAGACATTAGTATCATAAAATTTTCTTAATGGTGCCAATATTCTTGTATATATAAAATATTCAGTTCCTAAGGTGATAACTAAATTAGTTTCTTTTGACTAAGAATCCAAAATGCTTTTTAAAATGTAGTTTCTTTTTGCAATGTGCTTCTGTACTGATATCTGAGCTCTGAAGTATCCAGCAGTCTATGAATCCACTCTAATGTAATGGTATAACCTTGGAAAGATTTGACTCAGGAGACCCTTAGCGGTATCCTTCCTCAAAGCAGACAGTTTTATAGTGTCTTAACATTCAGACCACAAGCTCGGCAGGAGTCAATAGATCAGTCAGACTGGAGCCTGGCTGAGCAAATCTGAAATCAGAATGACCAAATATTGAATCACAACATTATACTAAGAAACACCTCACAAGGAATTGTTACATGTGCTTGTAGTGACCTTTGTAAAATAATCACTCTTGAAAATAACATTTTTAGTAGTTTCTCCCCTAAAAAACTATCACAATCTTAAAATCTTATTACCAGAATGGTGACTGTCTTGTGAAGTGGAAGTACTCCATCATGAAATGAGATTATACTTGGCTTTGCCCTGTAAATCATATACATTTTTAAAATTTCAGCTTATTTCTGAAGAAAAGGATTTATAAGGGGCCATCATAGAGAGGAGTAATGGTGACCTTCTTTTCTATTGCTCTTCCTGCCACTTTTTTCTCTCTGTAGTTCCTTTGGAGATCTTCGTTATGCCAAGAGCAAGTATTGTTGTAGTTTGATTTCCAGTTTTTTGTTTAGTTTTGTTTTTAGCCATTGATTTTGGGTGCGTTGACTTAGGTTGTGTGCTACAAGGATGTTGGTTATAGTGAGCCCTTCATGGCTGCCCAGGCCCCTGGCAGAGGTCTGTGTGTTCTGTATCTGTGCTGTATTTTGGGGGAAGCAGTGTTATGGGCTAATATGGTACTTGGCTTACCATCCAAGCCATGCCACCTTGGGCATATCACATAATCTCTACTGCCTTAGTTTCCTTATCTGTGAAGTTGGGGAGAGTTAGGGAATAATTATATATGTCTCGTAGAGTTCTGAGATATAGATAAGATCATCAGTGGGAGTGCTAAACACATGGTCTCTGGCATCAAGTAAGCCCTCAAGTTATTTTCACTATTGTCTCTATCATCCCACCAATGCTGCTGCTACATCTACTTGAGTGCTCCTACTACTACTAATGCCACTTCTACTTTTTTTTTTTTGATTTGGGTTTCTTACTCTAGACTAGGCATGGGAAAAAGAATACAATGGACTTTGAAGAATGTAAAGGATTTGGATTGCCTGAAGAGTTGGGGGAATGTTCCAGAAGGAGGGACTCACAGAGTAAAGGGCCAGTGGTGAGAATAAATATGCCATGTGAAGGGAACATTTGGAAACCCAGACTGAAAAGAATGGAGAAAAGAGTGGAAATCAAGTTGATCAAGTGTCTGCTCAATCTGCTCTTGAATGCTAGGTGGAGGATCTGAGAATGCTTAGTCCTATGAGAACTTGTCCTTGTTCATTTTAAACAGGGGGATGACACGAATGAAGAATGTAAGTGATGAGAAGAGTTAGTTTGGGGGCTAAGTACAGTATAAGCTGAAATGGTGAGAGATGAGAGGTGTGGAAGCCAGAGAAGGCAGTGACTGAAAGTTGTTTCTTGGGTTCAGCAATAGCTGGAGATTGAGAGGCAGGGATGAGTCAGAGACAACCAAGACTAAACAAACAAAGAAAGCCAAGAAAACCTTATTTCCCCTCTTATTGCACAAGCAGTATTGTTTACTGTAGAAATTATTGTAAAAAGTATTAAATTAAACAGTCAATCTCAGTATCCAGAACGCCCAGAGATAGTCATTGTTGCTGACTGGAGGTATAGCTTTCTAGACACCTTTTCTATGAATATGTTATATCCATCTTTAACAAAAATACTGTTTTCCAACCTAATTTTTAAGTAACACATGTTGATCTTTGTTCCACATCAATAAGCATTCATGAACAATAATATGTATTTCATTTTCTATTATTTTTCATGATTTGTCTTTGCCAGTCAATTAAGAGCTTTTCTGTTTTTTGCTAATATAAACACTGTCATAAGTATTTGTGTGCATATCCTTATTGATTTTATTGAGACATTTTGAATGGATTGACAGGACTTGGAGATGGATGCCTTATCTGTCCTTCGTATCCAAAGATAACTCAATGTTTTGAGCCTGGAGGATTTGGGGAATGATGGTGACATTATTGACACAATATGGAAAAAGGACTATGGTATGAACTCAGTAGATAAGTTAAGAATTTTTTGGCTATTGGTAATGGCAAACCCTGTTAACAGTTGCTTGAGATTTTTATTTTCTTGATGAACCAGGAGGTTTAGAGGTTGGTAGAGGCTGACATTTGTTCAGCCACCCCACAGTATCATCAAGAACTCATGCTGCTGCATTCTTCTGCTCCTCCATCTTTTGCTTGTTGACTTGTTACCTTATGATGCTCAGATAGCTGCTGTTGTTCCTGGCATCAGAACCATGTTCACATTAGGAACCAGGTGGAAGTAGTGACAGCTACCTATATCCTTTTTATAAAGAAAACAAAAGCATATTCAAAAGAACTCCCCCCCAACCCCAGCAACTTCCCTACATCTCACTGATAGGACTGGATCTCATGACCACCGTAATTGCAAAGGCACTTGGGAAAAGAAGAAGTAAAATTGTCCAGATTAACTTTCCCAATTGCCTGAGATTTGACCTTAGTTTGGGTTCTGCTAAAAGCCAAAAAGGGGTGAGTGGTATCTAGTAGGCAGTTAGTGGTGTCTGTATGCTATATGCTGTGAGAAACTGAGCTACTGGCACATTCAGGAGGTATTGCAATAGGGTGCAAGGAATCCTGATATCCAGGCCCAAGTCTTCCCCATAATAGGAGAAGACTGGAGTGACATCACATAACCATAGAGAAAACCAAGGTTGATAAATCAGACATGTAAGACAAAGTTAGCTAAGAGATTTGAAGGAGCAAACCCTTTGGTTATGCGACGTCACTCTAATCTTCTCTTTTATTGTGAAGGCGTGGCCTTGAATATCAGGGTTCCATGCTGCCTCTGTGTGTTCCTATTGTTGGTGGCATTTATAAACTGTAGTATTTGATGTTATGCTCACACTGCAGAGCTACACTCGGAAAAACATGTTGTTTCTCCATGCAGAAATCTCATATTCACAAATTTATAAGTTGTGAACAGCCTGGTGACACGACAAGGGACTGTGTTCCCCTGATGGCACATTTCTGAAGCACAGCGTGCTCAAAATTTTATCTTCCCATTTTACATGCTTTTGCAGACAGCATAATATGGAACCGGTCAGACTCCTAATTATGACAGCAGTCCAAAGCCAGAATCCAATCATCCAGCTGACAAAAAACTTGGTGCAGGAAACAGTGACCAGCTATTTCCCCGTCTCCAATGAGCAGCGAGTAAGAGGAAATGGGTTTAAGCTGCATGAGGGATTTGGGTTATTTATGGCAGAATTTCCTGACCATGAAGATTGCTCAGCATTAAGACTAAGTTGTAGAGAGAGGTCGTAGAATTCCATCTGTGGAGACCTTGAAAACATGTTCTTGCTTGTGAGATTGCTATAGACACTGCCTTCCAACTGTGCTCTCTGTCTTTTCTCTCTCCTTTCTACCCATCTGGTCCTTGTAACCAAGTGAACCTTCTCCAAAAGACTAGGGAGAGGGAGACTGCACTGCAGAGAGGGAAGAGGGTTCCCGGTTGGCCAGCCAGAATATCATCCGCCTTTCGATACTTCGATTGTAGGCTTTGGCATTCTGGGTGAGGACACACAAACATGGATTCACTTAGTTAACCTGGTACTGAAGAGCCCTTCTGGGCCAGGTGGAAAACAAATCTGGTGAGGTTTACAATGCTGATAAACGTGGAGAACACATGCCCCGTCCTTGAGTACGCAGCCCCTACTCACGTCAGCCAGCTCCTACCATAAGTCCTGTGGGCATGCACACTGTTGCCAAATGGATTTTTAGGAGGGATATGAAACCTGGGGAGTTTTAAAATGCTGGCAACTGATTTTTTTTAAAAGTCAATTATGTGTGTGCCAAAGTGACTGTTGCTCTGTGGGTCATAACTCTGTGCAGGCTGCTCCTTGGTGACCTCTGATCTATGAGGTCTTGGCTCCTTGGCCTGTTGGCAAGCCCAGATATGAACATGAGGTGGCAGAATCCCTCTTTTGAACTGGAAAACCTCTGTGTTTACATGTATGAGTTGAATTGGCATTTTGCATATAAAATAATCAAATATTATTAATTTCATATGTTCAATTTAAAAGTAATCATCCACGTGAGAAAAATAAGAATATACAATATAGACTGTGTTCTCTCCTGCAGCACCGAATAAACGTTTGCCTCCTCTGAGATGAGGGAAGCACTCACTTATTGTTCCAGCCCCCCACTTTATTTGCTAGCAAGCCACGCCTGGCAGATAGAGATGACATCAGTGATTGCCTGAATAACATCTATCGTCTCATTTGCTCCAGGCAGCTGAAAAAGTCTGCCCTTCCCAGGACTAATGGCTTTAATTAACAACATGAAACTCTTCTAACAGCAGCATAGGCATTTGTGGAAATTTCCCAAAAATCATCCCTCTCTTCTTTCCTCTTTCCATCCTTCACTTGGCTGGAAGCTGTCATTTTCCACAAATATCATTGGTTTGAAATTAGCTGGGCATAGCTGAGGCTGAAATAATTGTTATTTGCAGGCAGGCAGACAGATTCCTTCTCCAAAGCAGAAAGATCAGTTTCATCCAGGCTCTGCAACTACAGTGATTCAGGTGAAAATCAAATTGCTTACTGATGGTGCATCCTCTTAAACAAAAAAGTGCGTCAGGGGAAATGAAGCTGGCAGGACTCTTGACAGGACCCTAAAGAGGTGAGGTTCTACCTCAGATGCCATGTCTCCTCTGGCATCTGGAGGGGGCAGTGTCAAGCTTTTGTCATGTCTGTGGAGAAAGACAGACTACAGAAGAACCTCACTTTTCTCTCTGGCTTTCCCATGCATCCTAAAACTCAAACTCTAATAAGAGCATTTCTCCAGTTCCAAGAGCTCTCTGGATGAATAGGGCTATACTTTTTTCCTTCATTTCTTTTTAGCCATTTAATGTTTACTCCATATTGATTTATAAATATCTACCTCTTTGTGAATTTTCTTCATGATACAGAAAATATATTTTGACCAAATGCATAATGCATTCTTATTCTTATTTTCTTAATTAATTGGAATTCCAACACCCCCTTCCCCCATTTCTTTGCTTTCAGTGAAATGTAGCATAAATACTACACTAAGGAGAAGAGAGAAGAAAAGAAAAAAAAAAGCTGTAATCAAAGATTTAAAAAACAAAACTCGTCACTAAAACAAAACTTTCCAGAAACAATTTTCAAAGTACCTATGAAATCAATCACCTAGGGGAATATTTGAAAGGAAAAAAGTGCCCAATAAAATGATTAGCTTATTTTCTTCATGTGACTTTAAGAAAAACAGATAGAATCTATTCCTTACTCCACTGATGGTGATTACTGTGAAAGTTGTATTAATCATTTAGAAAACATGTGACCACACATAACACGCTCCAGCTACCTCTTTGTCTCATCTAATAAATGTGTAAAGAGTTATTTTGATGTGCTCAAGAAGCCTAAACCCTACGCATCCTGTAAAGCTGACTGAGAAATTGCAGAACAGATGTCTGAATGGCTGATGTGCTGAGCCGGGCTGTCTTGCTAGCCACGCCATTTCTAGAAGCAGCTGTCCCTCTCTCATCCAAAGCGGCAGAATCCAAGACCTGCTATGCATTCTCCTGACCACAGTCTCTTAGCAGATTTGTGGCTCAGTTTGTAAATTGTTAGCATTAAAAGGGCAGGGCATGGCGGCTGACATTTGTGATCCCAGTACTTTGGGAGGCCAAGGCAGAAGGATTGCCTGAGTTCAGGAGTTCAAGACCAGCCTGGGTAACATAGTGAGACCACATCTCTACAAAAAAATTAGCCAGGCATGGTAGTACATGTCTGTAGTCCCAACTGTTTGGGAGTTTGAGGCTGAAGGATCACCTGAGCCCAGGAGGTTGAGGCTGCAGTGAGCCATGGTTATGCCCCTGAACTTCAGCCTGGACAACCGAGTGAGACCCCTGACTCAAAAAAATAAGTTATTAAAAGTAAAGGAAGGTAAATATCAAAACTTAATGAAAGGAACAAAGAGGAGGGAAAAGCTAATGTGTACATTAAAAAATACATTTTCATGTTCATGTTCACTGAGCATGGTAGCAGAGATATGTGGGAACCCATTGCCTAGCAGTTGTTTAATGTCTGATGAGGTGGAATAATCACTGTTATTATCATCAACAACTTCTGTGTGCTCAGCACTTTCTAAATGTCAGGCACTGTCTAATGCTTCACATGCATCAACACATTTAATTTGCCCAGCTCTGTAGAGTAGATACAGTTGACCCTTGAACAACACAGATTTGAACTGTGAGGCTCCGCTTAGACATGGATTTTCTTCTGTCTCTGCCATCCTGAGACAGCAAGACTAACCCCTCCTCTTCCTCCTCCTCCTTGTACTACTCAACATGAAAATGATGAGGACAAAGGCCTTTATGGTGATCCACTTCCACTTAATGAATAGTAAATGTATTTTCTCTTTCTCTGACTTCTGCAATAACATTTTCTTTTCTCTAGCTCTCTTTATTGTAAGAATACAGTATATAATATATATAACATACAAAATATGTGTGGATCGACTGTTTATGTTATTGGTAAGGCTTCAGTCAACAACAGGCCATTAGTAGTTAAGTTTCTGGGGGAGTCAAAAGTTATACGTGGATTTTCCACTGCACAGGGTCAATTCCCCTGACCCCAGTGTGTTTTAAGGGTCAACTGTATTTTGTTTTCTACAGTTGAGGACACTGAGATACAGAGAGACTACCTTATCCAAGGCCACATAGCCAGTGGAAGGTAGAGCAAGGATTGAAACCCAGATTCTTTTTTTTTGAGTCAGAGTCTCACTCTGTCACCCAGACTGGAGTGCTGTGGCATGCTCATGACCACTGCAGCCCAGAATTGCTAGGCGCAGGCGATCCTTCCACCTCAGGCTTCCAAGTAGCTGGAACTACAGGCATGCGTCAACACACCTGGCTATTTTTAAAATTTATTGTATAGACGAGGTCCCACCAAGTTGCCCAGACTGATCTCTAACCCCTGAGACCAGGCAATTCTCTCCCCTCTGCCTCCCAAATTGCTGGGATTACAGACATGAGCCATTTCAACTGGAGAAACCCAGGTGCTTAACCGTGGTGCTGACTTGCCTCTTTTGATAAGAGTGCTAGAGAACATTTGGTTTATTTCCAAAAGCATAGATGCCTTTTGTGATCCTTTTTGTTGTTGTTAACAATGACCACCTAATTTTCATCTGTATCAAGGAGGTTCTTTTGAAACCTTCAGAAATGATATCATACTTCATGTCTTTTTTTGCTAATGCAAATCAGAAAATTTTCTCTTTAACCTGTCAGCATCTAAAGATAAAGAGAGGAGAACCGGCTGGTTCTTGATGGAGGCTGTTCCCGTTGCCCATGTCTAGTGCTATATGTCTTTCTGCCTGGGTTAGCAGAAGAGAAGAGCATCCTGGGTATAGTGATATCACTCTCTGCCAAAGGAGGACCCTTGAAACTAGAACTTGGGGAAGGAAAGGAGGAGGTCAAGGCTGCTAGAAGTCTGTTTTGTGATAAATTCTGAAGTGGCCTTCTAGGCCCATGGTTCAAAATAGTTTTTCTTAATTGTAAACCACAGAGATTTCACAGATACAGTGTCATGGAGGATCTAAAACACACATAGGCTTGCATTCAAAGAACTGTGTTTCTCAGACTTGACAACCAGGCTTCTTGCCTGACCATCTAACAACTAAGGCACAGCCAGGCTCGGTGGCTCAGCCTGTAATCCCGCGTCTTGGGAGGCTGAGGTGAGTGAATTGCCTGAGCCCGCGGGTTCAAGACCCGCCTGGGCAACTTGGTGAGACCTCATCTCTACAATAAATCAAAAATTAGCTGGGTGTGGTAGCACACACCTGTAGTTCCAGCTACTTGGAAGGCTGAGGAGGAAGGATCCCCGGAGCCCAGCAGGTCGAGGCTGCCGGTGGCTGGGAGCAATCACTGCACTCCAGTCTGGGCGACAGAGTGAGACTCCAACTCAAAAATATATATATAAAAAAATAAAAACTAAGGCACATCTGAGACTCATTACCTTCTCTGGAAATGAGGCAATTAGACTAACCAGTGGAGCTTTTATAAAATAGTCCAATCCGGGCCTCACTCCAGATCTAGTAAATCAGACATTAGGAGTGGAGTCCAGGTGTGTATATTTTCCAAATCTCCCTGGGTGGTCAATAAGAACACCTAGATGTCTGCTTTCCCAGCAGAGCATGTGCTGATGGCGGGCTCCCCTTTTGTTTCTGTCTCTTCATCCAACCAGTGTTTACTGGATGCTTATGGTATGGTGGGCAGAACAACAGCCCTTGTACTGATGCCAGGAATTCTGCAGGAGCAAGATGCCCCAAGTCCCTCCCTTCAAGGAGCTTGCAGTCTAGTTCAGACAAACTAACAGGCAGAAAGAGTAAGAGAATTCCAGTGGGCTACAAGCTGTGAAACTATGAAACAGAGAGGGCAGGGTCATGCTGTGGAGCTATAGGAGTCAGAGCCCGAGAAGGCATCTCTGAAGGGAAGCAGTTGAGGGCACAGCATCTCAGAGATGAGAAGAAGCCAGCCAGGAAAAGAATATGCTCAGTACACAGCCTGTGAGGCTGGAATATGCTTGACATGCTTGAGTAAGAGGTAGTGATAAAAGCCAGAGTGGAAGAGGTGGGCAGAGAGACAGGAGAGATGAGTGAAGGTCAGAGCGCAGCTGCTGACCGGGCCGTGCGTTTGGACTTTATTCTGAGTGCAGCTGGGGGTCACTGGAGGATAGAAGTGGTTTGTTTTTAGAAATGAAAATCTCTTTGATTTACATTTAAATAAGACCATTTTGGATTCTCTGTATGGTTTTTGCCAAGATGGTTATGAAAGTATTACTTGCTCTTTGACCATGTAGGCTTTGTTTTCAAAATTGGGATATAAGCTGGGCTTAGTGGCTCAGCCTGTAATCCCGCGCCTTTGGGAGGCTGAGGTGAGTGGATTGCCTGAGCCTGCGAGTTCGAGACCCACCTGGGCAGCAAGACCTCATCTCTACAATAAATCAAAAAATCAGCCGGGCGTGGTAGCGCGCGCCTGTAATTCCGGCAACTCAGAAGGCTGAGGCGGAAGGATCGCTGGAGCCCAGCAGGTCGAGGCTGCGGTAGCCAGGAGCGGCCACTGCACTCCAGTCTGGGTGACAGAGTGAGACTCCAACTCAAAAATAAAAATAAAAATAAAATTGGGATATAAATCACATACCATGAGATGTACCTTTCTAAAATGTATGACTCAGTGGTTTTTTTAGTATGTTCACAAAGCTGTGTAACTATCATTACTATCTACTTTTAGGATTCAAATTGCTTTAAGTTGCAAAAAATGTGAGAGTATAAGAACCCATAGTACCTATACCAGAGTGAGCAAAGGAAAGCTTGACTGGGACTGCAGAGAGACCATTCAGACTCACATTCCACACATTTGATGGAACTTTTATGCAGTTTGATGGATGTGTTCTGCATTGTGCTGTCTAAATTAGTAGCCACCAGCCACATATGGAGGTTGAGCACTTGAAATGTGACTAGCACAATTGAGGAACTGGAATTTTTGTTTAATTAAATTTACATTTAAATAGCTACATATGGCTACCATATTGAACAGCAGCAGTTCTATGGCAGCTCACAGATTCATAGTCTTATATGAGATCATCTTCCCCATCTCCCCTACCTCCTCACTGTCTAAAATGATTGAAATGTTGAAGCATCTGCTGTACAATTTGTTGTATTTTAAACCTAATCTTACTACAAAGTAAAAGCTGGAAAGTTCCCACAAGGAATCCAGATGACAAGAGGCACAAGGGGTGGGGTAGCCTGTTCCAAGGGGTAGAATATATCTGAGTGGGAATCAACCCAGTTGGCACCAGCCGTGGGTGACATCTGTATACTCACAGGAAGGCAAAAGGAAGTTGTGAGCTTGGGCTTAGCTTCACATCTCACAAAGAAAAGCCCATTTCCAAAGCAGAATATTTTGAGAGGGCATTAAGAAGAATCAAAGAGCCGTGAAAGACTCTTTACACTCTCATGGTTAAATTCATTAAGAGTCAATCTTGAACCATCAAAGACAGCAGGGAGACAGTCCACAGAATGAGAAAAAATATCTGTCAACTGTATATCTGACAAAGACCTAACATCCAGGATCCACAAGGAACTCAAATGTGCAGAAAGAAAAAAAAGTCACATTAAAAAGTGGGCAAAAGCATGAACAGACACTTTTTCAAAAGAAGAAATACAGGCAGCCAACAGATACATGAAAAAGTGCTCAGCCTCACTAATCATCAGAGAAATTCAAATCAAAACCACACTGATATACCACCCAACCCCAGTAAGAACGGCCATCATTAATAAAACAAAAAACAACAGATGCTGGCAGGGATCTGAAGAAAAGGGAACACTTCTACTCTGCTGGTGGGAATGGTATGGAAAACAGAATGGCAATTTCTAAAAGAACTAGAAATTGGCCTTCTATCTGACCCAGAAATCCCCCTACTGGGAATATACCTGGAGGAACTCAAATCATTCTACAAAAAAGATACCTCCTGTACATCCATGTCGATTGCAGCACTATCACAATTGCAAAAACATGGAACCAACTATGCTTCCCATCTAAACCGAACTAGATAGAAAAAATGTGGTACATATACACGATAGAATATTATGCAGCCATAAAGAAAAACAAAATTATGGACTTCACAACAACTTGGATGGATGTAGAGTCTATAATGCTCAGTGATCTATCACAGAAACAAAGAACTGAATACCACATGTTCTCACTCATAAGAACAACCCTGAACATTTACCATAATACTGTAAGAAAGGGATCGGCAGAAAACTGCCAGGGAAAGGGGAGCACATAATATCAATAAGGGTACCTGACCTCAAACCAGGTGAAATGGGGACCAAAGGGAGGCCCAAACTTTACCTGTACTATGGCCATTTGTATACCTAATCCTGAATTGTATCCCACATGTTTAAAAAAAAATTCCTATCCCCTTCCTCCAAGTTCTGTTTAAGGGGCTTCTGTTATTTAAAATGGAAGTCACTAGAGGCTTGCAATTTTCCCCAGAGGATTTGCTTTTCCAACCTCAGAAGAATAGTAGCCCAGGAGGAGCCTTAAACTTTATTCATATTGTAAAATATTCAGTGGGGTTTTTTAAAATTGTTTCATTTCCTATTTC
The DNA here is from genome assembly GCA_027257055.1 of Cephalopachus bancanus. Lineage (NCBI taxonomy): Eukaryota > Metazoa > Chordata > Mammalia > Primates > Tarsiidae > Cephalopachus > Cephalopachus bancanus. The sequence goes on from JAPVLO010000080.1 coordinate 5,882,193, forward strand.
ATTTTTTTTTTAACTAACATGTTTTGCAAATATGAGGCACACACGAAGGCAGACATACTTAATTCTTCTTGTCCTAAAACTTCCTATGTTGTTTTGAAGCAAAAACAAATCCTTGGTATTTATTATGTATGAAGTTTTGAAAAGATGAGATGGCCTTTAATGCATAATTAATATTTACCTATAAAACATCGCATGTTAGGGAGAGGACCAAAAATACTCACTTATTACTTGACAAACTTAGAAGAAAAAAGCAATGACACGACCTCTAAAATTGCAAGGTTTTAAGGCAACTGCATAAATGTCGACTGACATTCCAAAGGTCAAAATATTTAAAAGTTATTTATTAAGCTAAAAAAACCCATTCAATATAATGGTTTGGCCTCCTACCTTGACATCTGTATTTTCATGTGACTTAGAAGAGTTAGGTTCAAATTTAGAATTCTCAGATGGTCCAGGGTTTTACATGGCAAAGTAAGGGAAGCATCCAGGACTGCAGACGGACTGTCTGGCTCTGTGTTTTCCATGAACAGCCACCTTGGCCAGGTCATAGGTCTACAGTAGCACACATCAATGCTGTCCTCCACCTGAGGGAGAGAAGAACTGGTACAGAGACCTACAGGCCTGGGATGCAGACTAAAGCATTTGAGTAGGAAATGCTGGGATCACAAATTTCTGGAAAATGATCTAGAAGACTGGCCATCATCTCTTACTTTGTCAGGAAGAACACAGCTGGAGGAGGGTCAGAGAGAAGTGTCGAAATCACAGAGTCCAGGACATGGACCCTAGTTGCTTGTGTCCAGGGACAGTGCTGAATTTTTTTCATCTTGGGAGGCAATGACCATTTTAGTGACTCTGTTGAAAACAACCTCTGCTCCATAATATTCCTTTTGTTAAGCCTCACCAAGCAAGGACAACAGAGCAGTCTCTTACTCGCCTTGTCCTTTAGGGTCCTGGTTCCATAAGCAGTCTCTTTTACTATCAGAGAATTTAGTTTGGTATTTCCAAGGCTCCTGAGTGCTTTTTATTTTTTTCAAGCTTTATTCAGATAGAGCTCACATACCATGTAATTCGCCTACTTAAATGATTGTATTATATTCACAGAGGTGTACAACCATCACTACAATCCATTTTAGAATATCTTTATCATTCCAAAAAGAACCCCATGCCTATTAGCAGTCATTTTCCCTTCCCCACCTCACCCCTAGCCCTCGATTTGCCTATTTCTCACTGAGTGCCTTTGCACTTTTGAAGTAGTTTCCCTATGAGTGTGGACATACTAAATGGGCCCAGGATACTAAAATCTCAGTACATTCAAGTTTTCTCATGAAATGTAGACTGGTGCTTCTCAGACTTTAGTCTTCTCAAATCACCTCAGGAAACCTGAGTGATTTTCCAGTGATTCTGCAGGTCTGGGGTAGGACCTTAAATTTTGATTTTCTAACAAGGGATGCCCATGCTATTGGTCTGGAGAACACACTTTAAAAGGCAAGGACACAGATGACACTAAAGTCATTATTTTAGCCAGAGCAGCCTCTGTTTCAGATGGTGTGTCAGGACATGAAATCTGTAATGGGTTTAGTGTGGCAGGCTCCCATTAAGGCATAAAAAGCAGGTGTGTATGTGTGAGTGGGGGTGGGTGCTGACTGACTCAGAGCAGGGACTCTGTGAATATGGGCCTCTGTCTACCATTCTGAAATGAGGGCTGTGTGGACCCCAGCAATCTTTTCTCCATTCTACCCTTCAAATCCTTGCTTTTCCTGAGTCATTGTCATCCTTACACAAGCAGGGATCCCTTATCGAGGCTGCAAAATCATGTCCTGCCGACCATCTCTGACAAATCAGGGCCACTGGTTCTGGTCATGCAGCACTTTCTGGAAATTGTGTTCTTGTGAAAAGAAATGAGAGCCACATTCTCCACACTCTGATATTTTTGATGAGTTCTGTTCCCTTGCGTATAGGAACCGCAGTCCCTGTTTCCAGAGGAAGAATCTGAAGCATGCAGAACTTGGTGAGGGCACTTATTTAAAACCCAGACCCTCTGGGTTTATTCAGGGTGGGTTGCTGTGCAGCCTGTGGCATTCGGTTGCCATTCGTGGAAGGGCTCACTTTCTCTGGGTTTCATCCAGTTGTTTTTGTTCCTGTGGTTTCTTGTTAAATAACTGTATCATCAGATCCCACATGGCAGAACCATGCCAAACACAGAAACCAAGCTCTATTCATCTTCCAGGATGACCCACGGAGACTCTCTGAGCTCCCAGCTGTTATTTCAGATGTGCAATGGGCTCAGATTGGTCTGCCAGACTGTGGATGGCAGAGCCCAGGTTGTGTGTAAACCCTCTGAGAGAACAGCATAAGAAGGGGTTGAGCTTCATGAGCATGTCAGCGTGTCTGTGACGTCTCCTTGGGACACACTCAAATCTGAAAAAGATGCAAAATCACTAAGAAAAGACAAGAATAGGAGTACAGTGGCCATGTAGAGCAGTATATCTCTGGTCCTGTCACCTTCTGGCTCCAGCACTGTCAGTGACTCCCCCGGATACTAAACCCAGCCTCCTAATTACAACCTCAGTGCTCTTCTCTCTGGCTCTGGCCTCACTTCTAGCCTCGCTGACTGTAAGTCCACTTATAAATACTTTACACTCTGGCCACACTATACCGGACCATGTAATGTTCTGGGAACACTGTGTTTCGCAGCTTCCACGCTTCTCCCATGCTTTCCCTTCTGTTGGAAAGTCCCTGTTTCCTCTTTCTGTCAAAATTTGAGTCCACCTTCCAGGAGGAATTGTTTGCTTTCTCCTCCATGATTTTGTTTTGTTTTATTTTGTTTGAGTTGGAGTCTTACTCTGCCGCCCAGGCTGGAGTGCAGTGGCACACTCAGGGCCACCGCAGCCTCAACCTACTGGGCTCAGGAAATCCTTCTGTCTCAGCCTTCCAAGTAGTTGGAACTACAGGTGCACACTACCATGCCCAGCTAATTTTTTGATTTATTGTAGAGACAAGGTGTCACCAAGTTACCCGGGCTGGTCTCAAACCCCTGGGCTCAGGCAATCCTCTAACCTCGGCCTCCCAAAGTACTGGAATTACAGACTTGAACCACCCCTCCCAGACTTTTTTTTTTTTTTTAATCTTCTTACTTTCTCTCCTCTGTGTTCTACTCTAACTGGAAAGTCTTCTGATATTTTTTTAGTATTTATATTGTTAATAAAAGCAATGTAAGCACAACTACCATTTATTGAGCATATACTGTGTGTCGGATGAAGCATGGTGTGGTTTACACAGGAGACTACATTTCATCTGCTGAGTGCCTCAGTAAAGACGCTGGTGTCATTTTTACAGCACAGGTGAAGAAGGCCAAAGTCCACCAGAATTGCCCAGCAGATCTGGCAATGGACCCAAGGCTGGCAGCAATACCCAGACCCTCTTCGTTTCCATTGATACCATTGATTTCAGCCAGAGCTGACAGGATCTAACAAAGACTCATGCATGAACCCTTTGGACTTCCAAACTATAGAGGACTTGGCTCTTACTTGTTGTGAGATGGGTTAGGGGACCGTCCCCCTGCCTCAGCATGGTGACTGTCATGGCTCATGCCTGTCCAGGTCATTCTTTATTTCTTTTTTTTTTTTTTTTTTTTTTTTTGAGTTGGAGTCTCACTCTGTCGCCCAGACTGGAGTACAGTGGCAGCTGCTGGCCACCGCAGCCTCGTCCTGCTGGGCTCCGGTGATCCTTCCACCTCAGCCTTCCAAGTAGCCGGAATTACAAGCGCGCGCTACCATGCCCGGCTAATTTTTTGATTTATTGTAGAGATGAGGTCTCGCCTGCCCAGGCAGGTCTCAAACCCGCGGGCTCAGGCAATCCACTCACCTCAGCCTCCCAAAGGCATGGGATTACAGGCTGAGCCACCGAGCCCGGCATTCTTTATTTCTTCAGCAGTGTGCCTCTGAGCTGTGGCTCTTTGAAGGGCTTAAAGCATATCCCTAAAGCGTTTTACAAACTATGACAGGGAGACCTTAGATCCTTGGGAAAACAAAGCAAGAAAGCATCAGTAAGTCCTAGAAATTCAAGCAAGTCATCGCAGAAAACATTGTTGGTGGGGATGCTTCTTTGGTCAGGTTACGGAATGAGCAAGGTAAACAGAGATCTGTGGGAATGGTATCTCCATGCCCCCCAACAGAGATGGCAGAGAGCTCTGGTTAGAAAGGTTCTTGAGTGATAAAATTCATGCTCATGCCTACACCTGTCATCCAGCATACTTGTTTGTTGTCTTGGTTAGCCATTAGATCTGTGAGAATGCATGAGTGAAAAGGTCGAGCACAGTAAAAGTGGAGCTAAAAAGTTGAAAAGTTAAGTTCAGCTAAAACCCTGATCCACAATAGTATTTAGAGACTTGGGAAATGCTTGCAACATAATAAATAATGCTTCCAATTTAAGATTCTATGCAGTCACAATCTGGTCAAAATACATACCACCACATGCACTCACATTTATGCATTGGAAAAAGACCAGTGGGAATATTCAGAGGGCTTGTCTGAGGGGTGGGATAATGGAAACTTTTGATTTGTAAAAAATTTTTTCGAACTTCCAGATGTTTTCAAGTAAAATGTGTTAATCAGAAAAAAAAAATGATAATCAGATGGGGTGGAAAAAAAAAACCCTAAGTGATATAAAAATGCCAAAGCATTAACTCAAAAAAATAAGTTAAAAAAATTCACAGGGCATAAAGATATCAGAGTGTCAGGGACGATCTGGGTGGGAAGGACCATTGTTCCCACCCAGTATAGTTTTCTTCTTAGTATTCTTCTATGTGTGTACACACAATTTCAAAGCTTTTCCTGAGTTTATTTTTGCAACAAATGGTTTTTAACTTCCTCAGAGATAGCCTCACATCAGGGAATTACAGTTTTAAAAAGCAACATAAATTGATGGACCATGCCAAGAATTTCTTATGAAGACAACATGAAAAGAGCGAAGACCCTCTTGGCAAAATGTCTTCCCCCTTTTATGATTTCTCTCCTTGGTCTATTCCATCCCTGCTGATCATGGATATTCACTACCATATATTGACAACCACTCAGGGTACAAGATCAATCACAAAGGAAAATCATTCCCAAATACTATCTTTACCATTTTGGATTCCCTTAGAGATCTGAAAAATGGAGAGTTGGATTTAAGATATGGGGAGGAGGTAGCATGAAGATACCTTTTGCTTCATCCTTCTCCATGTGCATACACACCTATTAACACGGTCTTGGATGAAGAAAATTCCAAGCTAAAAATTTTTAGACCGTTTAGCCCAAATAAGCAAAGAGGGAATCAGGAAAACTCTCTGATAAAACCTCCTTGATTTCACGGCAGACTTAAGTTTTGGGTTTCTTTTGAGTGATTTGAAGTTTGCTTTTAAGATCTTTGTATGTAAAAGATTATCAAGGAGAAAATCTTATATGTGCCCAAATGACTTTCTTACATTTTGGTGGTGGCTTTTGAAACTTTAGAAAATGTTTTCGGAGGGAATTAGAATGGATGAGGACATACTCCCAGGTTAGAAGAGACTGAATCAACCGTCCCAAGTTTTGAATTATGTGTGTGCATATTGGGGTGGGTTTGGAAGAAATTCCTGGATTAAACTATGAATCCAAGTTTATATGACTCCTTCTTGAACATCATATAGCTCTTGCAAATGTCATTTTGATAAGTTAATATAAACGAATCAGAAACATCTGCCCCAAAATCTCCCTGAACACACAAGGGCTTAACAATTAAATGAAAGAATGTTTGGCACAATGTGTTTCAGGTTTTAGCAGATCCAAAATGTTTTGAAAAACAGTTAAGTTCTTAAGAACATTTCGATTACTTAAAAGACAGCTGGTTCTCCCGCCCTTTTAAAAATGGCAATGGTTATATCTGTCTTTGTGTGAATGCTTTCTTCTCTTATTGTCTGTGGAGGAAATTCTCCAACAGAGTCTCACGTCTCTGGTCTCCAAAATGATGACTGCAAATTGCTGTCCTATCCAGCTCACTTGTAGTCCTCTCCTTATCCCAGTCACAGATTTGCTTCCTAAGCAAAGGCTGTGTGTTTTAGGCACAGATTTTTTTTTTTTTTTTTTTGAGTTGGAGTCTCACTCTGTCGCCCAGACTGGAGTGCAGTGGCCGCTCCCGGCCACCGCAGCCTCGCCCTGCTGGGCTCCGGCGATCCTTCCGCCTCAGCCTTCCGAGTAGCCGGAATTACGGGCAGGCGCTACCACACCCGGCTAATTTTTTGATTTATTGTAGAGATGAGGTCTCGCTGCCCAGGCGGGTCTCAAACCCGAGAGCTCAGGCAATCCACTCACCTCAGCCTCCCAAAGGCGCGGGATTACAGGCTGAGCCACCGAGCCTGGCTTAGGCACAGATTTTTTAAAGTGATGATGAGGCGATGTTTTCTTCAACTGCAAGACCCATTTCTAGATTCAGGTAGAGGAATGTAGTTGCTACCATGGGTCACCATCCCATCATGTCAAGAATTTCTCAATCTGTAGTACTGTTTGCCTTTTCTGATGGTACCCCACATGACGTCTGGCCATTGAGGAAGAGAAAAAGATTTCAGACATTAAGAGGATGAGTTGAAACTTGACAGATTGTCAAGAGGAAAACAGAGCTCAGATGTGTAAAAGGCTACTAGTAAAACTCCACTATAAAATAAAATCCACATTGGGCTCAGTTCCCTTAAACCTCCCTCTTATTCTTGGGACACAGCTGAGGGACCCCAACAAATGCCAGCTAAGCAGATGAAAATGATTAGTGTGCAGTTCCCTTTCAAGTGCTCTTATTTGAAGAAGTTGTCCTTCCATTTTATTGACTTTCAATCTTGCCATCCTGAAATTTTAATCACCCAAGCACTACGCAGACATCAGTTAGATCACCCAACTTGTAATTCTATCTGAACTTGAAGATGAAAGAAGAAACCCTTGCACATTCTTATTTCTTCTGTTTTCTCCTTCAAGGGACACTGTCAATCTTTCTTAGGCTTCCTAAGTGATCATCATTTAATTTTCTTTATGGGTTGGAAAGTCTTGATTTCCTAAACTTTAAAAAAAATAACAAGATTAATTCAAAGTGATTGGAGCATATTGGTAAATAGATTTGTGAATTCAGGACACCACATGTCTCCCTCATGGTAGAAACCATGTGATTCTGCCCAAATGTCTTTTAAGTTCAGTAATGCTAATTAATGATATTTCCCCAGTAAGTTTAATCAATCAAAAAACAAAAGAATTAAAGCAGGACTTCAAAATTTGTTTTAGTCTTGCCAGAGTCAAGCTCCTCTTTAAAAGCCTTCAGTGGCTTCCTGTTGCTCCTGGCCTCAGTCCCAAGTCTTGGCTTGATTTAGCCTCTGCTCATTACCTCTCAGCTCTCTCTTCACACCCCCCTCCCCACCATGTTCCCATGCACAAAGCCACTTCCTGCTTAGGGCCTTTTACTAAGTGTCCTCTTTGTCCTGCAGACCCTGACAGAACCAATGCCTGTCCTCATCTGGGGCTCAGCTCGAAGGTCTGGCCCTTGGACCATCTCCTGACATACACAGATCACTTTGTAGCCCATTATCCTGCTTTAGTTTCATCATAGCCCTTATTGTTAAATGAAAGACTCTTGTTTATTGTCAACCTTCCATCACTAAAGTGTAAGCCGTGAATAAATGGTCTGTATAGACATGGTCTCTGTTTGAAAAAGATTTGCCATTTTAAGTTTTTTAAAAATGTTGGCCCTTGCTGGGTTTGCATCTTGTGTGTTAACGTGCTAGTTGATGTCTTATAATAGCTTGGAGGGAGTGTTTGTTTTACAACAATTCCATTGTTGCCGTGTGTAATGGCATGCCTCCAAAGTCCAGTCTTCTGGAAAGAGGTAGGAGGACTAAAACTTTTTTTAGTGAAAGAGGCATCAGATTTCTTAGATTTGACTTCCTCATCTCTAGGCTGTAGACTAGAAATTCTGGCTGACTGTACAGAATGACGACAATCAGCAAATAAGGCAATGGAGAGCTTTGATCCTTAATCTCTTGCCTTTGGGGACACCACTCTGACTTTGAGAGGAATTTTGATGCTCCAACTCTGTCAATAATTGTTAATCCAGAGACCATAGGCTGATACCCATTTCCTCCCACAATCCTGAGCACTTGAAGATATTTCCTACCTTGAGAATGATCTTACCTTGAGAATGATCTTGGACGAGCACGTGGCAATGTGAAAACACCACTAGGAGCTGATGAGAATTAATATGCAGACCTATTTAGATCAAATGTAATTATTGCAAATATAGCTAGAAATGACAAGAATTTCCTAGCCAGGTTGAATTAAAAAAAAGTTTAGAACTTCCAAAAACCATTGATCTTAGTGAGATACTATCCTTTTAATTTTTGTTTTTCCTTTAAAAAAGAAGTAAATTGCCACCTTCTGTGGTGGTCTTGAAACTTGTTTTCTGACAGTAACTCAAAAGACCTTTTTAGGGAGATGAGATTTTTTTTCTTTTTTTCTTTTTGTATTGTGACAGCCTAAGAGGTTATGAAGGACTTTCAATCCTCATGATTCCTCCTTAACTAATGTTAGGTTTGTCATCCTGAAATTTATGTAAACTCTTGAACCAAAGCATGAAACTTGATGGCTTATTTCTTTCTGAATAATTGGTTGATTGTCTGATCAGGCCTGCTATTTCAGAGGGTCATGCCTTATAGGAGCCTTCAAGAGAAAGGTGGTATTCTCTAAGGGCGAGGTACTTGTCTGGGTTCAGTTCCTGCATTTGGACTATAGCCGGATCCTTTGTGGAGTCTACTAACTGTTCCCCTCTGGTTTGACACCAGCACTTTTATCTGTCACTTTGATCGTGTGACCTTACTCTCTTAATGCCAGTTGAGGATTAAGTCTGAGAGCGTTAGTTTTGTGTTTAAAAACCCTTCACCGGGTGTCTTTCATCCTCCAGCTGCTCCAAATGTGGTCCATAGACCAGCAGCAGGGCAGCATCAAGTCATGCTCCTATTTAAAAGACTCCAGTGGCTTCCTGTTGCTCCTGGCCTCAGTTCCACCTGGAGCATCTCAGAAATCTCAGCCCTCAACCAGGCACAATCCTACGCCTATAATCCCAGCCCTTTGGGAGGCCAAGGCGGGAAAATCACTTGAGCCCAAGAATTCGAAACCAGCCTGGGTAATATAGTGAGACCCCATCTCTATAAAATTTGAAAAAAGAAAGAAATCTCAGCCTTATCTCACTTTATTAAAATCTGCATATTAACAGGATTCCCAGGTGATTCTTACGCACATTAGAATTGAGAAGTGATTTTTAGGATTCCTCACTGCCTCTGCCTCTGCACCGCCGCCGCCACCGCCACCATCACCACCACCACCAATCATCATCATCACCAATAGCTAGGTCTCATTGAGAAATATCTTTGCCAGTTCCAACCTGAGTGCACACACTATCAATACTATCTCATTCCCCCCAGCATCTCTATGTGTTATATACTATTATTCCCATTTGAAGACGAGGAAGCTGAAACTTGGGGAGATCAAGTAATCCACATGAAATTGTTCAGGTTGTAAGTGCAGGCAGCCTGCATTCAATCTGAGACACTTTGTCCATAGAGTCTGTGTTCCTAACAGCCTTTCCTATCCCCTGTGGCCTCCCTTCTCTGCTGTTTTTCTCCAGTTCATCCATTTCATGTTCTTTTGTTTTCTTTTCTTCAGTCTTTAAAACTTCAAAAGCAAAGCTGTTGTGAAGGGAATGCTGCTGCTGGTATGCTCTGTCAAAGAGCTTTGGACCCTAACATCAAAAACATCATCATCATCATTATTATTATTTGCGATGGAGTCTCACTCTTGTCGCCGAGACTGAAGTGCAGCGGCATATTCACGGCCATTGCAGCCTCGACCTGCTGGGCTTAGGCAATTCTTCTGCCTCAGTCTTCCAAGTATCTGGAACTACAGGTGCACTAAACTGTCTGGCTAGTTTTTGTGATTTATTGTAGAGACGAGGTCTCACCAAGTTGCCCAGGCTGGCCTCTAACCCCCAGGCTCAGGCAGTCCTCTTGCCTTGGCTTCCCAAAGTGCTGAGATTACAGGCTGAGCCACCGCACCCAGTCACGTTATTTTTAAGTAAGACTAAGTTGAACCCTGTATAGATTTAGTCTCCCTCAGCCTCAGAGAATGAGCTTTTCTACTGCTTCCAATCGAAGGGGATTGCTTAGAGTTGCAGATTAACATCCTCCTGGATGTGAGCTCCTAGCTCTGTTGCGATAGTAGAGTATCTCGGACTTGACCTTTGGAAGAAAACTTACACTTGCAGCTTTAATCTGAAATAGAGGGGGAGGGGGAGACAAGTAATATGACCTTGCAATGACTTTGGTCTGCAATTTATCAAATCCTTTGAAGACCTCAAGGTCAGAATATCTACAGCCTGTATACTGGAGGCCAAAAGTTAATTACAGGAAGGTGATATCTGGGATCTGGAAGAAATTAAGTCAGTGGTTTGCAGATGAATCACTAGATGGCTCTGCTCTGAGGGGATGCTCCAGAGAAGGTATGGAGGGCAGGCTGGCCTGAGATAGGGGTTCACGGGACCCTTCTTCACTTTCAACCAGTTAGTACAGACTTTCACTCTTCTATCATTTTATATAACAGGCCTGTGGGTAACATTCAATAAGCCTTTCCTTGGTTAAAAAAAATTGTACATTAAAAAGCAACTGAGCTAATCCTACTCCATCCTTTGCATCCTTTGCAACTAAGGTTCAAAAAGGCACATTGACTTTCCCAAGGTCACACATTGTTTTGACTAAAAGCTGTTTCTTATATTCCTCCTTTGAAAGCTCAAATGCTGGGCCAGCTGCCAGGTCTGCTGGGCATTCATTCCTCTGCCATCTGGATCAGCCCTTGTTATATCCAATGGCACTGACCTGGGTATGTTTCCTTTGCATTTAGGACTCCTCAATGTGTTTGGAAAACAAAACACTGTGCAGATGTTCATGGGCAGAGCTGAGTCAAGAAGTCATACATTCTCAGTGTTCTTTCTTTTCCACCACTCAGTCTGTATGATTTCCTGGTTTATTTATACATCAAAGGCAGCCTTACATAGAACACTGAATAGTGAACGTACTGAATATGTTGCTGTCATCTTTGGCCCTTCTCCTCTGTGCCATTCCACTTTCCCTACCATTTCTATCTCTAACTTGTTCCTCCTTTCTCTAGTTGTTCCCAGTGGGATCAACACATCCACTGGAGCTGAAATTCTTGTTATTTCTGAGGATCTATGGGAAGTCATACACACTGAGATTTCCTACTGAGGAAACTCAGGTTCTTGTTCTGAAAAAACAAGTACATACTGCTTTATTTATTTATTAACTCCCATGAATTTGGAAGTAAATATTGGCTCTCAAGCTATTTAATCATTTATGCAGAGAAGTTATCTAATAAACCCTTTGGGTGCCCTCTATATATGCTGAGATATATGTATGTGTGTATATATGTGTGTGTGTGTGTGTGTGTGTGTGTTTATATATGCTGATATATATATGTGTATATATATATATATGTTTATATATATGTAAACTTCAGGAGGTACATGTACAGGTTTGTTACATAGGTATATTGCATGATAATAAGTTGTGAGCTTCTATTGAACCCATCACTCAAATAGTGAGAATACTACCCAATAGGTAATTTTTAAACCTTCATTCCTCTCTCTCTTCCTTCCCCTTTTAGGGGTTCCCAGTGTCTGCTGTCCTTTACGTCTGAACGTTTAGCTCCTACCTATAAGTGAGAACATGCAGTATTTGGTTTTCCATTTCTGCCTGAATTTGTTTAGAATAATGGCCTCCAGCTGCATCCATGCTGTTGCAAAGGACATGATTTTGTTCTTTTTTATGGCTGTGTATTGTTCTATGGTGTATACATACCACATTTTTCTTTATCCAATCCACTGTTGGTGAACACCTAGGTTGATTCCATGTCTTGGCTATTGTGAATAGTGCTGCAACAAATTTCACCTTTGGTTCTTCTGTTCCTTAGAAGAGTGAGAGAATATTTATCTTTTCCCCAGAAAAGAGAATTTCTGAGAGATTGTAAAAAAGCATGTTTAAAGATGTTGATTAATAATATGCAGCACTAAAGCAGTTTGCTGTCATCCTTTGTGGTCTTTTCTGTTATTTATGGAGGTTAAGATATTGAACTGGGGGCTCAGGTAAATCTCTAGGGAAATGTTTGTTGCTGAGTATTTATAATGTCATATAACATTCAGGTACCAGTGAGGGGTGTGACTCTTGTTAGAGTTTGGCAAAATTTTTCCATGAAAAGCTTCAAAGCAGTACAAATTATCAGGTGTACCTGGCAGCTACTGAGTTAAAATAACTAGCCTTTATGCTTAAAAAAAAATTATTTATAGGGTTTGTCTCAAGGTCAGACTTTGTATATATATTTATAAAGCAAAACCTGCAGAGATTAGTTCTTATGTCAGGTAGTTTATAGTTCTGCTCAAGAGAGAGGCATTTGTCACTTATTTATATGTCACAGTCCCTTGTCCTTGTTTGTCAAATCCAACCACAGTATCTCAGCAGAGAGGTGACACCTTATACTTTCTTTTCTATTTCATTTTGTGAATTATTGTCTTCCTATTTAGGATGCCTCGGTTGCCATTCTTTCTCATTTGAATTCCCTAAAAGTAAAGTTCATCCCTGACAAGAGACCACCCTTTTTAGCTTACAACCTGTGCTCACCCTAGACCACTATCCAAAACTAGGGCAGTCCCGTGCACTGCTTGACTTGAGGATGAATTCTTATACTTACCACAACTCCTTTAGATGATGCTGTTTTAAAATTGGGACCCTCTTAGGGTGGAAAAAGAGAGGCAGCCAACGGTGTCACGTGTGGATTCCAAGGTCCTTGCAATTTCCAAAGTCATTTTTTAAAATTCCAGGAGTACAAAAGTACTCCTGGTCTTTTTAAAGACCTCAAATACAATATTGGTCCTTTAAAAATTTATTCCCCCAAATTGTAATGTTTGATGCCTCCTGCTCACCCCAGGCAAGAGCTCCTTGAAGCAGGGCATCACACCTGACTCTTCTGAACATGCCTAGCCCCCAGCACAGGGCACTGGACATCACAGGCATGGGATGGATATTTACAGAATTAACACATATAACTTGTTCTTTGAGATTCCCCAGGATTCGAGAACCTCGGACTTTTCATAGGACAAAACAAAACAAAAATCCAGACCTACACGAGTCTTGACAAAGTCATCCTACAACAGTACTGCTTCTTTCCTCTCCATTTTTAGCATCAACATTATACTTTGATTTTATTTTTATAAAGTTTATGACTACCTTAAGTAGCATTAAGATTATATTTTTTAGATTCATTTAACAGGGTAACAATGTTTTTGTTTTTAACTTGTTACTAATATATCATAATGTAAGGGTGTTTACCATATTTTTTAATAAGATGTCTAGTTACATCTCCTGTTTTAACTCCCTAATTTTTTTTTTCTTGCACACTGCCAGGACAAGAGGGAGGGGAATGCTAGAAAATGGGAGGCCTGTAATTACACCTGTAATCCCAGCATTCTGGGAGGCCAAGGTGAGAGGATCACTTGAGCCCAGGAACTTGAGAGCAGCCTGGGCAACATAATGAGACCTCATCTCTACAAAAATTTAGCCAGGCATGGAAGCGCACACCTGTAGTCCCAGCTGTTTGGGAGGCCAAGGCAGAAGAATCGCCTGGGCCCAGGAAGTCAAGGTTGTGGCTAGCCAGGAACATGCCACTTCCCTTCAGCCTGGGCAACAGAGTGAGACGCTGACTCAAAAAAAAGAAAAAGAAAGAAAAGAACATGGGAGTGCCTTTTACCAGGCCCATGTATACTTGCTGTAACTGTTTCTCACACCATCACAGTGGTGGGTTGACTTTTCTAGTCCCATCTAAAGTGAACTTAAAAAGTTCAGAGGTAACATACTATATTGTAAGGCAGCATATTTCCAGGTTCTAGGGATTAGGGCATCGAAATCTTCAAGGGGAACATTATTCTGCCTCCCACGGAGACCAATATAATATACCAGCAAAATGTACTGCCTTCAAGTTTCTAGCCTTCTGCATACACAGGAAAAAACGTTTTTGGGTTTTTGGCATGTCTTCTCCTGGTTCTTCTGTCTTCAATGTTACTTATTTAATTTTATAAAGAACTAACATCTGCCATGTTTGTTTGAACAAATTGAAGTCGGCAGGTGTTCAACAATGATGTAAGCTAATAGTAATGACACTGTCGTAACATAATGGAGAGAAGGAAAGCACCTTGGCAATGGAGCGCTGTGAGTTTTAGACAGAGGTTTATAAACTTACCTCATAGTGACGTGGTGAATGAACTCACAGTCTCCTAACTTTTGTTTTGTAGGCTTATGAACAGAAGTATATTGTGAAGAATTATTTCTACTATTACCTATTCAGATTTTCAGCTGCTTTGGGCCAAGAAGTTTTCTACATCACGTTTCTTCCCTTCACTCACTGGAATATTGATCCTTATTTATCCAGAAGACTGATCATCATATGGGTTGTAAGTATTATTATTACTTATTAACTGCTGCTACTTCTAAGACAACTACCTGCTTTGGTATTCAGGTGATTTGTGTATGTGTTCTTTTGTTTTTCTAACCACTTAGAGTTGGATTTGTTGACTAATTTACTTTGAAAAAATTAGAAAGCTATGAACACACCTTTCCCGCCCCCCCCAAACCAAACAAACTTGTGAGTCCATGTACTTTGCTGTCTACTTTTCCCATGAGTAAATCAAACTAGAAGAGGGGAGAAGCAATGAGCTTAGGAAACAATGACCTTTCTAAAAACCCATAGAACGGTGTAAAATGCATCTCCCAAGAGGTCCATTTTAGCAAAATTTGACCAAAAACTAAAACCAGAAGTTGTTAACTCATAATTCCAAACAGTACTAAGCAACTACTCTATATACATTGGAGAGATTAAAACAAGTAAGGCAAAGCACCTTCCTTGAGGAACTTCTAGCATAGCAGAGGCAGCTGCAAATACACAAAAACTCAGTGACAATCTCAGGATGACAGGTGGAACCCCCTTTCTGCTGTTTTGCTGGTGACCCTATTATTTAACTCTGTTCAAGGCCAAATGAATTCTGATTTTGTGTTTAATTGAAGGAGATGGTGGATATTTGCCGGGCAGCAAAGCATGCTACAAGCATACGGGTCATGGTATCAGATAGGCCTGGATTCAAGTGCAGTCCACATCTATGTACTCTTGTCCTGAGCCTCACATTCCTTGTTTGTGAGATGTTATGAATAATGTGCATTCCCAGAGCCATTATGGAGCTGTCTAGAATGTGCACTGAGCTCGGGGCCTGGCATATGAGAGGACACGAAAAGTCACTATTTGAGCATGATTATGCAAGGTGACTAGTCCGTGAAGGTCAAGGAGACTTGAAGATCAACCAAGTCAAAGTTAATTTAGCTGACAGAAGGAGCTTCTGGGGCAAGACTGTTTCCCTGACTCAAGATTTTGCTCTAAAAGCAGAGATTCAGAAGCCCTTGTTTGGATATGAAGGAAAAGCTGTGTGATCTTAAGCAAGTGACTTCTTCACTCTGGACTTTATTTTCCTCATTTGTGGAACAAGTTAGAATATTCTTGATTGGGATCATACATGCAAATGTCCTCAGGGGCAGGAAATGGAAGTAAAAAGTGATGTCCTGGGAGGCAAGGGGTTGGGAGCGGAGGATATCCATGGGAATCTTCACCACGTGGCCATCTGGGCACACTGGGGAGCAGCAGCCCCTGGGCTCCACCTGTGACTGCCTTGAGGAATATGGGTTCAGAGTTGCTTCCTGTTTTTCATGTACAGGCTCCCAGTTTTAAAATGTAGGCTTATACTTTTAAAACATTGTATTCCAACTGAACACAGACTCCTTGATGTCCAAATGTATGGGCTCAGTTTGAAGCCTCTGGTCTAAAAGCTGGCCGAAGCTTATAGTTAGGATTATTTGACCCCAAATTCCTTCTGACTCTTTTATTCTTTTCTCTCTAAAACCGTAAGCCACTTTTCTCTTTTCCCGTCCCTGACTCCCTGTAGTCCTCTTCTGAAATCTAGCTTCTGTCTAAAAGTATAATCTGAGAATCTGCAAAAGCACAAGCATCTTGCAAACCATAAAAGGAGTTTAAATCCAACTGTCTCTCTCCTTTTCTGAAGCCTGCTTCTGCCAAGAAACAGTTAGGGTGGCAGCAGGAGCGAGAAAGAGGGAGAGCATATCTTTTGGTCATGATATTTGAAAACCCGTGGAAGAACCACGATGCTTGAGTTTCTTTCCCTCTGTCATTTATTTTCCTTTTATCTATCTATGGAATGACTCCCAAAAAAATGGAATTTATTTATTAAAAAGTGTACATTTGTTCCTACATGTCTAAATTTCAGTCACCTTCAAAGTACTCCCCGTTTGATGCAATACACCTATCAAGATGCTTTTTCCAGTGCTCAAAACAGTTTTGGAACTCATCATTTTTTATGCTGTTTAGTGCTTCTGCTGTTTTTTAATTTCACTTCTTCCACATTGGCAAAACATTTCCCTTTGAGGACTTTTTCATCGGGGGAAACAAACAAACAAACAAAGACACTCTGGGCAGGATCAGACGAATAGGAGGGGTAAGGCATGGGGGTCATACTGTTTTTGGTTAAAAATTGCTAAACACTCAGTAAGGTGTGGTCAGGTGCACCTGTAAATCGCATCATAAAATGGGCAAACACGTTGAAAGAATCTTCAAAAAAAAATTCACTGAAGCCAAACACAGCCTCTCACAACAATGCTAGTTGGTGTGCTAATGGCAATGGGTCTCTAGAACACTTACCTCATGGGGGAACCTTGTAACTACAAGGGACCCTCCAAAATATAAATCCATGTTTTTTGGGGTCCTCCCTCATATATATACACACACACACACACAAAATCCCCAAATCTTAATGGCGGTTGAGTGGGCCAGACGATGTGAAATACATTTAACAACCCTGGACTATCTCGTAATGTGTATGGTAGCCTCAAGGCCAATGTTCTCCCCCATGGAGGTCAGAAGATTTTTCGAGGGGCTGGAAAGACCTCTAGACTTGATAGGAGGCTGTGGGTAGGAGAATCTGATTGTCAATATTGGTGGGTTTTTTTACACTTGAATTCTTCACTTCTAAGTGCTAAAAGTGCCTGTTTGAGACCAAATGACAGGGCTTTTTTCAGAGAGGCACATAAAATCTTTGCCTGAGAAAGAAGTAACCTTTGAGTCTTTGGTTTGACCTGAGGTTTGGTGACCTGTTGTTTGATTTTTTTTTTTTTTTAAATGGGCACATGACCTGGTCCACAAGGACCCCATGCTGAAAGTTATATGGTTATTCTGTGTGGTCAACTGCAGCCTTAAGGGCAGCATGGGGAGAGTAAGGTAGTGCAAGAATTCCTACCAGTGCTTGATGGGGAAGGTGGAAACCATTCCAAGGGGGGAGGAAGGGAGAGAGTTGCAGGTGTGCTTAGGTGAATGTGCATGTGCTTGGGTGTGTGTGTGTGTGTGTGTGTGTGTGTGTGTGTGTGTGTGTGTGTGTTGGAAAGGGAGCTGCTCTTTGCTGGGCTGCTGAGACAATAATGAGAGGTGTTTGGTTTGGCTCCAGTGTTGAAGGTAGATGAAAGAAAAGGAAATTCCTAGTGCTGTTGGGGATTGGGAGGGAGAGTGGGGTGGAGCAGGGTGTGCTTCTGGTACTTGGACCAGCCAGTGCAATCAACTCCCAGTGGAGGCAGCCTTTTTTCTGTTAGGGATATCCCAAATTAGTGGCTGCCTCTTGAAGGGGTGGCAATTAAGAAATGTTAATTACATAAGGGGTGGGGCTTGAAGTCTTAGAACTTTAAACATCTCGCCCCAAATTTGCTGGAAGGCAGCTATGTTCAGGAATACCAAGCCTCCTGTCAAATTTTATATTAATTTGATAGCTGTCACTGGACGAAGACCCAACAGGTTTTATTCATTAAAAAAATCATTCTTTATATTAAGGGTGACTCATACTGTCTGAAGTAGCTTAGCAGAATTTATGGTTATATTAATTGCTATCTCTTCACAATCATAATTATTCCTCCCCTCTGTTGCACATCTTTTATTGTTTTTTATTGGAATCTGAGTTCATTATCTTATTTGCGCTTCATGACAATGAGTTAATGTTATTTTATAGATTGAAATAGTAATTCTCAAATATTAACAAACCAGATCATACGTTGAACATGTAGTATGTATGCTATTCACCTCATTTAATCCTGCCAGCAATCCTGAGTAGTTATTACTAGCCCATCTTACAGATCATGAAACAGAGAGACAGCAAGGCTAAATAACTTGCCCAAGATCACATTGGATTAAGTGGCAAGGTGGATTTGATCCTTCCCCTAGGCTTTCTCTGCCAGAGAGAGCTGTCATTGTTGTTTCTTAGAAGAATACAGCTAAGGGCATGATATTAAAACTGGGACTTTAAACATTAAAATGATTTGCCCAAAGTTCTCTTCTATTGCATACTTGCTTTGGTTTTGTTTCAGCTTTGCCTTAACAGTATTTATTATTATTTTTCATTATATATGTGATATATTTTGTATTATATATATTTATGATATATTATTATTAACCCTATATTAAACATATGTGTCTTTTATCTACCTTTCTTAATCAACCTAGGGTATTTTATCCCAGAAAATTTAGATGAACTTTTATTAAATCAGCTAAAAGACAGCAATTAGTCATTATTTCTCTCTTCTGTCTTGTATCAAGATTTTTAACCTGTCTTTGAGCTCAAAAGAATTTTAGACATTGGGACAGAAAAGTCTGAGAATGGGTTGCCTGATTAGAGTGCTTATAAAGAGATACGGTAGATGGTGTTTCAGAAGGTGAGTCACTGTGCCATGGAGTGATTGTCTAATCTCTCATTTTGGCATGGAGATGGCGCTAACAACAACAACAACAAAAATTCAAAGCTTTAAAGCTATATCTGTGTATCTTTAAAAGGTCAGACACAGTTTCATTGAAACTGGATGATGTTCGGCTTTGTAACATGAAGCAAAGTCTCATTCGCTTTTTTCTAAATAAAGTTATTCCCTATTTTGTAAAACAGCAACACAAAAATTGATACCACAACTGATCTCTGAGGCTTGGAAGCCTCATGATCTCTATTCTTATTTTATTTTACACGTATACATATTTATTTATATATTTATTTATATTCTGCTTTTCATAGGCATTTCGTGGCATTTGTGATGATATGTTTTTAAAAAATGGAATAAGTAGATAAAAATCAAAATAAGGGAAAATATAGCCCTGACTAAAGTTAAATGTACCATGCTGGTTCAAAGGTGAACCTCAAATTAGTCTCTGGATCAGGCATGGTGGCTCATGCCTGTAATCCCAGCACTTTGGGAACCCAAGGCAGGAGGATCCCTTGGAGCCAGGAGTTTGAGACCAACCTGGGCAACATAACAGGACCCCGTCTTTACACAAGATAAAAATAAAATTAGTTATTTAACTTTGTCTTAACCAAACAAATGTAGTTGTATTATCCACTAGGATATAATAGGCCTATTCCTAAGAGGGCAAACCTTTTCCTGACACAGAGGACTGATAGAATTGTTAAGACTAGTGGTACGTATTGAGAGGACAGAAAAACTCCCATGGTGGGAGGGGACCCAAAAGGTTTGCCCCTCTTCCTGAGCTTTGTGTGTTCTCATTTTTAAATCATTGCCAAGTTAACCAATGAAAAATGGTGTCTCAGTTAATTTTCAGTTTATATATTACTAATGAAGATGAAAACCTTTTTTTATTTTATTTTTTTTTCTTTAGAGACAAGGTCTTACTCTATTGCCCAAGTTAGTCTCGAGCCTCTAGCCTCAAGTGATCCTCCCACCTCAGCCTCCTAGAGTGCTGAGATTACAGGCATGAGCCACTGTGCCCAGCCTATTGTTAGTATTTTTATTAGCCATTTGTATTCACTCTTATGAATTGTCAGTCTACTTTTTGAATACTTTTTTCTTTTTCTTTTTGTTTTTTTTTGAGTTGGAGTCTCGCTCTGTCACCCAGACTGGAGTGCAGTGGCATGATCATACCTACCACAGCTTCAACTTCCTGGACTTAAGTGATCCTCCTGTCTCTGCCTCCCAAGAAGCTAGGACTACAGGCATGCATCATCATGCTCAGCTAATTTTTTACTTTTATTTTTTTGTAGAAACGAGGTCTTGCCAAGTTGCCCAGGCTGGTCTTGAACTCTTAGGCTCTAGTAATCCTCCCATCTCAGGCTCCCATAGTGCTGGAATTATAGGAGCAAGCAACCTCTCTCAGCCTCAAGTACTTTTTTAAAAAGGATCTTTAATTTTTTTATTGATTTCTACCAGTTGTAAACGTAGAATGATACTGAATTTTTTCATGTTTCAGAAGCATTGTGTCTTTATATATGAGAATATTTTTTTGAGTTGGAGTCTCACTCTGTCACCCCGACTGGAGTGCAGTGACACACTCATGACCACCGCAGCCTCCACCTGCTGGGTTTAGGCAGTCCTTCCGCCTCAGCCTTCCAAGTAGTCTGAATGACAGGCACGCTCTACCACGCCCGACTAAATTTTTTTTTTTTTTGGTAGAATTTTTTTGAAGTTCAAAGCTTTAAGAAATGGTGTTTACAGTATCATCAGTAGTGACCTGGGAATATCCTTTAATGTGAAATTTGAATGCTTTTATACTGGATGTTCACTTTCATTTAGGCACGGAACTCCCCACTCCTGGTTGTCTTATCTTTTGTGACCTTTCTGGTCCTTTTTAAGCAATTGAATTTCAGGCACTTAATGTTTTTGGCCTGTAGTTTCTCTGGCCGTAAGATAGATTAGTAACCAGCTTTTAGAAAACCTGACTCATGCTACCCAAACACCAACAAAGTTAAATTTTGCCTTTGAATTTTTCCTTGCCTTTTTTTCTCATTTATAAGAAAAAAAATTTTTTTTACCTAACATGAAAAGATGTCTTCCCCACCATTCTAACACATATGTGCTTATTTCTAAGTGTTATCATAGGAAAACTGTTCTTACGGATCTTCTAATTGTGGTGTTCCTGATGGTTTCCAGGCAGGGTTAATCTCTCCTCTAGTAATTCATGGCTTCTGATTAGAAGCAAGGAGTGTCTGTATGGGAAGAAGGAGGGTTGCTCCCACCTACGTCAGCAGTCTTGAGGTTTGGTCAGAGATTTCTGGTTCTGTAACACCCTGAAAGCAGCACCAGGTGGATATAATATACCGGGGTGCCAAAAAATGTACACATTTTAAGCAATGTTATCTATTACTTTTAGTTTGCTTGAATCAGAAGTGTCTGGATCCTGATGGTAAACACTTTGAGCACCTTTTGTAATTGCAGAAGTCAAATGTGACTTGTATTCATCTTTTGTTATCAGTATATATTGAGTATTACAATTTTATTACAGTTTTTTATTTTCTTAAATGTTTATACATTCTTCTGACACCCTCTGTAGACAGTGTTGTTTAGTTTCCAGAAACAGAGACACACTCATAGTAGCTCAGGAAAGGGAGGATTTGTAAGGTTATGGGAAATTCGACAACCAGAATCCACAGAAACTGATGCTAGTGAGCAGCCTGGTTGTCTGCTACAATTCAGCTGTGACACCCTCTATCTGTTGCTTCATCGCCTATTGTCAGATGGTAACTTTTCAACTGTCTTTTAACTCAGATTTTCGAGACAACCTGACGCAGCTTGTTGTGTAACCTGGCCACACAATTTTATCCATCTCTGGCCAGTCCGTAGAATGATTATACTCTGTCCAAACAGCTGTGTAGGGGATGGGATGGACAATTAATTGGAACCACAGAGTCATGGGCCAGGTTCTGAAACATCAAGATACCTGGCCTGTAAATCCTAACAGTGAAACATCAAGAGACCTGGCCTGTAAATCCTAGCAGTGAAACCTTGTTCAAGGCACTTCATGATTCTGGCCTGCAGTTTCCCTAGCTTAAAATGAAAGGACCAGCAGGGCTCGGTGGCTTAGCCTGTAATCCCGCGCCTTTGGGAGGCTGAGGTGAGTGGATTGCCTGGGCAGCGCGACCTCATCTCTACAATAAATCAAAAAATCATCTGGGCGTGGTAGTGCATGCCTGTAATTCCGGCTACTTGGAAGGCTGAGGCGGAAGGATCGCCGGAGTCCAGCAGGTGAGGCTGCGGTAGCCGGGAGCGGCCACTGCACTCCAGTCTGGGCGACTGAGTGAGACTCCAACTCAAAAAAATAAAATAAAATAAAAGGACCCCACTAGAGGATCCTTGACGACTTGTGACATGATCAGGTGGTACGCAAAAGAAGTCCACCCATGGTGTAGAGGATAAGGAAAAGAAGGGAAGCTGTGTAGAATAACATTTTTAAAAAATAGAATAGAAAGTATGTCATCTCTTTTGCAGACTAAGTGTTAATATGGCTTTACTTATTTTGTGTTTTTAATCCCCTCAATATGAGACAGCACGTTGGAAATGCATATCAAATCCATTGCTAAATAATAGTTAGCTTGCCTGCTGTTTGATATTCAACACGATTGAAGGAATACTTTAAAAAGAAATGCTTAATTGCTTGGCAAATATAAATTCCGTGTTTTTTTTTGTAGACCCAAAGTTCTGGTGATAAGGAATCCATACAATCAGAAGATTCCTTTGGCAGGCACTTCTGTCCCTAGTCTTCCTAGACAAATTAACTCATGTTAGAGAGCTTGAGTTTAAGATGATGGTTTTCTACATTGTTCACACTTTCTCACAGCTGATACTTACAGTAAAAAGCAGACTGAAAATTTACATTTAAATTGGGCCAACTAGATAGAGTCTCACTGCTATAAAGTTTAGGGTATTATTTTATAAAGCAGCCCCTAAATCAGTTAAGAGGCATACTTTGTAATAACATGTCAAGATGGAGTAGTGTCTTTCTGGACGTGGGCAGGCTGCCATCTGGCTGTCTCACAAGGGAGTCTGTCACCTGGTTAGGGAGGAGAGGAAAAAACCCCTGTCCCTTTTCCCTGTAATTCACAACCCCTTAGACTGGGGTCAATTTTAGTACCAAAAGATGACTTCAAATGTGATTATCTCTTAATCCTCTGTTTAAACCACTACCACTGTTCACTTTAAAAGATTGCCCTGCTTGTTAAGTTGGTTCCTGCTTGAGATTAATGAGTCTTTAAAAGTATTCAACAATGGCCAGATTGTCACCCTCACTCACTTGCATTCAATGGAATCGAAGTAGGCGTCAGAAATTCTGCCCAGTCCCTCTGAAGTAGAATCTGTAATTTAGCCTTAGTTAAATATTAAGTCAGTGTCTCTAGGGGGTTTGTTATACAAACTGCATGGGTTTGGTTTTGAAACACAATTTTTTAAAAGTTTGGTTTTATGTAGGTTTTTTAAAAAACAAAACAAAACAAAACCTTAAAACTAGATTCAGGGTGAAAAAATAAATTTGGATCTCTTTAATTGTCAACATCATTACCTGAAATAAAATGATCCTCCCTCCTTCCTTCCCCTCCCTCCCTCTCTCTTTCTCCCTGTAATGATGATGACTGGAAAATGTGCTCACATTCTTCCCTACCTCTCCCCCTCACTGTTGTCCCTGCCCCACACCCCCTGAGAGAGTGATGCTGTTGACTGAGCAGAACTGTCGTTCTCTCAAATGGAGACCATTGCGTTCTCACCCCAGGTATTACTTCTAATGCCTTGTTTAATTGATCCTGTGAATGGGTGATTGCTTTAAAGTTCAGCTAGGCATAAAATTGTTTGCATCACCAGGATCCTGGAGGCAAGATGACTTTAAAGATGAAATTAGTTTGGATTTGCCAAAATGATGCAAAGAACAAGACACTTCATACAGAGATTTGTTGTGGATTTAGTCCTTCTCCCCTTTCTTGGGTCATATTCTAATTATTAGTCTTCTCATGAAAAACAAATAGCTATTACCAAGGAGCACCCTAATATGGCAGAGGATAAGGAATTCAGTTTCTCTCTAGTCATAACTAAACCTGCTTTCTTTTCCATTGCCTGTAGGTGAATCTGTCCTTAAGGGTCTTTACAAAGGCACCACTCTGGACTAGATTTTGTTCCAGATTCTCTCGCACTCATTTGTAAAACAAAAAGAAAGATAATGAGGTTATCAATAGGCCATGGGGACCTTCAAACAAAATCTTAATGTTCTCTCTCCCCCCACCCTCCAATTTCATTTGCAAAACTGTAGTCTTTTCTTTGAGTCAGGATTACAGCTCATTGTAGCTTCAACCTGCTGGGCTCAGGCAGTCCTTCCGCCTCAGCTTCCCAAGTAACTGGGACTCGGGCACATGCCACCATACTCACTGAGTTTTTTGTAGACATGAGGTCTCACTATATTGCCCAGGCTAGTCTCAAATTCTTGGTCTCAAGCAATCCTCCTGCTTCAGCTTCTCAAAGTGCCGGGACCCCCCAACATGCTCAGCCTCAGAGCTGCAATCTTGAATGGATGTGGACTTCATAGCAGCTGTTTACTAAGCCTCCACTATATGCCAAGTACTTCACGTACAAGAACCCCATTTCACAGATGAGAACACTGAAAGCCAAAGAGATTAAGTGACTTGGCTAAGGGAGCACAACCAGTAAATAGAATCAGCGGTGTTGAAACCTGGTTCTATCCCTAAACCCCATTCATTCCTTTCCATTGCACCACGTGGCCCCAAATGACTAAACTTTACTTTTTTCCCTAGTCCAACTATTCAGAAATGTACTTTGCCTCCTTGGGTCAAAGGATTCCATTGAGCATCATTGACAAGTGCCTATATGTGCGGCAGCCATATGTCACAGATTTTCCAGACATTCTCCCCCAGTTCCCTGTGCTGTGGTCCCTGCGAGTACTGCCCCACTCCTCCTGCATTTGTCAGACCGTGTGTCCCAGATTTTTCACAATCCGAAGGCCTGGCAGGGTGGACAAGGGCTGTGGTACTTTTGTTTCTGAGCTGGAAGCCTGCAGAGGGCTGCCTGCTAATCCTGTGGGCTTGTCATTCCTGGGCCCATGCTCCACTTCCTTATCCTATTTTGCAAAGCAGCCAAGTGGAAAAGAAGGAGTGAGTGAAAGAGTGGGCCCTTTGTCCCTGTTAGGAGGTAGGGCTTTGACCTAAGGGGACTGGGCATTTTTGTCATCAATGTGCCTCCTGCTTCCCAGGCGCCTCGCCTCTGTGTGCCTTTATCTTCCTTGCACCCTGTGCCCGTCCAGCTCCAACATGAGTGATGAGAGCCTTAAACTCCCCCGCAGCTCTCCCACAGCATTTGAGGATGGGGAAGTGTTCCCCTTGCTTGAAAGGGTGAGAAGAGGCTTCCATCAGTTACGTGTTCTATCAGTTCATAGCTGAAGAGGCCACAATTTATTTTGACCTCTGGAATGCTCTGAAAGCTTGAGAACTACCAGACAAACTCCGTCTTATTAACCCAATGGCTGTCAGCTCTCCTCCTCCTCCTCCTCTCAGCAGTGCAAGGTGGGACTTCCCCAGAAGAGCCTTTGTCACTTCTGCTCCCCAGAAGAGACTGAGGCAAGCCCACTTTAGTCAGAGGGTTAAGCTGCAGACTAGCTTTGACCTCCGGTGCTTTCCTTCGAGGCCTGGCTGCCACCAGATGCCAGCCAAGCCCTTTAGGTCCAATGGCCTCAATGGGTATGCACAGTGGCCGGGGGACTCTACATTGGCTATGGGGACACTGGACCCATATTTCCAGAAACTGAGTATGATTCCATGGGCACCAGGCCTCTCTGTCCAGGTTCTTGCCTCTCTCAGCATTCCTGAGAATCTCCTGTTGTCTGAGATTCTAGCCCCAATGTTCTCCTGCTCACATGCTCTTATTACATATCTTCCATGAGGTGGAGTGGAGGGTCTTGAATAAATCACTTGCAGGGAGCCACAGTATAACTGTTTATGAATAAATAACATTCTGAAATGTGTAAACGTAAGCCACATGTGACTGTTCTGGCTCAGTGTGACTGTTCTTCAGATGAGTATAAACTATCTGGCAGCTCTCAAGACAATAATAACTTTACGTGCCGTGAAAACCATCATTTACGAGTCCGGACTAAATGCTAGACACAGAGTTGTGGCCTTTATAAATATTACTGAAGGAAGTATAGGCGCTGCCATTATTATTCTCATTTTAAAGGTGGAGAAGCAATGTGAGAAGGGCAGCCAAGCTGACATAGCCAGAAGGGATAGACTGGAGATTCGAACCCACAACTATCTGATTTCAGAATCCTGGCTGAGATCTTCTCTACTCTGTGCTAATCTTTTCCTTTATGTTAAATATACTCTGGCTTTTTGTGAGTATTAAACATGTTCAATTAATTTTATTTTTCTTTTTTTAAGTAGTAAACTACACAAATAAAAGATAAATAGAAAAAACTTTCCTAAATCCTACCTCATTTGTTGATTTGAGGCTAGTCTACCCTTTCCTTCCATATTATTATCAATTCATCTAAATTTGTCATGTTTGATCATAGTGTACGGTGTACTGTGTATCCTGCTTTGTGATAAATGGTTTGATATAAGATCAGATGACTTGTAGTTTATGATAAATGTATAAGAAAGCAGAATTGGATTGGGGAACACTCATAAGTCTTTTAATGTAAAAAGGATAATTAAATCAAAGGATGTTTTGTTTCCCTTAAAAATTAGGAGACTCCATTTTTAATCCAAGTGAAAATAGTTCAACTTTTATTTATTTTGCATGTTGTTCTAGTAAGTTAGAGTGAGATCCCTCATGGGGACATAGCTAGGCTGAGGTGGGCTCATAGCCTGGTGGGTGTTACAGGTGTGCAATCAACTATAGTCTAGACTTTAGATGTCTAGCCAAATGATGTTTCTTTCTGGGCCTCAACTTGACCATCTGTGAAGTATGAAGTTGAACAAACGACCCCTCCCATTTTGAATGTTTTATGCTAATAAAAACACCGGTATTGATGCATCTTATAGGATATTTAGTTTTTTTAATCATCTGCTCTGGCTTCAATCATGCATCTGCCCCTAAAAGCCTCTTCTGGCTACAGCCACATATCTTGGCTGGGTTGGCTTCTACCAATCTTCTTATGGTCACCCATGGTAAGAAGAGGGAGCAGTAGTTAGTGATCACCCGTGAGAGGGATCCTTAGGCAATAGTGGTTGAACCTACTTTGAATCTGAGCCTAGAGATCATGTGGACTTGCAAATCCAAGCCAAAAAACCTGGAATTTCATGAGGATTCAGGGCTTTCCAGTCCAGGAATGACGCTATGGGGAACACCAAGCACATAAGCCTTGTTCTCAGCTTTGTTTTGTGTGTCTGTGTGCACATGAGCACATATCTATAAATTCATTGTTTTCATTGTATATGCTCATATTTAACTAGAAAAAGATGTTATGTTTTTGTTCTTTTTAAAATTAAATTTCTTCTGGGATTCACACACATTGAAATCAGGAGGGAAAAATTGTTTTGTTCAATTTGAAAATGCTTTTTAAACACATAGCAATTCGACTCTGGGAGTTAGGAAATGATATTCTGAAGGTTTTCCAAAAAAACTCTAAGTTAGAAATTAAAAAGCTGTGAACAGCAATGAGCTTGCTTCCTTTTCAACCAACACTCGTGAACAAAGCCTAGATGAGTAAAACAAGAAGGCTGATTTCTTTTATTAGGCTATAATAGAGGATCCAGGCAAAGGAGAACATAAACCTGCCCTCAGTACTAGCTCTACAAATGATTACACACCCATAACATGGCAGCCAGCAGGATATTAGCCCATCCCAACCAACCTGTGAGGGCTTCCCAGACATGTGTGTGAAATAAATAGTGGTTGAGCCATTTTCAATGTTTGTCTACATAACTGGAAAAAATATTTAGCTAGAAAGAATAGATACAGAGTGATGAACTAAAAGTCTCCATTTTTCTGTAGCTAACAAGGACAATATCTTGGCTGTTTAATTAGGATTCATTAACCAAAAAATGGAGGGCTCATTTACTTGGGTAAGCATTCAGAACAGGCTAAATGTTCTATCAGGATTTTGGCTTTTGGGAGACTGGATTCAGAAATTTAAACCTAAATTTATGCTGTAGAAAGCTGTTAGAGTATATGTTAAAGACTGAGTTTGTGCTTTTTTTTTTTTTTTTTTTTTGAGTTGGAGTCTCACTCTGTCGTCCAGACTGGAGTGCAGTGGCCGCTCCCAGCCACCGCAGCCTTGACCTGCTGGGCTCCGGTGATCCTTCCGCCTCAGCCTTCCAAGTAGCTGGAACTACAGGCGCGCGCTACCACGCCCGGCTAATTTTTTGATTTATTGTAAAAATGAGGTCTCACCAAGTTGCCTAGGCAGGTCTCGAACCTGCAGGCTCAGGCAATCCACTCACCTTGGGCTCCCAAAGCATGGGATTACAGGCTGAGCCACTAAGCCTAGCCTTTTTTTTTTTAAGTTAGGGTCTCACTCTGTTGCCCAGGCTGGAGTGCAGTGGCACACTCACAGCCACTGCGGCCTCATCCTGCTGGGCTCAGGTGATCCTTCTGCCTCAGCCTTCCAAATAGCTGGAACTACACGTATTCGCCACTATACCCTGCTAATTTTGTCATTTATTGTAGAGATGAGGTCTCACCAAGTTGCTCAGGCTGGTCTCGAACCCATGGGCTCATGCAATCCTCTCACCTTGGCCTCCCAAAGTGCTGGGATTATAGGCATGAGACACCCCAACTGGCCTCGAATTTTATTTCTTAAAAAAAAAAGTCTTCTGATCTACAAAGAATGTCTGACTATCTGTCCTAGAGGCAATCAAAACGGTATATCTTTATCATTGAAAGGATTAAATCATTATAACTCTGCCAAGGCCTGAGCTGCAGAAAACTAGATGCCTATCTTTATTTAAACATTTCAGCTACCTAAAAGGATGTGTTTAAGGGCCTGCTTATCTATTATCTGACTCTCTTATGGATGTTAATTTTGAGTAAGTTTTGACATTCATGAGAAATATATTTTTAAAGTGGTTTTATATGAGAGATATGAAATAACCTAGAGCCTTTTTAGGGTATCACCTTCAAGATTAAAATATAAAGAGCCATGCATGGGTCCGGGTCCTGGTTCAGAAAATCTGCTTAATGCGTGGAACAAAGGTTTGTTTGTTTGTTTTTCTTTTTAATTGAAATTATTCTAAAAGCAAAGGTGAACAGGCACCCAGATCAAGAACCCAGGTAATATTAAATGCTCTTTGGGGTCACTTGGACATGTGTCAGCCTTTACAATCCCATATTCCAAGAGTAAGTGCATATAAGCACCAGAGGCTGATAGAAGCTAGAAGACAAGATAGCAATCTTTTGAAAGCATCTCATAAAACATCTTCCGAATCTTACATTCTTGCACATCCATCCAGCTTAGGTGTCACTTATAGTTTTTGATGGGAGGCCTTATAACCAGGAGCATAATTCATGAGTTACCTATAGCAACACCTTGTTCCTAAACTGTGTCTGGGTGCACCACTGCCAAGACTGAAAAACATGTGCAAGGAGATTATGATGTGCTTGCCCCTTAAGGGGATATGATTGTGCTTAAGGAATAGTTGTCTCATGCTAGCTTTTCACCCCTGCAGAGGAAACGACTGGTCATAAGCAAACTGGAGATAGGTTCTCCAGTATTTCTGTATCTAAAAGTATGATTCCAAGGATATGGAAATAGGAAAGAAGGATACAGGAACCATGAGTCTGTCATTTGTTTCTAAAAATAGTGTTAATGATGGCATGGCCCTTCCAAATGTATTCTTATCTAAGACTGATATTTTGTGAGGCATTCATACCTACATTTGCATATGGTGAAACTGAAGACAAGACAATAGTAACACCCAGAGCTTATTCTCAAGCCAGCCCTCTCTTTACTTCTTCATACTGTGTCAGGCCTAAAATAAAGGAACTATCTCAAGTATTAAATACAATTTGTAGGAGGCCACTGGTTTGGACTGAGCTCCTGCACCAGGCCTAACAGACCAAACCAAAGTGGAGTCACTCATGCTAAAGTTCCTCGTCACCAAACCAGAATTGACCCATTTATCTGACCATCTGAGAAATCAAGTGAATAAGATAATAGCCTGATTCCCAAACAGACCAGCTTCGGTCGGCATGATAATGAAATTCCCTCTGTTTCAATCCTTACAAAAAAAGTAGCCTGATGTCAGCCAAGCAATTATTGTTCTATTGTTGTTTCCTTATTCTCACTTTTCAAGGTGAGTAACTTTGAGATGACCAATCTGCCTTTTTGTCTTTGCTTCCGCTTTCTTCAGCCCTTCTCTGTCTATAAAACTAATCTCCTCTGTCTATAAAACTAATCAGCTCATCGGCATCTTATTCTGTTTTATGGAATTAAGTGTCCCCCGATTCTAGAATTGTAAATAAAACCAATTGAGATCTTTAAATTTGTTGTGACTTTGTCTTCTGATGGGAGGCAATGAAGAGATTTCGGAAAGGGCCCAAAAGGTTGGACTAGTAGGTGCAGAGAGAATATTCCTGGATAGGAAATGCACCCCCTATGAAACCTCAGAGAAATGTAGTAAGATTGATGAGTAAGGCAAACACTGAGAGGTGGCAGCAGTGGTCTCCCAGATTACCTGCCAGCACATGACTACTACATTTGCACATGTGTCTTCACTTCGGCCAAGTCAGCCCTGCACGTACAGTTTCATGCCTGGCACCAGGTGGTCCTCAGTCACCTGCATGTCTGAAACCTTGGTGTGAGCCTTTCTCTAAGGGGAGCTGAGAACATAAATTAGCCATCTAAAACAATGGCTGTAAGTTACAGCAGGATATATTAGGCAAATCAAAACTAAGTTATATAAGATATATTGGGCAAATTGGAACAGAAATTAAACATGTTCAAACATTTTTTATTACTGGGCCTCCTTTTTTTTCTTTTATTTTTAAGAGAAAGTTCGCACTTTTCTCTGTGCTGGAAGTCCCACTTGGCCCACAGTCTGCCTCTCAGAAAGTTCCTGGGGGCTTTTATGCAGCATTTCCTTAACCTAACAGTTACTGATGGTTTGAGAACTTGAGGGGGTTTACTACTATCAGACCTTATTTTAAACTACTTGCACCAAAGTCCCTTGTGTATTCACATTTTCTCCTGTAAATGAAGAACTGGTTAAATAAAGCCCTCACAGTCACTTGGCTAAAAATAAGCCATAAGAAGAAAAGTGACCACATTGAATTTAACCTGAGCCTGAGCTCTAAGCGCCTAGAAAACAGAAACCATGAAGATGCTTCTCCCACCCTTTTGTGTATGGTGGGGAAGGATTTTTTACAAGGAACCATCCTTCCCCTTGTGGCTTAGACAAGCCTCACAGATGCACGCCCCTCCCTGCCCCCCCATGATTTACCTATGACAAGACCAGATGTGGACCCTCCAGACTCCCATTCTTGGTCTCACAGATGATTAGCTGAACTCTGTCCCCATTGACCAATCTGGACAAAACACTTGCTGCCTTGATTTGACCAAACTTTAGTTAAATTTATCTCCATCTGCAGACCCCCGAACTTGGACCCACCCCCTCCATACGGCCCCTTCTTAGAGCTGACTGACCTCAGGTTAAACACGACCTGGTCTGCTGTACCAACCCACCTCCACCTTCCATTCCGCTTCCCCACACCCAGTTGTTTCTAGCCTTCTTCATTCTTCTCTATGCAATAGAAAAGGCTTTTGCTGCCTAATCTTTGAGGCACTCGTAGTTCTCATAGTTTCCTTATTGCAATAAGTCCTGCCTCCTTCTCCTTGCAAGAATCCTTTCAAATAACACCTCTCCTTAACTAAATCCAGGTTTGTTTTTTATTTGACAGAGATAATAAATAAAGTTGCACAGGGAATTCAGGCCTAGTGTCCCCCTGCAAGTCTGTAACGATCTCTCCTAGGCTGTGTGTGTGGTGGCTCATGCCTATAATTCCAGCACTTTGGGAGATCGAGGTGTGAAGATTGCCTAAGCCCACGGGTTCAAGACCAGCCTGGGCAACTTGGTGAGACCTCATTTCTACAATAAGTAAAAAAATTAGCTAGATGTGGTGGTGCGAGTCTGTAGTTCCAGCTACTTGGAAGGCAGAGGCGGAAGGATCACCTGAGCCCAGTAGGTCAAGGCTGCGGTTGCCATGAGCGTGCCAGTGCACTCCAGCCTGTGTGACAGAGTGAGACTCCAACTCAAAAAAAAAAGGTCTCCTAACACAGGAAGATGAAAAAGAGTTGATGTCCACTAGGTCTTTGCTTCCAGTTGATACGTGTTCTAAAGTAGGGAGCAGAGTCTAGTTCCACAGGGATCCAGGGTTTGTGTACTTACTCATTTAATAACGGTTCATTCTATACTGGACACTTGAAAAGTTCTCACATTCAAAAATCATTTTGTGGGCAAATTTATTTAGTGTTTACTGCCTTCAAGCAACCTTCAATCTTTTACATTGCAGAATACCTTTTTAGCAAGGCACTTGAATTGGTACATATATATGTGTAGCAACAAATAAGCACAAAGAGACAACATATAAATAACAAAACAATATACAGCCAGAGGTGGCGGCTCATACCTGTAATACCAGCACTTAGGGAGGTGGAGGTGGGAAGATTGCCTGTGCCCAGGGATTCGAAACCAGCCTGGGCACCATGGCTAGACCTCTTCTCTACAATAAATAAAAAAAATTATCCAGGCATGGTAGCATATGCCTGTAGTTCCAGCTACTTGGAAGGCTGAAGCAGAAGGATTGCCTGAGCCCAGTAGATCGAGGCTGCGGTAGTCGTGAGCGTGCCACTGCACTCCAGCCCGGGTGACAGAGTGAGACCTGGCATCAAAGAAAAAAAAAACCCAAACATACAAGCATAAGTTTATAAATATATATATATAACAAAGATGTAAGTAACAAAAGAGAATTAGGAGAAGGAGTCACTTCCTTCAGGCTAGTATTTAGAATGAGAAAATTAGATAGAAATCTCAAGATTGCTGCTCAAATCCAGAGTGGTTTCTTAACTTTATTTTTTATAGTTCCAAATTCATAAGAATTAGCTATAACTGTATTCAGATGTAACTACAAAAACACCATCTACAACCAAATATTATTCTTTTATTTTTTTCCTCTTTATTCCAGAGCTGGATTTTGCAGCATTAATGAGAATCATTAAGAATTTGCTAGCCGGGCTCGGTGGCTCAGCCTGTAATCCCATGCCTTTGGGAGGCTGAGGTGAGTGGATTGCCCGAGCCCGCGGGTTTGAGACCCGCCTGCGCAGGCGAGACCTCATCTCTACAATAAAATCAAAAAATTAGCCGGGCGTGGTAGCACATGCCTGTAATTCCGGCTACTCGGAAGGCTGAGGCGGAAGGATCGCCGGAGCCCAGCAAGTCAAGGCTGCGGTGGCCGGGAGCGGCCACTGCACTCCAGTCTGGGTGACAGAATGAGACTCCAACTCAAAAAAAAAAAAAGAATTTGCTATGTAGTACCTTCTCAGCTGTATTCACATAGTCTATTTAAAAAATATTTATTAGTCTATTTTATTACCATATTTTATTATTGTTTCTCTTTTTTTTTTTTTTTTTTTTGAGTTGTAGTCTCACTCTGTCACCCAGGCTGGAATGCAGTGGCACGCTCACAGCCACCCCAGCATTGACCTGCTGGGCTCCGGCGATCCTTCCGCCTCAGCCTTCCAAGTAGCCAGAACTACAGGCGTGTGCTACCACACCCGGCTAATTTTTTATTTATTGTAGAGATGAGGTCTCACCAAGTTACCCGGGTTGGTCTCAAACCCACGGGCTCAGGCAATCCACTTGCCTTGGCCTCCCAAAGTGCTGGGATTACAGGCTGAGCCACCAAGCCCGGCCTATTATTGTTTCTAATGGGTAAGTGATTTACCAGAAATATTGGTTTTAAAGAGTGCTTTATCATTTAAAAATAATATATGGAAAATCATTTTAATTCTATTAGGATACCACCAGGCTGTTGACTAACTGCATCAAATATGTGTTCTACTTTATCTGCTAGTTAATTCCATGACAATTTGTCATGAATAATGACACACATAAAATAATTCAATGCTTACACTAGTTAAATTAAGGTCCCAGAGTTCTATGTAGATACGCAAATATATAGCTATCAATAGATATAGAGGTAGATATAGAAGAATAGTTACTGACATAAATAAATGAATCACTTACTCTTATTTCTTTATGAGCATGGTAGAGCCAAAAAAGCAGAACTTTTGAACCAAAACAACTAAATGATTTCTCTTGACACAGAAAGATGTGAAATAGAAAAACTACAAAACAAACACAACCAACTTAAAGTAGTTTGTGTCTGTTAGGTCTTCACTTCTCAGAGTAGAATGTTTTCTAAAGTTGTGAGTGATCTAGATCTCCAGAGAACCAGAGTCTCTTCATGTATTCATTTAATAAAGCTTTATTCAACACTGGACATTGGTTATTTTATATTCCAAACATTTCCCTCATTTCTGACCTGCATCATCTTTGTTTTGCATCTTTGTTATTATCTGTTCTTTGTTTATTCTAGAACAAGTATCACAGTACCACTCTTATAAGTTTCCCTCCTGCTATTCTTCACCCTCCAGTTCATGCTCCCCATTTAGAGTGATCTGTCTCAAATGCAGATATGGATTTGAAACCATTTTAGTCCACGCACCTTAGAATTCCCTATCACATCGTTCACAGTTGGACTTCTACCTAAATCTCCACCTCTTACCCTCTCTCCATCCATTTTTGTCTCTGGAATCGGAACCACAGATGAGATCTTCCCCCCAGCCCCCTACTTGTTAGACATGTCCGTATTGTACCTTATGCTTCTTTCTGGTGTTGCTCTGCCTTGCAGGCTTTCATCATATAGGCTAAGTCTCAGTGCAGGCATCATCTCTAGAAAAGCTGCCCTGACACCTGTATCTGCATTTCAGTCAGATGGTTCCTTATTGTTCCTTGAACCTGGCACCTGGCAGGAACACAGTAAATATTAGGTAAAATAAATAAGGGCTATTTCTCCAAAGATTATTTAAGAGCTGTTCTGTATAAGAGCAAAGGGTACATACATATAAAGCAGTAATCGCAATTCATGTGGTAAAGACACACTAGAAACTTCTACAAAGTACTGAGGTAGCATCCTAGAGGTTATTTATTTATTTGTTTGTTTGTTTGTTTTTGAGTCAGAATCTCTCTCTGTTGCCCAGGCTAGAGTGCAGTAACACACTCACAGCTACCACAGCCTTGACCTGATGGACCAGGTAATTCTTCCACCTCAGCCTTCCAAGTAACTGGAACTACAGACGCATGCCATCATGCCCAGATAATTTTTTGATTTTGTAGAGGCAAGATCTCCCCATGTTGTCCAGGTTGATTTCGAGCCTCTGGGTTCAAGCAATCCTCTCACCTCAGCTTCCCAAAGTGCTGGGATTACAGGCATGAGCCACCACACCCGGCCATAGAGATCTTTTAAAAATGGAATTGTTTTCCATCTGGAATGGTTCCCCAGTGGCCCTGATGGAAAGTTGAGAAACAAATATAATCAAGGCTCTGTCAAGGATTTTTTTTAGTATGAAAGTAGTAATTCTACACATTTCTGAAATGCTAAGGAATCTTTGAGCCAGAAACCAAATATATGTGCTTTAAAAAAAAAAAAAAAAGCATCAAATCTCTTTCTCATCTTGTTATTGATGAGCAATAACCTTTAAATGTATTTTGGGGCCAGGCACAGTGGCTCACTTTGGGAGGCCGAGGTGGGAGCATAGCTTGAGTCCAGGAGTTCGAGACCACTATAGGCAGCATAGCAAGACCTCATCTCTATAAAAACATCAAAAAATGTTCTGGGTGTGGCTAATGGTTAGCACATGCCTGCAGTTTGAGCAACTTGGGAGGCTAAGGTGAGATGATCACCTGATTCCAGGAGGTCGAGGCTGGGGTGAGTCATGATTGTGTCACTGCACTCCAGCCTAGGTAACAGAATGAGACCCCGACTCAATAATAAATAAATAAATAAATAAATTAGATATAAAACATATTTAGTAATCTGTTCATTCATTTAACAAATGTTTGGCAGGGGCCTACCATGCACCAAGTGCTGTGTCAAGCGGTAGGGATTAAGTGGCGAACAAGATAAACTCCATCCTGCTCTGGGGTTCACATGTAGGCAAAACAGACAATAACAAGTAAATCAATACAGTCATTGAAGATGTATGATTATTGTTCAGGACATGATCAAGGAAGAGGAGAGACTTACGATAGAGAAGGTGATCAGGGAAGGGCACTTTGAGCAAGTTTTCCCGATAAGAAGGAACCAGCCGTGTGAGAAACTGGGAGAGAGCGTTCCAGGCCAAAGGAGTCCCAAAGCATGTGAGAGCTTATCCTGTGGAGAATTGAGAGAAGCACAAGTGAATGAGCAGAGGTAGAAGTGGCTTTCTTCTATTAGCTTCCAGGAGACCACAGACTCCTGGCTTACTTCACACAGTACCCCTTCTCAGTCTCCTTTTGTGATGATTGCGAAGGGTACGGCTCCTTTCATGAAGAGATCGGAGTTCAGTGTTTTCTCAACCGTCACCTCACCCTGAGACGGTGGGTTGTCAGTCACTTTACTGATTTTGACCTGTGTTCTCTCATATGTAAAATGAAGAGGTTGGATGAGGTGATCTCAACCCTATATACCAGAATGCTGTTAGCATTAATTATTAGAAGATCACTGAATCCCCAAAGACATCATTCATTCATTCAACAAACAAAAACAATTGCATGCCTACACTGTACCAGACTCTGGGCCCAATCCATTCAGGATGGGGATGGGGCTGATAAAATAAAAATACATGGTCTAAATGCAATGAGGGTAAAGTCATATGAAGAAAAATAAAAGCAGAGTATGAGAGGGAGTGGTGAGAGGCTTGCTGTGTTAAGTATGGTGGTCGGGAAAGGTCTTCAAGGGAGGTGGCATTTGGGTACAGACTGACTTTACTTATAATTTACTTGTATCTCACATTTAAGTTGTTTATGGCAAATCTAGAATGTTTGAAATGTATCAGTATCCTTTCTGATTGATTTCTGTATTCATCTGGAAGCCAGTGTTCCCAAGAAGGCCATCTTTGAACTGGCCTTTCTACCTTTAAAATAAAGCATCTGCTGTTACTCAAATCTGGCAAGACATTTCATCAAACACTGGTTCTATAAAAATACTTCAGTTATTCCTCACATGTGAACCTCAGCCTTGTAGCAGAATGTGGAAATTGCAGAGAGAAAAGTAGAGATGTGCCTATTTGCCCCGAAGGCAGACTCTGAGTGACCCAAGTCAGGCCTTTCTCAATAAAAAGGGTCATGGGGAGGTTGCAGCCTGGCTGTAGTCCTGTGCGGGAAGTGCTGATGCTGTGATCACAGCCTCTCCTAACAGAGTAGAGTTAATCACTTACACGCCTACTGGGAAGTCAGAGGCTCCCTGCCTTCTGCGGCTCACTGCCAGTGCTCAGCCTGCCGCCTTCCCTGCTCCCTGCCGTGAATGGGCGTCAGGCAGGGGACTCACTGGGACTCTGTCCCCTCTATTCAAAGACTGGCTTTTCAGGAGGAGAGTCATTTAACCCCAGGGGAGGAGAGTTAATTCTTTTCTACCCAGGAAAACCTTATAATGAAGCCATACTGCCAAAGAGAAGGAAGAGAAGGAAGGAAAAAACAATGAGGATTAGGAGGAAAAGGCAGTCTTTCTGAGGAAAGACAACAATGCAGCCAAAATGAAAAGGAAACTTGATGTTCAGAGATGATGGGCTAGAGAATGTTTACATGTCCATGGCAAACTTTTCTAATTCAGTGTGATCTTAGTCTTTAGAACCTTTTAATTTAAGGAGGTAGTGAGTTACCTTTTTTGGGTTGAGCTCTGCAAGATAATGACTTTATGTTTACCCCAAAGGAACCCTTCCTTAGGACTTACTAGACCAGAGGTCCTGTGGCAGAAAGCCTAAAAAATCAGGACGCCAGTACTCTGGACTGGAACACACAATGTTAAGTTGTCACCTTGGGCCTGAATAGAAGTGCATCTGAACCCTTTGGTTGGCAAAAAGGTGTTTCTAGCAGGAGGAATTACACATTAAGTTCAAGAGAACCGTTCTTTCATTTAGTCCAGTGGAGAGGTATGTATCCCTGAAGTTTGAGAGCT
Organism: Cephalopachus bancanus; assembly: GCA_027257055.1. Lineage (NCBI taxonomy): Eukaryota > Metazoa > Chordata > Mammalia > Primates > Tarsiidae > Cephalopachus > Cephalopachus bancanus. The sequence continues at coordinate 5,920,372 of JAPVLO010000080.1, forward strand.
TCCACCTGAACTTCAGAACTTCGGTGTTCTCTCAGGTACAGAAGAAACTATCACAGGATTTAGAAATTTCCTAGGAAAGAGATTTAATCTTAGATGAGGAGCCAGTATTCCTTCACAAGTGAGATGTGAACCTGTGGTTCCTGGTGGTGGGGATGGTGATGGAGGAGAACAGTTAAGTACTGACAGTCTTGATCCTAAATTCTCCCTGGATGTTTCTGTTTTTAATTTAGGAGAATAAGTGACAACCAGAAAAAGGGGAGGGAGCAGTGAGGAGCAAATGATGTATTGATAAGATACAGCTGGTTGGAGGGGTTCCCAACCTCCAGGCCACATACCGTGGCCTCTCAGCAGGAGGTGCGTGGCAGGCAAAGAAGCGAAGCTTCATCTGTGTTTACAGCCTCTCCCTATTGCTCACATTACAATCTGAGCTTCACCACCTGTCGGATGAGTGGTAGCAGGAGATTCTCATAGGAGCATGAACCCTATTGCGAACTGTGTATGCAAGGGATCTAGCTTGCGCACTCCTTATGAGAATCTAACACCTAATGATCTGAGGTGGAGCTAAGGCAGTGATGCTAGTGCTGGGGAGCGGCTGCAAATACAGATTAACATTTACAGTGAGGTTTGACTGTACAGAGTCCATAATAAATCAAATGCTTGCAGACGCATAACAAAACCCTATCAATGAGTGGCAAGTGAGTTGATGTTCTTCAGTTGTACAGCTGTATCTGGCGGCAGTCAGGATCCAACACATATTTTAGTCCATGCATGGCCCACCCATTATTTTATTTACTACTTCTATCACACCTCTTTTTTTTAAATGGCAAGTTGTATATTTATTTCATTATATTTTACAATGTAATAATAATAGAAATAAAGTGCACTTTATTATGCACTTGAGTCGTCACGAAACCATCCTCCCCCACCCCCAACTCTCGGGTCCACGGAAAAATTGTCTTCTGCAAAACTGGTCCGTAATTCCAAAAAGGTTAGGGACCACTGCTCTACACTTTGGATGTATTTTGTCACATGTAGTTGGCAGCTACCCTGTTCATGGTCACCACATTGACAGTTGTGTGAAATGAGTATGAAACTGACTCTTCCCAGTGTGGGTATCATAGCCCATGATGTCAAACTGAGAATGGAAATATATGTTACGGGAAGTAATGGAAGAGTCCGTGTGGCTGTTCCCTCCCATGAACAGACACATACCCAGGGCACTCTCACTGAAAATGGGCATCGTCTGCCTTGTCTTAAGTGAATTTTCTTCCCTACATCCTGTGATTATGGCTCCTGTAATTTTGTTAGTCTTCATATTGAGTTTGTATTCTTATGCATTTCCTTAGCTCTTCATTTCCTCCCAAGGATCTTAACTGGTAATTTAGTTTGTTCATGGACAAAGTATGACAAAGCACCTCATCATGAAATGGCACTCCCTCCGCCCCCACATACGTGTGCTTATCCGAGCATGGGGAAATATAGCCAGCACTATCAGCCTTTGGAGACAAAGAACTTAGAACCTTAGAGTTTGGGGATGATCGGCCACTGTTTTTATTGTTATTACTTGCCTGTATAAGAGAAGTAGGATGATTCTGGCATTTGTAAAAGGAACCGAATCTAGACAAGTGGACAGCCTGTGGCCTTGAGCTTTCTCAAACACAGACCATTAGGAGAAGTTCTTTTCTGCATTGCCTTGGGCTTAGAGCAGGAGTCATGTTAGCCTGTACTGTACATCCAGACTTTTCTGTGTAGTACAACCAACTGGTCATGAGAAAGGTAGGCCATTGAGACCCAGGTGGCTGCAGTTCAGCACCGGGTTGGATGAGATTGCTGTTGCTTGACTCCTTGGAGTCTTTAATCCCTCCAGAAATAAATATTTTTTATTTCTTTTGTGTGACTGCCACTCACATCTTTTCTGAATTCTATTGAAAACGTGGGCCTGTAACAGCTCACAATGTGGAGAGGTTCTTAACCCTCAAAAATCATCTTTTCACAGAAGGCCAACATGAAATGACCCAATCTGACCAAATGTGTAAAGAGAACATGTGATTGCCTGAAAAACTGGGTATTCAGTGTTAATGACCTTGAGCCCAAACTCTGGCTCTTGGTCCATCAGGTCAGCATAATGGCCAACCTGACCTCACCATATCTAGAGACTTCCTCATAAACATGTTTGGGCATGGAGGCTCACACCTATAATCCCAATACTTTGGGAGCCCAAAGCAGGAGGATTGCTTGAGCCCAGGCATTCAAGACTAGCTTAGGCAACACAGCAGACCTCATCTCTACAAATAATCAATAAATTAGCTGGGTGTGGTGGTGTGCGCCTGTAGTCCCAGCTACTTGGGAGACTGAGATGGAAGGATCACCTGAGTCCAGGAGGTTGAGGCTGTGGTGAGCCATGATCCTGCCACTGCACTCCAACCTGGGTAATAGAGGGAGACACCATCTCAAAAAAAAAAAAAAAAGAGAGAGAGAGAGAGAGACGTCTTCATAATCAAACACTGCCACAGAAAGAAGGCAAGTAAGGTGCATTCACTTTTTCTTTTGTCTCCAGGTAGTTCATAACTAGACACTCTCTGAAGCTAAATCTATTCCAAGATGTACTGAGCCTGAATCCCATTTTAATGTTATCTATGTTTTTTCAACTATATTTCCCCCCCACAAACTTTGAAATATCTTACTAAAAGCAAATAAATAGTTTAGTCTACAGAGTCGTTTTTGTTTTGTTAAGGGTTTGGGTTTTGGGTGGTGGTGAAGGTGAGGGGAGCCAGGTAAAAGCATTTGTTTTTATGACTAGCATTTTTAAGATATATTTTTTTCTCAGTTCTTCTGGTGAAGAACAAGTTTTCCTGGGTGACACTAGAATGACCAGAGCTTTAAGAAGTTCCGGACAAATGCTCTTATGCCACCCTCACAAACTTTCCCATTTGTAGGTAGATGCAAAGAATGCAAGTGATTGGGGTTGGTTTCATAAAATGTGCGCAAAATAAGGAACTTGACCTAGATGAACTGCAAGATTTGCTCAATTAAAACCACCAGAAGGGCTGGGCACGGTGGCTCACGCTTATAATCCCATCACTTTGGGAGGCCGAGGTGAGAGGATTGCCTGAGCCCATGGGTTCAAGACCAGCCTGGGGCAACTTGGTGGGACCTCATCTCTACAATAAATCAAGAAAAATTACCTGGGTATGGTGGCATGTGCCTGTAGTTCCAGCTACTTGAAAGGCTGAGGTGGAAGTGTTGTCTGAGCCCAGAAGGTCAAGGCTGCAGTGGCTGTGAGCAGCGTGCCACCACACTCCAACCTGGGTGACAGAGTGAGACTCCAACTCAAAAAAATAAAAAATAAAACCACCAGTAATCAGGATATGTACATTAAAATGTCTTGAGAAAATCACAAAAATTTGAAACATAGATTTAATCTAACTATTTCCTTCTTATTATATCTATGGAGAAAAAGCAGAGTGGCTTTCTGGGGTAATTTAAAGATAGCTAGGGTCCTTTGAAGGTGACAAATATTGTTTTCCTTGAATTACTGCCAGACATGTCCCATACAGATTGAATATCCCTTATCCAAAAGGTTAGGGACCAGAATTGTTTTTGTTTTTAGGGGTTTTTTTTTTTGGAATATGCATATTCAGCATTCCTAATCTAAACATCCGAAATTCAAAATGTTTGAGTGAACATTCACGTTGGTACTCAAAAACCTTTGGATTTTGGAGCATTTTGGATTTTTGGATTAGGGATACTCAACCTGTATTTGCTTTATTATAAGCACCATATATTGGTTGCTTTTCACAATGTTGATTTTTAACACCTAAATGGCCCCTGGGGTTGATGTACATATAAGTAAGTGACGATTTAAATAAAGGCAGCAGCAGCTTATTGTTCAGCATGCTGTTGCTAAAGCCAAGAACCCTCAGGAGAAATGGTAGCACATCTTGGAGGCTAACATTAGAAATGATTAGTACTGGATAGCCGGGTGTGGTAGCACGTACCTATAGTTCCAGCTACTTGGAAGACTGAGACAGAAGGATCTCCTGAGTCCAGTAGGTTGAGGCTCCGATGGCCATGAGTGTTCCACTACACTCCAGTCTGGGCTACAGAATGAGACTCTAACTCAAAAAAAAAAAAAAAAAAATTTGTATTGGAAATGGTGCCACACCTGAGAAGACATTTACTCTGTGTACAAAGTTCTGTCTTCTGACACTCCTTCAATTAGAGTTGCATCATCTTTTTAAAATATGAATGAGAGGAAATAGAAAGTCGAAATGTTCCACATTTTATTTTTAAGGTGGTTGTTAAGTAATATATAACTGGTTTATGCCTAGTTGTATAAAAGGTACCCATTCTAAAGACATCACCTAGAACATACCTTTACCCTAATCACATTCTGCTTTGGGAGGCCTGGGGAAATACTGAAACTATATGGCCCTGCTAAAAAGATCTCTGTTCAGGCTACATAACCCATTTGAGAAAAAAAAACAAATAATAGACCATAAAAGGGTGAAAATCAGCAGCATTGTTGCCAAGTATAATAAGGGATGATCAGGAAGTCCTTCTGTTATAGCAAAAGCTATGTATTGAAATGAATTTTTATTAAATACATTATGAAATATTTCAACCATATTAAGGTTGATATAAAGAGAGGGTTAAGAGCATGGCGAGTTCTTGTTGTTTTAGTTTAAGTGCTCAGACCATAAAGTTATTTATATTGGTTCACGTACCTTCAATATTCAAGTCTACCTTTAAGAGAGATGTGAGACCCAGTTGTGAAAGGGATGTTTCCATTGTGAGATGGCAAAGATTTCAGGTTCCTAGTAATAATTGCTTTGAACCACTGTATAAATTATTAGACCACCAGGATTTTTTTGCATAATGTGTGAGATTATAATGTCAGTGATTATATTTTCTATTTCACATGTCTCCATGGATTTTATTTCTTACCTGCACCCCCAATGTGCAGTATAATTTTTATTATTGATTATACCAGTGGTGCCCAACAAAGAAAAGATTTAAGTGCCTACTTCACAGATCTTAGATGAGACCTGTATAGAGAAGATAAAAGATTCTCAGTGTGTTGGGATAGAATTGGGGCAAGGATTTCTCAGTGACTGAGGGCCTCTCTTTTCCTCTCATTCTTTTGCTGGGGTTGGATGGTCTAGGACTCTTACTCCTTAGAGGCCGTGCAGATCATGAGATCCCCCAGTCAGCTGCTGTGGCCATGTTTGTGGTCTTACAGGACATAAGCTTGATGAAGTAGTTTACTGGGGGCAATACCCACCCCAGATCAAAAGTGGGATAGTGGCTGTCACAGAGGAAACCAGTTGGTCCTAACCACAACAAACGAAATTCTTGACAAGCATTCTACCCCAGGGATGGGGGCTTGAAGTCCAAATCAGTGAACTCCCCATTCTGCTTAGGGATAATCTTGCACACAGCTTGGCAGGTCCAGGAATCCAGGGATAATGACCACCACCATGACACCACAGCTTGCTGGAGGAGTAATTGTGACCTTTGGGAAGCAGTGATGGCATGGATTGTGGTCTTAGATTCTTCCATATTACCAAAGTCATCATGGATGACTTCGACCAGGAGGACCAAGCACTTCGTATGCAGGTGGCATTGCTGATGCTCTAAAAGGAGTTGGCATCCTCACAGTTCTCTCACATTCTAAGCATAGTGGCATCAGCACAGACAGTCAGAATGATAACCCTTGGCTCCACCTTACACGCCAACACTAGCCTCATCTAGGATGGTAAAGATTGCAGTGGGCTCTGTGATGTGGCCAGAATCACATCACTCCCATTTGATGCTGGGGGCATCTTGCTCCTGAAAAATGGAGGTAGGATTTCCATTGACTGTCCTTACTGTTCTCAGCCTTGATTGATAATACCACCGAGCTTGCCCTGGGGTAGAATCATTTCTGAAAATATAGTCCATGTTATTGAGGTGATAGAAGGAGTCACTGATGGTCACAGATGCCACTTTGGAAGCAGCCCAGTAATAGGCACCCCAAACAGGCAAATCCATTTCACGTAACACTTACCATCATGACGGGAGTGAATGGCTGGCACCGCACAGGAAGGTGAGGTTCTGTTGAGCGGGGAGGAGCTGAGGGTGCTGCATGGGTTTTAAACATGAAAATGAAAGTAACACATTTCAGGCGAGGTCCAGGGAGCAAGGCTGGATAGCCAGAGTTACAAATTGTTTAAATCTATTTGGTTCCTGAATTTCAGATAGCAAGTAGCATGCGTTTTGATCACTAATAATGTATCCAAAAGTTTATGTGAATCTATTCAACTTCAGATTTGGATAGTCAGGGATATTTATATTTTGCATGACTGACTATGCGTGCATGCATTTATTCATTAGAATAAGGCTTATTGCAGGGACTGAGAGATAAAAACAAGCATAGTCTAAACTGGAGGCCGTCATATCAAGATGAGTGGGTATACATAACTGCATAGTTGTAGAAGAACAACCATGATTTCCAAAGTGCCTAGTATGTAAGTTGTGCTTATCTTTTAAGTTTAAATGTGTACAACTTGGATTGAATGTACATCTAATCCTTGAACAACACAAGTTTGAACTGTGTGAGTTTGCTCATATGCAGGTTTTAAAAAATAAATATGTTGGAAACATTTTTGAAAGTTTGCAATAATTTGAAACCCTTACTGATGAACCATGTAGCCTGGAAATATTGAAAAAATTAAGAAAGATTATGTATGTCATGAATACATAAAATGTATGTATATACTACTTATTTTATCGTAAAATATGCACATATCTGTTATAAAAAGGTAAAATTTATCAAAAATGTATCTACTCACCAGTGTGTACCTGACACCATTCACAGTCAAGAGAAATGTAAGCAAATGTAAAGATGCTGTATTAAATCATAGCTACATAAAATTAACTGTAGCACATGCTATACTACTATCATAATTGCATGGTCACCTCCTGTTGCTGTCACAGTGAGCTCAAATGTTGCAACTTAAATGCCATGTGACACTGACCATCTCGGCATGAGCAGTTTATCTCCAGTAAATTGTGTATCACAGTAAAACGTGATCTCTCATGGTTCTGGTATATTTTTCATCATGTCTCAAGCAATGCCATTAACCTTGAATAACACCATGGGACTTACACAAAGTGCCACTTAGTGATGTTGGCAGTGTTCCCGAAAAGCAGAGAAAAGTGATGACATTACAGAAAAAATGTTGAACAGCTTGATCATACCACAGATTGAGGTCTGCTACTGGGGCTGCCGCCATCTCAGACAGACAATTCATCGTGTAAAAAGATGGTGTAAACTTATGGTATCAGTACTTAAATAGATTTTTTCTTCCTTGTTTTCTTTTTAGTAACATTTTTCTTTAGCTTACTTTATTGCAAGAATACAGTATATAATACACTGGGGGGGGAGTTGTTTGTTTTTTGAGTTGTAGTCTCATTGTCACCCAGGTTGGAATACAGTGACATGCTCACAGCCACTGCTCAACCTGCTGGGCTCAGGTGATCCTTTCGCCTCAGCCTTCCAAGTAGCTAGAACTACAGGCGCACACCACTATGCCCAGCTAATATTCTGATTTATTGTAGAGGCAAGGTCTCACCAAGTTGCCCAGGCTAGTCTTGAACTCCTGAGCTCAGGCATTCCTCTCACCTCAGCCTCCCCCAAAGTGCTGGGATTGCAGGCATGAGCTACTGCGCCTGGCTCAGTATATGTGTTAATCGACTGTTTATGCTATTAGTAAGTCTTCTGGGTAACAGTATGCTATTAGTTTGGGGAAAGTCAAAAGTTATACATGAATTTTTGACTGTATGAGAGGTCAGCATCCCTAACCCCAGTTTTTCAAAATACATATACAAAATGTATTATAAAATTTATACAAAATATATTACAGATATACACAAAAGTTTTTCAAAATATATTACAAAATACAACTAGCAATCAGACCATGATTTCACAAATGTTTAAAAGGAAGCAAGCCAATTTGGAGACCAATGTTAAGGACATAATAACATGATGGTTCATGAATGTGGCAGAATCTGGAAGGTGGTGTGTGAATGAATGTGCTTGAGAAATGCTTGGGCAGAGTGATCTGGAAGCACAGAGGAAACCTCCAAACCCAGCTTGGTGGGAGGCCCACAGAAAGTGTCCCAGTGGAGATTCACACATATTCCACTTAAAACTACACTGACTCAGTCTTGAAAATATTAAGGAGCTTCTCTTGCCCCATAAAAAGCAAGATGATGCTTGGCAAGTTGGTAAAGGTGATCGGTGTAGAATTCAGCTCTTGACTCAGGTTGCTTGAGATGATTTTCCTGAGATTGTTGGAATTTATAATCTGTGAAAAAGTCCTGCTGCAGGTTTCACTGTTTTTGATGCAAGTAAAAGAAGAGTCTTGAATTCACAGCCAAGACTGAAGATAGACTACCCTCCCAGACTGAAAATTTTGAGACTACATTTAAGAATTGTGGTAGCATACTTAGAAATATGAATTGTTTGTGGTTTTAAACAGATGAGAAAGTTGTACCTGGCATATGACTAACATGTCTGGCATTGTTGCTGTTGGGTTTATAAAGATTAAGATTTTGATCTTTTAATATTATTGCATGGCCTTTCTAAGTTCAGCAGGACTGGCAATTAAAATACTTAGAAATGTAAGGGAGGAGTCTAATAATAAAGAGTTTTCTAAGCAATGGCTATGTTGTTATTCGAAGCAAATTTTTTCTGTCTTTGCACAAAACCTCAAACAGAACAAAAGGTATATTATGCAAACGAAGTCTCCTGCCCACCCCAGACGTTAGTTTTAACCGTCAGTGGATCTACCATCCTGTTTCCCATGTGTCTACATGCATGTTTATGTAAATACATTTTTTTAAATTATGAGAAAAATATGCTCTTACAGCCTCTTGCTTTTTCATGTAGCATTATATCTTATAATTTTTTAACAACTGCATAACTTATTTAACCAGTGTTGTGCTATGAACATTTAGAGTTGCTTCCAGATTTTTGCTGTTGGTTGATTGTTTAAAGAAAAGCAAACTTATGCATGATTTTAGTTTTTGTATGTGTTTTACATTTCCTAGGACAGAAGACATCAATTCCCTCAATGAAAATCATTTTGGATGTGGTGTACATCCAATGGTGACCAAAGGGACACTGGTCCCAATCTTTTGGACTATTCACTGGTGGGATGGTGGGGTTAAACATTTGGCAATTTTCTCACCAGATGTGACATCTTAATCTCTCGGCCCCAAGGGCAGTCTGTGTCCCTTATTGAGCTCCAGATGGAGCTGAAGGATTAAGATAATAGAACTTGTGTTCTTTAAGGATAGATTTCTGTTCGTATGTATTATATGTGATCCCTCATTTGACTTAGAGGCAGCAATAAGTTTGTTAGATGCTAGATGGGGTGGTGTGGTGAAAAGATGATAAAATATGGAATCAGAAAACCAAATTCAAGTCCAGCTCTTCTACACTGGTATCATTATCGTTGGCAAGATACTCATCTTGTCTATGCATCAATTTCCTCATCTAAATTGGGATGATGTGAACATTAAAATAAATATAACGTCTGTGAAATATAACGTCTTAAAAAATCATTGCACAAATGTTAGTTATTATTTAATCTAGCTCCTTCCTCACAATGAAAATGAGGCTCCAGTGATTTAGACTGACTTTCTTACATGCATACATCTGTGACTCAAATTATCAATCTTTGTACTCTTAGTGTTAGTCTTCAAAAGTTTTAGCAACAAATCTGAGATTGGGGGAAAAAATGGAGGCTCAGAAAAACAAGAAAATGTTGTAACTTAATTGTTTTATTTTTCTCACCTGTTATTTCTGCTTTAGTTATTTTAGGTCCATTTTTACAGATCTTGGACCAGTTTTCTGTTAAGACTAGTTTTCTGGTTGTCTTTTTTGCTCTGTAGTTTCTTTGTTTTGGTGATTCTGGCATGAGTTCAATTTTATCAGTTTGAAATTAAAATTGATACTCCCAATGATTGATATGTGTGTGTGTGTGTGTGTGTGTGTGTGTGTGTGTGTGTGTGTGTGTGTGTGTGAGAGAGAGAGAGAGAGAGAGAGAGAGAGAGAAATATATGTTCTGAATTTAAAAATAAATAAACATAATGCCAGAAGTATGAGTGGACATTCACCAGTTGAAAACAACTTTTCACACTGCTTGGTAAGCAGTAGCCTCTAGAATGTTCCCAAATAACCATCACAAAGAGTTGCTTTTAATTCACTCCCTGAAGCCAAATAAGAGATCACAGAGCAGTTTGTACTCCAGGGAGGGCGGGGGTAAAAAAGGCTGAACACTGAGTAAACAAAACACAGTCCAATGCAGTCAGTCTCTTTTTTTGTAAAACTGTTGATTTGAAAATCTTCTACAATGTCCCCAATGTAAAGAAGGGATGAATGTTTGGGATGATAGATGTCCTGGATTTGATCATTATATATTGTATGCATGCATCAAAATATCACACATACCCCCTAAACATGTACAACTAATATATATTAACTTAAAAATTAGTGTAATTGTAACCATACATAATATATTATTGATGACAGCAATATTAATAAATATGATGTACCTTTTCAAAAAGCCTCTTCAGTTAAAAATTGCTCTTAAGCCGGGTACCATGGCTCACGCCTATAATCCCAGCACTTTGGAAGGTAGAGGCGAGAGGATTGCCTGAGCCCATAGGTTTGAGACCAGCCTGGACAACTTGGCAAAACCTTGTCTCTACAATAAGTCAAAAAATTAGCCAGGCATGGTGGCATGCACCTGTAGTTCCAGCTACTTGGAAGGCTGAGGTAGAAGGATCACCTTAGCCCAGCAGCTGGAGGCTGTAATGGCCATGAGCATGCCACTGCACTCCAGCCTGGGTGACAGTGAGGCTCCTACTCAAAAAAAGAAAAAAATAAAAGAAGAGAAAAGGGAGAAAAAGAAAAAAGAAAAACAAAAAAGAGAAGAAAAAAAGAAGAAAAATTGCTTTTAAAATGAATCCCATACTTAGTGTTTTGAGGAGGTGAATTTTCAGCAGCTCTGTGGTGTGCATGCTTCCCTCTTCAGTGCCCTGTAGGGTGGCAGAATTGGACAGCACTTTTGAAGAAAAGACTATTACTAGTCCCAATAGCTTGCTTCTATTGGAATCAATATTTGAAGGCATTGTCAATAACATTTTGGAACAAGGGACTTCAAGGACACGTAGAAGAGATATGTCAGGCCGGGTGCAGTGGCTCATGCCTATAATCCCAGCACTTTGGGAGGCTGAGGTGAGAGGATTGCCTGAACTCATAGGTTCAAGACCAGCCTGGGCAACTTGGTGAGACCTCATCTCTACAGTAGATCAAAAAGTAGCTGGGCGTGGTGGCGCATGCCTGTAGTTCCAGCTACTTAGAATACTGAGGTAGAAGAATCACCTGAGTCCAGCAGATTGAGGCTGTGATGGCCATGAGTGTGCCACTGCACTCCTGCCTGGGTGACAGAGTAAGACTCCAATACACACACATACACACACACACACGCACACACTCCTCTCTCTCTCTCTCTCTCTCTCTCTCTCTCTCTCTCTCTCTCTCACAGAAGAGATACATCAGGACCCATCTTGATGTCTAGTTTCTCTTTGATGTCTAGTTTCTCTTTGTTTTTTAAATCAAGATGTAATTTACATATCATGATAGTTACCCTTTCAAAGTTACAACTCAGTATATTCATGAAGATGCACAACCATCACCACTAACTTCAGAACATTTTTATTCCCCTCAAGAAACCCTGTATCATGAGCACCCACTCCCTCTTCTCCCAATCCTAGGCAACCACTAATCTACTTTCTATCTCTAGATTTACCTACTCTGAAGATTTCAAGTAAGCAGAATCATATAATGTGTGTCCTTTTACGACTGACTTCTTTCACTCCGCATATTATTTTCAAGGTTCATCCATGTTGTAGCATATATGTGTACTTCATTCCTTTTTATGGGCAAATACTACTCCATGGCAAGGATATACCACATTTTGCTTATCCATCTATCAATTGATAGACATTTGAGTTGTTTAGACTTTTTGACTACTGAGAAGAAATGATGCCAAGAATGTTCATGTACAAGTTTCTGTGAGGCCATGTGTTCTCTGTTCTCTTGGGAATATACCTAGGAGTAGAGTGATTGCGTATCTGGTGTCTCTTTATCCAAGTCATCATACTAGTAGCCTGAGAATAAAGGGAATGAGCTTAATCTGGATGGATTAAAAAACAGGATGGGTGTGTACTAGTAGAGAGGCTATAGCCTTTGGGTTACATCTCATTGTTCTCTTGTCTATAACAGTTAATGACATAACCAATTCTTGACTTCTTTGAAATAAAACCATGGATAGATTATAAACCCCAGTGGTTTACAGTGTTTCTACTCCATGAGACCTGAGGGGCAATCACACACTCCTATTAGTTAACAGCGTACAGTGTGGGTCATGATTTCCCTGTGGTGGAGAGGGCTGTGGGTATAGACTGGAGAAGGGAGAAAGATGTCAGAGTTTATCAAAAAACTTTTGAATGTATGAGGGGAGTGGTGTAATTTGAAAAGAGCCTCTCGGTGCTCCCTTCATCCTGCAGGGGACTTAGCTCTTATTATGATCGCAGTGGAGCCTTCACTCTGATGGGATGAGGGTGCTTTGTGGGGAGGAGGACAGATGGGGGGGCAGCCAGCCAGCAGCAGAGTACAGGAAGATGAGAGTGTGACTTTGTTTTTAGAAACCCTATGGCTGGCTTAATAGAAATAATGTTATTTCAAAGGATCTTCTGTTTTTGAAACTACTGACATTTTATTTATGCTAGTGTAAAAAGTAAAGCCCTGCTAATTGGAGATGCGCTAGCCACAGGACAGTGTCATTTTAGGTTTTTCTAACCAGAAAGGGCCATTCTACTATAAGAAAATGCATTGTTTTCTCTGCCATCCCCACAGGAGCCCAGCCATCCTAAGCAGACTCTATGTTGGAAGTTCTTCCACACAGTGGAGACAAGTCTCATATTGACAGAATGGGTTCACTGGAAAAGCCTGGGATGAACAGTAGGCTACCCATTGGTCCAGATTTTCTTTCTTTCTACCTATATATTGTATGCGTCCTGCAATTAGAGCAGAAGTAAGAAAACAGGCTAATTCCTCTTCAGGAAAACATATCCGATCTCCGTGCCATCCCTTGGCACCACGTAGGGGGACCCAGCCAGTTTGCTAAGGCGTTAATGATCTATAATTGCTTCCTGTGTTGCCTCTTCATTGATTTTCACTTTTATGTACAGACCTTTGGGGCCTCAGCCCAAAGGCGCATGATGGATGATGGAATTTAATTGGGTCCCTTTAGGTAGGAGGGCCCTTCAACAATGCAGAGAAAAATCCTCCATTTAGGGCAAGCCATATCGAGTTAATCATTATACTCTTTTAACTGAGAGTGACATGGAGAAATAGTTCTCTTCTGCCATAGTAATTTTTTTGAAATGGACTTTTATTTTTTAGAGCAACTTTCACTTCACAGCAAAGTTGAGCACAAAGCACACAGTTCTCATATGCTCTCTCCCCACCCCCCACACGCAACCGCCCTCACTACCAAAATTTCCCACCAGAGTGGCACATTTGTTATAATCAATGACCCTATGTTCACACATCATTGTCACCCAAAGTACATAGAGTACACTAGGGTTTTCTCTTTGTTGTATGTTTGTGGGTTTTGGCAAATGTATAATGACATGTATCTACCATTATAGTATCACACAGAATAGTTTCACTGCCTAAAAATTCTCTGTGCTCTGCCTGTGTTTCTCCTTCCCCCCAACTCCTGGCAGCAACTGGACTTTGCACTATCTCTGTGGCCTTGCCTTTTCCAGAATATAATATAGTTGGAACATACTGCATTTAGTCTTTTTAGGTTTTCTTCTTTTACCAAGTAAGACGTGTTTATATTTCCTCCATGTCTTTTCATGATTTGACAGCTCATTTCCTTCTAGCATCAAGTAACATTCCATTGTCTGGGTAAATCACAGTTTATTTATCCATTACCTACTGAAGGACATCTTGGTTGTTTCCAAGTTTTAACAACTGTGAATTAAACTGCTATACACATCCATGTGCAGGTTTTGTGTGTGTGTGGACACAAGTTTTTCAATTTACTTGGATAAACACCAAAAGTGTGATTGCTGGATCATGTGGTAAGAGTGTGTTTGGTTTTGTAAGAAACTGCCAAACCGTCTTCTAAAGTGACTGTACCGTTTTGCATTCCCAGTAGCAATGAATGAGAGTTCCTATCGTTCCACATCCTTGTCAGCACTTTGTCTTATCAGTGTTTTGGTTAGCCATGCTAGTAGGTATATAGTGCTTTTTCTGACTTGTTTTAAGTTGCAATTCCTCAATGACATATGATGTTGAATAGCCATAGTAATATTTTTAAATCTTAGACCAAATTTTTAAATTCTGTCAGACCTAGTACCTCTTTTTTTTTAAAGCATGATGCTGATGATTTATTGGACCAATAAATTACGATAAACATACTTTTTGCTAATGTTTCAATTGATATTCTCTTTGAGAACAAAGATCTTGTCTGTCTTGTTCTCCATGGTGTTCCCTAAACGAGCACATTGTCTGGTCCGTATAGTTCACTCACTACATATTATGAATGTAGTGGGTTGACTGGCAACCTCTAAAAAATTTGCCCACATTTTAATCCTTGGAACCTGTGAACATTATTTGTTTTGGGAAAAGTTTGCTTATAGGTATAATTAAGTTAAGGATCTTGAGCTGAGATGATCCTGGACTATCTGAGTGGGCCAGTCCAATGGCAAGCATCCTTATAAGAGAAAGGCACAGGGAGAGATAAGAAAAACAGAAGAGGAGGAGATAGGAGAGGAGGAAGCAATGTGACCACACAGGCAGAGGCTGCGGTGTTGTGGCTGCAATTCAAGAAGTGCCTATAGCCACTGGAAACTGGAAGAGACAAAGAAAGGACTCTGCCCCAAAACCTTCAGAACGAGTGTGGCCCTGCAGACCCCTTGATTTCAGACTTCTGACCTCTAAGCTCTAGGTATCCACTCATCTATTTTCAATCTCTATGAAATTGCTTTTTTAAAATTGCAATTGAATTTTTAAAAATAAATTGAATCATATAATGTGTGGTCTTTTGTGCCTGGCTTCCTAAACTTAGCCTAATAGCGCCTCCTTTTATATTCTAAATATATTGTAATACTCCTTTTACTTTCATGAAATAAAATTCACAGATTATATGGCCTATGTATGCATATCTTATTTGTACAAAATAGCCTGCCTTATAATAAAAATAACTCTTAAAATATATAAATGCTGGGGCGTGGTCTTCACTAGACAATTCCATAGGGCAGCAGGATTCCTGACCCTGCTTTACTGTTTATAAGGCGGTGTCACCGTGAGAGTGCCAACAACAGTGACTAGGACGCTTGTGAAGAGTCAGAGTCTCAGTACATAAAGCAGCATTTCCATTGGTGACCTGATTTCCCCCAAATGGTGAACAGCTCTTGATAAAGTTTCAAATAAACCAAAGTTCAGTCTTCCCTCCATTTGCATGATGGTCATAGTCTTGGAAACTCCAGGGTATGTTCACACCTTGCAAGAAAATATTTAGTGTTTACTTATAAAACAGTGAGGCTCTCAGAGGATTACAAATGGGTTTTTCACCTACATGAATGTCTGGCAGAGTACTCAAGAGTCAAGTTAGACACAAAAACAGTGTTCATAGAGTTCCTGTGCATTGAAAGGCGGGTAGCATCCCCGGCCTCCTCCCGCTAAATGCCAATGGTGCTGGCAATCACTGAGCTAACCAAGAATGCTCCCCAAGAGAGTACCCTTCCCTGCTGAAGACCAGGGCCTCAGCTCTTCTCAGTTTAAGAAGCACTTCCCCATGCCTGACCACCTCAGGTCTATATTCCATCAATTTATTTTTCTGTCTAATTTGTGTAATTTCTTCCTATTTGTCATTCTCCCTACACTTATCAACCTGTTAAAAAAAAAAAAGATGGGTGTGGTGGCTCATGCTTGTAATTCCAGCACTTTGGGAAGCTGAGGGGGGTGGATTACTTGAGTCCAGGAGTTCAAGACCAGCCTAAGCAGTATAGCAAGTCTTCATCTCTACAAAAAATAAATAAATTAACTGGGCGTGGTACTGCGTACCTGTAGTCCCAGGTACTCAGGAAGTTGAAGCAGGAAGATTGCTTAAGCCCTAGAGTTTGAGACTCTGGTAAGCCATGTTCATGCCACTGTACTCCAGCCTGGGCAATAGAGTGAGATCCAGACTCAAAAGAATTTTTTAAAAGGCCAGGCATGGTGGCTCATGCCTGTAATCCCAGCACTTCGTGAGGCCAAGGCAGGAGGGTTGCTTGAGCCCAGGAGTTCAAAGTTAGCCTGAGTAACATAGTGGGATATTGACTCTACAAAATTCAAAAAATTAGCTAGGCATGGTAGCATGTGCTTGTAGTCCCAGCTACTTGGGAGGCTGAGGAGGAAGAATTACCTGAGCATGGGAGGTTAAGGCTGTGGTGAACTGGGATTGTGCCACTGCACTTCAGCCTGAGCAAGAGTGAGATCCTGCCAAGGAAAGAAAATATTTTTCAAATCTCTCTTCTGCTCCATTCCTGCTAACCTACAGCATGCCTTTCTCTCTCACCTGGATTTTGCAATATTCTCTTAACTTATCTCCTTCCTTCAAGCCCTGATGTCCTAATCCCCATTGTACCCTTGGATCTATCAGATACACAGATCAGGTCAGTCCAGCCCTCTGTCCATAATATCCAAGTAGACCAAAGATCTTCCCTACAACATAGTGTCTCATCACCAGGTCTGCCCCAGACATGTTTCTCACATTTCAGAAAAACTTTGAACCACCTTACGAGATATGATTGGCAAACAATAAACTGTATGTATCTTGGAGCTTTATTGAGGTATAATTCATGTGCAATTCACTCATTTCAAACGTATAGTTGGTAATTTTTAGTGTGTTCACAAAGTTGACCCATTTTGGCACATGTACCTATCCCTGAAATTATTACCACAATCAAGATAATATTTATCACCCTCAAAAGTCTTCTTATAGCCATTTATAATTTCTTCTCACCTCCCTAGCAACTGCTTATCTGTCTTCTGTCACTAAAATGTAGATTACATTTTCAAGAATTTTTTTTTCTTTTTGAGTAGGAGTCTCACTCTGTCACCCATGCTGGAGTACAGTGGCATGCTCATGGCCACTGCAGCCTTGACCTGCTGGGCTCAGGCAATCCTTCCACCTCAGCCTTCCAAGTTCCTGGAACTACAGGCATGCGCCATCATAGCCAGCTAATATTTTGATCTGTTGTAGAGAGGAGGTCTCGCCATGTTGCCCAGGCTGATCTTGAACCCATGTACTCTGGCAATCCTCTTGCCTCCACCTCCCAAAGTGCTGGAATTACAGGCGTGAGCCACCACACCTGGCTTCAAGAATTTTACATAAACAATTAATTTAATATGTACTGTTTATCTTGTGATTTCTCTTAGTCTGGCTTTATTCAACATAATCATTTTGAGGTTCATCCATGTTGAAAGCATACTTTTTAGAAACTACCAGACTGTTTTTCAAGATGGTTGTACCATTTTGTGTTTCTTTCAGTGGCTATGAGAGTTCCAAGTGCTCCACATCCTCAACGGCATCCAATAGGGTCAGTCTTGTTAGTCTTAGCCATTCTAGTAGATGTGTAGTGGTGTGCCTCCTAGTTTAAAGTCTGGGAGTCCTAACCTCCAGGTAGTTCCCGCAACATACCTGTTAATATCATTTCTCCAAACCATTGCTTCTGCTGTTCTTGCAACCTGGATGCCTCTGTACCCATTCCTCATCTTAGTTGAACCATCTTCCTTTAACATTCAGTGTCCTTGGCCTTCTAAGTTGAACCAGTGTGGTGTGTGAGTGTGTGTGTGTGTGTGTGTGCGTGCGTGCGTGCGTGTGTGTGTGTGTGTGTGTGTGCGTGTGTGCGTGTGTGTGTGTGAATATTTATATTTTTTCCTGTGGATGCATTTTAGAATTATGTGGATACTTTGTAACCCTTTTTGCATTATGATGAAATCCTCTGTTTATGTTACTGTTTTCCCTATTCAGGGATGGGGACCTGATACAAGGCTTGGCACGTCATAGGTTCGTTGTCTTGAATGGCAATGGCAGAGACAGGATTCAATATTCTAAGGGTGGTGCTCCTCTAGGATTTGAAAATGTAGTTCTATTTTCTCTTGTTTAAAGAGCGCTGTGATTGCAGTCCTTGTTTGAAATTTATAAATCAGAAACTGTGTAGGTATTGTAATATTTTTAAATGAAAAGAACAATCATCTTCATTCTTTAAAACACCCTTCAAACGTAGAAGTCGAAATATAAATAAAGTCAAAGGAACTCATGATCTTAGCAAAGAAATTAAACTTTATCTGAATGAGTTACCCACCTGGTCTTCACTTTATGATCTTAAGGTTTCCTGTCTCTGAGGATTTTAAATATTTTTGAGTGAATTAGAATTAGCCATTATGCCTGTAATATTTTTCTTAAGTGGGTGGGTGAGGAAGGTGCAAGGCTGAGAAATTTATTTTAAGCAGCTTCTGAGAAATTCTCAGTAGTCAATAATATCTGCAAGTATTTCAACTCCCCAGATAATAGTCAGTTCGATGTGGTTTTTACAGGTTCACAGGAGGGAGACAGAAACATAAAAAGAGTGAGCTGGTTTCCAGGAGAGAAGTTCCTGGTAATAAGGGGATGGTAAGGAGATTGAGTTTCAAAGTCCGATTAGAAATTGTGGCTATGGAATTTGAAGTAATTGTCACTGAGGCTTTGTAGCCTGTAGATCTGGCCTGCTGTGCACAGGCAGTGGGTCTTGATTTTTAACCCAGAGCAAAGTGGCAGTGGAATACAAAAACATATGCAGCGCCTTCTAGGGGATACTGGGGTTGCTGGAATAATGCTCAGAATTAACCAGCAACTAAAAGTTAAGAGAAAGCACCAGAATGTGGGAACTCCTAAAGCAGCAGACCAGCTGACTTATGAAGGTGATTTTTAAATAGTCCTTTATAGTGGGATTTGTTCCAAAGCAAGGTAGCATCATCATCACAAGCTAAATAAAATCAACTAAAGCCCATGACAGGATCTGTCTAAGAATACCACACAGAGCAGTGCTTCTCAAATTCTCCTGTGCACACAAATCACTGGGTGCTCTTGTGAAAATTGAGACACTAATTCAGTAGGTCTAGGGAGGACCCTGAGACTCTGCATTTTAAAACAGTCCCGAGTGGGAGTGGTGTTGCCAGTCTTTGGACCATACTTTTGAGTTGCAAAGGCAGATACCCAAGTAACTGTGTTGCTCTTTCTGCTTTCATAATAGATCATGAAATTGTCCTGTAAACATCTTTGACAAAATAAATAAGTTCGTTGTTAATGGTCCTGTCATTTTTGGAGGATATAGACATCAAATTCTGATTTCTATTTTAGTGTTTTTTTTTAAAGGGGGGGGTGGAGATTTCTTCATGAAAAAAATCATTTGAAAAAACTTCATATTGAGTTGTCTTTATTTTAGGATTGAAAATATCCATGCCATGTATTTAACTGATTACAGAATGAATTTAACTTAAATCCAGTATATCGCTTATATACAATAGTGGCATTCAAAAAATGTCTAATTAGATTTTCCATAAGAACAATCACTTCTGTGGTTAAAATTTGAAAACACGCACTGCCTGGCATAAATATTAGATTATCTTTAGCTCAGGACCATCCCGGGTTTGGGGTTAGCATCGTATGGTGATTTAAAGCATAGACTCTGAAGCCAGATTTCCTGGCTTCTAATCCTGGTTCTGCCAATGACTGACTGTGTACCTTGAACAAGTGGGCAGTAGTTTACTCATCAATTAAATGGGTCTGCATTCTACAGGTGTTATTGGATCAAGTGAGTTAATATCTGTAAAGATCCTAGAACAGTGCCCAGCACGTTTATGAGCTATGTGTTTGTTAAATATATGATTAAAATAAACAATATATTCATTCATGTCATATCTTATTTGCTCAGTGGTCCTGTGGGACCTAGAAAGCCTGTTATCTTTTTACCTGCTAAGATATCCAACAAGACTTTCCCATTAAGTATCTGGTCAAAGAGAAAGGCAACAAACTTTTCAGCTAACAAACTAGGAATCCCAAAATAAATCCGTGATATTTAGAAATACATTCATTTTCCTTATTTGGTTAGATTTATGTCATTCCTTTGGTTTTGCAGTTGGTGATGTATATTGGCCAGGTGGCTAAGGATATCTTGAAGTGGCCCCGTCCCTCTTCCCCTCCCGTCGTGAGACTTGAAAAGAGAGTGATTGCTGAATATGGAATGCCATCCACCCACGCCATGGCGGCCACCGCCATTGCCGCCACACTCCTCATCTCTACTGTGGACAGATACCAGGTAAGGCGGCCTTATCTTCCTCCCTTCTGGGTCCTAGGCCACCCATCTACTGAGGCAGCAAATAGAGGTTGCACTTCAGAATTTTCTCATAAAGCTGCTTTGAAGGGACCTCAGGTTTATGCAACAAAGACGTAAGAGGAGCTGAAACCTATTAAACTATTTCTGTCAATCAACTTATAAATAAAGTGACCATATAATTTAGCATCCAAATCAAGTTATGCCTGAGAGTGAACATGGTACCGTTAATAATGGCACCAGGACAGCTAGCTAGCATGAGCTGTCCCCGGTGACCAGCGAGTATCGTCACCCTAAGCTGCTTGACGAGACAGCACTTGAATCAGTGCTCTCATCCTCTCTCTGCAACAGACGCAAAGAGTTTATGGTCCTAATAAATGATCCCCCAGGGCTGAGATGCTTCCACTAAATTTCTCTGCCAGACTCCCCAGGGCCCGAGGCAACAAAGAGTCTATGCCGCATTAGCCTCCAAGAATGCCTTGGTCCCTGGCTAGGGCTCAACCACTACAAACGACAGCTCCAAGTTTTCCAGAACTGTCTAAATGGCAGGAGATTCATAAATGTTGAAAACAGAAGAATGTTACTTAATATCTGCTTAACTGTCAATTATAGTAAGACTTTTACAAAGTTATGTTATCGCTGCAAGGAAAGGGTCTCTTCTCCTTTTTTGAGATCTGTTGCTTTAATTTTGTCTTTACTTTCATAAAATATATGTTTTACCTGTTGGAAGTTTTAGATTTCATTAAATCTAGCAGTCTTGGAGATCAATGGAGGTATTGTTTTGCGCAGGGGCATTCCTGTTTGAAGTTGTGCTGAAACAGGGATGTCAGCCTGATGTGGTGGAAAAGGTCAGGACTAGTGTAGAGTCCTAGCTCTACCTGGTCACCTGGGTTTAGACCTCCATTTCCTGTATAAGAAAGGGACAGTTACAAGGAATATATGTGACTAGATATAATCTTTTTTTTTTTTTTAATTGGGGTCTCACTGTGGTCCCCAGACTGGAGTGCAGTGGCATGATCACAGCTTACCACAGCCTCAACTTTCCAGGCTCAGGAGATCCTTCTGCCTCAGCCTTCTGAGTAGCTGGGACTACAGGAGCACACCACCATGAATGGCTAATTTTTTTACTTTTGTAGAGACAAGGTCTCACCATGTTGCCTAGGCTGGTCTCAAATGCCTGAGCTCAAGCAATTCTCCCGTCTTGGCCTTCCAAATTGCTGGGATTACAGGCATGAACTATCATGCATAACCCCTATTTTATTTTTAATAATCACAGTATTGAGCTATTTGGGTTGTTTGTTCAGAAATAACTCTAAATATTAGTTTTTTTAATATGAATATGTGTCGAGGCTAATGCCCAAATTCTAATTTCTGGTTACATTAACGCATCAATTTTAACACCTTTTGATTAAAATCTGAGGCTCAGTTAGTGATGACCCTTAGGAAAAGACATGCAACCGGAAGTTGCTCTTGTATGTTTACTTGGGAAAGAACACTCTAGACTTGGGCTCGGAAGGTGTGTCTTCTGGTTCTGCCACTTCCTGGCTGTGTGACCTCAGGCAGATCATTTCACCTCTCCAAGCCCCAACTTCTGTTGTGAGGATCAGATGGGATGATTGACAGGAAAGTATCTTTGTGATCAAGTTTCTTACTAATGTAATCTATTGTCATGGTTAAGGGCTTCCTCGTTTGTAAAATGGGGCTAATAATAGAGCCTGCTTCATGGGGTCATGTGAAGATGAAATGAGATAAAAGCATAAGGTGCTTTGCATAATGTAGGCAGTACTCTCTCGTCTGTGATCTAATCATTATGGATTACTACAGAAGCCAGCCACTTGAAGCAAGTAGATTATGTCTCTCCATCTCGCTTATCAGCAGGGTGTCTGTATGTTCCTTATGTGACTCAGCATTAGCCAAATTCCTCCAGCGGCTATTACAACTCACCGGCAAATATGGAGGATGAATAGAGTCTGCACTGGTGCTTTGATGTCTGTATGTAAATATGCCAGTTTTAATTTAGGTCCATTGCCCCTGGGTCTCCTAGGTCTCCTCGAGAAGTTGCCTGTTGGAACTTTCTGATTATAGCCCTGGCCATCTACCTTGTCCCTGGGTCAAATTGTTTATTTCTTAAGTTCTAATTTAAGGATAGATAGAAATAGGCCAGGTACCTGGGGCTGATACATGTAATCTCAGCATTTTGAGAGGCCAATGCAGGAGGATTGCTTGAGCCCAGGAGTTTGAGACCAGCCTGGGCAACATAGCAAGACCTTGTCTCTATTTATAAAAAAAGCAAATGGATAAAATATATTTTACAAAAAGAATGGGTAGAAATAAATATAATTGACTCCTCTAAAACTGCCAGCACAATAGCTATGGTCATTAGTCTTTTTTTTTTTTTTAATTTTGAGTTGGGGTCTCACTCTGTCACCCAGGCTGGAGTGCAGTGGCACACTCACAGCCACTGCAGCCTCGATCTGCTGGGTTATGCGATCCTTCTGCTTAGCCTTCCAAGTAGCTGGAACTGCAGGTGTGCGCCACCACACCTGGCTAATTTTTTGATTTATTGAAGAGATGAGATCTTTCCATGTTGCTCAGGCTGGTCTCGAACCCATGACTCAGGCAATCTTCTCACCTCAGTCTCCCAAAGTGCTGGGATTGTAGGTGTGAGCCACCATGCCTGGCCTGATCATCAGTCTTAAAGCCAAATCCTGGGCTGGGTGCAGTGGCTCATACCTGTTATCCTAGCACTTGGGGAGGCCAATGCAGGAGAATCACTTGAGGACAGGAGTTCGAAACCAGCCTGGGCAACATAGTGAGACTCTGTCTCTACCCCCAAAAAAGTTAAGCCCTACTATGTCTCCTTTGCATGTAACTTCCCCCAGAACTATATTCCCGGTCATTTTCCCCTTCTCTTTCTTCTGTTTCCCCATTTTAAAAAATGTTTTTGGATAATGTGATTGCTGATCCAGAAAATACAACATTCAGACTAACAAATATGACCAATGAATCCTGTTCCCACCTACGACATCAAATTGTATTTGCCTGAGCATGCTTTAATGCCCTTGTTTCCCCTTCTCCCCCTGCAGTATCCTTTTGTTTTGGGATTGATGATGGCTGTGGTGTTTTCCACCTTGGTGTGTCTCAGCCGGCTCTACACTGGGATGCACACCGTCCTGGTAAGGCTTTGCGGTCAGGTTTTGCAGTGATTATGTGGATAATATTATGGTCAGTGTGTCAGTGTGTTCCTCATGCTACTAATTTGTAAAAAATTATTTGCAAAAAATAAAATAAAATAAAAAATTATTTGCATATGTAATTATATTTCTCATCAGGCCAGTGAATGAAGTAATTATCATGTTAGGGCATACGCATAATTATAGTTATGAAACATTAAGATAATATCAACACAACTGAACCAGGCTAAACCCTCAGGTAGACTTTGAAGATGGCTAGAATGGCAACAGACACTCAGGTAATTTACTTTCACGTTGGATTGCTGATGGTGCAATAAGCAGTACAGAAAACACACCCAAGGTCAAGGACACAAGTGAGTAGACATAGTTCCCACTTAGGTCCTCACAAAGATGAGCCTAAAGTTAGGGGTCTCCTCTGCTGCCCTTGCCAGGTCAGAAGAGCCCAGAATCATGGTTTCACTTCTTTCCATACTGTTTTAGCTGGAGACGCTGGTAGAAACAGGGAGTCACATCTGTATTTAGAGATTCGTTTATTCTTTACCATATTGGGAATGTTTTCTAGAGCTGCCCCGATGAACACAGCTAAAATTACTTGAGAATTTCTACTTCCCAGTGCACCTGCCAACTGCCATGAAGTTCCAGAGCCCACGGCTGGCCCTGGCTTGCCACAGGGACACTATTCATCATTGTAATTGGTACAAGAAAAATCTCAAGAAATGGGTCCTTGCTCATTATGTGAAGCTCAAAAATTAAGTTAGCAAAATACTTCAGAGGGAAAGGCAACTAACCTTCACGAGCCTTCCCATGTCTTTCCCTGGAGCCTGGTGTGGGTTTCATGGGAAAGGTGAAAGGGAGGGGTGGAGGGGCAGAACAGATTTAGGATGATCATTTATCAAAATGAGCAGAGGCGGAGAACCGAGAGGAAGTGACCCAGAGACAGGGAGCATATGGCCTCCCAAAAGTCCATCAGGAGCAATGCCACGCTTTCCTCTTAAGATGCAAAGGGAGACGCAGCCAGCAACTGAGTCAGGGACAGGACTTGGGAGAGGCAAGTGAGGCTCAAAATATAAGAGGTGCTTAAAAAACTCAGTAATTGAGATAAACAATCTTCTTTTTTTTTTTGAGTTGGAGTCTCACTCTGTCACCCAGACTGGCATGCAGTGGCACATTTATGGCCACCGCAGCCTTGACCTGCTGGGCTCAGACCATCCTTCTGCCTCAGCTTTCCAAGTAGCTGGAACTACAGGCACACACTACAATGCCCAGCTTATTTTTGGATTTATTGTAGAGACAAGATCTTACTAAGTTTCCCAGGTTGATCTCAAACCCCTGAGCTCAGGCAATCCTCTCGCCTTGGCCTCACAAAGTGCTGAGATTACAGGCTTGAGCCACTGCACCTAGGAAGACAATCTTAAAGCATTTTTTAAAAATCAAAATTAATACAAAAAATCCATGATGAACAAAATGTTCAAATTTTAAGTAAAGGTGAGCTCTGACCTTGCATCTGCTCACCTCTGCCTCACCAGCCTCACCTGAGGCCTGGCCATGACCTGAGTACTGTTTGGGTAAAAAGGGGCCCAGACCTTGAAAATAAGGCGATTATGGGCCTGTCTTATTATTCTACCTACCAAGGCACATCCCTGCTGGCCCCATTCCATGTCACACTGCACCTGGTGACTCCTGAGACCAAAGGGAGAAGGGGACAAGAGAGTTCTCAATTTGCAGTACTACTGCTTCCCATTACAAATACCGTCTCTCAGCCGGGCTTGGTGGCTCAGCCTGTAATCCCCGCGCTTTGGGAGGCTGAAGTGAGTGGATTGCCTGAGCCCGCGAGTTCGACACCCACCTGGGCAACTTGGCGAGACCTCATCTCTACAATAAATCAAAAAAAATTAGCTGGGCATGGTAGCGCACACCTGTAGTTCCAGCTACTTGGAAGGCTGAGGCAGAAGGATCGCAGGAGCCCAGCAGGTCGAGGCTGCGGTGGCCGAGAGCGGCCACTGAACTCCAGTCTGGGCGACAGAGTGAGACTCCAACTCAAAAAAACAAAAACAAACAAAAAAACAAATACGGTCTCTCCAAACACTTCAATATGGAATTAAGGCAAACTCTATCCTGGGTGTCCTGGCATTTCTTTTATCTCGGGCTACTTTTTAACTTCCATGGGCATTAATAAAAAAAAAAACAAAATCTTGGGGACTCAGGTTAAAAGGAAAATCAAAGTAAACATGAGAATGTAAAGCTACAGACATGTACACAAAACCCACCTCAATTTAAATACTGCTACATTTTTAAATTTTCTTTTTTAAAACGGCTTATGGGGGTAGGGATGCAGAGATTTGTGGAATGATAGATTAGGCTTCTCATTCAGATGCAAGGAATGGGTACAGCCTCCCTTTCAGGGGCTTCTGTCCCAGAAGGACATGGAGCAAGGGGCCACAGCAGCTATTTATTCCACCAGCCCCCATCTGTTCTACTGTTGGGCCAGGACTTCTTTCACATTCATAATTTTATTCATAAAGATCTTGGCTCTGACTTGGGCTCAGGCCCAGGCGCCAGTCAGGCTACAGGACCAGAGCGTGGCCCAGGGCGTGATGGTACATGATTTCTAGTAGAAGGGAATGGTTGTTTTTAACAGTGGGATAAAATTAAGTTCTGGGCTAGTAGTCTTTTTTATTCGGCAGCAACTTAATAAGCTCCTTCAGGATGCCAGGTTTGGAGTTCAATCTGGGAGATACTGTGGTAAACAAAGACACCCCACCCTCCTGGGTCTCCAAGTCTGTTGAAGGAGACAGATATATACACTGCTGATTACTTGATATGATGAGTAGTATCATTAGCATGGGACAGCTGGATTGAGCCAACTAAGGTAGGATGCCTGGCTCCCAGACCCCTCACAATCTCTAGGAACTGTCATTTCTAACGGATGTCAACCATAGCTGCATATTCAAATCCCATGGAAAATTAAAAAAAAAAAAAAAGCATATCTCTGGAGATATCTTTATATCCATGTTCAGAACATTATTCACAGTAGCCAAAAGGTGGAAGCAACCCCAGTGTTCATCAATGGATGAACTGACAAAAAAACTATTCAGAGATGTAGTTCAATTTCAGACCGCCACAACAAAACAAATATCACAACAAAGCAAATATCTCAATAAAATGTCATAGATTTTTTTGATTTCCCAGTGCATATAGAAGTTATGTTTACATTATTCTGTAGTCTATTAAGTGTGCAATCATATTCTTTAAAAATGGACATACTTTGATTTAAAACACTTTATTGCTAAAGATGCTTACGCTTATCTGAGCCTTCTGTGACTCATTATCTTTTTGGTGGTGGAGGGACTTGTCTTGATGTTGATAGTTGCTAACCGATGGCTGGTAGTAATTGCTGAAAGCTGGGGTGACTGTAGCAATTTCTTAAAATAAGAAAACAAAGTTTGTCACATCAATTAACTATTCCTTTCACGAAAGATTACTCCATAGCGTGCAATGCTGTTTGATAGCACTTTTACCCACGGTGAAATATCTTTCATAATTTGTGTCAATCCTCTCAAACCCGACCACTCCTTTATCAACTAAGTTTATGTAATATTCTGAGTCCTTTGTTGTGATTTCAACAATGACCTCAGAATTCTCACCAAGGGTAGAGTCCATCCAAGAATCCACTTTCTTTGTTCATCCATAGGAAGCAACTCCTCATTCTTTCAAGTTTTTTGTTTTATTTTGTTTTGTTTTTTGAGTTGGAGTCCCACTCTGTCACCCAGACTGGAATGCAGTGGCACGCTCCCGGCCACCGCAGCCTCGACCTGCTGGGCTCCTGCGATCCTTCCGCCTCAGCCTTCCAAGTAGCCAGTGCTACCAAGCCCGGCTAATTTTTTTTTATTTATTGTAGAGATGAGGTCTCGCCAAGTTGCCCAGGCGGGTCTCGAACTCGCGGGCTCAGGAAATCCACTCACCTCAGCCTCCCAAAGTGCGGGATTACAGGCTGAGCCACCGAGCCCAGCTTCTTTCAAGTTTTATCATGAGATAGCAGCAATTCAGTCACATCTTTAGGATCCACTTCTCATTCTAGCTCTCTGACTGTTTCTACCACATCTGCAGTTACTCCCTCCACGCAAGTTTTGAACCCCTCGAAGTCATCCACAATGGTTGGAATCAACTTCTTCTAAACTCCTGTTCATGTTGATATTTTGACCTCCTTCCATGTGGTATCTAGAATGGTGAATCCTTTCCAGAAGCTTTCCAATTTACTTTGCCCAGATTCATCAGAGCAATCACTAGCTATATCCTCATGAAATGTCATAAATAATAAGACTTGAAAGTTGAAATGATTCCTTGATCCATGGGTAGCAGAATGGGTGTTGTGTTAGCAGGCATGAAAACAACATACATCTCCTTATATCTTGGGTGGCCAGGTACAGTGTCAATGAGTGATAATATTTGGAAAGAAATCTTATTTTCTGAGCAAGAGATCTCAACAATAGGCTTGAAATGTTCAGTAAACCATATTATAAATCCATGTGCTATCATCCAGGCTTTGCTCTTCCATTAATAGAGCAAAAGAAGAGTAGATTCACATAATTTTTAAGGGCCCTAGGATACTCAGAATGGTAAATGAGCACTGGCTTCAACTTAAAGTCACCAGCTGCATCATTCCCTAACAAGAGAGTCAGCTCAGCCTGTCTGTTTAAGCTTTGAAGCCAGGCACTGCCTTCTCTTCTCTAGCTATGAAAGAAGATGTCATCTTCTTCCCATGTAAGGCTGTTTTATCTACACTGAAAATCTGTTCTCTAGTGTAGTCACCATTATCAGTGATCTTATCTAGAGCTGGGTAACTTGCTGCAGCTTCTACTTGCTGCTTCACCTTGCACCTTTATTTCTGGAGACAGCGTCTTTCCTTAAACTTCATGAACCAAACTCTGCTAGCATCAAACTTTTCTTCTCCAGCTTTCTTACCTCTCTCAGTCATCTTACAATTGAAGAGAGTTAGGGCTTTGCTCTTTGGCTTAAAGAGAGTATTGTCGCCAGTTTGATCTTCTATACAGACCACTAAAACTTTCCCCATATCAGCAATAAGGCTGCCTCACTTTCTTATGATTTTTGTGTTCACTGCAGTAGCACTTAAAGTATTTCTCCAGAACTTTTTTTTTTTTTTTCTTTCACAATTTGGCTAACTGGTGCCAGAGGCCTAGCTTTCAGCCTAACTTGGCTCTTGACATGCTTTCCTCACAAAGCTAATTCATTTCTAGCTTTGGAGTTAAAGTGGGAGGCATGCGACTCTTCCTTTCACTTGAATACTTAGAAGCCATTGTAGGATTATTACTGTCCTAATTTCAATACTGTTATGTGTCAGGGAATAGGGAAGTCCTAGGAGAAGAAGAAAGACAAAGGAATGACAGGTCACTGGAGCAGTCAGAATACATGCAACATAGATTGATTAAGTTCACCATTTTATAGGGGAGCATTTCATGGTACCCCAAAACAATTACAATAGGAACAATAAAGATGACTAATCATAGGTCATTATAACAGATATAGTAATAGTAATAAAAAATTCAAAAGGTTGAGAGAATTACCAAAATATGACACAGAGACATAAAGTGAGCTCAGGCTATTGGAAAAATGATGCCGATAGACTTGCTGGTCACAGGGTTGCTACAAACCTTCAATTTGTTAATAATAATAATAATAATACACAAGATCTGTGAAGTACCATAAAGCAAAGAGCAATAAAAGGAGTTGTGTCTGTATGCATACAGTGAAATATTATTCAGCCTTAAAAAGGAAGGAAATTCTGGCACATTCTACAACCATGGATATAAACCTTGACAACATTATGCTAAGTGAAATAAGCTAGTTACAAAAGGATAAATATTATATGATGTCACTCATATGAGGTACCTAGAGTAATCAAATTCATGGAGACATAAAGTAGAGTGGTGGTTGCCAGGGGCAGGGATGAGGGAGGAATGGGAAATTATTATTTAATGTCTGCAGAGTTTCAGTTTTACAAGATGAAAAGAGCTCTGGAATTGGATAGTGATAATGGTTGCACAACAATATAAATGTTATTTGTATTATAATATATGTGTGTATATATATATATGGAGGTGAGTCCTAGGTTTAGGCATTTTTTTAAAATCTCTCTGGTTGACTATGATGTGCAGCCAGGGTAGAGAGTTATTCTCTGGATTCATGAGGATCATTCTTTCGCGCTGGACACAGGCATGCATTTGAACAAATCAGGGTTGGAGGGAGTAAGGAACATAGAGACAGATACTGCGTAGGCACCCAAAGAGACCACATCATGAACTACCTAGATTGCACACAGCTTTGATGCTCATGGCATATAAGTTCATCGTGCCTGCTTTATGTAATTGGTTCTCTGTGCAGACAGGAAAAGCAGTTCATGGAGAGAAATAATTTGCTCATCTCACCCCTTAAGAAATGACTCCTCGTTAGACATCATTTGCTGTTCCTGTCAAGGCTTTGCTGACAGGCTCTACCAAGACTCCTGGGTAGACCTGAGTGATTCATGGGGAGGCACTAAACCTGCATGCCAGTGTCCTCATCCTCACCAAACCAGATCTGGCCCCACCTCAGGGAGGGTGTCCCTGTCTACTAAGATGCCCTAGCCAGAAACCTGGGTAACACCCCAGCTCCTCCCTTCCCACACCTCTGTCAGTCAGGCAGTCACCAAGCTGAATCAGTTCTGGCTCTTAAATATGTCTCAAGCTGTTCTTACACCCAATCTGTTTATGCTGTTCTATGCATGGAGAAATTTCTTTATCTTCTGCTGGATGTGAACAACAGTGCTTCCCATTTGTGAGCAGCAGTCATTTGGGCACATTAGGGGAATTGAACTTTGAGGGAAATCAGCATTGTTCATGCCAAAACATGGAATTGAAACATGGGGGTCCCAGTGACACCATTGAACGACTGACTGTTCCACTCCTGGGGTCGCCCTGCTTCCAGGCTCATCATTCAAGGTAAAACAAAGTTCCTCATTGCTTAAGCCAGTTTTTATTGAGGTCTTACATGTCCTGTAGCAAAAAGCATTCTAAGCGAAGCAGTTGTTTACTGAAACCACTTTTTTTAATGTATAATTTTGTGTTATCTTGGTTTGAAGAATAATCTGATTGCAGCCAGCTGATGGAAAAAAGAGAGAGAAAAGAAAGGGTAGAATGTCTTGGAAGGACTGGGGTAGCTCATAGAATTTAATACAAGGTCGAACTAAGCTTCAAGAAGGGCCAGAAGCAGGGTGGCTTTGAGGTTGGTCGTTGTGATCCCTTTGGAGTGCCACGTCCACAAATCCGAGCTCCTTCCTCAGATCAAAACTCTAATGTACTGAGGTGAGACTTGGACCAGTGAGCTTTGGGAAAGGATGGAGTCACAGAGCAAAAATGGGATCCTGGGGGTCACCCCAGGGCAATGTCCTGAGAGCAGGGACCAGAACTAGCCCAATAAGTTCACCACAATTGAGTGTGTCCAAACATCAAATGGTTCCCTTTTGCACGAGTCTGGACTCCTTGAGCGAAAATAACAGGCACCAACTTATACCGGTTTAAGTGTAAAGGAAAATTCATTGCTTTTTATTACTACAGTATAAGAAGGTCAGAGGTGTAGCTGGCCATTGAGAGAGTAGGACCCGAGGTCTTGACCTTCATAAGAAGCCTCCTATGCCACTCTTTCCCAGGCTCATCTCTGCATCTCTCTACATGGTAGATTCATACTCTCAGGGTGCTGTCCTCCCGGAGGCTAAACCCAGAGAGCTCTGGGTTTAAATTTTTTCTGCTTCACTCCTGGAAGAAGGACTCCACTGAGGAGATTTTCAGGGAAGATCTCTAACTGATCCCGCCTGTATAACAAGTCCATGGCTGCACCAAATTCTTTCCAAGGAGGACCAAGGACTGTGATTGAACTAGATGGGGCAGGAGCCAGCCTGCGTGGCAAGGGATTTAATTGAGAGCAAAGGTCAGGGTTGGGACTGGCATACAGGAGGGGCAGTTCTCCAGAATAAAGTATGTCCTGTCATCAGAAGAAGAGGGCAGACAACGCCCCAATGATATACTTTCTACACCTATCTACTTCATGGCATTTTCCTACTCTTCAAAGGCTCAAAAACTGGACCTAATGTTAGATTTGTGTTTGTGGGGGAAGGAGCACTAGAGCAAATTAAGGAGGCTGATGGTACTCTGTTTGCAGTGCCCTGAATTGTTCAATTTACTTTGACTGATAAAGCAGTCATCCCAAATATAGTCAGAGCAAAATCAGAATTTTTATTGTTAGACCGTGAATGTGTGAAATATGAATAGTAAATGTTGTTCCATTGTTTTGCGTTTGAGCTAGCTAAAATGCTGCTGTATTTTGTTGTCCCAAAATGGTTTGATCTGTGAATAATTATATAGATATTAGATTTTGTTTACTCATTTATTTTCCCCCCTAAATGTGCTTTAGTTTTGGTTAGAGTTGGAGTGTGTTGAAAAGGCTTCTCAAGTATTAAATTATCTACAGGCCATACAAAACTGCATTCTGGCTTTACAGCATTTTTGTTGTACTTTTTTCATGTTGTTTGAAACCACTTTTAAAAAAAACTTCAGACTGCCTTAATATGGGGGGAAAATGCTGATCGAAATACAAACTACAGCCTACCAAGCCTTACTTTCTATTATACCCTACTGGATGCTTTACTGAGATAAAAAGGGAATCTGGTTATGTTTCTGAGCACCCATCACCATGTTGTTACACCCATTGTTTCCTTTTTACCCGGGACAGAAATATTTTTACCCTTCTGTAAAAATAGAGAATTATTTCTGGTTTCAAAAGTAAGAAATACTCATCATAGTAAAACATTCATCCCCTCTTGTTTTTAAAGTTTCTTTTTTTAAAAAGACAAAATAAATCATTATTAGTTAACCACCAAAGTAGAAGTCCAGACAGCAATTGCTGGAGATGATGTAAAGGAAAATTGAAGCATTTTATGCTTCTGTGTTAGTTGAATCAAAATTAGGGCTTAGCACAATTTCCAGCAAGAACTGCTTGTGGTGTATATTCCTAACAACTAACATAGGCAAATTAATTTTTTTATCTCCTTTCCCAACACTTTTTAAAACCACAACTGGGGCACAATTTTCATCTGTTTTGTAAGTGTGGGAAGAACAGGATACTGGAAGTGCTTTTCATCTTTTTTTTTTTTTTTTTTTTTTTGAGTTGGAGTCTCACTCTGTTGCCCAGACTGGAGTGCAGTGGCTGCTCCCGGTCACCACAGCCTCGACCTCCTGGGCTCCGATGATCCTTCCGCCTCAGCTTTCCAAGTAGCTGGAATTACAGGCATGCACTACCACGCCCGGCTGATTTTTTTGTTTATTTGTTTGTTTGATTTATTGTAGAGATGAGGTCTCGCTGCCCAGGCAGGTCTCGAACCCACGGGCTCAGGCAATCCACTCACCTCAGCCTCCCAAAGACGCGGGATTATAGGCTGAGCCACCGAGCCCGGCTGTGCTTTGCATCTAAGAGGGGCACTGGATGAGCCTGACCCTAGCCCTCAGAAGATGGACAAAGACAGTTGTTAGGGCACCAGAATGATGCAGAGGTGAGAGGTCCTGCCATGGCAAGACTGAAGGAACACGCACTGGGACTGGGCCAGTTTGCCTCATACCAGAAGCTACCTATATCCTTTTTGCTGCAGTAGAAACTGGTTGGCCTCTTACATTCTGCAGTCAATCTGGCACCTCAGAGGCTACTCTAGCATGGTGTGTTGTGTTGTCAGGCCTGACAATTAACTGACAACTAGCTTGACTGGGAGGGTAACAGGGGGAACTCCCTGAGACAAATGGCTAGCAGCCAACGGGCAGGGACTTCAGCTAGAGATGGTCCACTGGGCTGTGACAATCGAGGTGGTCATTGAAAAGCAGGTAGTTAGTTCCATGTTTTTGCTATTGTGAATAGAGCTGCAACAAACATATGTGTGCAGGTATCTTTTTTGTAGAATGATTTGAGTTCCTATGGGTATATTCCCAATAGGGGAATTGCTGGGTCATATGGAAGGTCAATTTCTAGTTCTTTCAGAAATCGCCACACTGTCTTCCAAAAAGGTTGCACTAGTTTGCATTCCCACCAGCAGTGTAGAAGCGTTCCTTTTGCCCATTGAAGCTGAACTGGATAAAGAAAATGTGGTACATATACACAATGGAGTATTATGCAGCCATAAAGAAGGACAAATATATGGACTTCACAGCAACTTGGATGGATTTGGAGTCAATCACACTCAGTGATCTATCACAGAAACAAAGAATAGAGTACCATGTGTTCTCACTCATAAGTGGACCTTGTACAATTATAATACTATAAGAAAGCATTTGGCAGTAATGGGAAACTGTTAGGGTAGGGGGAGTGGGATTAGCAGTTGAGGGAAACTGCTAGGGGAGAGAGGGGCATACCTCATCAACAAGGGTACCTGCACAATCAGTGTTTGTATACCTAACCCTGAATCGTACCCCACATCTTTATAATAATTAAAAAAAGAAAAAGAAAAAGGCAGGAGATAGTTTATCTCAGTGATAAAGACCCAGAATTGACACTTAAATCCTAGATTGCCAAGCGGGGAGCTTGGTAAGTGTTTAAAGTCGGAGTTGTGTGGAAAATGTACCCACTTCTCCCCCTCCCCCTCCAAAAAATAGTAAAGAAAAATTTGGTCCAGCTTTGTGGCTCATACCCATAATCCCAGCACTTTGGGAGGCTGAAATGGCAGGATCACTTGAAGCCCAAAAGTTTGAGACCAGCCTATACAATATAGCAAGACCTAGTCTCTTAAAAAAAAAAAAAATCAAAAAATTAGCCAGGCATGGTAGTACCCATAGTCCCAGCTACTCAGGAGGCAGAGATGGAAAGATAACCTTAGCCCAGGAGGTCAAGGTTGCAGTGAGCCATGATCATGGCACTGCATTCCTGCCTCATGACACCCCAACGCAAAAAAAAAGAAAAAGAACAACACAGATTTGAGATCTAGCACTACTGTGTGCTGTGTTTGTGTTTCTGAGTGAGTCCCAACAGGTAAAATAATTAAGAATAAGGGATCAGGCTGGGCTTAGTGGCTCATACTTGTAATCCTAGCACTTTGGGAGGCAGAGGCAAGAGGCACTTTGGGAGGCCTGAGCCCAAGAGGTTGAGACCAGCCTGGGCAACTTGACCAGACCTTGTCTCTACAATAAATCAAAAACTTAGCCAGGCATGGTGGCATGCACCTATGGTTTCAGCTACTTGGAAGGCTGACACAGAAGGATCACCTGAGCCCAACAGGTCGAGGCTGTGGTGGTCATGAGCATGACACTGCCCACCAGCCCATGTGACAGTGAGACTCCAATTCAAAAAAATAAAAATAAGCCGGGCTCGATGGCTCAGCCTGTAATCCCGCGCCTTTGGGAGGCTGAGGTGAGTGAATTGCCTGAGCCTGCGGGTTTGAGACCCGCCGGGGCAGCAAGACCTCATCTCTACAATAAATCAAAAAATCAGCCGGGCTTGGTAGCGCATGCCTGTAATTCCGGCTACTGGGAAGGCTGAGGCGGAAGGATCGCCGGAGCCCAGCAGGTCGAGGCTGCAGTGGCTGGGAGCGGCCACTGCACTCCAGTCTGGGCGACAGAGTGAGACTCCAACTCAAAAAAAAAAAAAAAAATAAGAATAAGGGATCGATTCAACCTTTCACAGAAACCAGTCTCCATTTGTTTCTTTTATTAAGTAATTGCTTTTTGGATTATATAGTGTGTTACATGTAGTTTCATTGAAGGGTAAAGTTTTTCTCTGTGCTTATAATCATATGCCTCTCTTAATAGATAAAGCACTGTCTCAAAATTTGTTCATGAAGTCCTTTTGTAAAATAAATCTGACCTTCCCATTTACTTACCTTATTTTTTAACTAAAATGGTATGAACAGCTGATATACTCTATCTTAGCCAAAAGGCCGGAAGCAAAGTTTATATCATTTTTTAAAATTGTTTTTTGGCCCCTTGGGAAAGTACATGCACAAATTTCTTCCATTATGGTCACCATTGCTATGACATTTAGACAAATACTAGCATGTGCTTACACTTTATTTTCATTTGCAGCCCTCTGAGTTATTGTTAGTCTGTCCCAATAGTGGAACAAAAGGAAAGAGAAATGAAATGATTTTGTTGTGATTCCTCAACTAATCACCGAAACCTGAGAATAAAGCCTTATTTCTAATCAAATTATAGGAAAAAATTTCAGTCTAGTTCAATAAAGAACTCACCTTCAGGAAGCAGATATACCCCTTAGAAAAGAAGACTCCTGGCTGGGCACGGTGGCTCAGCCTGTAATCTCAGCACTTTGGGAGGCTGAGGCAAGAAGGATTGCTTGACCCCAGCCTGGGCAACCTGGTGAGACCTCATCTCTACAATAAATCACAAAAACTAGCCCGGCATGGTGACGTGCACCTGTAGTTTCAGCTACTTGGAAGGCTGAGGTGGAAGGATTGCCTGAGCCCAGCAGGTCGAGGCTACAGTGGCCGTGAGTGTGCCACTGCACTCCAGCCTGGACAACAAGAGTGAGACTCCAACTCCAAAAAAAAGTAAAGAAAAGAAGATAAAATAAAAGAAGACTACTAAATATTTCACATTAGTACAGTAGTTCAGAGCCATGAAGGGCAGAACTAAATATAGTATGTCAAGGATGTATTGTCTGCCTCAGCCAGAAAGCCTCCTATTTTCTTCATGCTGTCTCAAAAACCATTTGGAAGAATTGGAAAGAAAACACACATGAATATTTATGTAAACCTAAAATGGAAAAAGGCCTTTCTAGGCATGATATTAAATATATAACACACAAAAGAAAAGATTAGAAGAGTTGACTGCATACATTTTTTAAAGCCTCTATTAAAAAAAATTGAAAGTCAAGCAACCCCTTCAGCTCCTCTCCCACTGTGGGAGCTTTTTTGTCCTCTCAATAAATCCTGCTTTCACACTTAAAAAAAAAATTGAAAGTCATCTTCAAAATCATAAACATAATAGGTGATAGGCAAAGGATTCATATAATGAATCAATTAGCCAAAGC
This sequence comes from Cephalopachus bancanus, assembly GCA_027257055.1. Lineage (NCBI taxonomy): Eukaryota > Metazoa > Chordata > Mammalia > Primates > Tarsiidae > Cephalopachus > Cephalopachus bancanus. The sequence goes on from JAPVLO010000080.1 coordinate 5,957,127, forward strand.
CTAGCATATCAATAGATAAGAACAGGCAGTTCCTGAAAGAAGAAATAACAATGTCCAGTAAATATAAGGAAACAATTCCACCTATATTTGCAGATATTTCCACCTATATTTGAGATATAATAAGGGTAAGAAAAGAAAAATAACTTAAAGTGAAACACCATTAAATTTTTGTCTGTGAGACTGGTAAAAAAGTAATTAAATAAATTAAAAATGACAAGGTTGATAAGGGGTTGAATAAAGGGACGTTCTCATCAAAATACATTTTAATGCAATATATGTTAAAAGCAGTGAAATGTGTGATACACATCTCTTGACCTAGGGATTCTTTCTAAGAACTTGTCCTAAAGAATAATGGAACAAATTTAAATTATTGAAGAAACGGAAAGACAGAAAAGAGTGAGATGTTTGATAGCTAGTTAGAAAACAGGGAGCATCTTTTATCAAATATCAGTTACTGGTCCAATTGCTACTTGAATTTCTGTTTCACATACTGGATTTTCTTCCCCTCAGGTTTGTTTGTTTATTTGTCTTAGTAAAGTTTTTTAATGTTAAAAAAAAAAGAATAATGGAACAAACAGACAAGCGTCATACAGACATTTAAATGAGGCTGTAATGCTATTTAAAATAGTGCAACACCAGAAACAATCTAATGCGCAACATAAGGATTTACCCAAGTAAATGAATGATATATCAAGCTATGGGACAATATTCAGCCATTTAACATTAACTAAATCTTTACTGATACAATAACTTTATTCCTAATCACTAAAAACTGGAAACAACCTGATGTCCTTCAACTGGTAAATGGATAAACCATGGTACAACCATTCAGTGGTTATGACTCAGCAATAATGAGTGAGCTGTTGCATGCAGCACTTTGGATGACTTGCCTGTGAATTACACTAAATGAAAGAAGCCATCCCAAAAGGCTACATACTGTTTGATGCAATTTCTATGACATCTGGAAAAGGCAAAGCTTTAGTGATGGAGAAAAGATCACAGATTGCCAGGAGTTGGGGAGGTGGGAGGGCTTAATCTAGAAAGGGGATATATAAAAGAGTTTTGGGGAGGATGATACAACTGATAGTTGTGGCTGACTCTGTGACTTTGTCAAAACTCATTGAACTATAAACCAAAGAGTCACTTTTAGTGCATGTAAATTTCAAAATTAAATTGTACTCCTAAATATGAGAGAAAGGGAGAGGAAGAGAGAGAGAAAGAGCTCTTGAAGAGAAATAAAAATAGAGGCTAGAGAGACTCTAATTTTTTTAAGACAATTTTGTAATATGGAAATATGTAACAATATATCATTTAGTTAAAAAAATTAAGGTGCTCCTCCCTGTTGCATTTTATAGTGTTCCCTAAACAGCAGTCCTGTGAGATTTTCTGATGAGGAACAAAAGGGATTACTGAGACCATGTGTGCCAAGTTCTCTGGTTCTCCTCAACACAGTACACAATTGGATATAAAGGTTCTTAAATATTTTAAAATCAAAGAAATTGTTTTAGCATTGCTCAAGCAAGGCTGTATGGTGGAGTAGAAAATAGAATCTATTTCAGGAACTTTAAACAAAATTGGCTTAATACAGGGACTGTGATGCTTACAAAGTGTTGGAGGGGTTTGATGAGCTGGAAGGCCGTTTTTATTGCTGTGACACTGCCACTACCCAGTTTCTGCCTTCTGCCTCCCTCTCAGAATTCACTAACCAGATGACCAGACAGTAGGGTAAACTCAGCCACTGCACTGCTTGTTTGTTTCTAGAAATCTGGGAGCTAATGAGTAGACCCTTTATTCTGCAGCTAAAACTTGTGTTTTGAGGACTTTGTCAGATCATAGAAACGGCAGAAGTAAGATGACTTCCACCCCTTTCTGCTTTCTAGATTCTGCAAGCAGACACTGAACTGGTAGAACCTAATGCCCAAGAAAGCCAAGGGAATGTCATTTTCTTTTTTCTTTTTTGAGTTGGAGTCTCACTCCGTCATCCAGGCTGGAGTGCAGTGGCACACTCATGGTCACTCAAGCGTAGACCTGCTGGGCTCACGTGATCCTTCTGCCTCAGCCTTCCAAGTAGCCAGAACCACAGGCTACCACGCCCAGCTAATTTTTTTTTTTAATTGTAGAATCAAAGTCTTGCCAAGTTGCCCAGGCTGGTCTCGAACCCATGGGCTCAGGCAATCCACTCTCCTTGGCCTCCCAAAGTGCTGGGATTACAGGCTGAGCCACCAAGACAGGCTCGGAATGTTGTTTTCATCTTTCCAACATTTCTGGCTCAGCTGGGAGGTGGGAATGGATACAGGATGCCAGTGATTACACCCATCATGCTTTGAGACCTCTTTTCCCATTGCCATCTAGTTTCTTTTCAACTTGCTATGGGAAATCTTGCTTTGGATAATCTCCTGGAAAAAACTGATGTGTATGATTTAACAACAGAAAAAACAAGAATGAATTTCCCAGTGTTTTTATTAATGTTAAATACACATATTTCTATTTCAGTAGATAAAATGACACTTAAGAGATTTTCATTTAAAGTCCCTTAGGTCATAAAGATTGAGTATTCCTTATCCAAAATGTTTGGAACTGGAAGTGTTTTCGATTTTGAATTTCTTCTGAGTTTGGAATATTTATATATGCATAATGAGGTGTCTTAGGGATGGGAACCAAGCTTAAACATGAAATTCATTCGTGTTTTGTGCGTACCTTATACTCATAACCTGAGGGGCAATTTTACATAATATATATGTGTTCCGTGAAAGGGCCCTAAATACAAAGCAACCCCCAAATGCCAAAGGAGTAGAAACCAAAGGAGTCAGATAAATGCAGTTTGTTGGTTTGGGGTGATTTGCTAAGGGAACTTATAGACAGAAGCACGGTCTTGGGTGACCGCAAGACAGGTAGATGTGCACATGGTTCCTTCCCAGACCCAAGGCTTATGTACCATAAGGAAAGGCCCTGTGTGTTCTATGTAAGACAATGAAAGGCACCACTACAGAACAAGTAAGAGTGCTAATGAGTTATAGCCTATAGTTAGTGCAAAATATCAAGGTTGCTTTGATCTAAAAGTAGGAATACATATTCTTAGACTAAGGACAGTACATACAGATAGAAATCAGGACACATTCACAAGATTGGGGCTAATTAAAGGCCAACATGGCAGATTACATCCAAGATGGAGTCACTTTTGTCTCCACAATATGCAACCGCATTACATGAGGTCAGGTGTGTCATTATGTTAACACTCAAAAAGTTTTAGATTTTGGAGCATTTCAAATTTTGAATTGTCAGATTAGGAATTTTCAAACTGTATTGCATTTTAGTGTATAAATATAAGTTTATTAACAGTAAAGGCAAGCTATGATATAAACATATGGTCAGTTATATTCATGTCTGTTCATTCCATTAGATTGTGAGTCCTTTGAGGGTAAGACTCTAATTTTCTTGACTTTTGTATAAGCCTTCCACCCCTCCACATACAAATAATTCCCAGCAGGGTGCTTGATGATAGTGCACAGTAAATGTCGAGGGGATTGCAATGGATATTAGCTGTCATCTGTTGATAAATCTCTTTTTTCTCTCTTATTTCTCTTTATTGAGTCAGGTTTGACAAGATGCATCCATTAGTCTGAATATTGCATTCACCATGGGAGCCCAGGCCAGATCATTTGTCTATTTTTTTCCAACATAATTTTGTTTTGCCTATAGGAATAAACTTTAACTTGTGAAAAATGTAATGAAAAGTGTCATGTGGCTGGACATGGTGGCAGAGGCCAGGCCTATAATTCCACCACTTTGGATAGCCAAGGTGATGGGGATCACTTGAGCCCAGGAGTTCAAGGTTGCAGTGAGCAATGATCATGTCTCTGCACTGCAGCCTGAGTGACAGAGCAAGACCCTGTCTCTAAAAATAAAAAGTGTCATGCAACAGCAAATACCATTCAAGCATGAGTACTCACTTTTGTGTTTCTAAAACTCTAAGAGGTGAGTGTAGCCAGTGTAGAGATATGTAAGAAGCAGCCTTGGAACGATGGGTCAACAGCATGAGGCTTTGGGGCTCCTTGAGGGACCAGTTTTTAGGGCAGAGGGAAGACTGTTGGCAAGAATATCTCCTGGGGAGGGGGGAGCACATAACATCAATAAGGGTACCTGATCTCAAACCAGGCAAAGTGGAGACCAAAAGGAGGCCCAAACTTTACCTGTACAGTGACCGCTTATCTACCTGATCCTGAATTGTATCCCACATCTTTAAAATAAGAAGAAAGATTATCTCAAGAAATGCTGCTTTATGTTTGTATACCCCATTTAATATAGGGGAGGATAATGTAGCCAGGGATGGAGAAGGAAGTTCTGCAGTCCTAACTGATTTGGGAATTTTGTCTTCTACTCATTTTTTATGAGTAGGTTGCTTGTCTTTTACTTACTGATTTATTGGTGAGTTGTTGGTCAGATGCTTCTATTGCAAATTTCTTTTTCTACTCTGTAGCTTCCTTTTTCACTCTATTACTGGTATCTTTTGATGAACAGAAGTTCTTAATTTTAATGTAACCCAAGTCATCAGTCTTTGCCTTATGATTACAACTTTTTGTGTCCTATTTAAGAAATGTTTGTCAGGGGAGGTCCCACCTGTGGCGGGAGGGGGAGGTGAGAAAAAAAAGAAATGTTTGGCTACTACAGTATCATAAAGATATTCTCTTATATTTGGGGTTTTATTATTTTCTTTTCTTATTTAGATCTATAATCTACATGGAATCGATTTTGTGATTCATTTTTGTTCTACACGAATATCCAATTTCCTTAGCATCATGTATTGAAAGGGTTATCTTTTGTCCTTTTAGTAAGCATCAACTTTGTCTTAAATCAAGTGATTATTTATACTCCTTCTATACATACTGTTGTTTCCCCTCATCCTTGGAGTGTACATTTCAAGTCCCCCAGTGGATGCCTGAAACCATAGATAGTTCATGCTGTGTTTATTCCTATACATATATGCCTGTGATAAAGTGTAATTTATAAAATTAGGCACAGTAAGAGATTAACAGCAATAATAAAACAGAACAATTATATTGCACTAAAAGTTATGTGAATGCTTCTCTCTCTCTCCCTCTCTCTCAGTATCTTATTGTACTGTGCTTACCTATTTTTGGACTGCAGCTGACTGCTACCAGTAACCATAGAAAGCAAAACCATGCATACTGTACTCGATACTCTTTCCATTAGCCTGTTTGTCTCTATGCCAATGCCACTGTCTTATTTGCTGTACCTTTGTTGTAAGTACTGATGTCAGGTTAGTGAAAGTCTTCCAACTTTCTTCCTCAAAATTCTTTGCTAGGCATATAGACGGGTATAATAGACATGGGGACTCAGAGGGGGAGGTTGGGAAGAGAGACAGATGGAAAAAATCACCTATCGAGTGCAATGTACACAGGTAAGGGTGGCGGGTACACTTAAAGTCCAGACTTCATCACTATACAATGCATCTATGTAGCCAAAAACTATTTGTGCCCCCTAAAGCTATTGAAATAAAAATTAAGAATTAAAAATAAATAAATTCTTTACTGTTCTTGGCCCTTTGTATTTTTGTATACATTTTGGAATCAGCTTGCCATTCTTCTCTAATGCTGGACTTTTGGGGGAGATCAAATTGAATCTGTAGATCAGTTTGGGAGCGCTGGCATCTTTGGCAATATTTAGTATTCTAATCTGTGAGCATAGTACATCCTTCTATTTAGATCTTTGATTTATCTCAGGTATGTTAGTTTCTGTGTAGAGATCTTTCATTATAGCATATTAGATGTATTCCTAAGTATCTGCTGGGCATCGTTCTAAGTGCTTTACATATGTTAACTACCTCACAGGATAGCGAAGTGAAACCCTATCAGGTAGGTACTGTTATTATGCTGTTTTCACAGATGAGACATAGAGAAGTTAAGTGACCTCAGCAAGGTCATGCTGTTGGTGAAAGCCTAAACTGAGATTAAACCAAGCAGTCTGATTCAGAATCCATGTTTTCGTGACTGCTCTATACTATGCCTCCAGGATGTTCAGGAATGTATTTTATTGCAAACAATGAGACTAGATTAAATATCCACCAATCCGTTCTAGATAAATAAAGTATGGTTTTTCCATAGAGGAGAATATTATCCAGTCCTTAAAATATAGTTATCCCTCGGTATCTGGAGGGGATTGGTTCTAGGACACCCCCCCCCACACACACACAGGGTTACCAAAATCCACAGAGGCCCAAGTCCCTGATATAAAATGTCATAGTATTTGTATGTAACCTATGCACATCCTCCTGTATACTTTAAATTATCTCTAGATTACTTATAATACCGAATACAATGTAAATTCTGGGTAAATAGTTGTTATACTTTATTGTTAAGAGAATAATGACAAAAAAAGTCTGTACATGTTCAGTACAGAATCAACCATCTTTTTTTTTCTGAATATTTTTCTATCCAAGGCTGATTGAATCCATGGATGTGGAGGCCACAGCTAAAAAGGGTTGACTGTAATATAGCTGTTATTATAGAATGGTGTCTGTGACATATTGTTAAGTTTGTAAAAAGCAGGTTCTACAGCAGCTTATACAATGGGGTGTTGCCGTTGTAAAATTATGAGTGTGCATGGACAGAGAATATAAGGGGGGACCAAAAAAAAAAAAAAAACCAGAATTATTTTTTCAAGGTCAAGCCCTTGTCGTACAGGCTTCCCCCGCTAGATAAGTGTTCTAGGAACCATCCGCATCAGTGTATTAGCTAGCATTGTTATGAGAGGCTGTGTTCAGCTTCAGTTAATTTTTTTTTTTTGGAAATTCTTTCAATGCATTTACCCATTTCGTGATGGGTGATTTACGAGAACACCTGCTCACACGGTGCTGAGTGTTCAGTTTTTGACCAAAACTGGCATGACTCCCATGCCCCACCCTCCCTATTCACTCGACCTTGCCCCAAATGACTTGTTTTTGTTTCCCTGGATGAAAAAAGTCATCAGTGGGAAATGTTTTGCCGATGTGGACGAGGTGAAACAAAAAACAGCAGAAGCACCAAAAGATATCAAAATTGATGGGTTTGTAGCCAGGCTCGGTGGCTCAGCCTGTAATCCCGCGCCTTTGGGAGGCTGAGGTGAGTGGATTGCCTGAGCCCGCGGCTTCGAGACCCGCCTGGGCAGGCGAGACCTCATCTCTACAATAAATCAAAAAATCAGCCGGGCGTGGTAGCGCATGTCTGTAATTCTGGCTACTTGGAAGGCTGAGGCGGAAGGATCGCCGGAGCCCAGCAGGTCGAGGCTGCGGTGGCCGGGAGCGGCCACTGCACTCCAGTCTGGGCGACTGAGTAAGACTCCAACTCAAAAAAAAAAAAAATTGATGGGTTCAAAACTGTTTTGAGTGGTGGAAAAAGCATTTCAATAGGTGAGTACTTGGAAGGCAACTAAAGTAAGAATAAAGACACAATTTTTAATAAATAAATTTCAGCATTTTGGGGGTTCCTCCTTGTATGTCTTACTTTCCATCTATCCAAGTATAGTTCTTGGTAAGTAAAAATTAATTAAAAATAAAAGCACATGATAGCTATGAAATGATTGAATAAGTCATTATTTGAGCTCTACTAGTGTTTAAATGAGAATTTCTAAAAATAAAGATTTTAGACTTTATTGTTATGAAAAATAACTCTTCCTCATCCATCATACTTGTATTATTATTTCTTTGTCGTGTGGGTTTCTTTTTTCTTTCTTAAAAAATAGAACAACCCTTAATGTGAATTTTGGCAATTAAACAAATACATGGGTTTTTAAAAATTTTGAAGATGTGGGGTACAATTCAGGGTTAGGTATACAAATGTTCATTATGTAGATACCCTTGTTGATGAGGTGTGCCCCGCATCCCCTGGCAGTTTCCCACTACTGCTAATCCTACCCCCGTCGCCCCGCCCACCGGCAGTTTTCAACTACTGCCAATCCCTTTCTTATAGTATTATAATTGTTCAAAGTCCACTTATGAGTGAAAACATGTGGTACTCAATTCTTTGTTTCTGTGGTAGATCACTCAGTATTGTAGATTCCAAGTCCTATCTGAGTTGCAGTGAAGTTCAGAAAGGTACATGGGTTTTAAAGAGTTTATGTCTTTTGTCCTTTTATTGTTTAGGAATCAATTTTAAAACTCTCAAGTCATTGATTTGCTGAATTCCTCTTAAATCACTGCAACCCTACCTGCCATATGCAAGTGAAAAAGGGAACCAAGTTTTCAAAGAATTAATATCCATCCTTCCCTTCTCTGTGGTGGCTGTTTCAAAATGAGATGTTCCACCTTAAGGAACTTGAGAGGTAAGCCAGGCCAAGTCGCCTATGAAGAGGAATAGCAGTAGCCAGTCAGTCGCAAAGGGCAAATGGACTGTTTTTCCACCATAGCCATAAAGCTGCCTGGGAACTGGACTGTTACCAAAATAAATCTTGTTGGTGACCTGATGAGCACTAACAGGTATAGCAGACCGATGTGGAAGAGTGAAGTAGCGGGTTTGCATCTGTGCCCTGAAGTCATCTGAAGGCCTAGAATTCATTTTAATCCCAAAACACTACTGAGCTCTGTGTTTATATATGTCTGTGGGAATGTGCCATAAAAAATGCTCCCTTGGGAAAAGAAATAAACACTTCATATATCATATGTTTAAATGCACACAGTATTTCCTGTAAGTCCTGTGATTGATATTTTTTAAGCCCTGACGTCTGCATAAAATTAATTCAAGTCATAGGTCTGTGGCATAGTTTAGTTTGCACACCATACTCCTGAGTTCTCACCCTTCCTTCTTTTCTTCTTTCCTTCCTTCCTTCCTTTCTGTCCTTTCCTTCTTTCTTTCTGATAGGGTCTTGCTCTGTCCCCAGGCATGAGTGCAGTGGTGTGACCATAACTCACTGTAACCTCAAACTCCTGGGTTCAAGCGATCCTCTCACCTCAGCCTCCCAAGTGGCTGGGACTACAACAAGAGCCACCATGCCCGGCTAATTAAAAAAAATTTTTTTTTTTGTAGAGACAGGTCTCACTATGTTGCCCAAGCTAGTGTTGAACTTCTGGCTTCAAGCAGTCCTCACACCTTGGCCTCCTAAAGTTCTGTGATTACAGGCCTGAGCTGCCACACCAGCCTGTCACCCCATTTCTGAAAACAAAGTGTCACCCAAGCTCCGTAATCTTGTACCTCACCTCATTGAATCTTGGATGTCATTTCTCCATTATAATAAAGTTAAATGGCTTTACTTTCTTCTCTCTTGACACATATTTAATGACAAGAAAGTCACAATCTCTGCAACTGAGGTTGTCCAGCCTCCTCCAAGAGAGAACATGGCCATATTTGACTTCACTAGAAAAGTCTATCAAGCAAGACTGACCTTTTAACAATCTCCAGTAATCTCCGTTTCCTAGTGTGCAGAAGTAGGAAGCAAGTATTCCCTCAGGAAGTTCTGCCTTTGCACTGAAGCCAGGCCTCAAGGGCTCAAGCCATCATTCCCCAAGGTCAGTGGCAAAGGACAGGGATAGATTTACTTTTCCTCTAAATGTGAGCACCCAGGTCAGCAGATTTACAAAGAATTTCCAGATCTTTTTCTTGTGCCTCTTAACACACAAGTATTACTACACTAGAAGATCACTTTAGGACTGTCCAAAACTAGGAGTGACACTAAAATCATTCAGAAGCTTTTATTGTTTTACACGTGTTTCAAAAAAGTACACCAGAGGCTCTGACATGCCACCCTCATATGAAGAGCCCACGCTAGCCTCTGTGATTTGCACAGGTGAGATAGTCCTTGCTGCTCACAGGTGTGATTACCTCCCCAGCAGCTTCAGCATCACCTGTGAGCTTGTTAGAAATGCAGACTCTCAGGCCCCACACAGACCTACTGAATTAGAGCCTATACTTTAACAAGCTTCCCAGCAGATTTGAATGCAAGATACTGTTCAAAAAGTGCCGAAGCAGTCTACACACACGTTCCAGCAAATAAGGTGACAGTGCCAACTAAATTTCGACCTGCATGGGCCTGTTTAACAATTATATTGCATTGAACATGACTCTTTTCAATTCTCTTGTTGCTCAGAGGCCCCTCTGCCCACCCCGATTCGAGAAAAATCACTTAAGTGTCTGACAGTGTCTCTGTGATTTCTAGCAGATTGCCCTTCCCTGTACTTGTCATTCTTACAAGCTGCTTAGCAGTTGTCAAAGATGATGTTATAACCTGTCTGGAAGCTTGTTTGATCTAACGTCATAATCCTGTTGACCTGCCAAATCCTGTGATTCATCATAATTAGAATTGTTCATATTAATGTGAATTATGGGTGGGGAAATTTTGACTGATTCATGAAGACTTACTGTTTGAACTTGTTAGAGTCTGTGAAGCCAAGACAAGTGCTTATTTCCTAAAGCATGCTTTATATGGAATAAAGTTTAGAAATATATAGTATACACAAATACCTTTCTAGTTAGTATTGATATTATTTTTTTAATGCAGTAATACCTTATTATCTTATCACATTGAGAAACATATTTAATACCTGCCTTCTATTTACCTTTTTTTGGCAAACCAGTGCCATTTAAAGAGAACATACAAAGGAAAGCAAGATTAAAATTGTAATTGTTGCTGGGCTCAGAGGCTCAGCCTGTAATCCCAGCACTTTGAGAGGCTGAGGTGAGTGAATTGCCTGAGCCTGCGAGTTTGACACCAGCCCAGGCAACTTGGCGAGACCTCATCTCTACAATAAAAATTTAAAAATAGCTGGGCATGGTAGTGCCTGCCTGTAGTTCTGGCTACTTGGAAGGCTGAGGCGGAAGGATCACTAGAGCCCAGCATGTCAACACTGGGGTAGCCGTGAGTGTGTCACTGCACTCCAGCCTGGAGGACAGAGTGAGACTCCAACTCAAAAAAAAAATTGTAATTGTTTTTACATGAAACATGCATATGCAGTCAAGATAATTTTTATCTTCTTTATAAATAATCTAGTCATGAGTAAACACTGAAATGAAATAATTACTTGCTAGAGTATAAATTTTAAATGGTAAAATCATACCTTTCTTCCAAATGTAAACTGAATGTGTGTCAAATATTTTATTTTTCATTGACCGATGAAGGCACCAATAAGATTTAATGAAGGAACTAGTACTACATATAGACTATTTTATTTTATTTTATTTTATTTTTGAGTCAGAGTCTCATTCTGTCGCCCAGACTGGAGTGCAGTGGCAAGCTCATAGCCACCACAGCCTCAACCTGCTGTGCTAAGGTAATCCTTCTGCCTCTGCCTTCCAAGGAGCTGGAACCACAGGTTCATGCCACCAAGCCTGGATAACTTTTTAAACATATTTATTGTAGAGACGAGGTATCGCCATGTTGCCTAGGCTGGTCTTGAACTTGTGGGCTCAGGCAATCCTCTCACCTTCACCTCCCAAAGTGCTCGGATGACAGGTGTGGGCCACCACATCCAGCTATATAGACAATTTAATAAAGAGTTGTTGCATTAAGATTACTGGTTATCTGTCCTACAGAGTTACTGTCCTACAGAGCAATAAACTATAACCTTTGAAGGTATCATTTCCACTTAACAGATATTATTTGCTTTTTAGCCAGACAAAAATCAACCAGCTATCCTGTCATTTTACTAAGTCTGACACCTTTAATCAATAGTAAGCAGGAAGTTGAACAAAACACTTTCCCCTTTATAATCTTTGCCCCCGTATGACCTAGAAATGAGGCTTTGCCTTACATCCATGTTTTGTAGAATTCTTCTTAACACACTTATAGGAAACCATTTTCTGTTAAAAATGTTAACATACTTTCTACTGAAGGTTTAAAGGTGCTCACTTTTCAAGAGGGCATTTATTGTAAAATTACAGAAGGTGCAAACTGACATATTTTTTTCTATCTCATATCGTTACTTCTAAGCTTCAGTGGGTTTTCAAAGTCTTTTTCCAAGCCTTCTCTTTATAACCATAGATTTCCATGCACAGTGATTTTTAGTCCTCTATTTATAACAATACCAGTATATCTAAGGTGACTCAGATGACAGTCATGACATGGGCAGGAAAAGTTTAAGTGGCAGAGTCCCACTCAGAGACCCATTAGTATGAGAAGATCCCACTGCTTTTGCTTGTACCGTGTGGCAAGGTAAACCAGCTTCCTACTTTTGACTGATCTGTATGGACATTGATGTGCTTCAAGAGGAAATTAATATTTTGGAACTTATGCATTCCCTCGTTCTCCCCTATACATATGCTAATTACATAACTTGCAGGTTTCTCTCTGTAATCATTTATATTCATGTTCATGAACAATGTTGCCTCCCTCTTGCCATTTGGCTGCTGTTGAATCTCATCTGTATTATTCTCAGAAATTGAATTAATTGTGAGCTAGCATAGAAAAGAATAAGTAAATATTCTGAGTGTGTTAACTAGGAAACATTGGCTGATCTATAACTCAAAGCTGTTTTCTAGAGACACTGCCGCATTTTGGTTTTAGTTTGTTTTAATGTCTGCGTCTGCTTGCATTCAGAGCATTCATGGCATCCGCAAAGAAGCGGGTCTTGGCTTTCCCTCTGCTCTGGCTTCAACTCCCTCTGTCAAGGCAGCCAAGGGCAGAGAAGGCCCTTCACATTCTCAGCAGGGGACCTGGCAGAGGGGAAGATGCCAGAATCATAGAGTTCTTGGCATAAATAGTTCTAAGATCTGAATGCATTCTTTCCTAACAATTGAATGAATGGGTTTGTTCTCTCCCCTTCTTTCTAGCTAGCTAACCTTGTGTTGTGTTGGCCCGCTCAATAGCATTCTTCAGTGAAGATGTTTGGAGATGGAATGTAAATGTGTCGCTGTAAACTGCATATGGGAATGTGATGTCGGGTCAGAATTCACAAATGCTGGGTGTTCTCAGAGTTAGAGCCTGCTGTTGAAATAACTAGAGATGATTACCAAAAGAAGGAGTGTTTCTGTTGGGCTAAGAATAAAAAAGCTCTATTTTATGTGTTTATATAAGCATTCACTAAAATTTGTTTTGATGCTTGGGATGATTCTATCCGCATTCTTTTCTAAACACTTTAGATTGTCTGTCTCCTATTGTTTCCTATAATGAGATATAATAAAGCCCAAGCTTTTATTGAAATACCAAGTTTTACGAGTGAAAATGAAAATAGGTACAAAAATCAAAGGGATTCAGACCTTTTTGCATTTTAACTTTGGAAAGTGTTAGTTTCATGTAATGGTTTCTTTTTTCCAAATAATTTAAAAGGCTACATTTAAGCCTTAGATGGTAAATCAACTCAAAGATTGATTGTATTTCAAACAATATGATCTGTAGAATGGTGCCTTTATTTTAAACGTGACTTAGATCATGGAGGAATGGTATACGATTATCAGATCGAATCTTGGGGCATTTCATTTTTGGGCATGACATGAAAATATAAACAGTTAATTATTTCTACCTTGGTCTATTTTGAAACAGTCTGATTGTTTATATTCTGATTTTTTCCTCCTTAGTTACATTTTATTATAATAAAAATAATAGGCTTTGACTTTAGAAAATTTGGAAAATAAATACTGCAGACCGTAGACATACAGATATATCATCTGTAATATCCCAACAGAAAAAAAAAACTACTCTCAACATTTGTATTTCCTTCTGACATTTTACCTGTGCATACAAGTATATATTTATATAAAATTAGGATCATCTTTTATGTAAAGCTTGTATTCTGTTTGATAGATCTCACTTATGGTTACTTTGAAACAATAAAAAAATGAGGTTACAGAAATCTGTCTTTTCAATGGGGAAAAAGCTAACAAAAAGTAAAAATAAATCAAATGTAAAATGTTTCTGCTGTATTATTAAATAAGAGAGCAGTGTGTATTTTTATCTCATTTTTGGTATAGGCAACATGATATGCCTGATTTCTGTCTTTCTAGATGCTTTCTTATTATGATGAATGCTCCATTCCTCCTGCTAGTTTTGCTTCTGTTTTCAGATGCTTATGAAATGGAGCATATGTTATCTTTTGGACTTCATTAGTATGAGTTGAAATAACCCAACAAGAATCATCCCTATATGTAAACCTTAGTGAGCAGCTGTATTATTTTCTCTGGTTATCTTCTCAGAATAAATTTCTAGGAGTGAAATTACAGGATCTAGGTGGTTTGAATAAGTTTTGTATACTTTGTAGTCTAATGATCTTCTTCCATGGGAAGGAGCTTTACATTTGTTCTTTGCAAAGTAAGGAATATTTATTCTGCCATTTTTCTTCTCCTGCCTTGTCCTCGTTCCACCCTTTGCGCCATTGTTCTTTCCTGCCTTCCACTTATTTCATCTGTCCCTGTAAGCCACCTGTATTCTTCCCTCTGTTCTTGTCTCTCCACCCCTACATCCACCTGTTCAGGATAGTTACCCCAATGCTGGGTCATCTCTCCCACCTCTGTTTCTACCCTTTCTTGTGTTGTCCTCCACCCTACAGCTTGCCTCCACTGTTCTACAGTACTGTGAACTGTGTCCCCTCTGGCCCCACGTACTATGCCACACTGCAGTTCCAAAGACATCTCCTCTTCATTTCGAATTTGAAAAAAATCAAAAAAGCACATCCAATTCAGAGGTGGACAATTTGTGATATTCTATGGTTGCTATGAATTTAGCCGTTTTTAAAAAGCTAATGTAAAAAGTCGTTCTCAAATTTTTCAAGAATTTAGTGGTCTTTATTTTTAGAAATGGGTTGGAACAATTTTATGTTAAGAAACTTAGAGTCTCAAATTAGAACACTCATTAGGCACGGTTCAAGCATTTTCCTTACAAAAATACCTAAATGTCTTTATTACAATATCACCTTTTATGGCTGAAAACTCAACTGTGCAGTTAGAAGGGGGAAAAAGCCTACAACAATAGCTATATTGAGTAAAATTACTTTGAGTAAATTGCCTCAAATGCTGGGACTGTGAACCAAAATAGGCTAGTCTCCTGATGCACTAAAGATGAATAGAATTCATTTATGAAGACTATTCCAAGCAGATGTCTGGGAACTTGTAACTGCAGCTACAAAGAAAGACAGAGGAAAGGAGAGTAAATTTTTATTTATGTATTGAAAAAACATGTACCAGATATTAAAGATATTTAGGATAAGAGATAGGCATTTCATTCTTCCAGTCACTATAAATGAATGTGTGCGAGATGTTAGGCACTGTGCTAGGAGCTTGGAGGAAAAATGCAGAGGTAAGAGATTAGGCCCTTGTAGTGAACTCATAGAAAAAGCAGACACAGAACTGCAGCGAAAGGCATTACAAGGAAGGGCTTTTGGGTGCTATGAAGCAAGTACTTTCACATTCATTCCAAGGAAAGAGAGAGGGAGAGGCTACTTTATTTTTCTTTTTTTGTTGTTTTTTTTGTTTTTGTTTTTTTGTTTTCTGAGTTGGAGACTCACTCTGTCACCCAAACTGGAGTGCAGTGACCGCTCCCGGCCACCATAGCCTCGACCTGCTGGGCTCGGTGATCCTTCTGCCTTAGCCTTCCGAGTAGCTGGAACTACAGAGGCGCGCGCTACCACGCCCGGCTAATTTTTGATTTATTGTAGAGATGAGGTCTCGCCAAGTTGCCCAGGCGAGTCTCGAACCCGCGGGCTCAAGCAATCCACTCACCTCAGCCTCCCAAAGCGCGGGATTACAGTCTGAGCCACCAGCCCGGCTGGAGGCTATTTTCAACTGTGGCAATACATGAAGATATTTTGGAAATAAAGTAATTTTAAAATGTATCCTTTCAGGAACTGATAAGATCTTGATCAAAAAAGACGGTTAAAGTGTGATGTACATAGAAAGGATGCAATTTTTTTTTTTTTTTTTTGAGTTAGGGTTTTACTTTGTTGCCCAAGCTGGAGTGCACTGGCCCTATTACAGCTTACCACAGCCCTAACTTCCTGGGCTCAGGCAATCTTTCCTCCTCAGCCTCCTGAGTTACTGGGACTCCAGGCATGTGCCACTATGCCCGGCTAATGTTTTCTTTTCTTTTTTTTTTTTTTTTTTTTATAGAGACAAAGTCCCACTGTGTTACCCAGGCTGGTCTCAAACTCCTGAGCTCAAGTAGTCCTCCCACTTTGACCTTCCAAAGTGCTGAGATTACAAATGTGAGCTACTACGCCTGACAAATGCAAAGTTTTGATAATACAATTGTATTAGGCATGCATGGGAAAAGCAAGTTAGCCTATTTGAGGAAGTGGAAAATTCAAGTGGCAAAGTGCGAGAAAACCCTGGAGTGGTACATTAATGAATCCCGAATCAGAGAGGACTTTAAGTATAAACTCTAGCTAGGATTTCTCAGAGTTTTCTATTTAGACTCGCTACATCAGAATTACCTTCAGGTGTTGAAATGCAGACTGGGTGCAGTGGCTCACACCTATAATCCCAGCATTTTGGGAGGCCGAGGTGAGACGATTGCCTGAGCTCACGAGTTCAAGACCAACCCAGGCAACCTCATCTCTACAATTAAAAAAAAAAAAGGTAGCTGGTCGTGGTGGCGCATACCTGTAGTTCCAGTTACTTGGAAGGCAGAGGCGGAAGGATCACCTGAACCCAGCAGGTCGAGGCTGTGATGGCCGTTGAGTGTGCAACTACACTCCAGCCTGGGCGACAGAGTGAGACTCCAACTCAAAAAGAAGAAAAAGGAGAAAAAAAAGAAATGCAGACTCCTGGACCACATTTTGGATCAGAATCAGAGGACAGTACCTGAATCTGCACTTGAACTCTTCCAGGTGATTCCAGTGCACACTAAAATTTGAGAACATCTTTTACTGAAACAGCCATCAGGGTACCGTGGCCTGAGGAAGCCTGGGTTCTGCACTGGGGAGGGCCCTCTGCCAGGAAGATCTCAAAGTGGCATTCTTTAGCCCTGTGCTTCATAGATTTAGGTAAAATGACTCTTTTATCCCCCTTGCTTAGGGCTCAGACACAAGTCGAGTGGAGCCGCCTGGGACAGTCTGAGTGGCAGAATCTTCTGTCCTCCATGAGAGGGGAGAGGCTTGTTTGCAGGGTCGAGCTCACCATGCCTGTCTCTTTTCCTTCCCTCAGATTTCTTGTTCCTTTAAAAACACACAAATAAGATGTCCTCAGTCCTCAGCAGGTGACATTTTATCCCACCATCCTGTTCAGAGGACACAGCTAGGCTCCTGAGATCCCCACTCATATATACGGAAGCTGAATTGAAAGGCAGATACTGTTTGGAAGAGGAGAGAACGCATTTTATTTCATTTCATTTTATTTTTAAGGAGGTAGTACATTCACATGATGCAAAAGGTACACAGAATATCTTGTGAAAAGCTCCTTCCCAACTGTCCCCAGCTTTCCAAGTGTACCTCCATGTAGGCAAGTAAAATTAGATAATATGTATAAGTTATATATCCCCCCAGCTTTTTAATAGGGAAATGGAAACATACGAGACTTATTGTTCTGCACTTTGCTTTTTACAATTTCCTACCAGAGCTTCCTCATTCTTGTTGCAGCTGCACAGTATTCCACTGTATGACTGTATCATAGTTAAATTTTATTGGTCCTCTGCATTTAGAACTTGGGTTATTTCCAGTGCTTTGCTATTACCAAGAAAACTACAATAGGCAACTTGTAAATCCTCATTTCAGACATGGGCAGTTCAATGTCTAAGGTCAAGAACCGGAGTGAGGTGGTAGGATCAGAGGATAAGTACATGTGTGATTTTTAAAGTTACCGAGAAGATCCTCCCATAAAGGTTATACAATTTTTCATTCATATGATTAATGAAAGAGAGTTCCCTTTTCTCCCTACCCTTTCATTAACAGCATGCTAAACTTCTGTATCTAGTTTGTGTGGGAAGGGGAAGGGGAAGGAGACAGCAGGTATGCCGGGAGCCTTGCCAGAACCTGCTTTACAGATGGCAATAGGCATTCCATGGTGACAGAGAGCTCATCCACTTTTTTTGAAGATTTTGGCTTATTTGTTTGAAATGTATTTTTTAGTGTTTTTAAATTAAAAATAAAATTGACTTTTTATTTTTATTTTATTTTATTTTTGTTTTTATTTTTTGAGTTGGAGTCTCACTCTGTTGCCCAGGCTGGAGTGCAGTGGCACGTTCACAGCTCACGGCAGCCTGGACTCTGGGACTCAAGCAATCCTTCCACCTCAGAAGTAGCTGGGACTACTGGCATGTACCACCATAACTGGCTAATTTTTTGACTTTTTGTAGAGATGAGATCTCACTATGTTGCCCAGGTCTTGAACTTTTAGGCTCAAGTGATCCTCCTACCTTGGCCTCCCAAAGTACTAGGATTACAGGTATGAGCCACTGCGCCTGGCCAGTTTTTGGCATACAGTTCTATGAATGTTAACACATGTATAAATGTGAGTAACCCCCACCATGGTACAGAATGGTAGCATCACCCCCAAAACTCCCTTAAGCCACCCTTTTGTAGTCACACCCTCTCCCCACCCCTAGATTCCTCTAGGCAACCACAGATCAATTATGTCTCTATGGTTTTATCTTTTAGAGACTATCACATAGATAGAAGCGTATAGTATGTAACCCTCAGAGCTTGGCTTTTTCCGTTCAGTATAAATTCCTGGAGGTTTCATCCAAGCTGTTGCATGCATCAGTAGTTTGTTGCTTTTTGTTGCTGAGAAGTGTTCCGTTGTATGAATGTACCACAGTTCATTTACCCATTCACCCACTGAGTGACATTGGAGTTATTTCCAGTTTGGAGTGGTTATTAATAGAACTGCTATAAACATTCATGTACCTATTTTTGCGGGAGCATAAGTTTTAATTTCTCTTCAATGTAGTTTAATGTTCATATCTTATTATGGGTAAGCTGAGGGATATTTCCATATATTTAAGAGACATTTATATTTATTTGTCTAGAAACTGCTCGTGTCCTCTACCCATTTTTCTTTTTGGTTGTTATTGATTTTTGTTTTAGAAAAATTGTTTTGGGGATGCTGACAGGATATACGGATGGAAATGTTTAGCATTCAGTTAAGAAATGCAGGACTCGAGTTTGAGAGAAATACCCAGAGACATAGATTTAAGAGCCACACTCTAGAGAATGGAGAGATGAGGCCAGGGATCTCCACAAAGTCTTCAAGAGAGAAAACACACAAGGCTTAAAGACAGAGTTTGTGGAAATGCCCATGTGTAGGGTGTGGATAGAGGAAGATCAAAAGGAAGAAAACAGGAAAGAGACCTCCTAGAGGTCACAGAGGAAGCAGAATAGTGCAGGGTTACATGAATAAAAGCTGAATATTAAAAGTCTGCTAAATTAAGGGTTTAAATACCCAGGACACAGTGTTCAAAGGAAGAGAAAACATCTCTCTTCAAGAATTCTAAATAAAAGTGCTATGGTTCATTCTGTTAGGACTGGCCTAGTCACATGATCACCCCTGCACTATTCACTGTGGGGGAAATCCAGTGCCTTGATTGGCCTACCTAGGTCACATGCTTCAACTCCATAATTTCCCAGACCCTCATGGATCCTCAAGGGAAAATGTGGGACTGTTGGTCAGAAGACACAGATGCGAACAACCAACAAATGTCTAGTAAGTGGCCTTTGAGCGTAGTGCATCATCTACATCTAGAAACTCAGCTGTTGTATATCAAGTGGAGAAATTGGAGGGAATATGTAGAAAATTCATTCAAAGAGTTTGGCTAAAATTTGGTAACCAGGAAGCTTAAATGAAGAATTTTTCTTTTTTCCGAAAGTAAAACATCAGTGTATATTTGTACATGCAAGCAAAGGAACCATGGAGAGGGAGACCGTGGGGACAGTGGAACCCAAGGAGATAACTGAGGGGAATCACGTAACACTAGTGAAGCCCTGAGAGGAGGCACGGAGCTTCCTCTGAGGAGGCAGGTAGACTCCCCCCTCTACTCTCATTCCTCCTGCCCCATCTCCTCTCCTCATTGCATCAGGATAATTTTTTAAAAGTGAACATCTAGTCATGTTGTTACCCAATAAGAGTTACTTGAGGGGCTACACATCACTCCCAGGATGTGGTCATATATGGAGCGGGTTGGACTCTAGGGCTCTGGATGAAGCCCTAAAAGTGGCTCCTGCCAATGTTCACTATCTCTTCTCCAGTCCCCAAAGACCATTAAAATCCACATGCTGGCCTCTCTCCCTCTTAAATAATGTAACTGTCTCTCCAACAGAATGTCAAGGCCAGCATACATGGGGATTGCATTTGCTTAGTTCACGCTGGATCCTCTAGCACTGTATCTGGCAAACAGCAGGTACTCACACATGGCCACTGGAAGAATAGATGAATGCCCACTAATCTGTGAAATTTAGTGATTATATCTCTTCTTCCCTCCCTTCCTCCCTTCCTTCCTCCCTCCTTTTCTCCCTCTCTCCCTCCCTCCCTCCTTCTTTCATCTCACTTTGTCACCCAGGCTGGAGTGCAGTGGCATATTCATAGCTCACTGTAACCTTGAATTTCTGGACTTCAGTAATTCTCTCACCTCAGCCTCCCGAATAGCTGGACCACAAGCATGCACCACCACACCCAGCTAATTATTTTTTGTAGAGACGGGGTCTTACTATGTTGCCCAGGCTGGTCTCAAACTCCTGGGCTCAAGCGATCCTCCTGCCTTAGCCTCCCAAAGTGCTTGGATTACAGGCATGAGCCACTGCTCTTGACCAGTGATTATCTCTAAGTCTCATCCATTGTTTACCCAAACAGTTGTCATCTTATTAAACACTAACCAAGGGAAATAATGAGGTTATTAGAAAGAGAGAGACCAAGCCTTAGAATTCTATTATATATGAGACCAAAAAGAAAGAAAGAAAGAAAGAAAGAAAACATGCCAAAGTATAGACAGTACTTAACTCTGGGTGGGGGAACTATGGATCTATTAATTACATTAAGACTTCATCTTTTAATAGGTTTTGCAATGAGAAGACTAAGGGAAGAAGAACATGTGTGACATTAAGGGTCTTTTAAGCAGGGAAGGAAGGAAGGAGGAGAAGGAAAGAAACCGCTGCTCTAAAGAATGGGATTAATTAAATAAAGCATGGTACATCTGCTCAGTGGAATGGTACACACACTGTTTGAAATCCTGTCTCTGAAGACAGGGTGGTAGTGCCAAGGCTGACGTGGGGGAGCTTTGTACCACCACATCCGAATGTCTCCCCAGACCATTCCTAATGAACATGTCCTCTGGGTAACGATGGGGTGCTTGCTGTGTGGGTGTGGCTTCTCAGAGGCTAGCTGCCCTCTCTAGCCAGCCTGCGGCCCAACCCCCGCCTCCCAAAAAAGGGTGGTACCGCCTCTGTGAAGACTGTGGCAATGCTTGTGACGTAAATATTGACATGAGTATAAGATTTATATAATAATATAACTATATTACTTATGGATAATATAGTATAATGTAATACAGTCTCATTTTCAGTAATGAGAGTATAGCTATTCATTAAGAAAACAAATATAGAAATTGATTCCAAAAGATAGAAAGACTGAAAGAAAATAGATGACCTAAAGAGCATGATGGTTGGGGACATTTCTTCTATTTTCATTTCAAATTGTTACAACTTTGACACTTTCTTTGAGCATGTACTATAAAATAAAACAATACCAAAAAGCTGTATTTTAAGCATCAAACCAACCATAATGGGCTCAAAACTGAATCTGTATACGAGGAAGCACTCATGGGATCACTGTTCTTTTCTCTCCTTCTTAAAGGATGTGCTGGGCGGCGTCCTGATGACCGTGCTCCTCATCATCCTCACCTACCCTGCCTGGACCTTCATTGACTGCCTGGACTCGACCAGCCCCCTCTTCCCTGTGTGTGTCCTAGTTGTGCCATTCTTCTTGTGTTACAACTACCCGGTGTCTGATTACTACAGCCCAACCAGAGCAGACACCACCACCATTCTGGCTGCTGGGGCTGGAGTGACCATAGGATGCTGGATCAACCATTTCTTCCAGCTCGTGTCCAAGCCCTCTGAATCTCTCCCTGTCATTCAGAACATCCCACCACTCACCACTGACATGTTAGTTCTGGGTCTGACCAAATTTGCGGTGGGAATTGTGTTGATCCTCCTGGTTCGTCAACTTGTACAAAATCTCTCACTGCAAGTATTATACTCCTGGTTCAAGGTGGTCACCAGGAACAAGGAGGCCAGGCGGAGACTGGAGATTGAAGTGCCTTACAAGTTTGTTACCTATACATCCGTTGGCATCTGCGCTACAACCTTTGTGCCAATGCTGCACAGGTTTTTAGGATTACTCTGAACCTCAAACAGTTGGAAACCAGTCCACTGGACGTAAGAGCCAAGACATAGGAATGCTGTTGGTGGGCAAGTGTTGACAACTAATTTGTCCTTTAAAAAAAAATCTTAAGTCATCTGTTTTGTTAATACCAGTTAAATGATGCTGCTGTGTAAAAGGAAAAACTCTCATAGGAACCCTTAGTCTGTAATGGTTATGCTACAGTTGAACCCAGGCTAAAAACCATAATCAAGATCTTTAAGGACAACCCCGCCCTGCCCCTTCTTTTACATGGACTTGAAAGCTAGTCATGGACTGTCAGGAATTGTGGCCTGGTTTAGGAATGGCTGTGAGCCCCACTGGATTCTGGAGAGCCAACAAAGATGGGGTGATCTGGGAGGCTGGAGGTAGAGCATCGCTTTTCAGTTATGATCTTGCCCAGCACAGAGTCTCATTTCCAAAGTGAGAACTTTGGTCCGGGAGAAAGGACGGCCCCACATAAAATGCATTCCTTGGACTGGTGATTTCCCTGTTACGATCAAATTAGAGTGCACCTGCTCGGGAGGTAAGACCACTTAGAAGTAAAGCTTACTGTGAAGAGATTCCAGGCGAGGGCACAGCTGTGAGGTCATAGGGAAAAGCCAGCTTTCCTTATGAGTCCTGGTCTCCGTTAGGTGTTCTTATTGAGAGAAGGATCTGCTCGTCCTTGTTTATACATTTTGTGGGATTCCAGGTACCATTTCTGCACTCTTCTGACCCATGAAACTGGCTGCTCCCACCGCACAAGGCAGGTGAGGGGTTCGCCTTCATCACAAGTGGGCACATCTGGGATTCACCGAGATTTCTGCTTCCTAGTAGCTTGGGACAAGCCCTCTGCCCATCTTCTGCTTTGTTTTTTATTTTTGTGTGTGTGTTGGTTTTTGTTTTGTTTTGGTTTGGTTTTGGTTTTGGTTTTGGTTTTTTGGCTTCTATATGAACTCGGAAGGCTCTGACTTCTTCCTAGGAAAGTAAATAAAAAGAAGAATGAATGAACTCCTTCCTGAAGCCTGACAAGAGGAGACAGGACCATCTGACTTTATTCTTCTGTTTCTTTCTGTAAATCCGTTTTCTCATCTACTAAATAAAATCAGGCTCCTTTTCTGTCTTCCCACCTCTTATCTCTTGGCAATTCAAAGGGTAATTAATGCAAGAACAGTTTTAGCCTCTTTTAGGAAAACAAACTAACCAAATACAACACCCATTAAACCTAGGGTGAGTGAGTCTTCCTGAGATTTAGGAAGATGATCATTATGCAGACACCAGAGAGTTCCCTCCCAGGGTTCCTCTTCCGTCCTTAATAAGGAACAGGTATCAACAACTTTCTTAAAAGTTGGTGTAAATATATGTATAGTCAGCAAAGTGTCTATTGAGGTATAGTGCCTGAACCACTGAAACCAATGTTTTATGATCCTAACACATCATCACCAATCACACACTTTGGGAAAAATTAGCTTCCTTGAAACTTACAGAGGCTCTTACCTCTGCAACCAGTGTTAAAACTGAAAACCACATTTTTCCTGATTTCAAAGATGTTCCATGGCCTTATTGTTAGGATGATCTTTGATATCTGACTTAGTGCTCCAATTCCACAAGAATAATTTTGAGTAAAACATCCCATTTTTTACTTAAAATTCTTCGCACATTTATCATAGTTAGAAGGCAAGGATCAAAATGGCCTGCCATGGGACTGCTTTTACATAATCCCTGACCAGCATACACAGCACCCACGGCTGGCAGAGAGAGCCATGCTTGCTGGCACACCCAGCCTCAGTATGTCAGTATGCACCTGCGGTGCAGTGGCTGTCACCGGATGGGGCACTTTCCTGTACTCCCAACCCCCTGCTGCCAAGCCAGAGTTCACAACACTGGATATTTACACAAAATGATTTTAGTTGATTTGGCCAAAGCCAGCTGCAAAAAAGATCAGTCTTCCCACTTGTATCTTTTAAAATGAGGGGCTGTAATTATTGTCACAGCTGTGGGTGTTGGCATTTCACATATATATATAATTTTTATTGCTATTTTAAGTCCCAATAATAGTAAATTCCATCAGCTGTATGGATGATATATATTTAGGCTGTATTTACCCAATTTACATTGAGGATGAATATATTAACCACAGCACATTAAAGAGTGACCCAAGGATTTGTCACGGTTGGCCACTTTTTAAAGTATCTGATTACAGCAAGCAACGAGAATAAAAGCTATGTAATGGTGAGGTCAAGCTTTTGAGCCCTTCTGCTCTGTGGTGTAGAATCAGGCAAACACGGATGGAAAAAATCACTGCCCGATTCAAACTCTCGCTTTGCTAGTCTTCCATTCATTTCTGACCCAGCACTTCACTCTCTTAATTCTCTCAATATCGTTGCGTGCCCTTTCAAGAGTACGCCTTTGGCCTCCTTTCAAAACATTTGGATTTTCTCTTTGGGGAAAGACTGCCCCCTGTTGGTGTGGCTTCAGTCTTGGTCCACAGCCTCTCTCTCAATCTAGAGTGTTGGAGAGTAAGAATTTAAGTAAAGTTCACCACAATGTGAGCCTAGGCTCGGTAGTCTGGCCAGCCTTGCTTTTGGGGAACTGTGACACTAACGCCATCAGGACTATTGGCCCCTCCAGGAGCCGGGGAGAATGGCAGGCCCTTATCCTAGCTGTCCCCATCCTGCTCCCAAACTAACTACTGCTTTGGGCCAAGGCATCCGTCCTGCAACCTTCATTCTAACCAGCTCTCATTTCATGCCAATTTTGCTCAGACCTGCACCGTCACAGAATACTCAGAAGGTGAAAATGTAGAATAGACCTACAACCCTTAAATGACAGTAGCTGAAATCACTCCAAAATATGCCCAGTGGTCTCACTGTAGCATGGGATTTTCTCACCCCAATAGGCAACTCATGCTTCCAGAGTATAATCAAAGCATGTGGTGTTTTGGGGCCATATGCTCCAGGTTTCTATTTTGGAAGCCTTTCAGCTGTGTTGCTTATGTACCGTATGTAAATTTATTCTTTTTAAAGTAAAATCACTTTTGTTTCATTATGACTTCTTATTAAATGCTTTAAAAGTCAGTGTTCTGTTTCCTTGGATGCTTTTCTTAATCTAGACCTTATTCTCTGGGTTCACTGGGCCTGAGTTAGAAAGAGGAAACAAAAATAAGTGGCAGGCGAAATAGCTCTCTGTTGTCATAATCCCATCACATGCAAAGGCTGGCTAGCCTCATGGGGCCCACAGGTGTGCTTACCAGGAAATAAGTGGCATGCTGGCAGGCTTCCATCCCCTCCACTAGCTCCTCGATACTGAGGACTGTCCTTTTACCATACATGGAGAGAAATGTCACTGTGTTGAAAGGTAAGTGTTCTAAGTGTTGCTAGTTAAGGCAACTTAAAGAAATGAGTACACTATCTGCTGAACAAGACCCTAATTCAAATTCACATCGCTACAACATGTTCAGCCTTTGAGCCTCCCAAATTTGCTACTTGATACGGTACAGAAAGTTGACACTCATTTGCAAGGGCAAGTCTAGGACTCTATTTGTACTGCAGCAGAATATATTTATCACCTAATATGCTGGGCACCACGAAGAGGGGAAGCTCCAACCTAGCCTGTGCAGTTTTCCTGGGAGAGAGAAGACATGGGCATAAAGAATTACAATTCAAGATCCAACCCTTTAAGGCTGTCGGGAAAAGAGAACCAAGACGTGGGAAATGGGAGGGATGGGAGATCGTACGAGCCAGGCTTGAAGAGCAGATGGAGATGCACGAGGAGTGTGATGGGAAGTTGGTAGGAGATAACACCTGGTGGCTAGGAACAACTTGTCAGAGGCACTTCCCCAAACACCTCCAGCTCTAGAGGAGAAACCACACCAAACCCACGTCGGTGACTGTGCACGAATAACAGTGGCACTGGTGGAGTGAAGGATGAGCAAGGGGTTATGATTGCTGCAAAACCAAACCACAAGAACAGGAGTGTGAGGAGCCTCTTCCAGAGAAGACGGCCTCCAGAGGTAATCTCAGACTCCGTTCATCATTCCTCATGCAAATATCGTTGACAGCCGGAGGCGCTGACCTCCCATGCAGTTGAAATCCTGTGGATAGCTTTTGACTCTACCAAAGCTTAACCAGAAGCCTTACTGATAAACAGCCGATTAATACACATTTTATATACATGTCGTATACTGTATTCTTTCAATAAAGCAGGCTAGAGAAAAGAAAATATTAAGAAAAGCGCATGAAAGTGAAAATATATTTACTATGCATTAAGTGGAAGGGGATTATCATGAAGTCTTCATGGCCGTTGTCTTCACCCTGAGTAGGCTGAGGAGGAAGAGGAGGCTGGCCTTGCTGTGTCAGGGGTAGCAGAGGTAGAAGAAAATCCCCGTGTAAGTAGATCTGTACAGTTTAGACCTGTGTAGTTCAAGGGTCAGCAGTATTCACAGTCCATCTGGGCACCTTCCCCTTTTGCCGGCTCTGAATACACGGCTGCACTGCCATGCCATTCCATCCTGCTCTCAGCAGAGGTGACCAGCGGCTGGGACTTCATCCCAATGTCCTCTGTGCCCGCTGCCTTCCTCGGTCTCTCTTGGCTCAGTTTCCTGACCTAGTTCTACACAACTCCATTTTTAAAACATTTTACCATGACCCTGGCTTTTCAGGGGACGCTTCAATGCTCCTTGCCTCCCTTGAATGATTCTGAATGGGGGCTCCTCTTCTAAGAGGCTACCCAAGAACCGAGGACAGCAGCGTACATCTCTCTCATGCGGACGATAGATGTTTTCCTTATAGCTGCTTGTTTTGCTTTTTTTTTTAACTTGAATTTTAAGTGCGCTGAGGGGTTTGCTGTTTCAAAATTGTGGCAATTCTTCATTTCTGTAAACGTAAGTTTTTAATGAATGACAGCATGCACACCACGCATTCGTTGTTTTCTGACAGTGGGGCACACCTGAAGTACAGACTTGAATATTTACCGAATGCACATTAAGAAGGGAGTTGAATGGGGGCCATGAAGAGAATGTGAGATTCTTAAAACTATAGCCACATGAGACAAGGGAGCTATATAAAGCCAAAAATTCGTCTTCCTTTTCCACGCCTGTCGACATGGCATGCAAACACAAGCAAGAAAAGCAAAGATGGAGCTAGGAGTTCCACTGTAATGCTTCTGTAAGGCACATTCTACACATCTGCTGGCCTTGCTTTCTCTCTCGCTGTGACATCAGGGTCCCCTTGGTAGGAGTACAAGCCAAGCTCTTCCCAACGCAGGTGTTCAAAGAATGGCAATGCCTCTTGAAGAAACAAAAAGTTGGCTGCAATCGTTGGGAGCAGAGCAGAGTGGCAATCAGGTACTGCTCCACTGCCAGCGCCTGCAGGTGTCCTGTAACCCACCTGTGCCCACAAGCCTAGACAGGCGTGCAGCCTCCTGGGCATCTGGTCTGCATGTTTCTCAGTCACCTGAGAACCAGATGGGTGGCGCTATGCGTGGGCCAAATTACGCAAAGAACACACTAAACACCATCTTAGCCATGCCAATTAGGACACAGTAAAAAGATGCTGAAGTAACTTGAAGATCAAAGAGGGATTTCCTCACACTCCAGTACAAACCCCAGTCCACGGCCTCTGTGTGCCCGGGGCACCCGGGTCTTTGCCCAAGTCATCTCATTCCAGTGATCGCTCTCTTCCCCACAGAACGATTTGTTGATGGGACACCTCTGTCTGGCTTATCTTGCTTCATCTGCCTTGGTGTCACCCAAGTGCTCCTTGTCTAAATGTTCTGCTGGAGACTCACAGCCAAGAAATCTCTCATGAGTCCCACCACCGCTGATGGGACTTCTCAGAATCTGTCCAGCACCACATGTGGATGTTTACACGGCTCCCATTAACACTGGCTTCCCGTCAACCATAAGCAGGTTGAATTTTAGGAAAAACGTGAGCATATCTTCATTCCTCGTGACAAAAAGTTGTGACTTGGGAAAACCGGAAAATTTCTTTTGCTACCAGGTTTGGCATCACTTACTCCACTCTTGTCTGTCCCGAAAGCTGGATTTACTTCGTGTCTGCCAAATTCTCTGACTGCAGTGCTGGAACAGCCTTGCTAGTGTTCCTAGCTCGGGGGTGCTCCTCCAGTTTTTTCTAATGGAGAATTATGCCACATTCTTGGGGATTTTTCCACAGAAACAACAAAGGTCAAACCTTACAGATGAGAATGAAAGCTTGATTGTGGACCTGGGCATATCCTTTCCATACTGCATTAGTTCCATGGGAGGAGAAATGCAGGGCTTTGGCCAGAGAGGATTCAGCTAAACCCTTTGCTGGAGAGATCTATGCAACCCACCAGCTGGCTACAATGTTCATGGGCATCCTGTCCACTAGAACATTCAAGCGGTGCAGAATATCTGGACACAAAGCAGGCAGGAGTGGAGACTAAAACCACTTTGCCTCTGCTTTGCCCATCTTGCGGCCTGCTTGTCTGTCAAGCAGGGTTTGGCTCCTCTGCTTTTATCCAAGCGGGTCATGCTCCCCACAGATCTTGGCTGGGGCTTCAGGAACTGCTGCAGATGGCCCCAGATGTGTCCTGGTGTGTTGAATTATATTACGCATGCTGGGCTCTATTTTATCTAATGCAAGTTTTCAATAATATATGTGTCAGTCTGTTCAGACTGCTCCAACAAAAGACCACAGGCTGGGGGCTACAACATTTGTCACAGTTGTGGAGGCTGGAAGTCCAAGATCAAGGTGCCAGCAAGGCTGGTTTCATTCTGAGGCCTCTTCTAGCTTGATGGTGGCCACTCTCGCGCTGTGTGCACACACGACCTCTTTATGTGTACACCGGGTGGGAAAACAGCTCTCTGGTGTCTCCCCTTATACAGGCACTAAGCCCACCAGCAGGGCCCACTCTCATGACCTCATCTACCGTAATTACCTCCCAAAGGCCTCATCTCCAGACACCATCACATTGGGGATTAAGTGTGCAACATGAATCTGGGGAGATATACACACTCAGTCCATAGGAATATGCAAAAGCTATTCATAATAACATAATAACCCAGAACTTGGATATCAGAAGGCCGAACACTTTAGTCACGTAGGGGGCATATTTCGCTTAAGGTAGTTGTGTCCCTTCAAGTCCACCTGTCTACTTTGGGATAAAATGGACAGGATAGTCAAAGTCAAGACTGAAGCATTAGGGTTAGTGATGTTTCTATAAAACACCAAGCATAAGCAGGGACTAAAATTGAGAAGGAAGATTTTGAGCACTGTTTTCTCTTACCAACCTGATGAGCTCATCATTGCTGAGTAGAAGCAGCAGTTAGGCTAGCTGGTTTCTAGTCAGACTACTCCGATGTAAAATATAAGAATAGTGCCGGGCATGGGGGCTCACATCAGTAATCCCAGCACTTTGGGAGGCAGAGGTGAGAGGATTGCCTAAGTTCACAGATTCAAGACCAGCCTGGGCAACTTGATGAGACCTCATCTCTACAATATATCAAAAAATTTTCCGGGCATGGTGGTGCTTGCCTGTAGTTCCAGCTACTTGGAAGGCTGAGGTGGAAGGATCACCTAAGCCCCAGCAGGTCGAGGCTGTGGTGGCTGTGAGTGCGCCACTGCACTCCAGCCTGGGAGAGAGAGAGAGACACCAACCCCCCCCAAAAAAGTCTCAACATCTTGGATAAATAGGTAAATGCTGCAACTCATTGAGTGAGCTGGACTCCAAGTCACTCTGATTAGATGTCTCAAGTTCATTTATTGGTCATGTGACTTTAGAGCAAATCATTAATCTCTGATTAATAATCAATGGGTCATTTAAAAAATATTCAATTGGGCCGGGCTAGGTGACTCAGCCTGTAATCCCAGCATTTTGGGAGGCCAAGGAGAGTGGACTGCCTAAGCCCGCGGGTTTGAGACCAGCCCATACAGCTTGGTGAGCTCTCGTCTCTACAATAAATTAAAAAATTAGCCAGGCATGGTAGTGTGTGCCTGTAGTTCTGGCTAAACTTGGAAGTTTGAGGTGGAAGGATCGCCGGAGCCCACAGGTCGACAATGGGGTGGCCGTGAGTGTGCTACTGAACTCCAGCCTGGGTGATGGAGTAAGACCCCAGCTCAAAAAAAAAAAAAAAAAAAAAAAATCCAATTGTTTTCATCCTAAAAATCTGAGAAAATTCCTATTCTAATTATCTTCTACGATTATTAAACTATGAAAGCAAAAATGTGAACCAGGATCGCATGCAAAAATACTTATAAACAGAAAGGCACTACTACATCTTCAAAATAAGAAAATTAAAAATAAAAATTAAATTTTAAAAAAGAGAAAAAGAAAAAAGCAATGCGGGACTTTCAGGCTTTAGAAAAATATATATGCAGTCTAGCACGACAATCAGTTATTCAATTTTCCCTTTCATACCAGAGCGCCCAGTTTGCACTAAGAAGGTGTGGGTCTTCTCCAACCAAGCCCTCTAATAGTACACACAACTGCCCTGGCCCCAGCTCCCAACACCCTGACTGTGGAGCCGCAACTGGCAAGCGAAAGCCTCACTTCTAACGCAGCTGATAACTGTTTTTTTTCCAACTGGTTCTTGCTTCAGAGGGTAGAAGCATCTACAGGATGCATAGAGTTGATCTTTCCCCTTAATGCTGGAATACACAATTCGATATTAGTGGGTTTTTCATGACAATTTCTGGCTAGACAAAAAATATCCAGGTGGCTGGCTGCTAACAGAACAAGTGGTGCCACCCATTTCAACAATGGCTCTCAAAGGATCCATGAGTCATGATTTCCACTATAGTGAACTTGATACTAAGGGAGAATATACCACGAATAGATGTGGGCCAAGAAGCCATCCTGAACAGAAAGGTCAATTTTACAATTCATGTTGCTTCACTCTGTGCATTTACATGGAATCACATGTAGTCTTTTGGGACTGTTGCTTCTTTCACTTAGCTAATGCTTTGTGGTTAAAATTATGAAAATACTGCTGCCCGTTGAAAGTGGACTAGATTAAAAATATGTGGTACATATACAAGATGGAATATTACACAGTCATAAAGGACAAAATTATGAACTTTGCAACAACCTGGATGGATTTAGAGTCCATATGAGTACCATATGTTCTCATTCATAAGTGGACCCTGAGCAGTTATCAAAATACTATAAGAAAGGGGTTGGCAGTAGTAGGAACCTGCCGGGGGGTAGTGGGAGGAGGTGGACAGTGGCACACTTCAGCAATAAGGGTACCTGATCTCAAATCAGGTGAAGTGGGGACCAAAGTGAGGCCCAAACTTTATCTGTACAATGATCATTTGTATACCTAACCCTGAATTGTACCCATCTTCAAAACTTTTTTTTTAATTATGAAAATACCGTATGTTGCAGTATATTCTTTTTCTCTCAGCTTTACTTACTTAGGTGTAACTCCTCCATTAAGAGAAGGAAAATTTCCACCACTCCAAAGAGTGTCCTCTTAACCCTTTACAGTCAACTCCCTTCCCCGAGCTCCCACCTACCAACCTGCTTTCAGTTTTTCTAGAATTTCATATAAATGGAATCACATGTAGTCTTTTGGGACTGTTGCTTCTTTCACTTAGCTAATGCTTTGAGAATCATTTGTGTTGTTTTAAGTATCAGCAGTTCATTTCTTTTTATTGCTGATAAGTATCCCGTAGTATGGATATACGACAATTTGTATATCCACTATACAATTTGTATATCCACTATAAATAACACGGTGAACACTTGCATAAAAATCTTTGGATAGCCATATGGGTAAACCTAGGAGCTGAACGGCTAGATGGTGGCATATGTTTCTTGTTTTAAGAAACTGCCAACCTATTTTCTCAAGTGACTGTAGCATGTTACAGTCTTACCAGCAGTGCATGAGAGTTCCACCTGCTGTAGTCTCATCAACATTTAGCTTATCAGTCTCTTAATTTTTAGCCAGTTTAATGAGTATGCAGTAGTTTATCACTGTGGTTTTTATTTGCAATTCCCAGATGACTAATGATGTTCACCATCTTTTCATGTGCTTACTGGCCATTCATATAACTTCTTTTGGGCAATGTTTGTTCAACTCTTTTGTCCATTTTAATAAAGCAGAATTGTCTTATTAAGTTTTAAGAGATCTTTGTGTATGCTGGATACAAGCCCTTTGACATGCTTTCTTTAAGGGCATATCGCTTTCATTTTTAAAATGTTATAAACATCTGCTTACAAAAGAGCTGAAAGAAACAGATGGAAGTCTGTATGTTCACAAATCTTACTAAGTTAGACATGGCTGCCCTGATTCAGGGTTGTGATATGGTTAGTAATAGGCTCAGCAAAACACCCATCAACAGAATTTTTGTCTCAATGCCTTTGTTTAACTCTTTCTACTGGTTCTTACTCTAAAATTTTACATTTTATCATGTTTCTTATTATCTCATATAGTACCTGGGAACATCTCTCAAACATCAGACCCAGCTTCTTTGTTCAAGAGATGGTACCGATTGGAAAATTCCATATAAAAGGATGCAGGGAAATTAGGCTGAAAGACAAGGAAGATTGGCAGGAGCTTAGCTCCAGAGGAGGAGAGATCTAATATCTCCCTACAAAAAAAGACAGAAATGAGTACCTCAATTAAGTATTTAAAACCATGACTTCATAACTGCCTGATTGGAGTAACTGTATGGCCTACAGTAAAAGTAAGTCTTCCGTTGTTCCCTAATGTTCATAATGCACTGGCATCAACTCTGGGCCCTTTTAACTCTTCTAGCAGACCAGATCTATACTGCATGTGCTCTATTTCAGAATATCACAAAGTAAAAAATACCTACTCCCTCTTGGGTGTTTTGAACACATGTTGTAAGTTTTTCTTTCACTTTAGAAGTTTATCTTTTGCTTCAGAAGCATTAGCTGCTAGACCATAATAGATTCTTACACGTTTTCTAAAAATAGTGGGTTTTTTGGTTTCCCAATAACAAATACATGTTAAAAGCCCTTAGTTATGTCACATCATGCAACATGCACACTAGTCAGTTATCTTGCTTTATCAGTAAGAAAATGAATGGGGACCTGTTATGGAGGAGAAATCAGTTACAATGCAATGCTCTGATGTCTGAGGAGCACCTCTCACTTTCAGAGCCAAGCCTGCACCCGACAGTGCAGGTTCACACAGACACCACATTTGGATGCTGCACAAGGAAGAGGTGTTATCTACCCACAGAGCCAGAGAGTGCTTTCGGCTTTATTAAACATTAAAGCACAAATGGATGTTTCCTGTGGAGGACAACGAAAGGACACCAGCAGAGGAAAAAGGGATACTTGGGCAGAGAATCACACGACAGAGACCCATCTTCACAAAAAGGGCTCAATATTGATTTCCAGGGAGGAGCAGGGCATGGTCAGCTCAAACTTGGTGATAACATCAGGATGAAGGACCCCAAGCTTCCCGATGCTTTGACCCCTGGCAAAGATCTCAGCACATCGCCCAGGGAAGAAAGCAGAGCCTGAAAAAGAGAGTGAGACAAAAATCAATGTTTCTTCTAGCAAAAATATGAATAGGCAATAACATTAAGACTACTAGTCCACTTTAAGAATAACTATTCTTTAAATCACTGGCTATGAAAAGAGAGTGCTTCCTTACGCTTTCCAGTATTTAGAAGAAGTATTTGCAATTATACCCAGAAACTCCTGCAAGGAAAAAAATTCAGGAGCAAATATGAAAACAGGGGCCCTGTATTTATTATCACAGTGGTCCAAGCAGGAAGGATGACATAAAAGAGGTTGAAGGAGCATAGTCAGGATAAGTCTTAGGGGAACTCCGCCCACATTTGAAACTGGTCCTAAAAGGGCAAAGAAAAAAATGAAATGTAAAACTGATGAACTTGCAAGGGAAAAACTTGTTTTGAAACAGGTTTTTCCAAAGTGACCCGTGCTGGATAAGAAATCTACACTGAATGCATTTGCTCTGCACAACGTCACTCTTTCCCATCATATTCCATAGAGAAAGCTGAGCTGCAGTGTCACTGGCAGGCTATAGGGAACCGCACGTCTGAATACAGGCTGCCCGACCAAAATGTGACCCGTGTTCCTGTCTGAAATTGCTTTTCTCAGCAGTTTTGGAGCACCCACTATAAAACCACAGCAAAGGCCAGTCCCAAACAAGTCTGGGATGATCCCTGATTTACTTCAAGGCAGGCAGAAAGCTCTCTCATCATTTGGACGCCATTGCACTGATATGACTTCCCAAAGGCAGTAACAGTTCTTGAGGTTTAAAGAGCCAAAAACAAATAAACATATAGGCCCACTCCATAGTCCCTAATTACCAGTGCCATGGGAGTTTCTCAATGCTCTATGCTCTACTGAAGTTTAAAAATATGCTGACTCACTTCTCTCACCACCAACTGGCAAAGGGATCAGGCCTGCAGCTTCTGACGGAGTCAACTGAAACGTTTACTGGCATGAACTATAAATACCCAGCAGAATGGGGCCACAGCCTCCAGCCTGCCACTTCAGAGCGAGTGCATTATTGATGAAGCAGTAAACTGCTGAGTCTCTCCTAATGGCTCCAAGGTCAACCTCCTTAAGAAATACAGAACCAGGTTGCAGGGGAGGGAAGGGAAAGAGAATCTGCTACTAGCAAGTTAGTACCATACAGACATAGGACAATAACATGAATTTTCTGATCAGCATAAAAGGATGTTTGTATTTCTGGGGAAAGAGCAGAAAAACATTTTTAATTGTCATTCTTAAGTGATCCCAAAGCAACCCGGCTGAAATATTAGGTGACCTGTTTTTCACATCCCTCCAAACTAAACAATTCTGTTTCCCTGTATTAAAGCAAGAATTTCAATGAACTACATTTAACTATTTGGATCTGTGCACACTTGGGGATGAAGTAGGGAGGGGAATCAAAGAAAATAATGCAGAAACCAAACAGAAGTGATAATGTAGAGCCTTACCTGGGCATGAATATTACTAAATCTGATTTTTTTTTAATGGCGCATTTTAATTATATCAAAATAAAAATCTGATTTAAAACTATCCACCACCCACACCTCAAAAGAAAATAAAAATCTTCAAATGACAAATAAAAAATGAAGTCTGTATGAAGTGTCAATGGTAAGCACTGTAATCAAGAATCCTAGAGCTGGAAGGACCACTGAGAGCCACTTATCACCTGGCACCCCTTTATACAGAACTATATTTGAAGATACCTATACTATTTTAAAGGCCACTCAGAAAGGAAATGTTCAAGATCTTCCTGATATCCTTGCTATGTTTAAGAATCCTCACTGTACCAAACCCTTCCTTTTATCTATCTTCAATTCCAATTTGATTGGATTCGTTTTTACTGAAGCATAAAACCAAACTATTTTAGGATCTAAGACAGATGTGCTAGTTCTGACAATGTTAGCAAAATAAAACCCAAGCGATAAGAGCTTAGAATTTTTACTTCATAAAAACAACTTTTTGAATCAGCACATTTTAGTAAAATTCGGTTATATTTTTCTTCAGTTGCCAACTCCCCCTCATTCTCCAGAAGTTTGGATCAAACTTTGCTTTAGCTCATTAACCAGCTAGGTACTTGGTCATACCAAAATATTTATACCACTAAATACAATTTTCCCTCTTTCCAAAGAAAAGTGAAAAGAACTAAAATTCACATTATGCTTTATTTAAGACATATCCAAATATATGAGTATTCTAAATAATATAAATATCAAAAATTCTCACCAGAGCACATGGGCCCATCCGAGTCACTATGGCATCCCAAACTGCTCCTAGGCCTGAAGGCCTTCACTGCATCCCAATGGAGGGGGCACCAGAAGAGCATGCTGCCCGTTCATCCAATAATAATAATCCTTCCCTACCCATTCACATGTAAGAAGGCAGGCCAAAAATGGAATTGCTGTATATACTCGATTTCCTGAAAACTGTACACTTCAACCTACGATGACAATTTTAACTTTTCTTGTCATTTTTCATTCTTAACAAGGACATATGACAAACGCTTATTTTCTTATTGACTTCTCTGTTCAGCAAGGCTAAAGTTCTGTCTTCTACACACACACAGATTGAGAGGCACAAAAAAGGGCCTTCAAGTTATCAAAGGATACAACAGAGAGAATCTTAAAAATGTGCCACTTGACTGATGTTACATGTAAACAGGAAGTACTGAAGAAAAATTCAAAATGACTATAACGCAAGCATTTCTTATGCTTTTTAAAGCCTCCATGGTTCAAACCAAACTTAACAGGCAGAAGTGAATCACTTCAAAGGACAGAAAAGAGAGTAATTGCTTCACTAACAAACAAAGGGGACACATCCCACTAAGGTAACAATTAGAC
The DNA here is from genome assembly GCA_027257055.1 of Cephalopachus bancanus. NCBI lineage: Eukaryota > Metazoa > Chordata > Mammalia > Primates > Tarsiidae > Cephalopachus > Cephalopachus bancanus. Next base: position 5,993,686 of record JAPVLO010000080.1, read on the forward strand.
CGGAGAGTTAAAAGATGAGAGCATCTCCCCTGTCAGCAGAAGAGGGTAGTTGAGCTCAGTAACTCAGGCAGATCGATGCAATCACAGTGCTCTAGCCAGAACCAATGCATCTGAAATTAGAGCTCTTCCAGAAATAGTCACATCCAATGAACAAAACATTGGCCTATGCTTGTGAAAACCAGACCCGGATGGTAGCCAAGAGCTACTACTTTTATGGCATCAACAAACAAAAAACACTTTTTTGGAGAAAGAACAGCATGCTGTGTCTAGAGATATAAAGTTGTCAATTTGAAGAAAATCATTACTGCCTTGTAAATGGGAATCCTAAAACTCAAATTTGACAAAGCATATTAGCTTCCTTTTATTCATGTATTTAAGCCCAAACAGAGTTCCTGTTACTAGTGTTTGCCTAACTACTACAATTTTCAACCTGCATCCCAAACTGATCCTCAGCAAAAAGCCTCTTAGCCAACTTTTCTATGTAGTTCCTACACTGATTAAACTCTCAGCCTTGCTGGGATCCATCACAGTTAAATGGCTTCCAACATAAAGCAGATTTGGGGGAAATAGTGTTCTCTGTTGAAATACATGTGGAAGCCCAGACAAAAGAAACATCAGTTAAGCACAAATAAGAATTTAATTTCCAAAACTTAGTGGGGTGTAAGTAAGTCCCTTAATTAAAGCCTTTGTAGCATCTCCTCGAGGTCTATAATTGTCTCTGTGCTCAAACGGCAGGACCACTCTGAGGACCTTGGGGGTAATTCCTGGGCCCGTAATCCAGCACAGCACCCAGTCTTTAGCACATTTTCTGGCTAATTGACCATCAAAGAGTTTGTGAGCTCCCTCTCTGGCTCCTTGGCAAACACCTTTCACAGTTTCTTTTTTTGTCCATCTTCTTTTTAGAGTAATATTACAGGCCCAAAGTTTGGGTAGGTTTTACCCATAGAGTCATTCCTATAATTTTAGGAAGTGTCGGAAGTAGAAGCTTAAGGCAGTAACTGAGCAGACGCCCTCATCAGCAAACATCAGGAGGTGTTATCAAGGATGAGGCTCTTAATTCCCTATCTTTAACCCCCTGCCACTGGTTATATTCAACTCATTTATTTGGTACTTTCTTTGACCCATCTGTAGAAACCATCTACTCAAACAATTTTATTTTTCCTGTCTGTACATCACAATACATGTTTTGAGATTCAAACCCACATATTAAAACTGCTTGCAACCTGGTACTGTACCATCTAAATATTCTTCGGTAAAATGATAAGAACAAATTAAAGAGGGGACAGGAATCATTGGAAAAAGAATGTCCACATATCACATATGTCCTAGCAAATAACAGAAGCTATCATTATAAGCTTTTAAGTTTCCAAATTTAGGGACAAAATACAGAATTACATAGACACCGTGAGCCACTGAATCAACTGAACGTACTTTAAATCTGTTATAAATGACTGATTATGTAATACGGAATGAAAGGAGGAACAGTCATTTAACAGGTTGACTCTAGGAATGGCACCCACCCAAACCCTTCCCTTCTCAGCAAGGGCAAAAAACAAAAACAAAAAAACCCAGTGGTCCATTTTGGAGTGAAATTTACAGGTGGGTGACAAGGCAAAGAGTGGAATGAGGTCGAAGCCATAATTTCCATCATTTCTGAGAATGTAGTATTAACAGTAATTATCTAACTCTGCTGCCAGCACACCAGTTTCGCTTCCTTTTTCTACATAATGTCAATTTAAAGAGAAAAAACAGAACACAGGGTCTATAAATCTGAGCACACACTTATACCACACATGCAAGCATGGCATCATTCTCAAGGGTAGTGGCTCTCAAAGCTTTAGAACCAGCACTTTTTTGAGGGCACCAATAGAATTACACAAAGAGTCTGGGAGAACCCAAGGGGGTAAAGGATACAATGTTGGTGAGACATTAAGGTCTTAAGGGGGAAAAAAGGCTTAAGAATATGTAGAGGAGAAATATCACTACCAAGATACAAACACAAAAACATTTTTTCAAATCCTAGTACTTATGGCTGGAAGAAAACGTCTCTGCAAAGACCATTTAATTTAAGTGAAGACTGAATAATTTCCAACTGGTAATATAAAACACCCATTTTCCCCAGATGTATACAATTCTTCGCCTTGCATTTGAAGTGAAATATTTATGGTACCTCAAGTCTGTAAAGAGAGGGGACCTAATCCCTTGAGTTTAATGGCCATCTTTCATCCCTTTCTGAAGATCAAAAGAAAGAAAAACCCCCTTACACAACTTTACAGTGCTAATCCCAACACACCTGCAGACATCATTAACTCTTAAAGTGAAGGCAACTGGACTGAGAGAAGAACTGGTGTCTACTTAACCCCACAGCATGGAACTCAGACAGGGAGCCCGCATTGCAGCAACTTTCTATCAAGACATGACATGAGCACAGGGTCCTGTGGGACCTTATTCTTGAAAAGAAATCAGCAAAGCCCACACGACCCCATCTTCCAACAAATGGACAAATGTCTTCAATAAATCTTTTAAAAATCACCACAATCTCTGTATTCTCCTTATATTTAGAATCACAACTCCACACTTTCCCAGTCGTAATTTGTATAGAGAAACTCATCGCTTATGTTTTCTATGACTATCACTTTTTAACATCTTTTAACAAAAATATTGTTAGCAGGGCAAATACTAAATGATTAAACAGAAAATGCTAGGGAAACATTGTCTAAGTCTAATCGTAACTATGTGTCTCATACACACACATACATTCATATTTCAAAACCCGAAGGAGGATCAGGAATGTTGTAAGAGCCTCAAGGTGACTCATCTAATTGCAATTTTAAATCAGTCTCAAATTAACTTGTATAAAACCAAAGGGCGTTTAACTCTAGGTTAAAATGTACCCTCAATGTCTGTCCGTCTGTTTTGAAAAGTCTTATTCCTAAATAATGCCATCATCCTACATTTGTCTGACACATCATTTTCCCCAAAGTTTTCACACTTCTTAAATACTTACAGAATATATTTAGAATAACAATTTCAAAAATAAAAGGTATATAAATCATCCTGCCCTCCTGGGTCAACAAATGGTTCTTTTTCCAGTCTTTCACCTGACAGAAATCTTTAAGGGAACTATTTCTCAAACCAAATAGGAACACCTTATTATTTCCTCCACAATTACAGTGAAACAAAAAAGAGACTGTGGTAGGTCTAATTAAGGACAGAATGAAGACAGTGAGTATATAAGACTATATCCATAATTGTACAATTAGTTAATTTACTCAATTGAGAGCTTTAGCTAGCTTGGAGCAAACAAAACTTCAAACTTGTAACTTCAGAACAAGATTTCAGTTGACAAGTAAGGTATGCCAAAGAAAAAGAAAAGAAGAATGAAATTATCAAAGCATAGTGCACTGCTTTCTACTCATCCTAGTAAAAGCAGTGAACCTGTCCCAGTGAGCCCTGGCCAAGCCCTCTGTGGGACAGGCAAGTTACAGATGGGAAAAGCAAAGCACAGGGAGATTAGGGGACTCGCCCAAGGCAAGCAATCGGAGAGGCTGGGGAGCAAGGGAAAGGTGAGAAGGGCCCCGATCAGCCCCTCTGTGTGTGGCCCACAGGCACATAAGGCCTGTAGCATAATGTTTTTAAGCTTTTGGTCAAGCTGTCTGTTTCATGTTTGCAAACTTCTCCTGGCTTAAAATTAAACAAATAAACAAAACTTAAGAGGAAGAGAGAAAGATTTAGCAGTTCGTCATCTCTAATCTTAGAACATACCCAGGTATGCATGTGTGTGTGTGTGTGTATATATATATATGCATGTATACACACACACACACACACACACACACACACACACACACACACACACACACACACTTTTGAGTTGGGGTTTCTCTGTCGCCCTGTCATCCCAGGATTTTGGGAGGCTGAGGTGACAGGATTGCTTGAACTCAGGAGCTCGAGACCAGCCTGGGCAATCCAGTGAGACCTTGTCTCTAAAAAATAAAAATAAAAATAAAAAACAAGCCAGGCATGGTGGTGCATGCCAGTGGTCCCAACTACTCGGGAGGCTGAGGCAGAAGGATCACCTGAGCCAAGGAGGTAAAGGCTGCGGTAATCATGCCACTGCACTCTAGCCTGTGCGACAAAGTGAGACATCAACCAAAACAAAAAATAAAATTTTAAAAAATAAATAAATAAATAAGGAGGGGAGGAAAGGAAAGGAAGGGAAAGGGAAAGGGAAAGGGAAGGGGGAACAAAACCATACCTCCAGCTAACAGCAGAGCTGAGATTAAAACACAGGTCTTCTCAAACCCCAGTCTGCAACTCATTTATCCAATGTTGCTTTTCTAAGGACAGACCTAATATCTACTCCAAGTCTACTGTGAGGAGTGATTTGCCCATTCCAAAACGCTTTCACAAATTCTTGCATCTGTCTCTCCCAACAACTCTATGGTACAGACAGAACAAATACTAACATTCCCATTTTACAAATGAAGAAACTGGCAGAAAGAGATTAAGTCCTTAATTGCATGGATTAAAGTGACAGAGGACTTGCAGCAACATCCAGAGTTATTTTCACTGTACCACAGTTGATTATCATGCATTCTAGGGCCTAACAATGTATTCTTCCTATTGTTATAATCAGTGTCTACACCATCTTGGGATCTGCTTTTTCAGCTTAGTTTACATTCACAACTCTAAAGTCATTTTTATCACAGTCCATTATACTTAAATGTCATATAGTTTGCCAAGGTATCCTTTAAGTTTATCTTGGAGTTGTTTCCAATTATTCACTATTAGAAACAGAGCTTCTATAAACATATGTGTTACTTTTGTTCTTGGCTACTTCCCTTTCCCAAAAGTAGTACTACACAAGTAAAAGAGAAATGAATCGCTCTAGCAGTGGTACTAGCAACAAACCACAAACTGAATATAAGATGATACTGATCTCATCTTATACAACACAGATTTAAAAAAACTCTCCTCTGCCTCCTGTACCAACTACTGCCTTTTTAAAAATTCCACTGGTAGGCCAGGCACAGTGGCTCACACCATAATCCCAGCACTTTGGAAGGTGGAGGCAAGAGGATTACCTGAGGGGTTCGAGACCAACCTGGGTAACACGGCAAGACCTTTTCACTATAGTAAATAAAAAAAAATTAGCTGGGCGTGATGGAGCACACCTGTAGTTCCAGCTACTTGGAAGGCTGAGGCGGAAGGATCACCTGAGCCCAGCAGGTCGAGGCTGTGGTGGTCATGAGTGTACCACTGCACTCCAGTCTGGGCAACACAATGTGACTCTGACTAAAAATAAACAAACAAAAATTCCACTGGCAGAAAAAAAATGTCTCAAATCAGCCTAGGGAAATAATTTCTATTAGAAAGCTGTGTTCAGAGAATGCAATTCACAAACAAATGAGGAGTCTTTAAGGATTAAGAGAATGACTAGAAAACTTTATTTTCTGGAAGGTGAGTGACTTAGAAGAAAAATGAGCGTTCTGCATCCTAGAAGGGAAGAAGTAGAAGAAAGTACAACTAGGAAAACAAAACAAAACACTGTAAGATGGGAGGCTTCTGAGATCAGATGCCAACCTCTCACTTGGCCTAGAATGATCCTCAGATTCTCAGCAGGAAGATCACATTCTTGACCCACAACCCACATGAACCAACAGATGCACAGAAGTATTTCCAGGAGGGATGACAGGCTGCCCAAGTCCACTTCTCAAACAAGTCAAGGTTAGGCCACAGCTATTCAACACCAATGTAAAACAACACTAATCAAAATCAACCACAGCTAGGACCTCAATAAAGTTAACAGTCCACCTTTTTTCATATTTTTATAAAAAATATTGGGAGTACTTTAAATGAATGTCAATCTGATGGATTTCTACAATGATGTAATACATATAGAAGTGTACATAGGAGTAATTTAAGCTAAAAAAAATTAGAGAAAAGTCTCTCTGAACAAAGCGTAATATGGGGAGAGGGGAAGAAATGTGCTGGCAGATGAAACAAACTCTGAAGACAGATATCTAACAGATGTTCAATTAAGTTTCTGCATCCCAACTGCCCCAAAAGAAAAATAAACATTTCTAATTTTTAAGCAAAGCAGACTATGAACTAATATAACATTTTTAAAAATCAGAGAAAGAGCTGGGCTTGGTGGCTCAGCCTGTAATCCCGCACCTTTGGGAGGCTGAGATGAGTGGATTGCCTGAGCCCGCGGGTTCAAGACCCGCCTGGGCAGCGAGACCTCATCTCTACAATAAAAATCAAAAAATCAGCCGGGCGTGGTAGCGCACGCCTGTAATTCCAGCTATTTGGAAGGCTGAGGCGGAAGGATCGCCGGAGCCCAGCAGGTCGAGGTTGCGGTGGCCGGGAGCAGCCACTGCACTCCAGTTTGGGTGACAGAGTGAGACTCCAACTCAAAAATAAAAAATAAAAAAATAAAAATCAGAGAAAGTCCAGGCTGGGCAACTTGGGGAGACCTCGTCTCTACAATAAATTAAAAAAACAGCTGGGCGTGGTGGCATGTGCCTGTAGTCCCAGCTACTTGGGAGGCTGAGGTGGAAGCATCGCCTGAGTCCAACAGATTAAGGCTGTGGTAGTTGTGAGGGTGCCACTGCACTCCAGTCTGGGTAACCAAGTAAGATTTCAACTCAAAAAAAAAAAAAAAAAATAGAGATAGCACTTAGTATAAGAGTTCTAGAACGTCACTTGTTAAATAGAAATATTGGGAAAACATTTATCAAGTCATTTATAACTACCTTCTAATTTCCTAGATAAACCATAACAGATGATACGCTATTAGCTTCTGAGCATTAAGAGTCACTAAGCCAAACTAGACCTTTGGTTCAACTAAAGCCAGGAGAGAACAAAACAAAGACTATGAAAAAGGTGTTGGGCAAAGATGGAAATAAGACACTGGGGACACGAATAAGGGGTAAGGGAGGGGAAGGGTTAGGGTTCACAAACTAACTATGGGACACAATGTTCACTATCTGGGAATGGGCCACTTGAGACCCAATCCCCAACACCATACAATATGTCCATGTGGCTGGTGAACAAAAAACAGTTGGCTCCAAATATATCACTGTCAACAAAGCCCTTGGATGGGAAATGTGGTGATTAAGTACAAAGTGCTCTGAAAATGTGATGGATATCAACTTTTGCTCCAGCTCCAGTGCAAATCAGATCCTCAGAGACCCATGCAGAGCCCTCGACTTTATAATAATGTATTCTTGAAACGATCATAAAAAAACCCCAATATATATAAGACAGCATCAGCTATACATTTGATAAACTCCCTGTTTGTAGCATTAAGTATTTCCATTCAGAATCTCTCCAACTCTTATACATATATATACATGATTATTGAAAACCTGAAAATCACAGATTAAATATTTAATTTTCAATAGTAGGTCTCACCTCAACTTCTAATTATCTCACTCTACTTATAGATAAAATAAATGTATGTCACTGTTGGGAAGAAGGATTGTTAATAGACCAAGAGGGACTGGGCTCACTGAGGAGACTACGGTGCTAACTCTGATGTGTACTTTATTCCTTAAGAAAAAAGTTGAACACTAGAGCCCTTTTCTTGAAAAAGGAGTCTATAATAATCTTTATAGATCTGTGAACTTCACTCTGACATGAGCCAATTTGTTATTCTAATTCTCATCTGCTTTTAAATATATCTATATTTCCTCCTGGACCCATTCGATTTGACTGAAACACTTTTACAAAACATTTAATCTTTTAAATATATCAAAGATCATAAGATTTTAACTATTCCTTCATGGATTTCAAAAAGCATTTACCATAAAACAAGGTGAGTTTAGAAAGGTAAGTAGTAATTTTTTTTAAGTCATAGCAATAATTGGAAAGCAACATTTTTTAAAAAACTCTACAAAGTATGTAGAAAAAAAAAATAAAACTGGATCTCTCCCTCATACTGCACTCAGGATAAATTACAAACAGGTAAGAAATTTAAATGTAAAGAAATGAAAAAAAAAATGAAACAAAATATTTAAGCACTAGAAGGAGCATAGGGAATTTCTTTCTAATCTCAGAATAGGAGAAATTGTTCTAACTATGACTCAAAAATCCAGAAAGAAGAAGAAAAAAGATCAATAAATTCGACTACATAATTTTTAAAAAATCTACATGGCAAAAGCCATCTTAAACAAAATCAAAAGACAGTAAACAAATGACAAATAAAATAGTTGGATGCATATCACAAATGATTAATATCCATACTATATAAAAGATTTCTAAAAACAGAGGGAAAAAAACCCAGCAAGCCAAAGGAAAAATGAGCAAGATAGGCGGTTCACAGAAAAGGAAATAAAAATGTCCTGTAAACAGGAACATATGTTTATACTTCTTCACAGCAAAGGAGATCCAATTAAAACTGCAGTGACCCCTTCTTACCTGAAATACTGGCCAAAATAGAAGTCAGGTGACCAAGGTTCTGGAGAAGTAAGTCTTCTTATATGCTGTTGCTGGGTTTGTACGTTAGAACCAGAGGTCTTACGGAGGAGTATTTGGCAGTATCTAGCAAAAATTTGAATTTATTTACCCTCTGTCCCAATAATACTTTGTCCCTAAGACTCTGTCCCAAAGACACCAAATAGCATATGCACTAGACTATCTATTGTAGCACTATCTGTACCAATACAACATTCATTGATTAACTGTAGAAATCCATACAATGGAATATTCTGCAGATATCAAAAGCAAGGAGGAAGATCTCTACCTGCTGCTATAGGTCTCTGACACAGATTGTTCAAGTAAAAAGCAGGAAGGCACAGAGCAGTGTGTAAAGTCTCCACTCCTCAGCTGAGAAAGTGGAAGAGAACATAAACACATACGCACATGTACAAACACACGTATCTATCTTTTAAATTATATTAAAAATATTATTTAATTTTATTTCTTAAAATATTATATATCTATTGAAGGATAAACTGAAAACTCATAAAAATCATAACTATAGAGGGAGGAAAAAGTGCAGAGGACAGAACAGAGGTGAGAGCCAGAATTCTTTAAGTGTTCCTTATTTTGTAGGCTATATATATCCTAAGCACAAAAAGAACTAAAGAGAAACCTTAAACTGTTTTCTGTAACCTTATTGGTAGTAATAATACTATTTTTTGTATTTTGAAACTATGACAGATAAACACACAGTGAGCAAATGAGTAACCATGTAAGTTTAAGAACCATGATTTTCAATGCATAGAGAAAGAGCTACAGAGTCAGATCTCTTATGTAAAAATCCTCAAAACCTGAATGTGAGTTGGAAATATCTGCACAAGCTCCTATGTTTTCTTAAAAAAAAAATACTAAGTTTTCTGCAGCTCTGCATACTAGAAAGTCCTAGAAACTATGACTTGCTCAGTGGCAATGAGCAATCTGAACATGAAGACTATGACCTAAATTTGATTTCTCACTAAAAGGAACCAGGGCCACTTGGAGAGATATATCAGGACTGAGGTAACAAACTATACAGGATGAGCCCAGAAATATATTTCCCACATTATCCTCCCCTTCCAAACAAGCCCCACAATATCTAACCATTTATGACTTTCATTCAACAAGAACCTCCCTACTGACAAAGGCTTTTAAAAGTCTTTTCCCCCTCCTCTTCAAGAACAATTCAGCCCTAAAGGAGCAGGGGAGGCAGAAACCTCCACCTGGGCTTGGGGAGATAGGGACTCTGTCCCAAGTCAGGGAGAGAAAGTTGACATGGGATGTCAGAGCCCAGTGGGGAGGGAGGGCATCTATAAGTGAGCGGGAACAGTCCTGCAGGGAAAAAGTCTCAGTGATGAGTAGGACAAACAGGCAGGGGAGAAGAAGGTGAGGAAGAAAAGAGTTTAGCTACAGGCAGAGGCACTGATTAAGTGAGCAAATAAACTAAGAATAATGGCAGCCACTGTTCTCACTGCTGGAGAAGAGAGGTACATACAGATATGGTCCAGGGGAAAACTGGAATGAACACTGAAGAGTTAGGCTAAAACTGGAGGTATTAGTGTGGACTTAAACCATCTTCAAAAAATACGTGTAGAGATAAATGCAGATGCAGATGTGTGTGCATCACAACACACTCCTTAGCTCAGTCCTCCGAGAAAACCTTGGAACAGCAACCCTCCACCGCCATAGCAATAAACATACCTAACCCTAGACCTTGGCTTTTAAATACCATTCCCCACTAAAAGAAATCAGAGTGGAGAAATGGGGCAAGGTTAAGTTCAAGATAAGTCTAAAATGCCTAGTACCAAAAGCAAGGCACTGCTCAAAGAATAATATGAGCATATTGAAAGGAAACAGAAGCCAGTTTGAAGGGACTCCTACTGCCAAATTGGAGACAATTTGAGCATCAAAATATAATTGTAACAGATTAAAATACACTGAATAAAATAGGAAATAATTAGTCCATACTGATATAAGTAAATAGGAAGAATTAGAAACCATGCAGTTACATAATTTCAAAGTTCTTCCCCATAAGAATATTTATTAAGTAGCCAGACATGGTGACTCACACCTGTAATCCAGTGCTTTGGGAGGTGGAGGCATGAGGATTGCCTGAGCCCAGGGATTTGAGACCAGCCTGGGCAACTTGGTAAGACCTCATTTCTACAATAAATCAAAAAAATTAGCTGGGTGTGGTAGTGCACACCTGTGTGGTTCCAGCTACTTGATCACCCAAGTCCAGCAGGGCAAGGCTGAAGTGGCCGTGACCGTGCTACTGCACTCCAGCCTGGGCAGCAGAGTGAGACTCCAACTCAAAAAAAAAAAAAAAATTATTAATTATAATGGAGAAAAGAATAACTTTACAGTAGAGAAGCTTGGTAGACAACACCTTAATTAAACAATTAAAGTGAACAACATCAGTCATAGGAAAATGGAAATTGTGTGCCACTTGATAGGATGCACTGAGAAGTTAGCATTACTCCTGCTACATTTCTTCAAAAATGCCTAACTTGAATATAATAGTGAAAAAAAATCAGACAAACCAAAACTGAGGGACACACTACAAAATAACTAGCTGGTAATCTTCAAAAGTGTGAAGGACATGAAAGTCAAGAAAAGATTAGTCTAGAAGTCTCCAGAAGGAAATTAATGAGACATGGCAGCTGAAGGCAACCAGTGACTCTGCTATTAATGACAACCAATAAAACTTGCACAGAGTCTAAGGATTAAGTGGTGGTTAACATTAACATCAATATTAATCTCCTGATTTAGATGATTATTATCATCACTATCAATCATTTTTCACACTCACGATGTACCCTTCCTATGAGGTTATATAGGACAATGTCCTTGTTTATAGGAAATGCACACAAAGTATTTGGGGTAATGGGACATCAGGTTCTCAAATAGTTCGGGAAAAAGTTATTTGTATTGCACTTATATTTTTTTTAAATAAAATTCTGATTGTTTAGAAAATAAAAATTAACAAAATGGGACAATTTACTTACAGAATTTGTTTAATGGGAGTTTCCACCTAAGCACCACCCTCCAAAAAAGCTTAAAAATTATTGTCCTGGTCCCATACTTTAACAGAAAAACACTAAATGTGAGTATGTTGAGGAAGGGACACTTTGAACATAGACATATTCAATAAACTCATTTGCTTGAACATAACTATTCCAAAAGAAATGACAGCAGCTTTCTACTTTAAATTAGCTCAACTACTCTCTCAAGAATTGACTCTTTAAGGCTACTCCAATAGATAAGAGATGTTGTTTCCTTCCCTAAGATTTATCAGCCATCTATCTATCTAAAAAGAAAAAAAAAACACCTGAAAGACTAAAAACAAAAATAAAAATCACTGCTTTCTCATATTACTCTTCTTCAAATTACCAGAGAACTTAAGACACAAGCTGTATCATTAATGCTCTGGCAGACTTTTCTTTTTAAGTCAGTGTTAATAAAAAATAATTACCCTTAATTTTCCAGTATCCAGAAGTGTCAGACGCCCTCAAGTACTTGGTGTTCCTGTGCAAGCAGAACTAGAGACTACCCAAATTCTGAAATCTAATTGCTGATTCATGAGTAGTTAGACAATCATTTTTCACACTCACAATGTTCCACTTCTATATGATACGGTGACTTGGTATAACTAAAATCTTAGGGCTCTTAATCATGGCATCTAAAAGAAAATCAAGTGACAATAAGTTGTAAAACAATAAAAATGTCTAATCATTATCACTACAGCATTCATAAACTTCCTGGTTCTCTATAAGGGCGAGTTTCAAACTTTAAGTCAGGGGACCTTTGTCCAAATCTTATTTGGAAGCATGTATACAAATGTTTGCTTTGTTTCTTTGAAGTGGTTTATAGGTAGGAGCCCAGAACATTTTGAAAGCCAGTTCTCTAAAATGTATTCCCTGGGAATGGTCAATGTCTTTATTAACTGTAAAAAGCAAACTGGAAATAAATGCCAGTGTTTACCAACAATGGCCTTATAGGTAATAAGATAAAATGTATCCACAACACTTTACATGAAGATACAAGAGTGAGTCTTCTAAATGTGTTCAAAAGTAAAGGATTACAAAGGGGGTGGGAAGGGGACAAATGAATGAGAATGAACAATTTCACTAAGAGTTAATTTTTACTTAGAAGTTAGCTTGAAACTTGATTTGGTTATCTTAGAGCTGGGTAGCATCTTAATACTGCCAAGGAGTTCAGGCAGGTAGAAATTAAATGTAACTTGTAAGTTAGGATTAGTTTCATCTTTAGGAAAGATACCCCTAAATATCAATGCTTTAAAATGAGGGATATTCTATTTCTCTCTCATGCCAAAGCCATAGTACATGCTCCAGGAAAATTAGGCCTTTATCCTGACTACTCCTGAGAGGTCATGTGCCAGAGGACTAGTCCACATTTATCATCTCTACCTAGGGATTTGTTCAATATGTTTACCTATGTTTCCATCCACCCATTCATTCATTCTATTAAACCTTTTGTATTAAAGCTGGACTGGCCACTTAGAGGGCTGACAGTTCACATCACGCAAGCACTGAACAATGATTCTTAACCAAAATGCTGTAGTACACAAATGTGCCAAAACCAGGTGCTGATCCATTTTGACCAAGTGGAAAACTGCTGCTTCCTGAGGAAGAAAAACTATCTTAAATGTATAAGATAAAAACTGAGTAATCAAAACCACCCTAAAAATCCTTTAAACTTTCAGGAACTGGGTCCTTGAAAGATTACAAGCTAAAAATGAACTTCTTTTATATCTCTTTGTATTTGGGCCATGGCATGCTTTTCTCTAGAATCGTGGAGACCAAGATCTAGTTTGGAAGCAGGAAAAAAGGAAATACAATGTGATAAAAACAAATCTCTCCCCTTTTTTGCCCAGTACATATAGTTGAATAAAAATATAGTAGTTCCCCTATCTCAGTTTCACTCTTTGTGGCTAAAAGTCCAAAAATATTCAATGGAAAATTCCAGAAATAAGCGATTCATAAGTTTTAAATTGCAAGCTGCTCTGAGTAGCGTGATGACATCTTACACTGTCCCACTCTTTCCTACTCAGGACACAAATCATTCCTGTGTCCAGTGTACACCTAACTCTCCCAGTCAGTCACTTAGTAGCTATCTTGGTCATGAGGCTGTAAAAAACAGTATCCATAGGGTTTGGCACTATCTGTGGTTTCAAGCATCCACTGGGGGCCCTGGAATGTATATCCGTGGACAAAAGGGGACTACTGTAACTCCTAAGTATTCATTATTAGAGTATGCATTCTCAAAAGGAGTAAAAACTAGTTCTTGGAGGAGAAAGGGGGGCATGAAAAGAATCTTACATATTACAGTGGTTTGTGTCCCTCCGAAGCTGAGCCCTACTTGACAAAAATCTCATTCCTTAGTATTCAGTTTCCCTCATTGGGTTTTCTTGGGTATCACACAAACAGCATTGATAAGGAAGACATACTAAATGTATGCAAGAGCAGTGCTGCAAACTGCAAATAGATGCCTGTGACTAGAAGACTATCGTCCCTTGAGCTCAAAGTTGCATTGAAAGGTAGTATGCAAGGGCCTCATGGGTCTGCCTTGTGGGTGTTATTATGGCAGATCCTGAGAGCTTCTGTGTGTGGCTTAAGCTTTGAGAATTAAATAAAAAGTTTATAATTTATTATTTAATTTCAAAAAGTTATCTAACACATCATTGGTTACATCAAGTACTCAAAAGAAGAGATGTTGACAATATTTGAATACCAGCTATTTTCTCATACCAAGGAAAAGTTAAAGTCAATAAAAATTATTTTTTAAAAATTAATTTTTTATTGTTTTAGTTCTACTGAAAAAATAAGTATTAGGCCACGAATGGTGGCTCATGCCTACAATCCCAGCACTTTGGGAAGGCAAGGTAGGAAGATTGCTTGAAGCCAGGAGTTCAAGACCAGCCTGGGCAACACAGAGAGACCCCACTCATCTCTACAAAACATCAATAAAATTAGCCAGGCATGGTGATGCATGCCTGTAGTGATGCATGCCTGTAGTCCCCGCTACTCAGGAGGCTGAGGCAGAAGGATCGCCTGAGCCCAGAACTTTGAGGCTACAGTGAGCTATGATTGTGCCACTGCACTCCAGCCTGGGTGACAGAGTGAAACTCTGACTCAAAAAAACAAAAGTTTGAGTGATTTTTAATATTTTGAATTGTCATATGTAATTTGATACATATTTTATATGAATAAATAAATAACATTAAAAGTTATCCAGCAGACATAACTGTAAAGTTAAGTGTCAATCATTTTTAAATTTAACTTTTAGCTTAACATTTTTGTTTAGTATTATTAGATCTGCCCTGAATTTTCTTAAAGCTTTGTATGTATTATTTTTATGTACACACGCAGCTACACATGTAATACATATTAGATATACAGTAGTAAATCTGTAGTATTAAAATTTCATGAAGGGAAAAATTAAGGAAAAAAATGTCTTAAAAGAGGTCTTTAGAGGAGAGACAATTTTTAAAAAGTTGAGAAACACTGTTACAAAAGAATCTATCAGGTGTAACATTAGCTGACCAAGTCATTCCATCCCGGGCTCCGTGCAGAGTATTCCAATCTGCTCTGAGTACTGAAACATCAGGTAAGTACCAACTCCTGACCCCCAAGAGCTAAGTGAACATGAGTGAGAGAACTTTGCCTTGTGCATATAAGAGAGTGAGGCAGGAACAATATAAACAAGACAGGGGGGCCGAGGGAATGTGATGACTGCTGAAACATTTATAAGCACTATGTCCCATGTCATACTGCTTTCCAACTGTGTGGTAATTAACACTCATTTGTTTAATATTGCTTTGAGTTTTTTAATTCTGTCAGAGAAGCTAACAAAAGCGACAATATCTGAAAGCTTGCCTCAAATACAAAAAAAGTAGAGAACCAGAGGAATACTGTTTTTACAGAGTAAAAAGGTCAGAAGTTTTAAAACTTCCAATTTTTTTAACCTGATGCCTTAATAATGACTTTGCTAATATAACTAAATGTGGAACCACACATATAATCTTTTATTATAGTCCAGAGCATTTCATATAAATCAAACCATAAATTGAGCATCTTTACTTCAACAAATTGTCCAATAGATATTTTTCTTATTTATTTCTAAGCTCATATTACACTGAAAACCAGTGTGACAACCAGGGAAACATCACAATTTCACCCATATTTTTTAGCATCTGTAATTTTTCACAGGTGTCCTGAAAGGGGGAAAAGTCATGACCTATAGGTCAAGCCAATGTTCATTAGGTGTCTGTAGCAGAAGGTACCTAAATAACCACCCTGCGTACATATGGTGTAGGATTAAATGTGAGTATTGCTTACAAGGTTATTTTTCATTTCACAAAATGACTCTGAGCAGCATGAAAACTAAATTGTCAAAACTGAAGTTCTAAAACTTCTATCTCTCCATCAGGGTTCTTGTCTCAAGTAAAACTGAAGCTTTCTGTAGAACAACTGTAAATAGTCAAAACCGAAATAGGTAAGAAGATAAAGGGAGGAAAACACACACACTCAAGTCAGTGCAGCCAATCACACACAAAACCTGGCAAACACATAACTGCTCTAAACACAAAAATGTTGAGAATCTTTCTTGACCAGCAGTGGTTTTGAAAAGAATAAATGCATCTTAACATACATAATTTAGTTTGCAGCAAACCACAAAAATGAAGGAGAAGCAGCCTGAAAAAAACATATACAGACACTGTAATAATCTGATCAAATGCCACTAAAACATTAGGAGTCAAACCCTTTTGAAATTCTGACCTTATTCTATCATTAACTTGGCATTCTATTTCATTTTATTTTTTAATTGCAAGGGTGCTCAGCAAATGAAAAAACAGTACAACTAGGTGGTGTGGCTTTTCACTCTGGCTATAGTCACAAGTTTATAAGGGCCTGGGCAGACACTCCACATGCTGCAGAGGGCTGCAGCCTGCATAATAAGCAAGGGTGCACTCCAGCCAATGCAACTCTCAGGAGCAAGGCGATGATCAGTCACATGAATTTCCAGATTTCTCTTACAGTGGTCAGGGCCTAGCTTTTTAAAGGGGAATCAAGTTCTGTCCCACTCATCCCTACCATGAAACAAAGCAGCACAAAAGAAAGGCTGGTGGCATACATTAAAAAGGACAGAAAGAAACTAAGTACAACTGCCAATGTTAACTGACGTTAGCAGGAATCTCTGGTGAACAGATTTAAGTCAATTAAAACTGCAAAGCCACTAGGGATTTTTAATTATTAAAAAGTAAAGCATATGCCAGAGTAATAGAAGACAACTCAGTCATAGAGAATGGCATGAAACAGTAGTTCTTAATCTGCGTTTATTCTACTTTTTGATACTCTGAAGATCTTTCTTTAACAGAAAAGGCTACATGTAAAATAACAATAAATCTAAGGAAATGCTGTGCCCAGTAACCAAATTCCTGTGTTTGTAGACTTATTTAGGCATTTGGGAAACAAATCTGTGCCTTAGTTGTGGTATGTATGTATGTGTGTATATATATATATATATGTTACTGACTTCTTTTGACAAGTCTCTTCTTTAGGCCTTGGTTTCTTTAATTTTTTTTTTTTTTTTTTGAGTTGGAGTCTCACTCTGTCACCCAGACTGGGCTCCAGCGATCCTTCCACCTCAGCCTTCCAAGTAGCTGGAACTACAGGCGTGCGCTACCACGCCCGGTTAGTTTTTTGATTTTTGTAGAGATGAGGTCTCGCCAAGTTGCCCAGGCAGGTCTCGAACATGCAGGTTCAGGCAATCCACTCACCACAGCCTCCCAAAGGCACAGGATTACAGGCTGAGCCACCGAGCCCGGTGGTTTCTTTAATTATTAAAAGCAATAACCATATCCAAAATTGACTTAGAAGTGCCTACGAGAAATGAGGAATAACTATTTATAATGACACTAATTCTCTTTGACTTGATGTATCTTTTTTTTTTTCTGAGTTGGAGTCTCATTTTGGCACCCAGGCTGAAGTGCAGTGGCACACTCACAGACACCGCAGCCTCTGGGTAGGGTGAGGTGATCCTTCTGCCTCAGTCTTCCAAGTAGCTGGGACTGCAGGCATGTGCCACCACGCCCGGCTAATTTTTTTATTTATTGTAGAGATGAGGTATCACCAAGTTGCCCAGGTTGGTCTCAAACCCATGGGCTCAGGCAATCCTCTCACCTTGGCCTCCCAAAGTGTGGGATTATAGGCATGAGCCACCGCACCTGGCCAGTTGGATGGATCTTATAGAAAGCATCCTGAGAAAAAAGTACTTGGGACTAGATGCGTGCCCAGGACTTCAGGGAAACTGATGTGGCCTGGATGGGGCAGTGAAAATAAATGCCCTGGGCAATTCCCTCAGGTTCCCTCCTGCTCTGAGAGCTTTTTTTGTCCTCTCAATAAATCCTTTCTTTAAAAAAAAAAAAAAAGTAAAGAAAATAAATGCCCTGCCCCTTTCAAAAGAAAGCCAGTTAGATATATTGAAATATGCACTGATCCAGGCTTACCGTGTATGTAAAGATTCTAAAATCCATAAATTCTAGATATTTCATAAGTGTGAAAATTTTAAAGCATTATGATATTATACTATGACAGCCACTGTAGATTCAAAAGGAAACGTATGTCTGAGTCTGCAAATACTCATACTAAATAAAAAACCAAAGTTACAACTTGGCTTAACAAAATTAAACATAAAGACACAACCCCGCAGGAGCAGTGACACTTCATGAATGCATTTCCTAATTTTAATGAAAATACATTCTAAACGAAAACAACTGATATCTACATATTAGGGACATTGAGAACTAAGTGTCATACTCTGTTTGGGTACTAATTTATAAAGGATTCAGATTATAATATCATTAATTTAAAATTATAAAAACCTTACTTTTAGAAAGGAGACAAGCACATCATTAGTTTTATCACAAGCAGTTCCAAATGGCACATACCGCAAAATTTCTCAAACGATGCGGCTTCGACCTTCCTCAGGTTTCTTGGCAGAGCCATGGCTACCATTCCAGCTGAGGCCCCATTTTCACTGCTCTAAAAATACACTATGATCCCTTCCCACCATTCTCTTCACCTATATACCCCATGCCACCCAACCTTTATACTGCTGCCAGATTAAGCCCTCTAACATATAAATCTAATATCACTCACTGCCTTTTAAAAAGGCAGCAGCAACAGCTTCAATACCTTTCCCCTTTCTAGCATTCAAGACTCTAAATGTGTCCCAACTCCTTCATCACCCACAGTCACACCGAACTGCATTGCCTGCTGCTGCTCTTCAAACACGCCCTGTGTTGCCCATTTCCGCTTTGTTCAGTGGTTTGCCCTGCGTCCCACATCTCCTCCTATTCCTTCCAAGGCCACCTCACTTCATAGAAACACACTCATGTTTTTCCAGACACCCTCAAGAACCTGCGTTTTCTCTCTCTCTCTCCCTCTCTCTCTCTCTCTCTCTCTCAAGTGATCCTTCTGCTTCAATCTTCCAAGTAGCTGGAACCACAGGAGCTCACCACTATGTCTGGCTAATTGTTTTTTTTAATTGTAGAGACAAGGTCTCGCCATGTTGCCCAGGCAGGGCTCGAACCCACGGGCTCAGGCAATCCTCTCGCCTCCGCCTCCCAAAGTGCTGGGATTACAGACGTGAGCCACCGTGTCTGGCTCTTTCCCTTGCTTGAAACCTCAAACCACTCATCTTAGCACTTTGGTCTGAGAGTAATCAGTATGGAGTGGTCTTTCCCCTTGCAGGATCCTCATCTTACTTATCTTTATCTTCTTGAAGTCTATCTTATAACTAGGAACTCAGAGGCAAAAAGAGTTACAATATTAAGACCGGTTTACAGAAATATCACAAAGCATCATATGTAGTTACATAAAGCATTATATATACAACAAATTATGCGCCAATTTACCTTCTCAGTTCTTTGCAACCTTTCAAATATGAAGGAAACCAGACCATACTTACATGGTGCAATCTGCATCAGATAACTGACTTTGATACAATTAACCTGTTTATGAAATAAGATTTCTGAGCAAAGACTTTGCATAGAAGAAAAAGAAAGGCTAGGCGCAGTGGCTCATGCCTGTAATCCCAGCATTTTGGAAGCCGAGGTGAGAGGACTGCCTGAGTCCACAGGGTTTGAGAACAGCCTAAGCAACTTGGTGAGACCTCATCTCTACAATAAATCAAAAAATTAGCTGGGTGTGGTGGTGCATGCCTGTGGTTCCAGCTACTGAGGCAGAAGGATCGCCTGAGTCCAGGAAATCGAGGCTGCAGTGGCCGTAAGCATGCTACTGCACTCCAGCCTGGGCGATGGAGTGGGTCTCCAACTCAAAGAACAAAGAAAAAGAAATGTTTCACGTCAGCTTACAAGTTGCTGTTAACCTGGATGACCAGGTCTTAAAGTTGAATTTTAGGATGTAAACTAGTGACTGGGTACATAAACAGACTATGAACCGGGCGCGGTGGCTCAAGGCTGTCATCCGAGCACTTTGGGAGGCTGAGGTGCGAGGAATGCCTGAGCCCATGGGTTTGAGAACAGCCTGGACAATCTGGTGAGATCTTATCTCTACAACAAATTTAAAAAAAAAAAAGGAGCCGGACTCGGTGGCTCAGCCTGTAATCCCACGCCTTTGGGAGGCTGAGGTGAGTGGATTGCCTGAGCCCGCGGGTTCGAGACCCGCCTGGGCAGGCGAGACCTCATCTCTACAATAAATCAAAAAATCAGCCAGGCGTGGTAGCGCATGCCTGTAATTCCGGCTACTCGGAAGGCTGAGGTGGAAGGATCGCCGGAGCCCAGCAGGTCGAGGCTGCGGTGGCCGGGAGCGGCCACTGCACTCCAGTCTGGGCGACAGAGTGAGACTCCAACTCAAAAAAAAAAAAAAAAAAAGGCTGGGTACGTTGGCTCAAGTCTGTAATCCCAGCACTTTGGGAGGCCAAAGCGAGAGAACTGCCTGATCCCGTGGGTTCGAGACCGGCCTGGGCAACACAGTGAGACCTCAACTCTACAATAAAATTAAAAAAATAGCTGGATGTGGTAGCATGCACCTGTAGTTCCAGCTACTTGGAAGGTTGAGGTGGAAGGATCGCCTGAGCCCAGTAGGTCAATGCTGAGGTGGCTGCGAGCGTGCCACTGCACTCCAGTCTGGGCAACAGAATGAGACTCCAACTCAAAAAAAATAAAGAGAGACTATGAAGACAGACAATGTGTGGCCTTGTGGAAAGGACACTGGGAAGCAGCAGCTCTGGCTCAACACACTTAACTCGCCTAACCTCAGTTTCCTCACATTTAAACCCGGAAATTGGACTGGATGAACTCCAGGACCGAGTTCTAACATACTAGAATTCTCCAAGCATAACACATGTCATCACTGGATTATTTCTAATAGGAGATGGGTAAAAAACAATAACTTCCTGCATTACTTAATCTCTCAATTTTATTAACAATAATAAAGAACCCTACACATCTTCAATCCAAAAGGACCCACACATTTCAAGGTTGTTTTGAATGAAGTCTCACAATAAATGAAAACCAAAACAAAAATTAAAACAAACAAGCACCAAGAAGAAACAATCTCTGGGGACTAAAAATAAATAAATAAATAGAAGGAAAAAAAAATGTCCCCATCAGGTCTCACACCATTGCAAATAACTATTAAGTAACACTTTAAAAATGAATATTGTGTTATAAATTTAAGATGCCAAATATAATTATAAAATACAGTGAGGTAAACAGTAGAAATGAGTGGCAAAATATTTATTTCAAGTTGTTTCTGTATATCCTGTCTAACAAAATAATCTTAGACTCAAGCTATAGAAATATGAAAAGCAAAACTTTCAGAATTCCTTGGACAATAAGAAACTAGTAAATTAAGAATATATATACCATTAGTCAGCCTAACTTAAACTCTCTGAAGAAGATTTCACTGTATTTGGGCTTTTATACAGGAGTATTCCCACCCTTACTCAGTCGACTTTATGACTTGATTAACTTGAGAGGTTTTTGTCCTTTTTCCTTTTTCCTTAAAGGCTTAAAACAGACAACTTTTGAATACAAACTGTCACTTTAGGTCTTCTCAGCTTCTATTCTGGACTTCTGGGTTCACTTTGGTGCTGATGGCTTGAAGGTGCTAGTAACTAAATGTCACCATTGCTCAGGTGGAACAAAAGTATGTTGTGCAGCACTTATGAGTGTGTTCCAAAAAGCACTCTTAAAATGCTAGAGGGAAAAGAGATATTTTCTGGAAAATACTAATAATTAATTGAAATAAATCTCTATTTCCTTTTATTTCCATACCCTCCAAATCAAAAACAAACAAACAAAAAACTTTATCAAAAACAGGGTACTGCCTCTTCACTACATCATTACTACCTCTAGATTCAGCTGACCTGGCTTACCTTCTGAGGCTCTGATCACATATCCCCCCTTATCTTCACCGGGAGGCACATCAAGTAGTTGCATAATTCTGTCCAGCAGCCCGTGAATTATCTCAAACCCAGGATTCTTGCTGTAATAAACAGCACAGAGATGCCTGTAGTTTTTGGCACCTACATCTGGAAAAATAAAAGAGTTGGTCACAAGGCCATATTAGCCATTACTTAAAAAAATAATTTACCCCAACACAAACTTGGGCAAAGTCAACAAAAAAAGAAAACCAAATATTAAACCTAGAGAAGCATTCAACCTCAGAAATCCAAAATATGATAAAATAGGCTTTTTCAACCATCAGATCCCCTAAGGTGTTTTATTTGGTGAAAGGGTGAAAAACTCTCAGTGCTGGCCCAGGAACAATATGGCTTCATCACAGTATAAATTGGTAAAACTTTTGTCAACAATTTAGCAATATGTATCAGAGCCTTAAAACTTCACACTTTGGGGCAAAAGATATGAATAGACACTTCTCAAAAGAAGACATATAAGCAGTCAACAGACACAGGAAAAAATGTTCAGCTTCACTAGTCATCAAGGAGATGCAAATTAAAACTACACTGAGATACCACCTAACTCCAGTCAGAATGGTCATCATCAATAACTCAAAAAATAACAGATGCTGGACAGGATGTGGTGAAAAGGGAACAGTTATACACTGTTGGTGGGAGTGTAAACTAGTACAGCCTCTGTGGAAAACAGTGTGGTGATTCCTAAAAGTTCTAAAAATTGACCTTCCATATGACCCTCCAATCCCCTTACTGGGAATATACCCAGAAGAACTCAGATCACTCTATAAAAAAGATAACTGCACACGTATGTTTATCGCAGCATTGTTCACAATAGTAAGAACACAGAACCAACCATGCTGCCCATCAAAAGAGGACTGGATAAAAAAAAAAAAAATGTGGTACATATATACAATGAATGTTACACAGCCATAAAGAAGAACAAAATCATGAACTTCGCAGCAACCTGGATGGAATTAGAGTTTATAATACTGAGTGATCTTTCACAGAAACAAAGATCTGAGTATCATATGTTCTCACTCATAAGTGAACCCTGAACAACTACCATAATACTATAACAAAAGAATTGACAGTAGTCGAGGTCTGCCTGGGGAGAGGAGGCATACTTCATCAACCAGGGTACCAGCACAGTTAATATTTGTATACCTAACCCTGAATTGTACCCCACAATTTAAAAATAAAATAAAATAAAATTTTTAAAAACTTCATCCTTTTATTATACTACCCAAAGGAAATAACCCTAAATTCAAAAAGGGCTTTATGCAGAAAGTTATTTACGGCCAGGAATGAAGGCTCACCCCTTTATCCCAACACTTTGGGAGGCTAAGGCAAGAGGACTGCTGGGGCCTAAGAGTTTGAGACCAGCCTAGGCAACACAGCAAGACCTCGTCTCTACAAAATAATAAAAATAAATAAATAAATAAATTAGCTAGGTATGGCAGGGCGCAGCTGTAGTCCCAGCTATTGGGTAGACTGAGGCAAAGGATCACCTGAATACAGGAGGCCGAGGCTCTGGTGAGCCATGATCATGCCACTGCACTCAATCCTGGGTGAGAGTGAAACCTTGACTCCAAAAAAAAAAAAATTGCTACAACATTACTTCCGATAGTGAAAACTGGGTAATGGCTACATAAAGTATAGTACCATCACTCATCAGAATAAGTAAACATCTGTAAGAAAGCATCCTTATGAAAGTTTATCATAACAGAACGAAGAGCAAATACTTATAATAGTAAGTGGGGGAAAAAATAAGACCGCAAGTTCAAAAAGAACCAACTAAATTACATTGCTTAAAGAACGAACATAGGTTGGGAAACTAGGAAGCAAAGCAAGGGAATGACTATCACCAACGTTAGCCTAATAAAATTACCCTAAATAAGGGGATGATGCCATAATGGTGAGGGGTCATAAAGCAACTTAGGATATAAGCAATAGTTCATTTCTTAATTTGAATGATGGTTACATTAGAGTTTGTTTTATAATCTTTTAACAACTATATATGTTGTATATATTCTTCACAAAGCATGAACAAAAGCAGAATATGAAAGTATTTGAAGCTACGCTACAACATGGGTGAATCTTGAGGCCATTATGCTAAGTGAAATAAGCCAGTCACGGCAGGACAAATACTGCATGACTACACTTATATGAGGCATCTAAAGTCATCAAACTCATAGAAACCGAAAGTAGAATGGTGGTTGCCAGGGGCTAGAAGGAGGGGGATATAGGGAACTGCTGTTTAATGGATATTTAGTAATTCTAGCAATTCAAGATAGAAAAGTTTCAGAGATCTGCTGTACAACAATGTGCATATAATTAACAATACTGGACAGCATACTTAAAAATGTGCTAAGAGCATAGCTCTCATTATGATTTTTACCACAACAATAATAATAAATTTGAAGGTATCTGAAGAATAAAATAACTATGTAAATATAGTCATGAGCGAAAAACGTCCATGCGTAGGTAAGAAGAGTGAAAAGAAATATACCTAAATGTTAACAGAAGTTATGTTCGAGCAGGGATAGTTTTTTCTCCAACTTTTATCTATTTATCAAATTTTCCATAATTAATACATATTATCCTATTTTAAAAATTAAAACAAACTTACAAAACTAAATATTTTTTAAAAGAACTGCAACAATCCAAATGAACCTGGATAAACAAACTGATACATCCATATAATAGAATATTACTCAGCCATAAAAAGGAACAAACTATTGATAGACTTGACAATTTGGATGACTCGCAAAGGCATTCGGTTGAATGAAAGAAGTCAGTCTCAAACAGCTACAGACAGTAGGAATCCATTTATATGACATTCTGGAAAACGTAAAACTATGGCAACAGATAACAGACAGTGGTTGTCTGAAGTTACATGTGAAGAAAAAAATGTGACTAAAATGAGACAATATCAGAAGTTTTAGGGGTGATGAAACTGTTTTGGATCTTGTGGTAAATAGTTGTAAGAATCTAAACCTGTATTAAAACTCATTTTTTAAAAAGAAGCACATAGCACCTAAAGGAAGACTCAAAGTCAACAGTGACAATTTAGCTCACAACACTTGTGGCTAAATTGTTACTGCTCTATCACAAACACTGAATAAATGTTGGTCTCATTTTACTTTCAGATTAGGAAAAGAGAAAGAACATACTAATGACTATCTGAGGAAATCAACTGAAAACAGAATGCTGCTTCTTATTAGCATATATTGAGCAAAAGCTCTTCCACAGACTTATCTCCCACAGGTAACTGCTACTAGCCACAGTTGACATAAAATACAGAGTGCCTTTATCTTCTAGATATCCAAATATGTATATTTAAGACACTGCACTCTACTATTAAAGTAATATAAAAGGGAGCACATAAACAGAGTAAAAGGGAAACTAACATTAACCAATAATTTATTATGTGCCAGGTATTCAGTACTTACCTATCAATTTATTTTAATAATATTTAATTCTCAAGACGACAATTCAAAGTAGGTATTATTATCCCTATAAAACATATGGAGAAATAAAAGCTAAGAATTATTAAGTAACTTGCTCAAAGTCAAGCTCATTGGCTGAAGCTAAGCCCAATTAATTACATAGCTAATAATTTACAAAACTGGGATTTGACCAGGATTGTCTGACTCTAAAACTATGCTCTTTCCACTATATGGTGCACCCTAAAGGATTTAAAGGGAAACAAACAATATAAGAGCCAGCATATGTATGACTATGTATCTACTTAACATAGTCAAAGATGTGCATTCTTGAAATATTTCTGATATGATAAACAGATGTTTTAATTTTCCAACGTTTTCATGCTACTTGAGAATTCCATTTAAATGGCCGGGCATGGTGGCTCATGCCTATAATCCCAGCACTTTGGGAAGTGGAGGGGAGAGGACTGCCTGAGTCCAGGGGTTCGAGACCAGCCTTAACAACTCGGCTAGACCTCGTCTCTACACTAAATCATGAAAAATTAGCCAGGCATGGTGGTGCACGCCTGTAGTTACTTAGAAGACTGAGGCGGAAGGACTGCCTGAGCCCAGAAGATTGATATGGCTATGGCTGTGAGGGTGCCACTGCACTCCAGCCTAGGTGACAGAGTGAGACACTGACTCAAAAAAAAAAAAGAATTCCATTTAAGCAATAATAACAAACTACAAGTCAATGAAATTTCTAGCTATGGGCAATACTGTTGTTTATAAAAAAGTATATTCTGAGTTAGACTTCTGACTGAACAGACATGAAGAAATAACTCCTCTTACCATTTAACATTTCTTAACATATACTATGTCTATGTTCAAAGTACCCTAGACGGTAGAGGTCAAAACAAGTACAAGATATGCACAAAATAAACCCTCAAAAGTTATTTTCTGAATAAATGACTAATACCTGGAAAAGGAGGAAAGTACATAAATAACTATTAACCAAAGTCAGGAGCAGACAGTGGGACATATTCTAAGCCAGCTGAGGTAATAAAGTGAGTAACACACTGCTGTCATTCTCCACCGTTTCCTTTAAGGAAAAAGAAACTTGGTATCTAAAAGCTATAATCAAAGGTGTAATAATAAAGATCAACATTACAATCAAGCAGGCATAAAGCCCCACTAAACCAACCACATGCATAAACTAAAATGAGGGGCATGATTCTACTGTAAGGAAGTCTCTGTCTCTCTCCCCTCCCCTCCACCCCCCACTTCCCAACCTCCCAGCAAAGGAAAAAAATAAATGAAACAGAACTAAATTCTCCCTTTCATACTACTGACTTGCTTCTGGGTATTTCTGCCATGTGGTACCCATTTGTTGATGTCACATGATTCCACTTTAACACACAGAAAAGACTTTGTAGTTCCATTTTTGCTGTAAGAGAGGAGCCCAACAGTAATGCCACCATTATGAGAGCTTAGCAACACAAACTGGAAGCTTTATTATGGTAACCTTTGCCTTGGAATACTTTTTTCCTGATCTCCAAATTATGTAAAACTTACATTTCAGACAAGAGTGGCAACATTTGGATTAAAAGCTTAGAATTTTAAAAAACAAATTAGGTAATTTTAGTGATGAGAACAGTAAAATCACAATAAAAAATATGAACTTAAAAAAATTATACCCTATTTCACTCAGAAAGATTTCAGGATGTTTACAGCACACACATACAATTATGACCCACGTATTTTTAGATTTAATTTTGCAAACATTTAAGAAAGACCACTGAAGCCGGGCTTGTTGGCTCAGCCTGTAATCCCGCGCCTTTGGGAAGCTGAGGTAGTGGATTGCCTGAGCCCGCGGGTTCGAGACCCGCCTGGGCAACTTGGCGAGACCTCATCTCTACAATAAATCAAAAAATCAGCCGGGCGTGGTAGCGCACGCCTGTAGTTCCAGATACTTGGAAGGCTGAGGCGGAAGGATCGCCGGAGCCCAGCAGGTCGAGGCTGCGGTGGCTGGGATCGGCTACTGCACTGCAGTCTGGGTGACAGAGTGAGACTCTAACTCAAAAAAAAAGAAAGAAAGAAAAAAAGACCACTGACTTCTAGAGCTATGCATTAAACATACCATAATAATTAAATTAACCCTATTATTTAGACATCCCCTCCCAACTCCACCACTGATAGGCTGGTTTTTAACATTTCCCAAGGGTGACTGCTCTCTCTGGACTTGCTTCCTCAACTCTTTCTAAGATATTCCCTCTACTGTAGCTGAAATGAATTAAAGGAGAAAATAAACACCTACACATTTCCACCCATGCCTCCTTGGAGAAACTGCTAGGTACAGTAAAATTCCCATTTCCCAGTATTTTGACTGAGAGACCATATTACATCACAGAAAGTTCATTGATTGTATGCCACAAAATAAGAACTATTTAAATTTCATGCCAAAGCTAGAGTTTGTTGAAAATGCCTCATTTCTTTATAACTCAGTTAACAGACCTCTTGTGTCAAACTATCAAACAATTCTGCTTTCTAAATGGTCCTGGCAAGTATGTCAGCCTAAATTATCCATGTATTTCACAGACTTCAAAGTACTGCCTGGAGAGGGCTGATCTAAACCTCCCAAAAGAGAGGCGGCTAGCTACGATTCTATAAGCTGAACGAGCATGCCAAATGATTTTTTTAAAAGAAAAAAGAATAGTACATAAAGTCCTCTAGTAGATAATTATTGTATACAACTCAAAATTTTCAAGTAGGCTGTTGCCTAGTATGGATCCTCTTTAACTAAAGTTTCCATGATTAAAAACTAAGGTATTTGATTATATTGTCATACACAGCACAGACTGGAAAAGGAAGGGTCTTCAAGAGAACTTTCCCATACTCATTCTCACATTCAACAAGAAGCCCAAATAAAGATGCGAGGAAAAAGCCTACTGGGATATCAAAATGGCTTCTAGGATAATCAGAAGCTGACATAGAGCTTGAAGCTAACAGTGGGCAAGGCTCAGAAAATTAAACAAAGCATCTTGATGTTTTAGTCAATTCCACCCAGCACATTTAGTTAATACTGGTACCCACAGGATTGTAAACTTAGATCGCAAATTTCACTTTTCTTCTGAAGAATTTCAAAGGAGGCTTAAATGATTGACAATGCAACAAAAATCTATGAAGGCATAATGCTTTCAAAAATTGTATCTAAAACAAGAATCTATATATTCTTGGTATGACTATACACTTATTTTTTTAAATACTTTTTAGAAGAGAATTTGACAAGTTATCAAACATTTAAATGTATATACATATGAACTGATAAAAGCATCTATTTGTATGAGAGTACAACAGACACAGTTTAGCAAAAATCTGGTAACAAACTAAATATTCATAACAGTCTGAGTAAATAAATTATAGTGCATCAATATGGAAGATTATAGGTAGACAGAACGTATTTACAGAGAACAAGGTTCAAGCAGTATAGGCAAAAATAATCTCATTTGTATGAACACCAAAAAGTATCCATATCTATGGTTATATATAGAAATGTAAAAATATGGTTGCATATACACAGAAAACGTCTAGTAACTAATTCTAAGAGTAGGATTAGGGAGAAGTTGGGCACTTATAAAAATAAAAGAATATAATTACTCTTAAATTAAAAATATATGTTCATGAATGTTCTTAAAACATTACAAATATAAATTCAATTTTAAAAGCAAACTTAAAGCTTAATAACAATTTTCCTTAAAATGTTCCTAGGTCTTAACACCAAATAACAGACTTTTCTTTCTTAAATAGTGCTAAAGGCCAGGTGTGGGGCTCACACCTGTAATCCCAGCACTCTGGGAGGTGGAGGTAAGAGGATTGCCTGAGTCCAGGGGGTTCGAGACCAGCCTGGGCAACTTAATCAATCAAAAAATTAGCCAGGTGTGGTGGTGCATGCCTGTGGTTCCAGCTACTTGGAAGGCTAAGGGAGGAGGATCAACTGAGCCCAGCAGGTCGAGGCTGGGGTGGCCGTGAGCGTGCCATTGCACTCCAGCCTAGGCGAGAGTGAGACTCCTACTAAAAAAAAAAATTGAAAAAAATAGTGCTAAAAAGCCAAGAAACAAATGCAAGGAAAAAATCTATGACCTTCTCAATTCATAAAGGAAAAGTTATATCCTTGTGGACTGACTTTTATTTAATTAACATAAACCTGGAATGGATTTTTATCTGTTAAAAAAATACAATATTCAATGCATGACAGAGCATATTATATTCACGTTAGCAGATCTTAACTACGTGGAACCAAACATACTAAAATAACATTCTATGTTAAAAATTATGTATTTATACAGTTAAGATGCCATCACATATGCAAATGATGTTACCTCAAAAATCGTTAATGTCAATGCTCTTTACACCCATATTTTTTGAATTATTAATTGGAAATTCTACATGCCAAAAATATGAAATAGTAAAATTAAATTAATCCAGACTGATGACATAAGCTTTCCTTAGAAAACCACATTCCACATGTGGATGTTAGATAATCTTCCATTATTTGAGGGCTGTAGAACTAATGGACAACTTCTCAAACTGAGGTATTTCACAAGCCCATAATGAGAATGTTTCTACAGAGCTCTTTTTCAAGCACAGATTTATACCAAAAAATTATAAAGAACTGATCCCTATATTTTAGTAGCATACAATAGACAGATACACAAATGCCAAAATACATGTTACAAACAAACAGTAAATTTTTCAAGTTACAAACCAAATCATAAAAGAAAAATTAATTAGATATGTCCTATGGCAGCCATGGCGGTCAAGGGAGGAAAAAGGAACAAGAATCTTAAATATATACAGTAATTAAAGTTTTAAAAAATTAAAGATTTCTACCTCCAAACTAGGCAGGATAAGAAAAAGAAGATTATTCTCTCATTTAGAAAAGTTTCAGGGAGAATGTGAAATTTTAGAAACGATTTGAGCAGTGATTTGGGAGGCAGAGGAAAAACAGCCTGAACCAGGACTACAGCAACACTTTAGACAAAGTAGGAATGGTCTAAATAAAAAGTGAAGTCTTAGAGCAAGCATACTTCCTAAAGAAAATGAGGCCAACTGGAGCCCTTTAAGTGGCCAAGAGCCTTTAACCTATTCCAGCTGCTACAATAATTATTAAAATCCAAAATTTTTTAAACGCAGTAGTCATATCCAAAGTGCATGGCAATTTTATCATCAGAGTTCTCAAGAGATATATGTCAAACTGACAACTGGATGATTGTATCTTGCTAAATCTAAATCACCCTATTATATTACAGAGAAAAATTAATCTTTCTTAGGTTCTTGTTCCTTTAAACTTAAACTCACTCAGCCCACTGATGTGCTTACTTCCGCCATTTTGGTGAGATTCTAGATATACTGGCAGCCTTGGTGACCAGAGAGGAATAAACTGTGATTGCAGAATTCAATCTGTGCTTAAGAAAAAGTCAGAATAATGAACTTTGCAAAATAGAGTTGCTTTTCAGTGTATAAAGAATAGTAATTCACAATTAGGTCCTTCGCTCCCAAAACTGATTGCTTTACTATTTTTATAGTTTAGTTATTCCTATTATTTAATAGGAAAAAAACAAAATGTTAATGAATGAAAGCAACAAATAATATACACAGCAACCTGATATGGCAGCTTTCTCTGCTGACTTCCCTGTTATAAAGCTGAAAAATGTACCCCACGGCAGAGTCTGCATTTAACTTCTCGTTCGAAAAATACATGCCACTCTGCCCAAGAAAAGGGATAAATCAGTTTAGTCTCTTGTGTCATGACTGATTTTTAAAAATTTTTTGCCCCAATTTCTGATCTTGAGACTCAATAAATGAAGTGCTTGGCTCAGCCTCAAAGAGCCTGGTACGTCTAATTTAGAGTGGAAGTCTTAAAACTTGAAAATTATGCCTGATGCAGTCTCTAATGCTAGCAGCCTAGCAGCCTCACACAACATGGAGGGTCAATCAAAATCGTCCACGTTAGAATGAGAAACTGACCAATTAGGTCAACCATGAAAACAGTAGCCTTTTATCTACTCTTATAGAAATGCAGGTCACTTAAAATTTGTGGGAGGCATACTCAAATTCAGTAAAGAGTCCATTTTCACTTCCATTTTGGAAAATATGCTTGCCAACTCCTAACGGGGGTGATGCTGGGAGCGCTGGTTTTTTCTTAATATTACAAGACAAGCTCATGGCAAGTGTTGCTGCTCCTCTTGCTCCAAGGGCATCTTGTACATGCTCTCTGAGCATGATCTGTAAGAATCTGCTCCCTGGTTTGTCTCCATTAAGACTGGCAACTTTTTCTCTTATATTCCAAAGCAGTCCACAGCAAAGTAAAAAAAACTCAAAAATACGTTTCTACCAGTGTGCTGAATAACACTGTCTTGCTCACTCTTGCTACATATCTCCAGCCGTTTGAATCAATAGTTTGGGTGCTGCTCCCACTAATGAAACTTTGGGGAATTTTCATATTAACTGGCAAACTAAGGTTTCCATTTTTTTTTCCAAAAGGCTTTATTATTTAGGAGGAAATGGCTAATGTAAACCCAGTAGAGAAATGGGTACTGGTTTGAGAGACTGTAAAAACATATGTGTCAATTCAAAGAAAAGAAGTGAGTGACAGATTAGTCAAAAACAACACTCCTGGCTGGGTGCAGTGGCTCACGCCTGTAATCTCAGCAATTTGGAAGGTGGAGGTGAGAGAACTTCCTGAGTCCAGGGGTTCAAGACCAGCCTGGGCAACTTGGCAAGACCTCGTCTCTACAATAAGTAAAACAAAATTAGCCAGGTGTGGTGGCACACACCTGTGGTTCCAGCTACTTGGAAGGCTGAGGCAGAAGGATGGCCAGAGCCCAGCAGGCCTTGGCTGTGGAGGCCGTGAGCATGCCACTGCACTCCACCTAGATGACAGGGTGAGATTCCAACTCAAAAAGAAAAAAAGAAAAGAAAAATAACACTCCTGTTTCCTTAATTCCCACATTAGTACATTTTACTTATTATGAAAAACAGGGTACAACGGAAAGGATTAAGTCAAGGTTAGGACAAAAATTGGCCCCAAGTGCCTCAGCAAGGTGACATTAACCCTTTAATGGACAGCTAAAGCTTCAAGTCATTCTAGACCATAGACCAGGATGCTAGGTATCAGGCCTTAGGGATTGCTAGTACTCTTAACAATAAGAGCAAATGCCAACAGTTCTTGTTCTGTAGCTAGAACTTTTCAAACAGCAATTTGATTTAATCCTTCTAACATATCAATGAAGTAAGTGCTATCATTATTCTCACTGTAAAGATGAGAAAGCTGAGCCACAGAGACGAAATAAGTTGCTCAAAATTAAGCAGCTGGCAAAAGGCAGAGCCATGACTCAAACCAAAGCACTCTTGCTGCAGTCTCTCTACAGTACTGCACTGCCTTGCTGCTTCCCCAATAACCCTCTATGTACACCAGATGACTAGCAGGGAATTCACATATACATATTTAGAATACTCCATCAGAAAAGCTTCTTTGTTATAAAACACAACCCAGGCCTACCAAAACAGAAAACATACTCCAAATAAACTAAAGCAAACCTATGTTTTCAAGCTGGTAGAGTTACTGAGCACATTTACCCCGCTTTAGTTCTCAAATTCCACTGATAGAAAATTTTGAAGAAAAAGAATAAACCATAATAGTACAAAACAGTGAACAAAATATCACATGGAAATGAATCAATGGGGAAAACAGAGCAGATTACAATTAAAAATAGGAAGGAAAAAGGTCTCCTACAGAGATAACAACTATTTTTCCTGATGAAGTGCAACAGAAATGCAAATCTTTGCGGTAAAAGATATATGGACTCGGTTTCTGGGGTAATCATCTAAGTATTTGTTAAAAGCTGGTCTACAGCACTAGCACTAAGAACAGCTCTTCTCAGCAGGGGAGTTATCGCCAACCATAGGCCTTGAGTGGAGTGCGCTTATACCTGGGCCTCCTCAACCAACACAGATTAGCAATTAGGGATGAGGCGACTGCTGAAACAATATTACAAAACTTTTGAGAAAATCTAGTGTAATTAAACAAGTCCTATATTTATAAGTATAAACAGATCGCCAACGATCAAACCAATATAAAACTCAGAAAGCTAACATGAAAGGAAACAAGTCAATATTAATAGAAAAACTTGACATTAAAATTATAACAAATTCTCAGTTTTCTATACCAGTGGAGGATTTGAGGCACAAGAAACCCCAAAACTATTTGCAGCTGACACTAAAAATATTCTCTGATTTCTATTATAGTAGATTTACCACCCAAAGAAAAATCTACATAGACTCTGAGAAAAAAAATGAACTTTTATTCTCTAAGAAAATGAGCACTGAGACCTACATTCTGCCTCCAGCTCCAAGTCCAATATTTTATGCAGCCCTGGGAAAATTACCACTTTCCTGTTTTAATTCTCTAGTATGTTAAGTGGGGAAACAGATGGAATCCAGCCCTGGTTAGAAATTTTGCTACCTCTGGCCATAGCTCTATAGTGTCTATTTCCTAAGATGGGTCAATTTATAGTCAGTAGTTTTGATTACCTTTAGTAGTAAAGAAGGATGCCTGGCCAGGCACAGTGGCTCACACCTGTAATCCCAGCACATTAAGAGGATGAGTTAGGAGAATTGCTCAAGCCCAGGAGTTCAAGACAAATCTGGACAACATAGCAAACCTTGTCTGTATAAAAATATTTTTAAAAATGAGCCAGGTGTGGTGGCACACACCTGTAGGCCAAGTTACTCAGAAGGATCGCCTGAGCCCAGGAGTCAAGGCTGCACTGAGTCATTACCATGCCTGCACTCAAGTCTGGGCAACAGAGACCTTGACTCACAAAAAAGGAAAGAAAGAAAAGAAAAGATAAAAATTATGTCTATTATCCTCTTCAGGAGAAATTGAGAGAAAGGTATCTGCTTTTGTCAAGTGATTCTAAAGAACACACTCTGAATTCTGGAGAGTCTAGAGTGAGCACCACTGAATAAATACCGCTAGGACTTGATCTGTTAAATCCAGGAAACCAAGGAAACACTGCCAGCAACTGAGCCATTTGAGGCACTACTCACTAAGGGATTACTGCACGTAAAGCTTGGAACAGTCCATCAGATCTGTATCAGCAATGGGAGACATGGTGTTTGAATGAAGCAGACTTCAAATTTAGGTACTTACTAAACATATACTTATTAAATAACCACCACATTCCAAGTGTTGGACCAAGCAATATGCTATACAACAAGTTAAAACCATCCTCAAAAGGGCCAAAAACTGTTAAAACACATTCACAGTCACTGGTACAAAAGTGATGGTAGACAGTCACTGCTAAACTAGGATATCAAGTATGTAAAGATAATATGCATATAAATAACAAGACGTAAGAAAAAGATGTTCCATAGTGTCTGTCAAGTTGAGGTCTTAATAGGGCTCTTCATAAATGCTATTAAATTCTTCATTCAAATGTGCTTTCCATTAAAAGAAATGAGACACAGCAACCAAATAACTGGACCTTGCTTGAGTTCTGATTCAAATAATCATAAAAATTAACTTCATGAAACAACTGGGAAATTTTTAAACACACAGTGAATATCTGATGATAAAAAAGTATGATAATGGCATTGGGTTATCAGGAAAAAACAAAACTGAAGTGGTGGTGCTTATCTTTTTAGAAATACATAGTATAGTGATCGTATGAAGTTATGCAATGTCTAGGATTTACATTAAAATAATATGGAGAAGACGGTAGTGGTAGAGATGAAGCTGCCTGTCTATGCAATGATAACTGTTGAAGCTGGGTGCTGGATTCACAGGAGTAATTACACTATTTTCTCAACTTTTACATATAGTTGAAATTTTCATAATTAAAAAATGCTTTACATATACAAAGCAAAGGTGACTCATTCTTACCTTTACTAGAATCTTTTATTACAACATCAGAGATTTCAAAAAGTTTCAGAGGAAGGGGCATCTTGCGATTTGCTGCTAAGGTCTTCAGGAGGCCAGGAAGAAGGGTAGTGCGTGCCACCTACAGGAAGAGACGTTAAATTGCACTGACCAAATAGGAACCGAACAAGACAAAGTGAAAAGACTTCACAGCATCATAGAAAGCCTAAAAATATCCAGCTCATTTTATTTTTTTATTTTTTAGACTTGAGGTCTTACTCTACCTCCCAAACTAGAGTGCAGTGGCATGATAGCTCACTGCAGCCTCCACCTCCTGGGCTTAAGCAATCCTCCCATCTCAGCTCCTGAGTAGCTGAGACTACAGGTGCGCATCACCATGCCTGGCTATGAAGTCATTTTCAATTTTCAATTGCAGGACACATAAACTGAACTGAAAAGAACCGAAAACATTCTGGCTTCCAAATTTACAGGATGAAAAATAATATATTTGAACATGAGAAGCAAATATTATCATTTAAATATGCTTGTTCTTGTCTGCGGATTGGTTATTTTATTATCATTTTTTAAAATTAAAGTTGGCTTTCAAGATTTCAAACATATGGATGTAAATTTTCATATCCCACCTCATTTCACAAAGTCACTGAAATAGATTATAAAAAATACAAATGTTTAAATAGATTAAACATAATTTAATCAAAGTTTTTAAAAACCAGGACCGGGGAAAATACAAAAGCAACTAAAACAGCAGCACAATGAGAAAAACAATACAAATATGCTAAAAATAAAAACAAAACAAAACACACCACACAGTTGTAGGCAGGCTGTGAATGCATCTCTCAGCTTTTTATTAAGTCAAGCAAATATGAAAATACGTAGTTATTTCATCCTTACTATTCACATCCCAGTTATTAAGAAAAGCAAAATGTCTCTGCTTTTGTCTCTGAAATAAATTTCTCTCTTTAAGCTGTATGAGGTACGTTAGCTTCCAATTCACATCACCAGAAGGGTGTCATGAGCAGTGGTATGACACTATTGTCAAGATCTGGCTCTGCAGACAGACTCCAAGCACTATCATCTTTTGCCCAGACTATATTGCCTAAGCTTCTTAAGCTGGCTTCTGTGCCTCCTCTCCCATCATCTTATGGCCTATTCTCCAACAGAGTGGTCCTTTAAGGTGGAAATCACACCAGGCAACTCCCTGGTCAAAAAATGCCAACAGGTTTCCATCTGATTTTGAATAAAATCCATGCCCTACATGGGGCTCTATATGATGTGGCCCTGGCTCCCTCTCCACCGTCATCCCCTGCTGCTCCCCAGGGCTTCCTGCACTCCAGCCACACCGGATGGTATATGGTCAGCAAGCAGGTTTCTGTCTCAGGCCTCCACATCTGCTCTGCCTCATACTTCTTCCTCTAGATTCGCATGTGACTGACTGCCTTCATGTGTCTGCACCAACAAGAGTTCTTTCCCATGGTGGTTTGTCCTGACTGCCCTAGCTAAAACAACAGCCCCTCTTAGAACCTGCTCAAGTAACAGTAAACACCTAAAAGGTTTTGCTAGATTGTATGTTGAAGAAAAAGAACATCTTTGCCATCACATTCACTCAACTGGCAAGCTGCTATTAGCCTTCAACTTGGTGCTTCTTAAATACTATCCACTTTCCCAACTGGAGGAAAACTATTTATAGGACCAAAACTACAATGTTAACAGTTAAAAGGAAATTTAATTTATTGAAATATCAACAAGCTACTTTTGTAGAAAATAACTTTTCTTAATTTTTTGTTTATTTTATAAACCTTATTTGTTTATTTAAAAATTTACAGCAACACACAAAAAAATTAAACCTGACTCTGATCAACCTTCTATATCTAACTACCAATTTACTAAATATTTAGGGGACTACTGGAATGTATTCAGTAAATTCCTCAATGTGGGAATTCTACAGGACGAATGATCCCATTTCATCAATAAACAAACTGAAAGGGAAAAGATAGAGAAAGAGGAAAATGGATGGATGGAGGTGCAACTTGTAGATTAAAAAAAATGTACTTTTTTGAGTCAAGGTCTTACTATCACTGAGGCTGGAGTGCAGTGATGATCACAGCTCACTGCAGCCTTGACCTCCTAGGCTCAGACAATTCTTCTGCCTCAGCCTCCCGTGTAGCAGGGACTACAGATACATGCCACCATGCCTAGCTAATTTTATTTTTTTAAATCTTTTTGTAAAGACATGGTCTAGCTTTGTTGCCCAGGCTAGTCTCGAACTCCTGGGTTCAGGCAATCCTCTCACCACAAGATTAAAGAAGATTTAAGGAGTGTACCAATCAACTTTGATGTATGAACCACATTTGAATCCCAACTCAAACTGTAAAAAATAAATTGGGACAAATGGGAAAACTTAAACAATGACTGGATATGTGAGGAATTAGTCTCGGGGTCTCATTCTGTCTCCCAGACCGGAGTGCCGTGGCAAGATCATAGCTCACTGAAGCTATGAGTATTAAGGAGTATTATTGTTAACTTGGGAAGGCTGTAATAATACTCTGCAAGTTTGTTTAAAATAATTATAATTTTACGCATATTTGCTAAGTAATATTCTTATTATCTTGTCCATTCTCTAACATATTCACTATCAGAAAGGAGCCCAAAGTTACAAATTATGCAGAAGTATAAGTTTAGACAATACGATGAGTTATAAGCCCATGGACAACTTTCCATTTAATTTAACCATCCATAAATATAAACCTGTTAGTCACAATGGCAATGGTACGGCATACATGTTGGTAAAGCAGGGACAAATGTAAAATCTGTAAAGGCTAAAAGACAGACACTCTTTCATCTCTAATATATTTTATGCAGACAACTAATTCTTAAGTGTGGTAAGTCACTGCTAGTTAGAGTGACAATTAATGTTTTTCTAATTTTTCCTTCCACTTACATATCATAGATAAGACAGGATATAAACCCAAAAGAATAGAAGTTACCACAGCTTACAAAATCTACCAAGCTTAATAAGTAAAACTGGGAGAAAAAGATAAATTTGGAATAAACAAAAATCTATTGAGATTTACTGAAAAATCACTCTAGGCAAATGAATTGAAAACCTCTTATTAAAAGAACACCATGGGTCGGGTATGGTGGTTTTGCCTATAATTCCAGCACTTAGGGAGGCCACGGCAAAAGAATGGCTTGAGCCCAGAAGTTTGAGACAAGCCAAGGCAACATAGCAAGACCTGAGACCTCATCTCAGAGAAACAGAGAGGGAAGGAGGGCGGGCAGGCAGGTAGGCAGGCAGGCGGAACATGGACATGCAGAAAGCAGTAGAAAAGCTAGACCTCAGAAAACAAAATGTAACAATTCATTATCACATGGCTTTCAAGACTAGTATAAGAATTCTTCAAAGTTTTGACCATAAATATACGTGTACATAAATAATTCATGTACTTGATGCATACTATTAGCAATTAGTTCTTTAACTAGTTTAGCTCTAATCGACCACATTAGTTGGTAGTTCTATAAAATTTATAATTTTTAAATTTAAATCTAAACATTTTTAGAACTTCTAGAATTTTTTTTAGAATTAATCCAATCTTTTACTTTTACATAAGTGAAAATTCAAGTCCAAAGAACTGACCTCAAATCAGAGTTCAGATTTGATTTACAAGAGCATTAACCTTCTTAAAAACCTATCCTTCCAGGCAGGGTGCGGTGGTTCACACCTATAATCCCAGCACTTTGGGAGGCTGAGGTCAAGAGGACTGCCTGAGCCCATGGATTTGAGACCAGCCTGGGCAACTTGGCAAGACCTCATCTCTGACAATAAATCAAGAAAAATTAGCCTGGCGTGGTGACACATGACCGTAGTTCCAGTAGCTTGGAAGGCTAAAGTGGAAGTATCGCCTGAGCCCAACTGGTAGAAGCTGCAGTGGCCATGAGTGTGCCACTGTCCTCCAGCCTGAGAGACAGAATGAGACTCTGACTTAAAAAACAAAAACAACAAAAAAAATCCTTCCAATTGTGAGTTCCCTTGATTTTAGGAGACATGATTTTCTCTAAAGTCTGGGTTTAAAAACATGTAGAATTGCATATGCAAGAGAAATACAATGAGAGCTTATTAGTATGAAAGAGATGCAATTATTTAAAGTCATTAATAAGCAAAGATAGAATAATTTTGAAATAACTTTCTTCTATAGTTAATATTCTAATCTATATCATAAATCAGCTAACATTTAATGTTAGTATCATTATTATTTAAATATTCCTAAACTCTGTATGAAACTGCCAATAAATTTGTACAATTACAATAAAAGACACAAGCAGCCTAGCAAGAACTGATAAAATGGCTAAATTCAAAGTAAATGACTTATGAAGGCACCGGGGACAGATTTTGATTCATTTATTATAAGTGAATGAAAGAGACAAAATCTGAAAATAGTATTAAAAGACCAATTATAAAATGGAAAGTTCAGGCTGAGCATAGTGGCTCATGCCTGTAATCCTAACACCTTGGGAGGCAGAGGCAGAAGGACTGCTTGAGTCTAGGAGTTCGAGACCAGTCTAGGCAATATAGCAAGATCTCATCTCTACAAAAAAATTAAAAACTTAGCCAGGCATGGTGGCACGCACCTGTAGTCCCAGCTTACTGGGAGGCTGAGATGGAAGAATCACCTATGCCCAGGGGTTGGAGGCTGCAGTGAACCATGATCATGGCAGTTAGACCTCAACTAAAAACTAAAAAAAATTTTTAAATAATAAACTTAAAATAATAAAGTAGAAAGTTCAAACAAGAGAGATTGGACCAGATCACACAAAGCAAATAAGAATCAACTATAATCAAGAAAAATTATTTTAAAAGTTATAAGAATTTTTGTCATCAAAGTATGTAAGAAGCAACTATAAACTTACCCAAGAGATTATACAAAAAGAGTCCTAAAATTTCATGACTCAAAGTATAATGACTAAAGAGACTTCTCTTAACCCAGGTACTATCTTCCTGTTTTTACCCAAATTCTTACCTACTTAAAATTCTTACCTGAAATTCGGCTGTTTTAGGATTACTTATGTGAACTGCCTTTGTTGCAGAGATATCCAAACCAAGTTTATCAGCAATATCTTCTTGGGAGCACTAAGAAATGTATATAAAATAGATTGATATGGAAAAGCAATAGCCAAATTAAATATAAAAAGGAATGTTTCTTTTTTTTATCCTCTACAAATATCAGTAAGTTAAGAATAAACATACACCAATTTCGGCCCACAGCAGATGCACTTTAATATTAATAGTTCTCTCACAATGATTTCCAGCCATGATTCAGAGCTAAAGTACATTTCTCATGTGCAAACAGTATAACCTGTACTCAGGCCCTTCCTAAGCTTGTTTCCAATTTACCTTTCAAGTATAATCTCCCACAATTCCCTGAACCTTACACTTTTCCTTACTTTTACCTGAAATGCCCTCCCTGTGCCCACTTGCTGCCATTCCCCAAGGTCCTACGTAAATGACCTCTCTCCCATAAAAATATTCCTAACTACTTCAATCAGAAATTCTCTCTCCCCGCTTGATATTCTCATGGCTTTTGTCTGGACTACCACTATAATCCTTGCTAAATCCATACTGACTTATGGCAGAAGGGTAGGACTGATAACAGAATTCAAGTGGCCTCATCTCTGCCCAGTGCTTTTTCTTCTCTATCATTAAATTTCTGTGTCCATACTTGAAGCTCCTAGTAACAAATAAACTGCTTAGTACACACCACCAAAAAGAGAAAGATGCTTGTCACCCTCAGAAACCAGCATTGTAGGAACAAGTTATTAAAATAAAACTCACTGACTATTAAATATATATCAAATCCAAAATAAATAAGATAATTCAAGTACAGTGCCTAGCACGAGGTAACTGCTCAAAAAATATCAACAATGATAACTGACAAATTGTTACCAAGGTTAAATAATTATCACGTATATTAATGCTAGTTTTTTTATTTTTTATTTATTTAATTTTATTTATTTATTTTTTTTTGAGTTGGAGTCTCACTCTGTCACCCAGACTGGAGTGCAGTGGCTGCTCCTGGTCACCGCAGCCTCGACCTGCTGGGCTCTGGCGATCCTTCCGCGTCAGCCTTCCAAGTAGCCGGAATTACAGGCATGCGCCACCACGCCCAGCTGATTTTTTGATTTATTGTACAGATGAGGTCTCGCTGCCCAGGTGGGTCTCGAACCCGCGGGCTCAGGTAATTCACTCACCTCAGCCTCCCAAAGGCGCGGGATTACAGGCTGAGCCACCGAGCCCGGCAATGCTAGTTTTTTTTAAAGAATTTAAAACTTAACATGAAAACTGATACACCAACAGATTACTATACTCTTTTCCAACATTAGGCAATATTGCTCATTGTACTGTTCTACAAAATAAGTTTTCAAGGACTAGATGACCACTATTTCACTTAGAAAAACACAATTGAACACACTAAAGTGACAGAAAGAATTAATTTGATGTCAATGTCAGTTCTAGTGATTCTTGCCATGCTCTCTTGAGAAAGGTCCTGAAGCCACATCCAGGCAAAGCAGAAAAGAACCCCGTTCCGTTACAGCTGCAGAGGTGGAGAACAGTGACAGGCATACTGAGAATAAGCATTTTCCCTACAGCACACAGAGGTCTTATAACAAGATTTAGGAATAATGGGATCAATTAATTAGGAAATGCAATTTACATGATGCAATTCAAACAAACTAGTACTATCGTGCAAAGGAGAATAACTCCACAGACTCATGGCAGTGTAGCTATGTATCTGAGTGACCTTGTGTTTTATCATGACAATGAAGGGATAGTGATAAGAAGCAATTTAAATTAAGCTACCTAAAGTGGCAGTAGCTAGTATACAAAAAGAAATATTCCAATGTTAACATTTACGTGTTTATTTTAATGTATTAGAAAAAAATATGGTAAATGAAGTCCATAATTTTCATGGATAGTATTCTCATAACAAGTAGGCAAGTCAATTTAAGTGAGTTAATATAAAAGAAAATATTACAACTAACTACTATAAAGATAAAGCAAAATTTATAATGATGACATGTAAATTATTTAAACTTGGGAAGTCAAGGACTACATTTTAGAAAAAAAATGGTGGGCCAGGCTTGGTGGCTCAGCCTGTAATCCCAGCACTTTGGGAGGCCGAGGGGAGTGGATTGCCTGAGCCTGCGGGTTCGAGACCAGTCCAGGCAACTTGGTGAGACCTCGTCTCTACAGTAAATCAAAAATTAGCCGGGCTTGGTAACGTGTGCCTATAGTTCTGGCTACTTGGAAGGCTGAGGCAGAAGGATCACCACAGCCCAGCAGGTTGAGGCAGTGGTGGCCGTGAGCGTGCCACTGCCCTCCAGCCTGGGCAACAGAGTAATACTCCAACTAAAAAAACAAAAAGAAAGAAAAAGAAAAAGAATGGCTGCTACTCTTGTGGAAAACTGGATGCAATAACACAGACCATCTTTGCTCAGTCCCGTTTAGGTTTGCTTATAAAGTGTGTAACTTTATAAACAACTTCAATGTTGAAATTCCCATAGGAAGCTTATTACAAATTTGAAACTCTCTAGAAGCTCACTCCTGCCTCGCCCCCAGTGATAAACAATGAGTGTGTTAAAGAGACTGGACAGCTGAACAGACTGTTTCTAACATCCCTGCTGTGACAGTTCAGTCACAGGCCTTGGATGCAGACAGGCCTGTGTTAGAATCCCAGATACACAGCTGACTGGCTGCCTAGAGTAGGACAAGTTACTTAGTTAACTGCTATAAGAGACCAGAACACCTACTTCACTGGGGTGTACTGAGAAGAAATGGAATCATGTATATAAAGCTCTTGGTATAGGGTAAACACCCCTTGCAGAGCAGTCACCAGTCAGGACTCAGCCTATGTGCTCCTCTCCAAAGATGCGTGGGGCTACAAAGTTACAAAATCAAAATGCACTACTGGATGGACAAGGTAGTTCAAGCCTACAATCCCAGCACTTTGGGAGGCCAAGGTGAGAGGATTGCCTGAGCCCACGGGTTCCAGAACAGCCTGGGCAACTTGGTGAGACCTCATCTCTACAATAAACCAAAAAATTAGCCGGGCGTCGTAGCACGTGCCTGTAGTTCCAGCTACTTGGAGGGCTGAGGCGGAAGGATCGCCTGAGATCTGCAGGTCGACGCGGGGTGGTCGTGAGCGTACCACTGCATTCCAGACTGGGCGACAGAGTGAAACTCCAACTCAAAAAAAATGAGGATGTATTCCTATGCCACGTACATATTTTAAAAAATAAAAATACATTTCTCAATGTTATTTTTTGTATCTCACTTTGCATGAAATCATGGATGCTCAGGACTGTAAATGTACACACGTATGCATATAAATGACATGGCATTCCAAGCCTAGAGTACACAGCATGAGACAATATAGAAACACCACTCTAGGAGGCCAAAGGCCCCGACTCTGCTTATGGTTCCCCTGCTGACTGTTCAAAATGTGTTAGGTACTTATCCTCTCTCAGTCTCTCTCATTGGTATAGTGCCTGGCAAACAATAAATGCTCGACTAATGTTGAATGAATGCTGAGTCAGAAAAATGAAAGTGTTAAATAAACTAGAAGTAAGGTCCTTTTTTCTTTTTTGTTTTTCTCCCTGGGCTTAGCTCGGTTGAGAATAAAGTTCCTTAAATACTCTAAGAGATTGGGAATTTCAGGGCTAGGGTTGACTTACATTTTGGGGAGAAAAAGAAGTAGCATTTTTCCCCACAGAGCGTTAAACTTACTTGAATACTCAAAAACTACT
This sequence comes from Cephalopachus bancanus, assembly GCA_027257055.1. NCBI lineage: Eukaryota > Metazoa > Chordata > Mammalia > Primates > Tarsiidae > Cephalopachus > Cephalopachus bancanus. Next base: position 6,037,789 of record JAPVLO010000080.1, read on the forward strand.
TGTAGGCACCACAGAATTGCTCAGTAAGAGAAAAAAAAAAGAAACTACAAATTGCATACACATTTTATTCTTTCAAATGGTCAATCTGGTGGGGGAGGGATATTTCCTTCTGATTTTGTAATAAAATTCATTTCCTGATTTAGGCCTTTTATGTTAGCTTTTCAACTCAAAGCAAATGTTTATGAACATGTTCAAAGACAAAGAAAGAAGTTTAATGTGGAACAGTCCACAAGCCCTTACCCAGGGCGGCACCTAGTGGGCACAGCACAACCAAATTAAGACCAAATATTCTAACTTAATAAATTTGGTTATGAAATATACTGTGAACTCTCGATACTCACAAACTATAAAATACTTTGCCATCTGTCATTTAAGACATTTTTTTTCTAGGCCTTCATGTTCTTCTGTGACTGTAAAAAAGAAATGCTTCAACATTTCTATACCAGAAATTGTACAATCCCAAGTAACAAAGTCATTCTTCCAGAATCTGGAAATGCTAGCAGTCTAGATTGCATAAGCTCATATAAAGAATAATAAAGTAATCTAGAGACTCTAACAATCAGCTGAGCAGAAAAAACATGTAAGACATACCAGAGCAAAGGTAAGCGCTTCAGTGAATCCAGTGGCTGCCATGTCAAGTCTGAGAAGTTCAGTGAACTTATTAAGAGGAAGCTGAAAAAAAAGTATTCACTTTACTCCCCTCAATAAGATTTCCTGGGGAGGGCACATCTCATCAACAAGGGTACCTGCATAATGAACATTTGTATACCTAACCCTGAATTGGCCAAGGTGAGAGGATTGCCTGAGCCCACGGGTTCCAGAACAGCCTGGGCAACTTGGTGAGACCTCATCTCTACAATAAACCAAAAAATTAGCCGGGCGTCGTAGCACGTGCCTGTAGTTCCAGCTACTTGGAGGGCTGAGGCGGAAGGATCGCCATATCTTTCAAAGAAAAAATTTAAAATCAGGCCAGGCTTGGGAGGCTGAGGCGAGTTGCTTGCCTGAGCCCACGGGTTTGGGACCCACCAGGGCAACTTGGCGAGATCTCGTCTCTACACTAAATCAAAAATTAGCTGGGCATGGTAGTGTGCGCCTGTAGTTATGGCTACTTGGAAGGCTGAGGCAGAAGAATTGCTGGAGCCCAGCAGGTCGAGGCTGTGGTGGCCAGGAGCGTGCCACTGCGCTCCAATCTGGGCAACAGAGTAAGACTCCAACTCAAAATAAATAAATAAATAAATGAAAATAAATTTAAAATAAAATTTTAAAAAATGTTTCCTACTTCTTTAAAAAAAAGATATTTACAGAACACGTCATTAAAAGGAAACTACCCTTCTACCCTTACTATATCGCTAATGCCATCATTTCCCCATCAGCACTATTCTCCCCTTCCCACCGCTTTGCCACCTTTGGCTCCTACACAGATGTACAACTGCAAACCCCACCACACACATAGAGCTTCTGCCTTCAGGCCCAAATTGAGAAAATGAATCTCCTAGTTAGATATTCAACAAGGGCTCCAAACGCAAAACCTGTCTTTCTTCAAAGAACTAGTCATCACAGGTTTTCAACTTAGTCCAATCATTTGGGCATCTGTTTTGTATCCTCTCTATAGCAAATGCCTCTCATATCGAAGCATGTCCAAATACTGCTTAATTCCTACGTTCTGTCTTCCTGAAGCCTTCCTGGCATTCAATAATCAGTTTCTAACAATAAGGAGTGTTTACTTAAGGGTGCAATCTTACTTGATTAGCTATGGTATATGTTTTCGGGAGAGTCATCTGAATGTTGTTATATCCATAAGCAATAGCTGCATCTTCTATAATATCACATGCATGCATAACATCAGCTCTGGTCGGAGGGATTTCAACCTCAATCTGATTCCCATCACCTATGACTTCTGACTTTAAACACATCCTGGTCAGAAGCTTGGCAAGATTTTCTGGAGTTTCTCTGAAATAGGAATGTATAAACCATACATTTCACTGAATTATTTAAAACATGTTTATATTTTATTTTAAAATATGCTATTATCTGAAATAGCAGCCTTTCCTCCTTTCCTTTAGAGTTCTGTCAGAAACCAGACAGCCTAATAATGCTCTACCATTCTTTAACATACTCTGAGGCTATCAGAACCCAAGCATTCTTTCAGAAAAAATTAAATAGCCTTGTATGTACTTTGTTCTTGAATTCTCTCCAACAGTAAATAAATAAATGAAGTTTTCAGAACATACCTGATTCCAACTTTTTTGTTAATTAGATCAGCTCTCACCATCTCCTTTCGATAAGATAGTTCCTTAAAGAGAAAGAGTGACAAGCTTAAATCATTCCCCATCAGATACAGCTTTAGACTGTGTCTCATTCAATTTGTCATTTCCGCAGTTTTACCACCTTCCCAGGAAATGGTCATTAGAGTCACAGGTTGAGAATAAACTTGATATTTCAAAACAGTATTATGGAGGAACAGATTTGCTACATTAGATTCATATATGAACATTCTACTTGCTAGACAACTGGCACTGCTTAGAAATAACATAAAATGCCAAACAAGTTTCCCTTTCAGATGGCCAACCCCCATTTTCTACAGTAAAATATGGCTGCATTCCATCACACCAAAGATGTTTAAAAATCCTGAATATATTCAGTCTCATCTCATACAAGCAGGTGTATATGACCAAGAAAGAATGATTCCAGTGTCACAATATACTATCAAGGATACTAGGTCTAAGAGAGTTATGAAGACATTCCTTTCTTACCACTTCCCAGGTAGGAAAATATAATGATACCCCAACTCCTGGCTATCTGTCTGCTTCAGAAGACAGAAGGGGTAGGAACAGTTTATGAATTGGTACTCACTCTGCTTTTTTTTTTTTTTTTTTTTGAATAGTAGTCTCACTCTGTGGCCCAGACTAGAGTGCAGTGGCTGCTCCCGGCCACTGCTACCTCGACCTGCTAGGCTACAGCAATCCTTCCGCCTCAGCCATCCAAGTAGCTGGAACTACAGGCACGCGCTAACACACCTGGCTAATTTTTTTGATTTACTGTAGAGATGAGGTCTCGCCAAGTTGCCCAGGCGGGTCTTGAATCCACGGGCTCAGACAATCTATTCACCTCAGTCTCCCAAAGCGCAGGATTACAGGCTAAGCCACCGAGCTCGACCACTCTGCTTTAAACACTATGTTAACTCTACCACATTAGGTGAGAACAAACACATAAAGCCCAGGCTTCGGAAGCACACTTATGAATATTTCTTTTCACTGAATCACTCTCAAAAATATAAATAGGCCATACATTTAAAAACCTGTTTTGATACAAGTAAGAGCAATGGGCCAGAGCCTGCTACGCAAAACACAATCCTCAGAGCAGAAGCATCAGCATCGTCTGAGTGCTTGTGAGAAAGGCAGCCGCAGGTCTTGACAGCTAGTGGCAGTGACTCTGGCGCTAAAGTCCAGTGTGCAAGTTATCAAGATCCCTAGGTGATGCAAATGCACAGTAGAGTTTGAAAGACACTAGAATAGATGCTAATGATTACAACAGTGATAACAAACCTTTCTGAACAGTTCCTATGAGCTACGCAGTTAATATGAGCTGAACAGTATAAGATGCACCTATAAGATAATCTTATTTATCTACAACAGATGCTATTAGTATTTTCATTTCACAGATAAGGAATTTGAGTTTTAGTGGAATTACTAGTCCCAGGACACAATGGTAAGCTATTGAGTCCAAATGCTGCTATATTCCCAGTGCTTAGAAAAATGCTTTTCATATAATAAATATTAGGCACACATCTAATGAGTGAATGCATGAAGTAACTAATGAAGAAATTACTGAGTCAATAAACAAACTGAAATAGCCTAATTACAAAGCACATACCATTAACCATTAGTCTCTCTGACTACATACCATTTATTTCCTCTTGTTCTCTTATTCCAAAACTTTAAATTTTCTACAAATAATAAAAGATTAGAAAAATAACTTTCAAAGTGTTTGGGAAAATATGCTATTTCATGTGAGGAAGAATCAGTATCCCCCAGAGGATCCCTCTCTTAGGAGGAAATAAATTAACAAATGCCCAAACATCCATGTAAATTATCCATGTAATAATTTTCGGAGAGCCCCCCCATTTCAAATTTATGAAAGATCTCTATAATACAAATAAATGATTCTAAGTGATTATCTACATAAGGAGAAAAGTGAGTCAAATTTTAAAATCTACTTCTCCTTTTCTTTATAAAAATACATAGTCACTTGACAATTCTTCATATTAAAAAAGAAAAAGTTTCCTTAAATCAGAGTTTAAAAAAAAAAACAAAAAACACATACTAAAAAGCTCATCAACAAGGGTACCTACATAGTGAACATTTGTATACCTAACCCTGAGTTGTACTCCACATCTTTAAAGTTAAAAATTTTAAAAAAAAAAGCTATCTCTGGCTAATCCCAATTGCTACTGTCATAAACTCAAAATGGTTACAAATTTTTTCCTTTCTCCATCCCTGACCTTGCAATGTGACACTGCAGAGCCTCCTTTTAGGAGATGGTGTCTATTTTCCCATCCCTCAAATCGAGCCTTATGACTGACTGGTTTTGGTCAAAAGAACACCATGCATGAAAAGCACCTGGGCACTGGGCTTACTCTCTTGCTGCTGGGAACCCTGCAACCAACATCATGTAAAAAAGCCCAAGCTAGCCTGCTGAAGGATGAGGGACACATGACCTGTTGGCCCCACTGCCAAGTAGACACGTGAGTGAGGTCATTCTAGACCATTCAGCTGCTACTCAACTGGCCAGCTGACTACACACATGAGCAAGCCCAGCAGAGATTAGCTAAGCTTGCTCAGACCAGAAAAACCAACCAGTTGACTAAGAGAGTCATGAGGTAAATAAATGGTTGTTGTTTTGGGTCACTAAGTCTTCAGGTAGTCTGTTAAATAACAAAAGGTAACTGTTAACAGGTACTAAACTCCAAATCAATTTTTAAAAAACGGATAGTGCCCATAAGATTTCAGTTATGCTTTCCACAGTTACACATTTATTTGGAACTGTAATTAATACCATAGAATAAAACATGATGCTAAATGCTAGTGTTTTCAGAAACGGAAAGACTTTTATTTTGACAGGCTTTTTATCTACTTTAAAAGCTATTTAAATAGTAGAAACTATTTCAGGCTCTGATTCACTTCAAAAATGACAGAGAAATAGTGAAAAATTCAAAGTAAAAAAAAAAGCACATCAAAGAATGGTGTCATTGAATCAGTAAATGACTCTGGTCCTGTTATGTTTTAGAATGGTCACCTTTGTATCAAGTAGAGAGGAGAAAAGCCCAGTTGTATAAGAATACTAGCTTCAACTTTTTTACTAAGATTCTATGTCTTGACAATAATTATCTATTAGTTACAGTGATAGTCTTCAGCAACTGTTAATTCAAGTGTGAACAGAATAATAGGTTTGGAAGACTGAGTAACCCTAAAAGGAGACTATTAATTACACAGTTAATAACTTCTAGTGTTGGCCATTGCTTTGCTAAACTCTGTTCGGGCTACGTGGCTCTTCGAGCTATGGTTGCCATGCTTCGTAAGCTTTGGTCTCCTCCCCTACCTTGGGGAGGTGAATCTCCTCTCTCTCTCCAGCTTACTTTCTAAATAAACTATATTTTCTAATCTAAAATAGTAAGTTCTAGTGTTATATGGTACTGTCAGGTGACAATAACAATTTATTGTATACTTTCGAATAGTTAAAAGAGCAGATTTTGAATGTTCCCAACACAAAAAAATTATAAATATTTGGGATGATGGGTATGTTGAGTTCCCATGATTTGATCATGACATATTGTGTACATGTATTGAAATATTACACTAGCTGAGCTCGGTGGCTCACCCTGCAATCCCGCGCCTTTGGGAGGCTGAGGTGAGTGGATTGCCTGAGCCCGCGGGTTCGAGACCTACCTGGGCAGTGAGACCTCATCTCTACAATAAATCAAAAAAAATCAGCCGGGCGTAGTAGTGCGTGCCTGTAATTCCGGCTACTTGGAAGGCTGAGGCGGAAGGATCGCCGGAGCCCAGCAGGTCAAGGCTGCGGTGGCCGGGAGTGGCCACTGCACTCCAGTCTGGGCAACAGAGTGAACTCCAACTCAAAAAAAAAAAAAAAATCACACTGCACTCCATAAATGTCTGCAATTATACGTCGATTTTTTTAAACATTACCAAATTAACTAGTTAATAAAGAGAATAAACTATAGGAAGTATGGCCATAAAATGTTGTTGCATAAAGTAGTGTGTGACAGATGAAGTCAGACTATCTGAATTTAAATCCTAGGTCTACCACTTAATAGTAATATGCAAGGTATTTAGCATCTCAAGGTCTCAGAATCTCCATCTGGGAAAGGCAAAATATTAATAACAGCACAGACCCCCATAGGGTTATTGTGAAGACTGAATCCATGTAACACACATAGTTTAGTGCCTGGAATGAGGGTGGGTACATGGGGAACAGACAAAGAACACGAGCGCTCTACAGTCATCATTAGTATTGTTGCCATCATAATCATCAAGCCATTTCTCAAGTACTTACCGGAAAGGTATATGACTTTCCATTAGGAAAAACCACTTCAGCTGCTTCAACTCTACCAAAAGAAAAAGCAAGAAATAAAATACTTAAGGAAAAAAATGTTCCATAAATGCTAGAAACATGTATGGTTAATGAATCTTTCATATGGGGTACAACTACAACCTCAACACAATCTATTATATTCCAGCACTGTTGTTTGGATTAATCATCCTATATACAGTACTACTCTATTACATCTCCATGGTTCCCACATCCCTTTAGACAGTGCTCACGGGGAAGGTTTATTTCCCAGTACCACAAAGCATGCATCTTACATGTATTCTTTGCCAATAGTGATATACACATTCCAGGTTTTACCAGAGCAGCATGTTACATGACCAAAGCTAACTGATAAAACCACTGAAATGCAACCCAGTTTAAAAAGAAAAAAAATAATGATACTACCCATATAATTTCAGACATGCTTTCTACAGTTATATATTTATTTTCAATTAGTACTCTAGAATAAACTATGAAGTAGACATTTGTTAAATATTTTTTAATTAAAAATATTCTTTGAAAAAATACAGTAATCTTACTGATATATATTATATACATACTATATATGAGATACACATCTTGCTCTTACATACTTTTGCTTAGCTGTTCTTTGCTGTTCCTCCATCTTTACATTCTCAAGTCCTGTGATCCCTAAACACAATTCAAATTTCATTGCCTCCATTAAGGGCTTCCCAGATTGCCTCAGCTGGCTGTAACTTGCTCTTGCAAACAGCCAGAACACCACGGAAGCTTTTTAAAATAATTATCGCTTTTACTTTATCTATTATTTATGCATATGTCTTATCTTCCCAGATTATATGGTCTAGGTACAGAAACCACATTTTTCATCTTTCTATTTATCACAAGCCCTTCAACAAAGGTGCTGAATGAACTTACGTAAATTGATTCTCACAATATTCACTGAACATGGTGACAATATTATCAAGAACTACTTTTGCCTGCAAAGGGAAAAAAAGCAAATGTTATGGTAACTTATAAATATACTCTCTTTACTCAGATGAAGATGAATTTATATTTAATATAATTGAGTCCCCAAAAATCTAAAAATTGACCTTTACATGTACATTCTAAGAGTTGAAGTATAATAAAAACCTAATGAGTAGGCCTGTTCTTATCTTCAGGTGTTCTGCCTTTATGCAATTCTCTGAGAGTTACAAGCCATGACTGAGACAAATCATTTGGTTTCCCCTGTCCCCAGCCTTGGGTTCAGTAGGTTTCAAGAGAGATAAATGGCTAATTACTGGAGTAAATCTTATCGATCTCGTAAGTCTCTGAAGTCAGACTGTGAATTCTGGCTCAACCATTTACTAGCAGTATGACTCTGGGCAAGCTACTTTTCTTATCTATTAAGTGGAGACAATGAAAGTTCCTATCTCATGGGATATTAGAAGGATTAAATGCATTAACATATATAAAAGGTAGAGCAGTGCCTGGTACCTAGTAAGGGCCATACTAACTTGTCAAATTATTTTTCTCATTTTCTCATTGAAAAAAGTTCTTAGGAAAAGATATAGTAAACTCATTGGGATATGTGCTTTGCTCTTATCTATATTTTACTTTTTTTTTTTTTTTTTAAGTTGGAGTCTCACTCTGTCGCCCAGACTGGAGTGCAGTAGCCGCTCCCGGCCACCGCAGCCTCAACCTGCTGGGCTCCGGCAATCCTTCCGCCTCAGCCTTCCGAGTGGCCAGAATTACAGGCATGCGCTACCACGCCTGGCTGATTTTTTAATTTATTGTAGAGATGAGGTCTTGCTGCCCAGGCAGGTCTCGAACCCGCGGACTCAGGTAATCCACTCACCTCAGCCTCCCAAAGGCACGGGATTACAGGCTGAGCCACCAAGCCCGGCTTATTTTACTTTTATAAATAGACATCAGAAAGGATATCCAAGATCTGCAAATGCATGAATTAAAAAAAAATTTTTTTTTAATGTTAAAGAGTAAAAAAGCTGTATTATCTTGACAATATTTCTGAAAGCAAGTATGGTACATAAAGTAATAAATGAAACAATTTACAATGGTCTCCAATCCTGCAAGATGTGCATAATTGCTATTTATTTGCTCTGCTTTTATACTCCAGACTACTCCAGCTATTCAAGTTTACCTTTCTTCATTTGCTTAACTGTCACCTCACTCTATGCCTCACTTAACAGTATAAAGTAAGACGGGTATGATGGCTCTTGCTTGTAACCCCAGCACTTTGGAAGGCGAAGGTAAGAGGACTGCCTGAGCCAAGGGTTTGAGACCAGCCTGGGCAACATGGTGAGACATCGTCTCTATAATAAATCAAAAATAAACCCCAAAAATATTAGGCATGGGGTTGCATGCTGCAGTTCCAGCTACTTGGAAGGATCACCTGAACTCAGCATGTCGAGACTACAGTGGCTGTGAGCATGCCACTGTACTCCAATGTGGGCAACAGAGTGAGACACTAACTTAAAAAATTAAAAATTAAAAATAACAGTATAAAGAATATGCCACAGAAAAAAGCCTTCACAGCAATGTAATCCAATATATTGAGTGACTAAAAGTGAGTGAACAACTGGTATTCTACATATTCTAGATATCTTTGTATGCATATACCATTTTACCAATTTGCTGCATAAAACTTCTTTATAGCCAGTTTTTCTTCTTGTTTTACCAAGTACATAAAGGTACCAAATTATTTAGCACTGAAATTAAGTCAACTAAAATAAACAATATATACAGACCTCATCACAATACTTACTCCATTCTCTGTTTTACCAGTTAAGTATATAGCTAACTCTCCCACTAGACTAGTTCTTTGATGTCAAGAAACATAAAACTCATTATTAAATTTCTGGCACTAGAAAGACATTAAGTGCTCATTAAACATGTGTTGAATTAGTGAAAGCACCATAACTAAAGTACAGAGTATCTACATCTTTTTAGTTTTCTAAATTTTTAAGATGTAATCCCACCTACAAAATGAACATATTTTAACCACACAGCCTTGGCCCAGAAGAAAAATCTATCCTGTGTGATAGTACAAAAGTAGATTGAAAGTTTTCATTACCTTGGTAAAGTCAGTTCCTGTGCATTCAATAAATACATTTTTAGTATTCACAGTTATTTTGGAATGATCCCCTGCAATGAATACAAAACGATAACAAAACAACCAGTTTCAGAAATATAAGTATACTATATTTCAGCAAAACTGAAACTACATGTTAAATTTAGAACAAAACATAAACTAACACCTCAGAAAAGGATATACAACTTTTATCTTCAGACACTACTGCAACTTAGAGAATAAAGACAAAATAATAACAAGCCTTTATTGAGTACATATAATGTTTCGGGTGCTATGCCAAGGACTTAACACAGGTTGTCTCCTCTCATCTTCACCAGAAGCCATAATGTAACTACTGGCAAGAATCTAAGATTCAGAGAACTTGAGCTACTTGACCGTGGTCACCAGCAGCAAAGCTGACTAGGCTCTAGCTCTAGTTAACTCTGAGGCCTATGTTCTTAACTGCTAAAGTCCAAAATCTGGAAACCAAGAAGCTGCTGTTTAGCATCATAAATCAGCTATGTCTCCTTTTCACCTCCAGAAAAGCAACCATCTATGGTTTAAACATCATCAAATTTTGTAGTTGCATTCAAGCTGCCTCATTAAAATACCCTTCAGAAAAAGGAAAAAATGTAGACTAAAAGTTTTAATTTAACAATAAAACTATAGGCAAGAGAGTCTGAGATGGAGTGAATTACCTGTTAAAGACATCAACACCCAAAGACTGACATGAAAAGTAATTTGTAAATGTATAATCACATATACATTAATAAATTACATAAAAATCACCAGTAAAATATGGAATAAATGAATGAAAAGAACTATTAAAATTTACAAAAAACCTAAGATTCTTAGATTAAGAGTTATTTTGTTTTAGCCAAGTCTACTGAGAATTCTATTGAAATGCTGTAAAGTATAAAAGCAAATTCTATGATGCTTAAGAAATAACTCACCATTGATGATCGGAGGCATTGAAAGGATGACACCATTGCTATCATAGATAACCGGGTACAGGGGTTTATTTTCAATGATATGTAAATAATGTTTAAGATGATTATCGGTCTGAAAGAAAATTAAGTCAAATAAAATTAGGTTTTTATTTCTATCTCTATAATCTGCTTGCATACCAGCCTAATATAAAAAAGAGGGTAAGTCAGAAAAACACTAAAACAGTCCCAAGTTAGAGAAAGCTCTACATTTACAAGATTTCCTAATATAAATTAATGTCTCAACATCCTTATACAACTTCATCTTCTAATGGGGAGACATGTAAACATACTGGGCCATTTTTCATAAGTGAAAATAGACTTGTATTAGTATGCCCACAACATCTCAACGAAAAAGCAAATCATCACAAAACTATTTAGATATACAGGAAGATATCATTTGCAAATCGGCCAAGGATAACAGATGCTTTTTCCAAATGATACCCACCTTTTCTATTTATTATATGCAATTTAAAGTGATAACTGAATTCATTTTCTCTGTTGAACTCTAAAATGTTAATAACAGAAGATAGTTTTTATAGTAATTCCTACACACATACACACACACAAAAAAAAAAACCTAGCTAAATGCTATGTTCCTTATACCGGCATGAGTTTCAATTAGACCCGAATATGAAGATTACAACATAGTATAGTCTACGTAAGTGATTCTGAATCCAGCAGTACATTAAAATCATATCTGAGGTCAAACAAACAAAACTGTGTCCAGGCCTCATTCTAGATCAAGTAAATCAGTATCTCTGGGTTGGAGCCTAGACACTGCTATTTTTAATTTATTTTTATTCATTTTTATTTTTTTTTTTGAGTTGGAGTCTCACTCTGTCGCCCAGACTGGAGTGCAGTGGCCGCTCCCGGCCACCACAGCCTCGACCTGCTGGGCTCTGGCGATCCTTCCACCTCAGCCTTCCAAGTAGCCGGAATTACAGGCATGCGCTACCATGCCCGGCTGATTTTTTGATTTATTGTAGAGATGAGGCCTCGCTAAGTTGCCCAGGCGGGTCTCAAACCCATGGGCTCAGGCAATCCACTCACCTCAGCCTCCCAAAGGCCGGGATTACAGGCTGAGCCACCGAGCCCGGCTCCACTGCTATTTTTAAAAAAGTACTCATAACATTTCCCTAATTCCAAGACTTGACTTTGAAGAAATGTCATGATTTTTGCAAAGGTGTTACATAACAAAAAAGAATATTTACCTTGTATATATTCATCAGTTCACAGGCTGTATACTCCTTGGTCTTATTTAGAGGCTTAAATTTGATATCTGAAGGACGCTTTGCGGTGTAAGTAAATGGGCCTGACAAAGAGTCCAAGTCATGGGTACCAATGGCAACCAATGCTCTTCTCCTAATTGTTGGGGGATGGGGGGAGAAAAGAAAGGAAAGGAAAGGAAGACAAGAGAGATTTGACTATTCCAAAGCGGAAATTCTAAAGACAACACAGACTACGTGTTTTAAAAATTTTAGACACTTCCCTAAAACAGTCTATTGTTACTCTATATCATCCTTAGAGGAATATAATGAACGAATTCTCACAACCACTAAAAGTAATGAGAAATTATCAAGTTACTTAAAACACATTATTTCAGTAGTTGAAGAAAATTCCTGACCGTAATGCTTTCCCAAGTACTATTACTAGAACATCTTTAAAGTCAGTATTTCCGGTCGGGCTCAGTGGCTCAGCCTGTAATCCCAGCGCTTTTGGAGGCTGAGGTGAGTGGACAGCCTGAGCCCGTGGGTTTGAGACCCACCTGGGCAACTTGGCGAGACCTCATCTCTACAATAAATAAAAAACTAGCCAGGCGTGGTAGCGTGCGCCTGTAGTTCCAGGTACTTGGAAGGCTGAGGCGGAAGGATCGCCAGAGCCCAGCAGGTGGAGGTGCACTCCAGTCTGGGTGACAGTGTGAGACTCCATCTCAAAAAAAATAAAAATAAAAATAAAATCAGTATTTCCTTTGCCTTCTGTTAACCTTTTTCTTCTTGATGCCCCAAGTAAACATAAATAATGTATTACATTAGAGTAAACTACCAAATTGCTGTGTTTCTTAGCTCTTCTGTATTTTCCTCATTTTCTGTCACGCTTCAGTTATGGAAAAGAAAAGTTAATTTTAAGAGCTGTGGGGCCAGGAATGCTGGTTTACACCAATAATCCCAGCACTTTGGGAGGCCAAGGCAGGAGAATCATTTGAGATCACGAGTTAGGGACCAGCCTAGACAACACAGTGAAACTCTGTCTCTACAAAAAAATAAAAATAAGAATTAATTGGGCAGGATGATGTGTGCCTATTGTCCCTACTCAGGAGGCTAAGGTGGGAGGGCACTTGAGCCCAGGAATTTGAAGTTACAGTGAGCTATAACTGCACAATTGCACTCCAGCCTATACAACAGAGTGAGACCCTACCTACCTCTTTTTTTTTTTTTTTTTGAGTTGAAGTCTCACTCTGTCACCCAGGATGGAGTGCAGCGGCATACTCACAGACATCCCAGCATCTGCTGGGCTCCAGCGATCCATCCACCTCAGTTTTCCAAGTAGCCAGAACTACAGGCACATGCTACCATGCCCAGCTAATTTTTGATTTAGTGTGGAGACGAGGTCTCACCAAGTTTCCCGGGGTGGTCTCAAACCCACAGGCTCAAGCAATTTACTCGCCTCAACCTCCCAAAGTGCTGGGATTACAGGCTGAGCCACCAAGCCTGGCTGAGATCCTATCTCTTAAACAAACAAAGGCCAGGCCTGGTGGCTCACTCCTGTAATTCTGTACTTTGAGAGGCAGAGGCAAGAGGATTGTCTGAACCCAGGGGTTCAAGACCAGCCTGGGCAACTTGGCCAGACCTCATCTCTACAATAAATGAAAAAAATGTGCTGGGTGTGTGGCATGCACCTTTAGTTCCAGCTACTTGGAAGGCTGAGATAGAAGGATCGCCCGAGCCCCAGCACGTTAAAGCTGTCGTAGCTGTGAGCATGCCACTGCATACCACCCAGGGTGACAGAGTAAGACTTCAACTCAAACAAACAAACAAACAAACAAACAAAAATGAATTACATTAAAAATTTCATGTGTGAAAAAAAGTTCAAAAGTTATCAATTTCAGTTGTTTCACAGTTTATCCACAAGAGATTTAAGGTAACTGTAGGAATTCACAGTAAGCTACAAAATGAGAGGAAAAAAAAGAAGCAGCAAAATAAAACAAAGCCAGGAAATGTTAATTGTAAATTAGAATCTAAAGGTCTAACTCTTAACAAGGAGGGTCAAAAGTTAGGCTCTAAGCTTTCTGACAGTCACTTCATAAAGAAAAACTTAGCCGGGCTCGGTGGCTCAGCCTGTAATCCCGCGCCTTTGGGAGGCTGAGGTGAGTGGATTGCCTGAGCCCGCGGATTCGAGATCCGTCTGGGCAGCGAGACCTCATCTCTACAATAAATCAAAAAATCAGCTAGGCGTGGTAGCGCATGCCTGTAATTCCAGCTACTCGGAAGGCTGAGGTGGAAGGATCGCCAGAGCCCAGCAGGTCGAGGCTGCGGTGGCCGGGAGTGGCCACTGCACTCCAGTCTAGGTGACAGAGTGAGACTCCAACTCAAAAAAATAAATAAAAAAATTTAAAAATAAACTTGGTCAAAATTTATGTTAAAATTCCTTGAAATCAGTTTAAAATGTATGTGCACATAAAATGCTTAATGTTAAATTTTGGTCAACATCTGTAACTGGTGAACTAGAACTTTAATAAAAATGGTTGAACTGAACAGAACTGCCAACAAGCAAAAAAGTGTTACTTTATTCAGTGAATTATGAAACCCAGAACTGTCACAGGATGAAATACACATGGTTCAGTAAATTTAGATAATTTAACAACTGACAAATTCATGGGTAAGAAAGTCTGTGTTTTCGCTAGGCACGGTGGCTCACTCTGCAATCCCAGCACTTTGGGAGGCTAAGGCTAGAGGATTTCCTGAGCCTACATGTTCAAGACCAGCCTGAGCAAGATGGTAAGCCCTCGTCTCCACAATAAATCAAAAAAATTAACTGGGCATGGTGGCATACAACTGTAGTTCCATAGCAATTGACCTTCCATATGACCCAGCAATTCCCCTATTGGAAATATACCCAGAGGAACTCAAATCATTCTACAAAAAAGATACCTGCACACGTATGTTTGTTGCAGCCCTATTCACAATAGCAAAAACACGGAACCAAACGTGTTGACCATCGAAGCTGGACTGGATTAAAGAAAAGTAGTACACATACACAATGGAATATTATACAGCCATAAAGAAGGACAAATATATGGACTTTGCAGCAACGTGGATAGACATGGAGTCGATCATACTCAGTAATTTATCACAGAAACAAAGAACAGAGTTCCATATATTCTCACTCATAAACAGAACTTGAACAATTATAATGCTTTAAGAAAGCGACTGGCGGTAGTGGGAAACTGTCAGGGGAGAAGGGGGGTGGGACTGGCAGTTGAGGGAAACTGTAGGGAAGGGAGGGGCATACCTTATCAACAAGGGTACCTGCATGATCAGTGTTTGCACACCTGACGCTGAAATGTACCTCACATCTTTGTAATAAAAATTTTTTTAAAAATTCAAAAGTGAGTAAAGGAAAAATAATAATAATAACAACAATACAACAAATGTAGTCCTAGCTACTTAGAAGGCTGAAATGGAAGGATCGCCTGAGCCCAGCAGGCTGAGGCTGCAGTGGCCGTTAAGAACACCACTGCACAGCAGCCTAGGCGGCAGAATGAGACTCCAACTCAAAAAAAAAAAAAAAAAGCCCGTTTTCTTAGATATTAATATTGGTCTCTTAATCCTGAAATGGTATCTCAAAACATCACTTAATTTCAACTTCTGGCCGGGCGTGGTGGCTCAGTCTGTAGTCCCAGCACTTTGAGAGACTGAGGTGAGAGGACTGCCTGAGCCCAGGGGTTTGAGACCAGCCTAGGCAAGCTGGTGAGACCTCATCTATACAATAAATCAAAAATAAGCCAGGCGTGGTGGCGTGTATCTATAGTTCCAGCTATTTGGAAGGCTGAGGCAGAAGATCAACTGAGCCCAGCAGGTCGAGGAAGCAGTGGCCATGACTGTGCCACTGCACTCCAGCCTGGGTGATAAGAGTGAAACTTCAACACACAAAAAAAATTTCAACTTCAAATCAATCACAAAAAAAAATTTTTTTCAGATGAATCAGAAAACTAAGCATTTTGAAAAACAAAGGACTGGTTGGGCATGGTGGTTCAGCCTATAATCCCAGCACTTTGGGAGGCCAAAGAGAGAAGAATGCCTGAGCCCAGGGGTTCAGCCTGGGCAACTTGGTAAGACCTCATCTCTACAATAAATCACAAAAAAAAAACTAGCCAGGGGTGGTGGCGAGCGTCTGTAGTTCCAGCTACTTGGAAGGCTGAGGTGGAAGGATCGCCTGAGCCCAGCCGGTAGAGGCTGCGGTGGCCATGAGCATGCCACTGTACTCCTCCAGCCTAGGTGACAAGAGTGAGACTCTGCTCAAAAAAAAAGAAAAACAGTAGACAAACATACACATACATAAGCACAAAAGACACCATAAAAATTATTCAAAGAAAATACAGAAGAATATGCTTAAAATTGCAGAGTAGACATCCATTTAAGTAGGCCACAAAACCTAAAAGTCACGTAGGAAGACTAATAAATATATCAGTACAAATTCAGAACCTTGGCCATGTGTAATGGCTCACATCTGTAATCCCAGCACTTTGGAAGGCCCAGGTGGGAGGATCGCTCACTTAAGGCCAGGAGACTAGCTTGGACAACTTAGCAAGATCCTATCTCTATTAAAAGAAAACCTTATATATTCTAAAGACCCCAAAAGCAAAAAAGTAAAAGATACACTGGAAGAAAAGGTTTACAACATATGTACAGAAAAAGGATTAACATTCCAAATGTAGAAAGATATGAAAAAACTAAAAATAGTCAGAAATCAAAATTTTATCTAACGTAATGGTAAAAACCACAGTCTGGCTGTAGAACAACAGCAAGTAAAAGCTGAAACAACAGAGCAGAAAACTGAGCTGCTGTCATCTGCAGAAGTTTAGAGCCTGAATCTAGCTAAGCATTCAAGAGTCTTTGCCCACATTAACAAAAACCACTATTCAGAAAAATATAACAAGATCAAGAGCCTTTTCCCTAATACCATACTCTATATGCATCAAAAGGCAGTGAACATAAGAAGAAACATGGAAATAGGACACATACTCCAGACAATCCAGTCCACAGAAACCAACAATAAGATGCCCCAGCCAGGCTCGGTGGTTCAGCCTGTAATTCCGTGCCTTTGGGAGGCTGAGGTGAGTGGATTGCTGGAGCCCACGGGTTCGAGACCCGCCTGGGCAGCGAGACCTCATCTCTACAATAAATCAAAAAATCAGCCAGGAGTGGTAGTGCATGCCTGTAATTCCGGCTACTCGGAAGGCTGAGGCGGAAGGATCACCAGAGTCCAGCAGGTTGAGGCTGCAGTGGCCAGGAGCAGCCACTGCACTCCAGTCTGGGTGACAGAGTAAGACTCCAACTCAAAAAAATAAATAAATAAATAAATAAAGATGCCCCAGATTTTGACATTGCCACATGGATTTTAAAGCTGCTGCTACAAAAAAATGATCAAGAATTATGGGAAAATGTACATAAAATGAATAGAGAAAAAAATATCAGCAGGAAAAGAAAATCTATGAAAAGTGAAGCAAATGGATTCGAGAAATAAAAAGTAAAATAACCGGGCCAGGCATAGTGGCTTACACATATAAATACAGCACTTTGAGAGTCTGAGGTGACAGAACTGCATGAGTCCAGGGAGTTTGAGATCAGCCTGGGCAATGTAACAAGACCCTGTCTCTACAAAAAAATAAAAATCATCTGGGGTGGTGGCATACGACTGCAGCCCAACTATTCAGGGGGCTAAGGCAGAAGGATCGCCTGAGCCCAAGAGGCCAAGGCTGCGGTGAACTGTGATCATGTCACTGCAATCCCATTTGGATGACAGAATGAGATTCCCAAACTAAAATAAGTAAATAAATAAATAAAGATAGAATAAGTAAAATTAAGTCATCCTAACTCAAGTTTTATCTATCAGTTTATAATTATACTCATTCAAAATGTGAGATAAGGCCAAAATTGTATTTCAGCTTCTAAAATAATATATTAGCTGGGCGCGGTGGCTCACACTTGTAATCCCTGCACTTTGGGAGGCTGAGGCAAGAGGACTGCCCGAGCCCAGGGGTTCGAGACCAGCCTGGACAACTTGGCAAGATCTCATCTCTACAATAATTCAAAAAATTAGCCAGGCGTGATGATGTACACCTCTGGTTCCAGCTACTCAGAAAGCTGAGGCGGAAGGATCACCTGAGCCCAGCAGGTCAAGGCTGTGGTGGCTGTGAGTGTACACTGTACTCCAGCCTGGGCAACAGAGTGAGATTCCAACTCAAAAAAATAAATAAATAAAATCATACATCATACTTCAAGTTACCATTGTTCAAACTTAGTAATATAATCTACTGCTGATCTGAACCAAAAACAACAACAAAAAAACCAGGGATGTCTCTAGACTAAATAATTGTAGATAATTGTTCTATTTGAGTAGGAGTCTCAGTCTGTTGCCCAGGCTAGAGTACAGCGGCACAATCATGGCCACATGCAGCCCTGACCTGCTGGGTTCAAGCAATTCTGCCTCAGTCTTCCAAGTAGCTGCAACCACAGGCATGCACCACCATGTCCAGCTAATTTTTTTTTTTATTGTAGAGATGAGGTCTGGTCAAGTTGCCCAGGCTGGTCTCGAACTCTTGGATTCAGGCAATCCTCTTGCCTCTGCCTCCCAAAATGCTGGGATTACAGATATGAGCCACTGCACTTGGCTGAAAATTTTTCTCTATATAGCATTCAAATCGTATCTCCTGTTTCTCCATACAGATACAGTTTATAAGTAGTAATGAATATGTGCCTAGTAAAGCAAAATAAAACTCTCATTACCATCACATACTATTAATTCAGAAAAGCTTTGAAAAAATCTGCAAAGCTAGAAAGGAAGGCGAGAAGGACAGAGGAAGACAGAAGGGCTAAGGGAAGAAAGAAAAAGGGATGAAAAGGAGAGTGGGAGGGATTGGAGAAAGGAGAGGCGAAGGCAAGGAGGAAAGAAGACGCAGCCACAAACCTGCAAATATTCTGGTGCAATTTCTCCTGAAGTTCAATGAAGCTGTCATATCGATCTTTAGTAAACTTGATGTTTCGAAGCACTGCTGCTACAGCAAAAGGGCGTACTTTAGCTGTCTGAAATGTTTAATATCATTAGAGATAGCAAATAATAAGATTTTTCTTTGTAATAACATCTTGTTACAAATAGGCAGCTGCACTCTTGATGTTGTCATAAATTTTCACTCAAACAAGTATATATACATTTATTCAATCAATAAGTCATAAAGTGGTAAACAAGAGACAAAAGTCACTATTTTCATAGAATTTATATTTCAGTAAGATTTCTAAAAATAATTGAGAAAAAAGTAATTATTGGTTTGCTCATAGTCCTCATTATTACCAAAACATCACACCCTAGAAGTTTATCTTTTAAAATTTTTCAACTAAAAATTTTGAAATTTACAATTTGAACAAGTATATTACAAATGTGTTTTAAATAATGTATTCAGGCGCAGTGGCTCACGCCTATAATCTTAGCACTTTGGGAGACCGAGGTAAGAGAATTGCCTGAGCCTAAGGGTTCAAGACCAGCCTGGGTAACTTGGCAAGATCTTGTCTCTACAGGAAATCAAAAAATTAGCCAGGCATGCTGGCACGTGTCTGATTCCAGCTACTTGGAAGGCTGAGGCAGAAGAATCACCTGAGCCCAGCAGGTCAAGGCTGTGGTGGCCATGACTCAAATAAATAAATAAATAAACATTTGTATATTACTTTCCAAAATTATCTATAGAAAGTAGATATCTTATTTGCTTTTTCATTTCTTGGTTTTAAAAAAATAACAACGTTCTAAGAGTTAGAGGCTAAATATATACTCATTATAGCAAATAATCAAAGAAAATAATATTTGGCAGAATGGTAAGTTTTGTTCCCTTTTCCTTCCCATTTTACAGATATATACATAAAACAAGATTGTTTAAAAAAAAGAAAATAAGAACTTATCCTTATTACCTCTTCTGTGATAATTAATTTCTGAATTTCTCCATCAGGCATTACCCGTTTATACACTGGAGCCTTTATCCTAAAATAACATTAAAGTGAATTTACTCATAATTAATCAAAACACATGATAAGCTAAAGTGTACAAAATGAATAGAATTAGGACAATGGGTTGAGTTACAGCAAGTCAAATTTTAGACAAACGTTTAAAAAAGCAAAATCTAACAAACTTTCTAACATTTAAAGCTGTACAAAAAATGGTATGTGATGTTTCAGGGTAATGTGTTTCCTATTACTGGGATCCCAGAAAGGGCTTCAAAACCATTAGCCTAGCAAATACTTAGGAGACATTTAAATATCAGCTGAGAGGCTGCATTAGATAACCTTCACATCTTATTCCAATCATCATATTCTGAACTTCTAAGAAAAATAGGGCTTATTAAAAATACAAATTCTGGCCTGGCACAGTGGCTTACCCCTGTAATCTCAGCACTGTGGGAGGCAGAATCAAGAGAACTGCTTGAGTCCACAAGTTCAAGGCCTCATCTCTAACGCATACACACACACACACACACACACACACACACACACACACACACACACACACGTAAAATATACAGATTCCCTGATCTGTACTTAATTAGTAAAGTTAATACAAAGCCTTGGTAAATGGTGTATTTTGAAGGCGTGTTCAGGGAATTCTTATAACAAAAAGTTGGGAAAGCACTGTTTAAAGCCAGTGCTTCTCAAACGTAAATGTGCTTGCAATTAAGTAGGGAGTTTGTTAAAACACAGATTCTGACTCAAGAAGTGTTGCGTGGAGGCTAAGATTTTGCATTTCTAGTAAGTTCTCAAGTGATGCAGAGTCTGGACCATGGACCCAGTTTGAGTAGCAAATGTTTTAAGTTACTTTCCCAATTCTGCCTGATCCTAAAAACCATACGAGGTAAGCCGGGCGTGGTGGCTCATACCTGAAATCCCAGCACTTTGTGAGGCAGAGGCAAGAGAATTAATTGCCTGAGCCCAGGTTGGAGACCAGACTGGGCAACAAGGTGAGACCTCGTTAAAAAATTAGCTGGGCATGGTGGCACATGCCTGTAGTTCCAGCTATTTGGAAGGCTGAGGTGGAAGGATTGCCTGAGCCCAGCAGGTCAAGGCTGCGGTAGCCGTGAACATGCCACTACATTCCAGCCTGGGTAACAAGAGTGAGACTCTGACTCAAAAAAAAAAAAAAAAAAAAAAAAGTCATATGAGGTACCTGTTAAAAATACAGATTCTGATCAGACAGGTTTCAGAAATAACACTAAGGAGTTATCTCCACAATAAATCAAAAAATTAGCCAGGCATGGTAGCACACACCTGTGGTTCCAACTACCTGGAAGGCTGACGTGGAAGGATCACCTGAGCCCAACTGGTCAAGGCTGTAGTGACCATGAGTGTGCCACAGCACTCCAGCCTGAGCAACAGAGTGAGACTCCTACTCAAAAAAAAAAAAAAAAACACTAACCATCTTAATCAAATATCTAATCAGCATCATATCACCAACACCCACCATCTGAAGCCTCACATCAACCAGAGGCTATTATTCTTTTGCAACTGACCAGATAATATCTAAACAATAAAAAATAATTATTTTTGGCAGCTGTTATTTTTTAATCTTTTTCACTTTACGTGGTCATTATCTTCTATATTTAGTACATGAAGAATTGGAAGGGGCCCAAAAGAATCTTTGTTACAGATTAGCAAATTAAAACTAGAGAGGTCAATTAACTTGCCCAAGATCACATAACCATTATGAAACATTCAGTTTTCCAGTTAAGAAGCTCCACTACCGAGCCTCCTGAGAATTCTTATGGTAAAGGCACATAAAGCATTTCTACTTCTACTTTTCCTCTCCACCTCTAACAAATTCACTAAACTCTCTATTTCAATTGGATTGTTGAGGGAAATCACACAAACCTGCTAAAGAATTTTTCAAGACACCATAATCATTAATCTTCAGTTTTAAAGTATGCACCAAAATGAAAGGCTATGACTCAATGTTCAGGTAAATTTTCAAATGGCTATAATCTACATCAATCTTATGCTCTAATTATCCCTCTATGCAGACCTGTGCAGTTGTTCAAGTTTTTTTCTGGAAACATAAAGGTGGTTGATAATGACAGGGAAAGGAAAGAAATCCAACTTGGTAAAGTATTTAATGAACATATTTCCTTACCTCTCTTTGAACACCTGAAGTCCTCGAACCAATCCCTCCAGACACAAGAGATCATATCTATTGGCAGGGACGTCAATTTTGTAAAGAACAACATCAGAGGCCCCCTCTGCCTTTACGTTACCTTGTTCTTTACTTATTATTTCCTTCTCTGAAGTCTAAAACAAGCCAAAAATTAATAAAACTAAATTAATTTAAATTGGGTTTAAAAAGTAGAAGGTGTCAGTCCTGTAAGGCAGTAACTACATTAAACATGTTCTTTCCTACAACAAAAACATGATTTATTCTATCTATAACAAAAACAGCACGAAAATATAAAATGGTATAATCACAGCAGACAGACTAATACTCCAACTTTTACTGAGTTCGGACATCTAGCATCCTCAGTTATTCCACAACAGCAAAAATCCATCTAAAACAATAGTCAGCAACCCATGGCCCACTGATCAAATCATGCCTGATATCTGTTTTTGTAAATAAAATTTTATTGGAACACAGACTCCTTCACTTACATATTATCTATTGTGACACACATATGTATCAGCTGAGTTGTAACAAAGGTAATGGAGACTACAAAGCCTGAAATATTTATTATCTGGCCCCTTACAGGAAAAGTTTACCCATCCTAATCTAAAAGAAAATGAAAACACCACCAAGATCATAAAGCAACAATAAAAAAATGCCAAAGGGGTAAAATAAAGATGAGTCATCAAATTAAAAAAAAAATACAACTACTTATATAATGACTCTAAAGCCCACATGAGAGTGAGAACGATAACATAAAAACAAATAACAAACAAGCAGAGACCATCAGAACCTGTGATGAAAACTGGACGGGATAATAAGCACAATGAAAAGCAATCTGGTGATAATAGAGACACAATGCAGCAGAATGAAGGTGGGGGGGCACCACATTCTTCATGCAGAGGCTGAGAGCTTAAAATACCTCAATCACCACTTTACAGCCGTGAATAAAAGGTTTTCTTAAAGAAAACCAGTGTTGAGAAGTTAAATTATATTCTCCATGTTAACTACCAAAAGAACTATAAATATATTTAAGAAATTTTAATCAAATGATTAAAAGTTCTATTCCAATTATTTATGTTTAATTATTTGGAAATCCTATTTAACCAGAATCCCCATTATTTCCACCAACAACCTGATCAAATAATGATGAATTTCTATCAAAATATGTCATAATTTTGGCCAGGCACAGTGGCTTATGCCTGTAATCCTAGCACTTTGCAAGGCTACGGCAAGAGGATTGCTTGAGCCCAGGAGTCTGAGACTAGCCTAGGTAACATAGCAAGGCATGGTCTCTACCAAAATCAAAAAATCAGACAGGCATACAGGCATGGTGGCACGTGCCTATAGTCCCACTGCTTGGAAGACTGAGGCAGAAGGATCACCTGAGCCCGTTATGTCAAGGAATCACAGAGGTCCACACAGTGCAACTCAAGGTAGGGACTATGCAAGGTGGTGCTGGGCTCCAAAAAAGAATCCACGCCAGGAACCTCAAACATAGTAGGCAAATGGTTTAAATTAGGGAAAATTGTAAAATGAAAATTAGAGGAAGAGGGGGAGAATAAAGAAAGGCAGAAAGAGAAGAGGAAGAATTTGAATTTAAATAACATTCAATCAAAAAATTACTGTTTTTTTGTAATGGAAGCTGAGTCACTTCACAGGGGATAGCCTATCTCAGGGGATAGCCTATCTCTATACAAAGAAGGGGAGACAATCCAGGCATGGTGACTCACTTTGGGAGGCAAAGCCAAGAGGACTGCCTGAGTCCAGGGGTTCAAGACCAGCCTGGGCAACTTAGCGAGACCTTGTCTCTACAATAAATTTAAAAATTAGCTGATCATGGTGGCGCATGCCTGTAATTACAGCTACTTGGCGGGCTGAGGCAGAAGGATCACCTGAGCCCAGCAGGTCGAGGCTGCCGTGACTGTGAGAGCGCCACTGCACTCCACTCTGGGTGACAGAGTGAAACTATGACTCAAAAAAAAAAAAAAACCAAAGGGGAGACAACAGAACAATCAGAGAAATGAAGGTTTCCAACTACAGTAAGTCTCCCCTTAACTGCAGGTGATGGTCCAAGACCCAAGTAGATGTCAGAAGACTCGGACAGTACCAAACCCTACATGTTTTTTCTACACATACATACGTATGATAAAGCTTAATTTATAAATTAGGCACAGCAAGAGGTTAGCAACAACTAATAATAAAATTGAACAATTATAACAATATACTGTAGTAAAAGTTATATGAATGTTGTCTCTCTCAAAATTTCTTGTATTACTATACTTACCTGTTTTCAAACCATGGTACACCACAGATAACTGAAACCATGGAAGCAAAACTGTGGATGGGGAGGGTGCCTATTATAAAAAATGACCTAATTCTTTTACCAAAAAAAAGGCATAGTAGCTTAAATCTTCTTTCAACCTCAGTATCTCAAGTCATCAAAAGATTATATGTGAAAGCTGAGTCTGTCAATGCTACCTGATAAAAATCAAAACCACATGAATTTGAGAGCCAGTAGGGAAGCTATAAAGATCGTAATCCAAACTTATTTCACAAATGGGAAAAAGAAGTCCAGAGACACTAAACTGTGAGGCCCAAACAGGCAAAGTCACTGTCCATAGTTATACAGCTAGTAAATGTTGGAACTAGAACTATAACTCAGATTTTCTAATATCTAGTCCAACACTCTTAAATATTACATAAACTCAAACAAAATTTTGAGGTGTCATAAAATTACTAATAACACTTACAAACTACAGAAATCTCAGCCAATTACCTAATTATACAAATACTCATTAATATAAAGATTATCTTTCTGTAATGTTAGTACGGTATCAGGAAAAACAAGGCAAGACAATATATATTTTTTATTAGCCTGAAGATTCCTTTTTTTTTTTTTTTTTGAGACAGGGTCTAATTCTGTCACCCAGGCTAGAGCGCAGAGGCATGATCACTCACCACAGCCTCCAACTCCTAGGCTCAAAAGATCCTCTAGCTTCAGCCTCACAAGTAGCTGACTACTTTTTTTTTTTTTTTTTTTTTTATAGAGACAGGGTCTCGCCTTATTGCCTAAGCTGGTCTCAAACTCTGGACCTCAAGTCATCTTCTTGTCTCAGCCTCCCAAATTGCTGAGATTATGGGCATGAGCCACCACGTCCAGCAGCCTGAAGACTTTTTTAACCTTACACCTAAGACAGTATTATAAAAACACAGACTAGATCAAGATAGAGCCTTAGGAAAAATCACAGTATATACCAGAAAATTATCTTTTTAATTGTGAGTATGTCTTCAATATATAATCATTATTAACAATATATTTTGTAAATAAAGAATATATCCCAGACTTGCTATATTCTTTATACAGTACAATCCAAGGAAAAGGCTTCAAAATCATTTTTAAAAGCAATTCTTCAAAAAATATGAGCTCATTTTACAAGATCAACATATATAGTAGTGAATTAACACTCGTTAAACAGGTATGAAGGTGGTAGAGGCAAGCAGGCTGAAGGAGGAAGAGCTGGAGGTGAAGGAGACAGTGCAACTCTGGTGGAAGCCACATTTCCACTGCTCCCCAGGCCCTTTTCCATGATCGATCTGGAAAAGGCGGGTGCTTACTCTCATTCTGGAGTTACCTAATCATCCATCTCCATAGCATTAGATAACTTGAGGAGATGGCACACAGAATAAGACATGAAGCTCTTTTGAAACTTTAATTAAAGCAACAGGCACTTTTAGAACTGGTGCTTAGCCCACTGAACACAGGAATCACCATGGCCTACGAATGTATCATCTTAGTCTAACTATAAGGTAACAAAGATAAAATATAGTAAACTTGGCAGGGAACTGTGGCTCACGCCTATAATCTCAGCACTTTGGGAGGCCAAGTGAGAGGTACCTGAGCTCACGGGTTCAAGATCAGCCTGGGCAACTTGGAGAAACCTCATTTCGACAGTAAACCAAAAAATTAGCTGGGCACGATGGCATGTGCTTATAGCTCCAGCTCCTTGAAAGGCTGAGGCAGAAAGATCACCTGAGCCCAGTAGGTCAAGGCTGCAGGGGCTATGAATGTGCCATTGCACTCTGGCCTGGGTGACAGAGTGAGACTCCAACTCAAAAAAAATAAAATAAAATAAAATAAAATAATAAATAAATAAATATATATATATATATATATATAGACACACACACACACACACACACACACACACACAGAGAGAGAGAGAGAGAGAGAGAGAGAGAGAAAGAGAGAGAGAGAGAGAGAGAGAGAGAGAGAGAGAGAAAGCAAACTCCCAAAAAAGGCTTTTACACAGAAAATCTGAAAAATATTTGAAAAATAAACAAATATCCAATACATACAATTTCATCAAGTTCCAGGCCAAATTCAAAACATAGTTCATCAAATTCTTCGTTGGCTAGGGAAATAAAAAAGGAGATTGTTAATTTTACCCTGTTTGGCATAAATAAAAATTGCATAGAAACTGCATTTTCTTATTAGCAATTGCCTTATTAAATATCTTACTAAATATTTAGCTTATTTGGCTTACTAAGTATCAGACATCAGATATCACCATTTAAAAACAAACAAAAAGACTTGGCCAAAACGATTAAAAAAAAAAAACTACTAAAGGCCTGATTTATCTACTCATATCAACTATAAGATTAGGTTACCTGCACAGGAAAGTTTGCATGTACACAGAAAAAAAACAACCTGTTAAATAACAATCAAATATAAATTAAGCTCCAAATCACAGACACAACACAATGAAATGTCACATAAGCACTATCATGTAAATTCTTCAAGGTAGCCTGACACTTAGCTTTGGAGCCAAACCAATCAGAGTTTGAATTCTATCCTACTTATAAGTTCTGAGCACTAGGTAGCATATGTAAAGTTTATGGAAAAATTTACCATTGTAAAGTAGCATTTATAGCTTGGAACTGTTGGAAAGATTTAAATATCATGCAGAAAATGGACCTGCACAGTACCCTGAAATACAGTGAGTAGTTATCTTCCTTACTTTAAAATTATATTCTACTTCACTTTGCTACTTAATACAGCATTTTTAGGGCTTTCACGTTAACAAAACTTGAACACATACCATCAATACCAGTATATTCTAGTAATAAATTGGTTTTAAGAGTCCTAATCCAGATACTGAACTTCAATTTAACAAATATGTATTAACTTTATGCCAAGCACTGTACTAGATACCAGGGCTACAAAGATAAAATGCAATCCCTATCTGAACTACTTCTTCCTCCAGTAAGGAAGCAAGATGTGTAAATAAATGAGTATGCTAAATATAAGGTACAGGGCTTGCACAAAGGATGGAATCAGATCCACTTAAAGTCATCCCTTCACAGAAAGGATGCGTTGAGTAGGCAGAGATTGAGGGAAGTGAAACAATTTGGAAACTCTAAAGTAGTTCAATATGGATGAAACATAAAGTTCACATCAGGAAGAAACAAGATGGAACAAGCAGAAAGAAGTCAATTCATAACATGCCAAGGGATTTGTCCTCTGCCCTACTAGCAGGCAGTGGGGAATTACACTGAAGGATTTTTCAGCTGGGCAAAAGCATGGTTAGCTCAGTATTTTACAAAAGTACAGATGAGATTTAATGAAGGTTCACTGAAAGCAGCAGCAATGAGCATGGGGAAGGAGGAATTAACATGAGAAATGTTAAAGAGGCTGAATTTGTAAGGTTCAATGGCTGACTGATGGGAGGTAGAAATACAGCAAGTCCCCTACAAAGGAACCTTCAGCTACAAATTTTCAAAAAATGCTAATGTACATTTGCATGCCCAATCTGTCCAATCACATGTTAGTTCACGTGTCTGGCATACATTGTCACATGTGTGCATCCTCTACAGTGGTTGCACTTTTGTGTACTTTACAATACTATATATTTGACTTTTATGTGTTATTTGTGTGAAAAGTATTATGAACTTATTACAGGACAATACTACATAGCCGATTGTGTTAGTTGGGTACTGAGGCTAACTTTGTTGGACTTATGAACAAACTGGATTCACAAATGTGCTCTCAGAATGGAACTCATTTATATGTAGGGGACTTACTGTAGTGGGTGAGCAGAAGAGGTCTAGGGTGACTCCCAGATCTCTGGTTTGGGGGATCAAGTAGGTGGGGATATTCCTAACTAGAACAGGTAATAACAGAGATACCCAGCCTCCAAGTGGCCTCCAATGATCCCTGCCTCCTGGTATCCATGCCCTAGTGTGAACTGGAGCCTGAAGCAAACACATACATGAGTGAGCTTGGAAGCAGATTCCAGCCCAGCCAAGTCTTGAGATGACAGCAACCCCACCTGCCAACTGGACTGCAACCTGGTGAGAGACCCAGAGCCAGAACCCAGTTAAGCCACTTCCCGATTCCTGTCTCCCAGAAACTATGTGAAATAATAAAGGCTTGCAGTTTTATACTAAGTAATGGGGTAATTTTTTTAAGTAGCAATAGATTAGTGATACAATTAGTGATACAGACTTTAGTCCCTAGAAGTGGAGTGCTGCCACAACAATTAGACCAAAAATTCGTGAGAGTAGCTCTGGAACCAGACAGCAGCTTTGAGGAACATAAATGAAATCTAAAGGGGGCCAAAAATGGTGGCTCACACCTATAATCCCAGCACTTTAGGAGGTAGAGGCAAGAGGAATGCCCAAGTCCAGAGGTTTGAACCAGCCTGGGCAACTTAGCAAGACCTCAACTCTACAATAAAAAATCAAAAAATTAGCTGGGTATGGTGGCACACGCCTGTAGTTCCAGTTACTTGGAAGGATCACCTGAGACCAGCATGTCTAGGCTACAGTGGCCGGGAGCCCTCCACTGCCCTCCAGCCTGGGCAACAGAGTGAGACTCTGACTCAAATAAATAAATAAATAAAAAGAAATGCATCTAATCAACAGGGTAATATAACTAAGCTTTCCAGCCAGGCTTAAAGTGCCACCTGTTTTTTTTTTTCTTGCTGCTTATGTGAGAGAAGAGATAAACTAAAAAAGGGATATTAAAACCGGGCTCGGTGGCTCAGCCTGTAATCCCGAGCCTTTGGGAGGCTGAGGTGAGTGGATTGCCTGAGCCCGCGGATTCGAGACCCGCCTGGGCAGCGAGACCTCATCTCTACAATAAATCAAAAAATCAGCCAGGCGTGGTTGCGCATGCCTGTAATTCTAGCTACTCGGAAGGCTGAGGCAGAAGGATCGCCGGAGCCCAGCAGGTTGAGGCTGCGGTGGCCGGGAGCGGCCACTGCACTCCAGTCTGGGCGACAGAGTGAGACTCCAACTCAAAAAAAAAAAAAAAAAAAAAAAAACGGATATTAAACAAAAAGAAGCCAGGATGTTGATGATGTTTAAAATTCTCAACTCCTCCAATGTAAGAAAATGCTAAAATTAAGAAACGACTTGGGAGCAAAAATCAAATCCAAGGCATTGCCAGGAAAACATGATCCAAAAATAAAATCAAGGGTATGACTAGAAATCATTTTTTTTCCTAAGTCAAAGTCTCGCTCTTATTGCCCAGGTTGGAGTGTAGAGCACAATCAGCCACCACAGCCTTGACCACCTGGGTTCAGGCGATCCTTCTGCCTCAGTCTTCCATGTAGCTGGAACTACAGGTGCACGCCACCATGCCTGGCTAATTATTTTTTTATTTATTGTAGAGACGAGGTCTGGCCAAGTTGCCCAGGCTGGTCTCCCAACCCTTGGGCTCAGACAATCCTCTCGCCTCTGCCTTCCAAAGTCCTAGGATGACAGGTGTGAGCCACCTTGCCTGGCTATAAAATCTTAAGACTCAGAAAGATCAAATATACTAATCATTCAAACAAAAAGTGCCATAAAGAAACATAAAAGGTATGCCTAACAAGTCCAATTAATCACACAACAGAGCTTAATCAAGAGCACTGCTATAAGCAGAAACCCAAAGGACAGAACAGCTTTTTTCTGAGATCTGTGGGTGGTGTGACTTTTGACTAACGAAATGGAAGCCAGTAAATACTCACCAAAGACCCACAAAGCTTTTAGAATAAATACATACACCAAGACATTGCCAGCTTGAACTCAAAGGGAAGAAATAGGAGAAAATGAAGTCTCTGAACCCCACAACTTCTATTAGCAGTAAGTAGAGTGAGAAAACCAACCAGCTGTAGAGACATGCTTTCTAGGGATCATTCAGAGGGGTGGAACCTAGAGCCCAGAAGGCAGGGCAGAGAACCATGGAGAACTATCCCATGTTCTAGACCTAATCAACAGCATCTAACACGTGCCACTGGATTTCAGAATTGTCATGGACCAGTGACTCCTCTATACCTCCCACGTTTCCCCTTATGAAGAGGAATGTCTACAGCAGTTATCCTATACCCGTCCCACCACTGTATGTAAGATGCATGCAGGGCAGGTAATGTCTCTCCAGTCTCTCAGGCAGAGTTCATCGCATTTAAAGAGCCTCATCCACATCTGAATTTGGTTTAGATGAGGAGATTCTGAACTCTGAGTTTCAGGTGTAATGGGATGATACTTCGAGCCTTGGGAAGGGAGCAAACATATCTAAATGTGGGAGAAACATGAATCACTGGGGATGAGAAGGGGAGACTGTGGCAGGTGACCTCCAAGATGGCCTCTAATCCTCACCCCCTGGTATTCACACCCTTGCAGAGTTCCTTTCTACACTGTGCCAGAATTGTTCTGTGACCAAGAGAACATGAAAAAATTGGTCTATCACCTCTGAGCTGTTATTAAGAACTGGGGCTTCTATCTTACACAATCTCTCGCTTACCTCCTCCTTTGGACCTCTCACTTTTGGGGCAAACAACTAACATGTTGTAAGCGCTCCGACCAAGAAGCCAAGGTGGGAGGAACTGAAGTCTCTGGTCAAAAATCCACAAGGAACCAAGGCCTGCCAACAACCACTTGAGTGAACTTGGAAGCAGTTTCTCCAGCCCCAGTTAAGCCTTGATATGATTACAACACCTTGACTGCATACCTGGTGAGAGATGCAGAGCCAAAACCACGAACCTAAGCCACTCCCCAAGTCCTGACCCTCAGAAACTTTTTTAAAAATGACTGTTGCTTTAAGATGCTACATTTGGGGATAACTTAGTATGCAGTAATAGATAACTAAATTTTTTTTTCCAGTCAGGGTCTTACTCTGTCACCCAGGCTGGAGTACAGTGGCATGCTCATGGCTCACCGCAGCTATAACTTTCCGGGCTCAGTTGATCCTTCCACCTCAGCTGGGACTACAGGCACGTGCCAACATCCCCAGCTAATTTTTTTTTATTTGTCTTACTATGTTGTTAGGCTGAACTCAAACTCCTGAGCTCAAGCAATCCTCCCACCTTGGCCTATCAAAGTACTGGGATTACAGGCATGAGCAACCGCTCCTGGCCACTAAACGATTGTTAACCAAACTGTACAGAACTCTTAAAAATATATCGAAACCTAGGCAGGCTCGGTGGCTCGGCCTGTAATCCCGTGCCTTGGGAGGCTGAGGTGAGTGGATTGCCTGCACCCGCGGGTTCAAGACCCACTTGGGCAACTTGGTGAGACCTCATCTCTAAAATAAATCAAAAAAATTAGCCAGGTGTGGTAGTGCACACCTGTAATTCCAGTTACTTGGAAGGCTGAGGCAGAAGGATTGCTGGAGCCCAGCAGGTCAAGGCTGCGGTGGCTGGGAGCGGCCACTGCACTCCAGTCTGGGCGATGGAGTGAGACTCCAACTAAAAAAAAAAAGAAGAAAGAAAGAACACAATAAATATAAATTAATAAGGAGTGTTATTTTTGACCTTTCTTAAGTACATCTCAGTAACATCAATTTTCCTGACAGAAATTTTTTAAAAATCCAGTAGTTAACAAATAGACATAGTCTGGTTCTCAAATATACAGGTTGGGCAACACTAATCCAAAAATCTAAAATCAGGCACACGCCAAACCCTGAAATCTTTTGAGCACCAACATGATATTAAGTGAAAAATTGCACACCTGACCTCACGTGACTAGTCAAAACAGTCAAAACTTTGTTTCATGCGTAAAATTATCAAAAGAATTACATAACCATGGGCTTGAGACCAGCCTGGGCAAATTGGTGAGACCTCATCTCTACAATAAATCAAAAAATTAGCCAGGAGTGGTGGCATGCACCTGTAGTTCCGGCTACTTGGAAGGCTGAGGGGGATCACCTGAACCCAGCAGGTTGAGGCTGGGGTGGCCATGAGCGTGCCACTGCACTCCAGCCTGGACGACAGAGTGAGGCTCTGACTCAAAAAAAAAGAATTGTATAAAATTAATTTCAGACTATGTGTATCACATGTATATAAAACATAAATTAAAAAATTAGCCAGGAGTGATGGTGCATGCCTGTAGTCCTAGCTACTCAGGAGTCTGAGGCAGGAGGATCACATGAGCCCAGGATGTCAAGGCTGTGATGAGCTATGATCATGCCACTGCACTCCAGCCTGGGCAACAGAACAAGATCCTGTCTCTTAAAAAAAAAAAAGTGTGTAGACTTGGGTCCCATCCCCAAGTTATCTTATTATGCATATGCAAAATCCAAAATCTGAAACATTTCTGGACCCAAACATTTTTAAAAAGGAATAATAAACCTGTATCACATACCACTGATGAGAATATAGTTTAAGATAGACAAGAAATATAAATAAGCGGCCAGGCATGGGGTTTAAGCCTGCAATCCCAGCACTTTGGGAGGCCGAGGCAAGGGGATTGCCTGAGCTCAGGAATTTCAGACCAGACTGAGCAACATGGCAACACCTTGTCTCTACAATCAATCAATCAATCAATAAGCAAGCCGGGCATGGTGGCCCATGCTTGTAGTTCCAGCTACTTGGAAGGCTGAGGCTGAAGGATCGACTGAGTCCAGCAGGTTGACGCTGTCGTGGTCGTGAACGTGCCACTGCACTCCAGCTTAGGTGATACAGTGAGACTTCAACTCAGAAAAAAAAAAAAAGAAATATAAATAAGCATATTATAACATAAAAAGTGACAAAGGAATTAGAGCCAAGTTCAAAGGGTAAAGGTAATACCTTTGTATTACTCCTACTTCCAGGGACCTATGGCAAACCTTATGGAGCATAACACGTAGAAACAATTATCTAAAAGTACAACTTTCAAGAACGTTTTTGTTTCACAGTAACAGTAATATCTTATTCTGAGAAGTAGTGCCTGTTATTAAACCGGTTAGGGCTTTATTTTCACACTGAACCCAAATACCAAAAAGTAGCTCTCACAAACCAGTAGCTACAAGCCGAAAATCATGGTACTGCTGTGTGGCCACTGATAAACTGCACTTCACATTTTCCCCCGTTCTTCAATGGTTGTTTTTTTAGAACTGAATAAAAGGTGAAGTGTAGCATGAAGACGAAGCCCACAGAATATACTCTTCGTCATACAGGTTTCTGCTCCAGTGTAGGCATCCTATCTAATGTTCTTAGCGCAACACCTTTCCTTTTCCTGATAACGTGTAAGATTATCCGTAATCATTGTACTCATGTGCTGGTTAGTGATTTTCTGCTTCCGTCATCAGTGTGAGAACGTGGACTTTATGTGTCATGTGCATAGCCATAGTCCCAAGCTTTTGGAACAGCCCCTGGCCCATTAACTGGCGCCCAGTAAACAAACAAATAGAGGGAAAACAGATGGAAGGCCGTTCCCCGGCTCGTCCTCAAACTGCTTCTCCGCACAAACTCTGCTCCCAGAGCGCTCTTCTAATTGCACTGAGCTGGCTACACTCGGGATGCAACCTGGGGCTCCCTCCCCAGTCCGTCCTCTGGCATGGATGTCGGTGCCGGGTCGCTGAATGAATGGGAGGCGAGCCGGGCACGTGCGGTGATGCAATGGCAGCCGCTGCGAAGTCGGTTCCGAGAGGTTCCTAGAGACCAGGCGGAATGCCTCGCTCGCCAGCCCTCGCCGCGGAGACCCCGACCGCCCGAAGTCAAAACCTGCGGGGCAGCACGAGTGTTGCCAAGATCCCTTTTGGAGGGAGACCCAGCCTCTGAGAAGAGGCGTGGGGCCCAAGGTGAAAAGCCGGCACTCACTGTAGGCCCGGCCCAGGGCTTGGAAGAGCAGATCGCGCTTCACGCTGACAGTCGGCATGGCGAGTCGGACCCACTGCGCCTGCGCGGCGGGCCTGCCCGCTCAGCCGCCGAAGTGCGTAAGACCCGGGTCTTACTTTCCGGGCTGTCTTCAATATCGCCCATCTCCTTCCAACAACAGTTCCAGCTCTTTTTTTACCAGAAAACAAGTTTTTTAAAATAGTCCCACTTAATAAGTCTAAATTTGTTGGATTGATAACTAAAAGCCTCGTTAGAGCGGTAGAATTGGATAGAATTAGCTAGGACTTGACAGGCAGTACACGTGACTGACCCTAAAGTCCCGATGCCTCTCCGCACTAAGACCCGGAACACCAAACTAGGTGGGCGGGTGTAAATGGGGGGGGGCGGAGCTTCCAGGTGGAGAATTCTGCCCCGAGATAATGATTCGAGTGGGCGGGACCTAAGGCTGAGAAGGTTGTGCAGAGATCCAAAGTGGGGAGGGTAGGGCTGTTAACATATCTCAATGTTTACTTCCCAAGGTTATTATTTTTTTTAAAGTATATTTCTGACTGAGCTTGGTGGCTCTCACCTGTAATTCCAGCACTTCAGGGAGCCAAGGCGAGAGGATCATATGAGACCAGGTTCAAAACCAGCCAGGGCAATGTAGTAAGACCATGTCTCTATAAAATAAAATAAAAAAATTTAGCCAGGCGCAGTGGTTCATGCCTATAATCCCAGCACTTTGGGAGGCCAAGGCGAGAGGATTGCCGAAGCCCAGGGGTTCTAGACCAGCCTGGACCTCTTGGCGAGACCTCGTCTCTACAATAAATCAAAAAATTAGTCAGGCATGGTGGGGCACGCCTGTAGTTCCAGCTACTTGGGAGGCTGAGGCAGAGGGACCACCTGAGCCTCAACAGGTCGAGACTGCGGTGGCCGTGAGAGTGCCACTGCACTCCAGCCTGGGTGACAGAGTGCGACCCTGACTCAAAAAAAAAATTCTTTTTTTTTAATTAGCCAGGTGGGGTACACCTGTGCCTTAGGAGACTGAGGTGGGAGGATGCCTGGAGCCCAAAAGGTCGAGGCTGCAGTAAGCCGATATCATACCACTGCACTTCAGTCTGAGTGACAAAGGGAGACCCTATCCTAAATAAATAAATGAATGTAAGTGTATTTATTGGATGGGTTCTTTTTTTCCCCCCTATTTAAATTGCTTATCTTTCTGAAATTTGTTTTGGTTTTGGAGTGAATCAGCTTTATTTTGTTTGCAAACAACAATCTAGCTAACTAAACCAACACTATGTATTAAATAAACTTCTTTCTCCCCAAGGATTTGAAAAACCTTCTTTATTAAATTTCTGTATATATACACACATATATATGTGTGTGTGTATATATATAGGTCGACTGCTGAACTATCTGTTCCATTGCCAGGGCCAAACTATTTTGTTTTGTTTGAGTCAGAGTCTTGCTCTGTCACCCAGGCTGGAGGGCAGTGGCACACTCGTAGCCACCGCAGCCTCAACCTGAGAGGCTCATGCAATCCTTCTGCCTCAGCCTTCCAAGTAGCGGGAACTACAGGCTCGTGCCACCACGCGCAGCTAATTTTTTTGGTTTATTATAGAGATGAGGTCTCGCCCAGGCTGATCTCAAACCCATGAGCTCAGGTAGTCCTCTTGCCTCTGCTTCCCAAAGTGCTGGATTACAGGCGTGAGCCTCGGCACCCGGCTAACTCACCATTTAAAACATGTTTTCTCTTTGATTCTGAAATTCCACTCTTGAAATTGTTCTCAGGAAATAATCAGGCAAGCATTTCTGTCTTTATATAATAGAGAACTTTTTTTTTTTTTTGTAGAGATGAGTTCTCGTCAAGTTGCCCACGCTGGTGTTGAACCCATGAACTCAGGCAATCCTCTCACCTTGGCCTCCCAAAGTGCTGGGGTTATAGGCGTGAGCTACTGCGCTTGGCCCCATAGAACATTTTGAAATGACCTAAACACATAACAATTTGAGCCTGATTAAAGTATGATACCTCTGTGCAATAGAATAGTAGGCAAACAGTAAAAAATGATATCGGCTATCTACTTTTTTTTTTTGAGTCAGAGTCTTACTCTGTCACCTAGGTTGGAGTATAGTGGTGTGTTCTGGGTTCACCACATCCTTGAGCTCCTGGGCTCAAGTGATCCTTCTGCCTCAACCTCCCTAGTAGCTGGACTACAGGGATGCAACACCATGCCTGGCTAACTTTTTGATTTTTTATAGGGATGAGGTCTTTCAGTGTTGCCTACGCTGAACTCCTGGCCTCAAGCAATCCTGCATTGACCTCCCAAAGTGCTGGGATTATAGGCATGAACTAGCACACCTAACCAGAGTATCTGCATTGTAACATGGAAAGAAGTCTCCAACATATAAAGCCAAGTTACTTAACAATATACTTAAAGTGATCCACTTTTGTTTTTAAAAATACATATATGTATATGGTACTAATAGTGACTATCTTTGGGTGATAAGTTTATTATTTTTTCATTGTATCTTTCTTTTTTTTCTTTTTTTTTTTCTTTTTTTTTTTCTTTTTTTTTGAGTTGGAGTCTCACTCTGTCGCCCAGACTGGAGTACAGTGGCCGCTCCCGGCCACCGCAGCCTCGACCTGCTGGGCTCCGGCGATCCTTCCGCCTCAACGTTCCATGTAGCTGGAACTACAGGCGCGCACTACCACGCCCGGCTAGTTTTTTTGATTTATTGTAGAGATGAGGTCTTGCCAAGTTGCCCAGGCGGGCAATCCACTCACCTCAGCCTCCCAAAGCACGGGATTACAGGCTGAGCCACCGAGCCCAGCTGTATCTTTCATATTTTACAGAATTGCAATTAGTAGTTATTATTTTTACTATGAGGGGAAAAACCAACATTATTTTACAACACAATCATGTTTACTTCTTTTCCCTGACTAATCAGAGTTTGGTAGGCAATTCAGCTCTTTCATCACCATGTGGGATCAGAGCTTGCACAAGCTGATTGGTTTTGCCTGTAAAATGTATAATATGCACAGATAAGTTTTCTGAAATGATTGTGTCACTTTCCTGTAATGCTTGTGGGCTGGGCAGTAATTGGGAAAGAGATGCTGCCAGGTTTGAAATTCTTCCTACATTGGTCCGAAATTGCAATACAGGGTCAGATGACATTTTAAACTACAGTAGCAGATAATTTAAAGTGGTATGTTGATAATGGTTGTTTCCCCTTCAAAAGCAAACATTGTCCACTTCCAGCCTCGGTTTCCCCATCTATAAAATGGAGATATTACTTCATCAGATGGTGTGAGGATAAAGTATGTGGAAACAATTTGAAACCTGCAAAGTGCCGTTTGAATATTAGGTATTTATACTGAAGGTAATATCCCTAATGATTTGAGACAATACATTCTCTCTGGTATTAAGTTTAATAAAACTTGAACTGCTAGCTGGGCATGGTGGCTCACATCTGTAATCCCAGCACTTTGAGAGGCGAAGGCCAGAGGATTGCCTTACCCCAGGGGTTCAAGACCAGCCTGGGCAACTTGGTGAGACCTCTTCTCTACAATAAATAAATAAATAAATAAATAAATAGCCATATAAGGTGGTGTGCTCCTGTGGTTCCAGCAACTTGGAAGGCTGAGACAGAAGAATCACCTGAGCCCAGCAGGTCGAGGCTGCAATGGTCATGAGTGTGCCACTGCACTCCAGCCTGAGTGACAGTGAGACTCCTACTCAAAAAAAAAAAACCCAAAAAAAAAACACCTGAGCTGCTAATCCCAGAGTGAGGCAGGGAGGCCAAGGCAGGTAATAGATGATACAATTTACTCTAACAGGCTTGTTTTTATTTACTGTGTATTCAAAATTGGTTCTTTTCTAACCAAAATCTTATATGCCTTTCCTATAAATTTCCTGGGACATGGAACAGATCCCTTATGGCTGTCCTGCCCACTGTCTCACTTGCAGCGTGTTCAATACACCTGTTTTTCTACTTAAAAACAAGCAAGTAAATACAATTTCCAGGGACAGTCTAATCTCTCTATAAATTACCCTGAAACATTTAGGACATGGTCAAAGTCCATCCATCTTTTTTAATTTCTATGGCTAGATACACATGGAACCACGAAGGTCTTTTAGACCTGTCAAGATTTAGGTTGACATCATACTTAGTGATCTATCACAGAAGCAAAGAACTGAATGCCGCATGTTCTTACTCAAAAGTGGGCCCAGAACATTAATCACATAAACACAAGGGCAGGATCAGCAGTTGCTGGGCACTGCCAGGAGAGGCAGGTAGAGGGAGCATGTAACAACACAAAGGGTACCTGGTCCCAAGCCAGGGGAAGTGAGCGCCAGTTGGGGACCCAAACTTCTCCTGCATGCAGCCTACTTGTATAGTTAATCCTTGCTTGTATCCCACATCTCTATAAAAAAATGTAATTTAAAAAAGAATCAGGTTGATCAGTTCTACAACATCCTAATTGTCAAAACAATGGTCATTTTTAATCATATTTTTAAAATAAACTCATTAGACATTTTATATTATTTTTATTTATTTATTTTTTGAGTTGGAGTCTCACTCCTGTCACCCAGACTGGAGTGCAGTGGCCGCTCCCGGCCACCGCAACCTCGACCTGCTGGGCTCAGGCGATCCTTCTGTGTCAGCCTTCCATGTAGCCAGAACTACAGGCATATGCCACCACATCCAGCTAATTTTTTGATTTACTGTAGAGATGAGGTCTCGCCAAGTTGCCCAGGCAGGTCTCGAATCCATGGACTCAGGCAATCCACTCACCTCAGCCTCCCAAAGTGCTGGGATTACAGACTGAGCCACCGAACCCGGCAGACATTTTATGTTATTGACAACTACCTCATTCTTGCAATTATCCTTCCTTAGTTTTCCTTACTCCTGTCTCCTGTTTGGCTCCTTGAGTCTTTCTACTGCCACTCCTAGAGAGGCAATATGATATAGTGTTAAGAATTCTATAAGTGAGTCACAGAGTAAAATCCTGTATCTTCTGTTTACTAACTGAGACCTTGAACAAATGCCTGAAAACTGATCAGTCTCAGTTCCTCTTCTATAGTACGAAAGTAATAATACCTACCTTATAAGTATACCACAAGATGGATTTGCAAGTTTTAAGAGAAATAGTTTGTATTAGGGTTTAGCGCATTGTGAACATTTGATAAATAATAACTCTCTTACAGCCTTGTCTGTTTCCTATACTACACTTTCTCTTCTTCAGGACAGAGTGCCTTCCAGAGTTACGTGCTTAGTGATCTTCTCCCCACATGAGCGCCCAGCCTCTACAACCACCTGAACACAGACGGTTCCCATTCTAATCTCCAGTCTGTATCTCTCTTCTGTGCATATTTCTCTCCAGCTTCTGAATATCTGCACCTGGATGTCTACCATGTTGGCATCTCATACTCAACATGTCAAAAACTGAACTTTCCCCTTCATCAATCTTCCCCATGTGCTCCTGTCCTTTTTAATATCACCACCATTCACCCAGTTATCCAAGCCAAAAATACTGAAGTCGACCTAACACCTCCCCCCTCATTTTTCATTCCTAACTGGTTTTGATTGCAGAAACTTGCCAAACTCTGCACAGCATTTTCTGTCTTAGCCACAGGGTAAACATAAGAGCCACATATTCAAGCAATGGGACCCTATATCTCATTTTAGTGAATTGGTCCGGAGGTGGACACTTGATGCCAGCTAGATTTTGGACTACAGGGAACTTGAGTTCATTTAATGGTGGAAGCTGTAAGGTGCAAATGTGGGGCCATTGGTGGCCATGTTTCCCATCCCATGGAGAAAACTAACCCACAGTGAGATAAATTGACTCTGACTGCAAGAGAGAGGATAGTGGAAAGACCTAGATGTATTTAAATCTCCAGTTGTTCTTGAGACCCAGGGGTCTCCTTCCTCCTCCTGAAACTTGGTTGTTCAACAGAAAAAAAAAATCAGTCTGATTAAAGCTTAAAGAGTGAGGGTTGGTTCATACCAGGCAAAGTGGGTACCAAGAGAGGCCCAAATTTTTACCTGTACATGGTCCCCTTGTATACCTAATCCTGAATTGTACCCTATGTCTTTAAAATAATTAAATATATAATATATATTTATATATATGTAAGAGTGAGGGTTGGAAGGTTACAGCTGAGACTCAAGAGATGCGATATAGATGACCTATAATGCAGGGTCCAAAGCCTTATTAAAGAGTTCAGACTTTATCTTTGAGCAGTAGGAGGAAATACAGGGATTGTAAGCAGAGAGATGATTTGGTATTTTGAAAAGATCATATTGGATACATTGTGGAAAAGGGATTAGGAGTGGTCATTTGAAGGGACAATTTATGTCAGGGAGATCAGTTAGGAGACTGCAAAAATCCAGGGGATAGCCGGGCATGGTAGTTCATACCTACAATCCCAGCACTTTGGGAGGCTGAGGCAAAAGGATTGCCTGAGTCCAGGAGCTTGAGACCAGCCTGGGCAACTTGGCGAGCCCTTGCTCTACAATAAATCAAAAAATTAGCTGGGCATGGTGGGTTCCATGGCTCCAGCTACTTAGAAGGCTGAAGCGGAAGAATCACCTGGGCCCAGCAGGTCAAGGCTGCAATGGCCATGAGCGTGCCACTGTACTCCAGTCTAGGCAACAGAATGAGACTCCTACTCAAAAATAAATAAATAAATAAAAATAAAAATAAATCCAAGGGAGAAATGACAGCAGAGAAGACTGGGGAAATGTCATGTGTCAAAAATAAAAAATAAAAAACTAATCGTAATAGACCAGGGTAATCAACTGGTCATGTACCAAGTAGCTATAAACAGCCAGAAAGATACAAACATGAGTTCAAGCCCATCCACTGGATTAGACTTAGTCTGTTCAGGCTGCTACAACAAAACAGCGTAGACTAGGTGGCTTAAATATCAGAAATGGGCCAGGCTCGGTGGCTCAGCCTGTAATCCCAGCACTTTGGGAGGCCAAGGCAAGTGGGTTGCCTGAGCCTGTGGGTTTGAGCCCAGCCTGGGAAACTTGGGAAGACGTCATCTCTACAATAAATCAAAAAATAACCGGGCTTGGCAGGCTGAGGTGGAAGGATTGCTAGAGCCCAGCAGATCGACACTGGGGTGGCTGTGAGCATGCCACTGCACTCCAGTCTGGGCAACAGAGTGAGACTACAATACAAATAAATAAATAAACAAACACATCAATCAATCAATCAATCAATCAGAAATGTGTTTCTCACAGTTCTGGAGGACTGGGAGTCCAAAATCAGGATGCCAACATGCTTGAGTTCTGGTGAGGGCCCTCTTCCAGATTGCAGGCTATCAACCTCTGGCTGGGTCCTCACATGGCAGAAAGGGCCAATTTTCCTTGGGTCTCTTTGATGAGGGCATTTATTTAGGAGAGAGGATCCCTCATGATCTAATCACCTCCAAAGGTCTCACATCTTAATACGATCATGTTGGTGGTTAGGATTTAAACATGTGAATTTGAGGGGGACACAAACATTCAGACCATAGCATGGATCTTTTTGGAAACTGGAATTCAGTGATGGAGCCTGCTTTTTCACAACCCCAAGGTCACTGCTGTTTGAATTACTGACTGTCTCTTTTATGAGACCGCCATGGACCCAGGTCAGTTGCAGCAAGCCTTCCTAGTCTCTTTTAATTTCTTTCCTACCTTGTGTGGGTTGCTGGAGCCCCAAGTAGCTTCCCCGGGTAAATGCAAATGAAAGTGAGTGAGGGCCATGGTAAGAGAAAGGGCATTTAACGAATACAGTGATCACCATCATAAGTTCTAAGAGTAATTGTACATAGTGTTATAATAATTTTTTTTTTAGTTGGAATCTCACTCTGTCACCCAG
Organism: Cephalopachus bancanus; assembly: GCA_027257055.1. NCBI lineage: Eukaryota > Metazoa > Chordata > Mammalia > Primates > Tarsiidae > Cephalopachus > Cephalopachus bancanus. Next base: position 6,079,774 of record JAPVLO010000080.1, read on the forward strand.
ATTGGAATGCAGTGGCATGCTCACAGCCACCACAGTCTCGACTGGCTGGGGTCAAGTGATTCCACCTCAGCCTTCCAAGTGGTTGGTACTACGGGCACACACCACCACACCTGGCTAATTTTTTTCATTTATTGTAGACATGAAGTCTCACCAAATTGCCCTGGCTAGTCTCAAACCCGTGGGCTCAGGCAATTCTCTCACCTAAATAACTGCCTCCCAAAGAGCTGGGATTATAGGGGTGAGCCACCGTGCCCAGCACGTGTATAATGATTTAAAAGAGCACATATTTTGTAAAGCAAATCTCATGTATTAACATTAATTAATTAACTAAGATAACCTATAAGAATGAAGGTTTCAAAGGAGAATGTGAAAGGAAGGAAGTGAGAAATGGTGCATGGGTTCTGAGACCTTGTGTGCACCCATAGCATTAAGAAAATATGGGGGAACCCTGGACTATAGCCAAGGTGGCTACAAAGCCTCACTATATCAAGACTCCTGTAACTCTGCTAGAACAAACATACTAGACCTCTGTCAGATTTATTAAATATAATTGAAAATATAATGATTAAAAACAGGGGCCAGAGCAAATTTCTTTTCCTTTTTTTTTTTTTTTTTTTGAGTAAGCTCATTCTGTCACCCAGGCTGGAGTGCAGGGGCTCACGGCCACTGTAGCCTCGGCCCACAGGGCTCATGTGATCCTTCTGCCTCAGCATCCCAAGTAGCTGGAACTATAGGCATTTGCCACCATGCCTGGCTAATTTTTTGATTGACTGTAGAAACGAGGTCTTACCAAGTTGCCCAAGCTGGTCTCAAACCTCTGGGCTCAGGCAATCCTCCCGCCTCCACCTCCCAAAGTGCTTGGGATTATAGGTGTGAGCCACTGCACCCGGCCTCAGAGCAAATTTCTTTTTTTTTTTTTTGAGTTGGAGTCTCACTCTCTCGCCCAGACTAGAGTGCAGTGGCCGCTTCCAGCCACCGCAGCCTCGACCTGCTGGGCTCCGGTGATCCTTCCGCCTCAGCCTTCCGAGTAGCCGGAATTACAGGCATGAGCTACCACGCCTGGCTGATTTTTTGATTTATTGTAGAGATGAGGTCTCGCTGCCCAGGTAGGTCTCGAACCCGTGGGCTCAGGCAATCCACTCACCTCAGCCTCCCAAAGGCGCGGGATTACAGGCTGAGCCACCGAGCCCAGCTCAAATTTCTTTTTTTTTTTTTGAGTTGGAGTCTCACTCTGTCGCCCAGACTGGAGTGCAGTGGCCGCTTCCGGCCACCGCAACCTCGACCTGCTGGGCTCCGGCGATCCTTCCGCCTCAGCCTTCCAAGTAGCCGGAATTACAGGAGTGCGCTACCACGCCCGGCTGTTTTTTTTTTTTTTTTTTTGATTTATTGTAGAGATGAGGTCTCGCTGCCCAGGCGGGTCTCGAACCCACGGGCTCAGGCAATCCACTCACCTCAGCCTCCCAAAGGCGCGGGATTACAGGCTGAGCCACCAAGCCCAGCAGCTCAAATTTCTTAAACTTTGTTCAAAAGAACCTTGAGATAGAACTTCTTCAAGGACATTCCATTGAAACTACCATAGTGATGGCCTTCTATTTGACTTTAACCAGAGCTGCTCATTCTCAGTGGTGTGTGTGTGTGTGTGTGTGTGTGTGTATGTGTGTGTGTGGAGAGAAAAAAAAAGAGAGAATATTTACTTTTATGATTATTGCATTTTATGAAAATCAGATATGTGACCTTTGTCCCAAACTGTCCCCTCCAAGGCGTCTCGCTCTAGAAAAATACTATTTCCTTTTTAACTTAGCAATGAGGACATTTTAACTTAAGTTACAGTAAACTATCATGTTAGAATAAAATATTGTCACTTCTTCCTAGTAAAAGTCAGCTATGGTAAAGTGACCAGAAAAAAAAATAATAATAAAACAAGGAAATGATTTCTTATGATTCATTTCCAAAAGTAGCCTTTCATAATCATTGAGGCAATCTGAGCTGCGACCTCCTTAGTTCTTTACTAGACGTGGGAAGTAGGAAGAAAAGGACTATGTTGGTTTCCTGTCACCACATCCTTCCTAGGCCCAGTCACAGCAGAGGTGCTTGATATAATTCTGTTGTCTTATATGTTTACATGGTAAACATAAATATGTATTATTCACTCATATATAGCCAATGCCAAGCCCATAGGAAGAAAGCTGACCCTTCTTCCAAATGTAATTTTCTCTGATCATTTGCTAAAATAATTATTGATGAAAGGATAACTAAACCCCAATCCAAACTGACCAATTTGGTCCTCAATACTTGTCTACCCACCACTCAATGACTTGTTCCTCAGTTTGACAACACTCTGCTCCTTATATTATTTGAAAAATAGCTCAGTATGGCATGTACTTGCTTGGGCTCTGGAAACCTAAGACTTGTATTAGAAGCATTGTCTTGAATAGCTTGATGAATTTGAACTTTCCCACCATGTCAATCCAATGATCTCTTTAACTTAGCAACCAGCCACAAATAGATACATGTTGAATGTCAAAAGAATGAGTAAATGGTTTAATTGTTGAGTAAAGTAGCCATGGCCTGCCTGGTGAATCCATGCTTTCCTTCAGTGGGCTGTGATAGGATGCAACAGTTCTTTTCTTTTCTTTCTTTCTTTTTTTTTTTGAATTGCAGTCTCACTCTGTTGCCCAGGCTGGAGGGCAGTGGCACGCTCACGGCCACCACAGCCTTGACCTCCTGGGCTCAGGCAATCCTTGCGTTTCAGCCTTCCAAGTAGCTGGAACTACCACACCCAACTAATTTTTTGATTTATTGTAGAGCTGAGGTCTCGCCAAGTTGCCCAGGCTGGTCTTGAACCTTTGAGTTCAGGCAGTCCTCTCCCCTGGGCCTCCCAAAGTGCTGGGATTACAGGTGTGAGTCAGTTCTTTTCTATCAGCTGAGTGCTCTGGGGAAGTGACAAAGGAACTGTTATGTATATAAACTCAAAGTAATTAGGATAAGGAATTCTGGGTGTTTTGCTCTTCTTGTTTGCCAGTAGATAGGAGTGCAATTAGTCAGTCAGTCCTACCATTTATATCTCCAGGCATATCTCAGATCTGTCTCTATTCTCCCTTACTTCCAAGTAGGCCATGCCAACCTACACTCATGCTACGATAGCCTCCTCAGGGGTCTCCTTGCTTCCACTCTTATTACCTCCAATCTGTTCCAAATAGGTGTCCATTATCCTCTATCACTGGAGCCTACATGTTTCTATCAATGCTCTAGCGCATTTGGTTATATAAACAGGAAGTTAGTTTCTGCTTTTCCCTCAAGTCTGTGAGCCCCAAGAATAGAGTTCTTTCTTATTCACCATGGTAGTCCAGCCCCACCCCCAAACCAGTGCCTAACACATAGAAGCCTTTCCACAAATAGTTAATGAATGAATGCATGTGGATTCTCAAAGGCACAGAGACCACTTTTTTTTTTTTTCGAGTTAGAGTCTCACTCTGCCACCCAGGCTGGAGTACAGTAACATGATCACAGCTCACCATAGCTGCGACCTCCTGGGCTCAGGTGATCCTTGCACCTCAGCCTCCAGACTAGCTGGGACTACAGGTATGCACTACCATGCCTGGCTAATTTTTTGATTGATTGATTTTTTTTTTTTAGAGATGAGTTCTCGCTATGTTGCCTAGACTGGTCTCAAACTCCTAAGCTCAAGGAATCCTCTTGCCTCAGCCTTCCTAAATGTCCAGATTACAGGTGTTAGCCACTGCATCTGGCCTGAAACCACATTTTTTTTTTTTTTGCCATTTTAATTTTTAATTTTTTTTTTTGAGTCGGAGTCTCACTCTGTCACCCAGGCTGGAGTGCAGTGGCACTCTCACAATCACCACAGCCTCGACCTGCTGGGCTCAGGCAATCCTCCTGTCTCAGCCTCCCTAGCAGCTGGAACCACAGGTGTGCACCAACACGCTTGGCTGATTTTTTGATTTATTGTAGAGACGAGGTCTCAACATGTTGCTCATGCTGGTGTCAAATCCCTGAACTCAGGCAATCCCCTCACCTCTGCCTCCCAGAGTGCTGGGATTACAGCCGTAACCCACCATGGCTGGCTCTGAAACTACCTCTCAATGCACTTTGTGTCATCAGTACCAAGGACAATGCCCACTGAAAAGCAGACGCTCCATAAATGTTTGCTCTATGTTTGATTCGGCTGAGGAAGAGATAACTTGGTTTTAGAGAAAACTGCATTTGAATCTTCTTTATGTTAGATCTTATCAACTGTGTTGACTTTGAACCCTGATTTCCTTAGCTACAAACCTGGAGCTAATTTAGCAGGGTTACTACAGAATGAGACAGGCTTGTGCAGGGCTCTGCACAGTGTCTGACACAATGTGTTCCCACAGTAACTCCACATAACACCGGGGGAAGGTTCACTGAATACATCTACAGGGAAAGAAAAAAGTGACTCCTCAAGCCAGGCATGGTGGCTCATGCCTGTAATTCCAGCACTTTGGGAGGCGGAGGCACGAGGATTGCCTGAGCCCAGGGGTTTGAGATCAGCCTAGGCAACTTGGTGAGACCTGTCTCTACAATAAATCAAAAAATTAGCTGGGCATGTGCTCGCGCCTATCGTTCCAGCTACTTGGAAGGCTGAGGTGGAAGTATCACCTGAACCCAGCAGGTCAAGGCTGTGGTGGCCATGAGCCACTGAACTCTAGCCTGGGTGATAGAGTGAGACTCTGACTCAAAAAAAAGGAAAGAAAAAGAAAAGAAAAAAAGAAAGTGACTCTTTAGGGGGGAAAAACCCAAACAAAAAATTTTACATGGAAAAAGTCACAAACAATTACCCCAAGTGGCCCTGTATTTGTTTTTATTCGACTTTCTCTGTATTAAAATGTTGACGGAGACAGGGGCATGGGGGAGGGAGGGTCAACTCTGTTGTTTTACCCTGTTCCTAGTTCCCTTTAGCAAAGACTAGACAGCCACTCCCCACCTGGGGTTTTTCAACTGCACAGTAATTGATATTTATAAAGAAAATGTAGTGGGTGCTCACAAGGAGTAGCCGCTATTTAGAATCAGTCCATCCAATCATAACTGAAACCCTTTGGTGTCTTATACTGCTGTCAGAGTATAAACTTGAGCCCTAAGCTTAGTCTGCAAAAGTCTGGCCTTTGTCCATCATTTTGCTGATCCTTACCCTTATTCACTGAGCAGGTTTTCTCTGAGTTTCATGTCGGGGTACCAGCCCCGACCAAAGAGGGAAGGGTTAGGACCCGCTCCAGAGAATCCGGATGGCGAGAAGAGACGACTCTGAGGCCATTTCTTCTGGGAACAGTCTGATCAGGACTGAAGCCAAATTTTATTCGGACTCCTTCCAACTCATATACCATTTTTCATACCCTCCAGCAGTGTGATAATCACTTGCTGGGGGCGTACAAACTTTATGATGTATATTGCGATTTACAAACTATGCATCACAAGACCATCACGAGACTTGCAGACTCCAAGCAGGCGTGCCTTACAAATCTCACATCAAGGTCACAGGTGCACAAATACAGTTCGTTTAAAAGTGTCTTCCATAGTGTTCAACAAATCATTCATATTATACTCTTTGTTCTAAACCCTGATTAATACAAAAACTTTCTTAGTTAACTCTAGGTTCAATCCAAGTTCACTGACTCCCAATATTTTTTAACGACCGATATTATCAACTTAACACTATACTATAATCTATTAGTTTACCTAAATGACTTAATTTTTATTTATTCCATTAACCTATTACGATTCAACATAGTGGCCTGTAATTCTACAACAATTAATTCAAAACTTATTTCTTACCATGACTTATATGAGTTTCGTGATCTAGTGTTTGGACTTTAATACTATGCTATATCTCATTAAGTTAATACCTTATCATTAAATCTTATAATTATCATTGACATATGATTTTAGAATCATAACACTATAATTCTCATTCTATTTTAATAAAACTATGACTTTAACCCAAAACTTAAATCTTTTTTCCTAGTATATTAATACATGGCTACGTGTAAAATTTCCTATTATCATATTAGAAGCAAAAACTACAGCATTGGGAAAGTTTCGGTATACTAATCAAAGGATCTTAAAATTGGCCTACAGGAACAGGAACTAAAGTCATAATCTGAAAAAAGGAAACTTAAAAAGCTTAAACAAAACCTAAAAGTTTTCTACGAATGCTTATTACTGTTTAAATCTTTCCGATGGAAATTATATCGTCTTAAATGAATGTTTTATCCGAACAAGTCTATTCTAAAAATCAAATAGTGTCTGCCACACTCTTGGATAATGAACTGCGCAGTTACTATGGAAATGGCCACGGGCTGAAGCAAGCAGTTTCGGCATGTAACGAAACTAGAAAAACGCCCTGCCCGGCTAAAAGGCGGGGCAATAAAACTATTATAATTTAGTTTCTAATCTTAATCCTAGGAGGAACTACCTTTGGGAACAAGAGCTGAAGAAAAACACCCTGCCCGGCTAAAAGGCGGGGCAATAAAACTATTATGATAATTTAGTTTCTAATCCTAATCCTAGGAGGAACTGCCTTTGGGAACAAGAGCTGACTCACCAGTCTACCAGGAATAGAAGTTAAAAAATATCTAGAAAGAAGTAAGATTTAAAAAGGACAAAGTCATTCTGCTGTATAACCTTTCATCAGGTGTACAGAGATTTTACTTATAAGTTTTACTGCCATGTATGCACACTGGTCACTAATCACACGCCAATATTATAGATATAACTGATATCCTACATCAGAGGCGATCTTCCAGATGGGCCTTTACAGGCCTCAGCCATGTAGCTATAGATGTTGGCTCCCAACAGTTTCAGCCACAGGACTTTTGCATATGTGCTTCCTTTTGCCTGGACAACCCCTCTGTTAACTGGATTTATCCTTATAGCTCATGTCAAGGGCACATCTTCAGACACTTCCCTGACCTTCCAGTCTTGGCTCTAGAATCTTCTTCCAGTCATTCACAGTAGGGTCTGGCTTATAATTATACACCTAATTTCGTAGTTATTTTGCTTATGTCTTTTCCCCCCCACAACGTGTACTGTGTGAGAACAAGACGGTGGATGCCTTGGTTATCCAGTGTCTCTCCAGCGCCCAGGATGGCATCCAGCTCGTGGCAGGTGCCCAGTAAATGTGGATTGAGTGGGTGAATAAACGAGAGATTTCCAGGACCCCTGCAGGGATCTGGGGACACAAGAGTGAGGAATCCAGGTGTCACCCCCACCTCTCGTCTCTCGGAGGTAGAGGGTGGGGTGAGGACACAGACCAATAAACTAAGAAATCTAAGCCCCTCGCCATTCTGCAGCGGGTGCGTGGTTGCTTGCACTAGTCACCCTACTCGGGCCAGACAGGCTTCGGAGCAAGGGGTGGGTTTAAGGGGGGATGCCGAAGGCCAGCGCACGGTGATCGATCAGCTGAACAAAGCGTTCAGGTCCCGGTGGAGACCCCAGATCCTCAGCGAGGCGGCGGGACACGAGGGATAGGACTCGGCTACTAACCCTCGTGTCCCGCTCGGCGCGCTCTCGTGGGCGTCCGGGCGCGCCAGCCCCTGGGTCCGGGGCGCCCGGGGCCAGCTCGGGCACGGGGCGTGCGCGATCGGCAGCCCCCTCCTCAACCTGACGCGCCCTCCCCCCGGGGCGAAGTCCAGTCCCCGCCCGCCGCCCGGCCCCCGCCCCCTCGTCTCCGCCAGGAGGGTGCCCCGAGCCGGGCCGGACCGGGCAGCGCACTTCCCGCGGCCGTCGCGTAGCCGCAGGGGCGCAGACGGCCGCTGTCCTCGCCGGGCCGCGCCATGAAGGTGGAGTTTGCGCCGCTCAACATCCCGCTGGCGCGGCGGCTGCAGACGGCGGCGGTGCTGCAGTGGCTCCTGTCATTCCTGCTGCTGGGTAAGGACGCCGCGCCCCGGGCCGCGGGGCCTGGGCTCCGTCTCCTCCGTCGCCGACGGTCCCCATCGAGGACGCGCGTGGGACCTTCCAAACCCCGACAGCCAGGGCGGGCAGGTCACGGAGGGCGTTTGGGGTGACGTGGACTCTTCTCTTTGGTTTTTTTTCCCCACGAGAACCTCACTGCCAGCCACTTTTTTCCCCCCACCAACCATATTTCCTCCTGTGCTACTTTTTTTTCTTGAGTCGGAGTCTCACTCTGTCGCCCAGGCCGGAGTGCAGTGGCACGCTCACGGCCACCGCAGCCTCGGCCTGCTGGGTTCAGGTGATCCTTCCGCCTCAGCCTTCCAAGTTGCTGTAACTACAGGCGTGCGCCACCACACCGGGCTAAGTTTTTGATGTATTGTAGAGACGAAGTCTCACCAAGTTGCCTAGGCTAGTCTTGAACCCCTGGGCTCAGGCAATTCTCTCACCTTGGCCTTCCAAAGTGCTGGGGTTACAGGCGTGAGCCACCGCGCCTGGATTATGCTACTTTTTTTTTTTTTTTTCTGAGTTGGAGTCTCACTCTGTCACCCAGTGGCACACTCACGGCCACTGCAGCCTCGACCTGCTGTGCTCAGGCGATCCTTCCACCTCAGCCTTCCAGGTAGCTGGAACTATAGGCATGCACTACCACCCCTGGCTTATTTTTTGATTTATTGTGGAGATGAGGTCTCACCAAGTTGCCAGGCTGGTCTTAATTCCCTGAGCTCAGGCAATACTCTCGCCTGGGCCTCACAAAGTGCTGGGATTACAGGCTTGAGCCACTGCCCACACCCTTATGCTACTTTTTAAAATTGAAGTGTACCTTGCCTTCAATAAAAGGTGCAGATTATGGATTGCCTGAGCCCGTGGGTTCGAGACCCGCCTGGGCAGCAAGACCTCATCTCTACAATAAATCAAAAAATCAGCCGGGCGTGGTAGTGCATGTCTGTAACTCCGGCTACTTGGAAGACTGAGGCGGAAGGATCGCCGGAGCCCAGCAGGTCGAGGCTGCGGTGGCCGCGAGCGGCCACTGCACTCCAGTCTGGGCAACAGAGTGAGACTCCAACTCAAAAAAAAAGAGGTGCAGATTATAAATACACAGCTGAGGTGTCTTCACAACTGTATCCACCCAAATGTAATCATGACTCCATGGAGCTCTGGAGCACTTTAGCCCCTCAAAAATTGGTAAGCTTAAGGCTCAGGCCTGTAATCCCTGCACTTTGAGAGGCAGAAACGGAGGATTGCTTGAGTCCAGGAGTTTGATTCCAGCCTGGGCAAAATCGTGAGGCCTCATCTCTACAAAAAGTAAAAAAAATTACCCGGGCGTGGTGGCGTGTACCCATAGTGCCAGCTACTGGGGAGACTGAGGCTGTAGGATAGCTTGAACCCAGGATTTCCATGCTGTGGTGGGCCAAGATCGTACCACTGCACTCCAGCCTGGGCAACAGTGAGACTCCAACTCAAATTTAAAAAAAGGTGATAAACTTGTTTCCTGAACTCTTGCTTTATAAACGGAAAAGTAATGCCTTGTTGTTTAAAATATGATTCCTTCATCTCCCCACCCTCATGACATACAACAGTGTTAACTTTTCTGTGTTTGAGATATCCTGGATGCAGGAAGGTAGCTTTACTTGAAGAAGACTGCACCACTCATTGGGCTGAGTGATTTCTATCTGGAAATATTTCCACCCAGGAGTTCCAATCCAGAAAATATACATGAGTTCAATCACTAGAGGGGGCAGAGAGGTTGCTTTCATGTTTGTCCTGTTCTTGACATAACTGGGGGTGGTATGGGGGGAAAGAGGGATTTGGGGGAACTCCTTCTATGATAACTTAAACTTTTCTGAAGACTAAAATCCTTCGTGTGCTATAAGATCATGGATAGTACACTGCTGGGGTGGTAATAATAATAATACACCCATTGCATTGGAGAGTTTTACACTTTTGAGATGGTTTTTACATTCTGAATACCTACATCAGTGGTTTTCAACCCTGGCCGCACATCACTGGAGGAGCAACTAAAAAATATGGAGGCCTCGTCTCCATCTCTTGAATTTCTTTTTTTTTTTTTTTTTAAGTTGGAGTCTCACTGCGTCACTGGAGTGCAGTGACACACTCACGGCCACCCCAGCGTCAGCCCGCTGGGCTCTAGTGATCCTTCTGCTTCAGCCTTCCAAGTAGCCAGAACTACAGGTGTGCGCTACCATGCCCAGCTAATTTTTTATTTATTGTAGAGACAAGGTCTCGCCAAGCTGCCTGGGCTGGTCTCGAACCCGCGGGCTTCGACAATCCACTTGCCTTGGCCTTCCTAAGTGCTGGGCTTACAGGTTGAGTGAATTTCTAATTCATTTGTTTCAGAGTGGAGCCTGTGCATCAGGACTTTATTTATTTATTTATTTATTTTTTAAGAACTCTCCAAGTGACGAGTGTGTTGTCAGAGTTTATGGGGAAAACAGTAATCTAAAATGTGAAGTCTTTTAGTCCTCACTGGCCACACTATGAGACCGAGTTGATAACATGACACTCCATCCTGCTCTGTACCAAAGGACCATGGAGAGAATAACACACAGTCTTTTCCAGCACTTAGTAGGCACCAGATGCTGCTCTAAGCAACATCCACTGTTAACGCTGTAATGTTGTCAACAACCCTAAGAGGTCAGGACTATTCCTGCACTCATGGCACAGATGAAAGAACCGAGAGGTGAATAAATTACTCCAGGTCACACAATTAGTTATAGTAGGTGTCAGAACTGGATGCAAACCCAAGTCTTCTGACCCAAATCTCTGCTTTAGCCACTTAACTGCCCTCTTGAATGCCTTTGACTTTGGAGCCTGACGTCCTAACTCATCATTCAGCAAATTTCTGACAGCCACTGTCCTTTTCTTCCATGGCACCCACTGTTGCTTGTATGCAAGTATGGCTGTGGTTCTTTGAGAATGGTTCATATTGCCATCCTATTCTACAAGCTACGACGAGGGAACACCCAGCTTGTGCATGGCCCACAGGAGTGAAATTCTTGTTGAATGACTGTTTCCATTTCTGTCCCCCGGAAGAGGAGCTCTCGACCCCATAAGCCCCAGGATGTTAACTCAAGTAATCCTCACAGCCACCCTGTGAGGAAGGCACTACCCCTTACCCTCAACTTATAAATGAGAGAATGAGGAGGTGAAGTAAATTGCTCAAGGTCTCATGGTTCAGTAAGGGGAAATTGAGCCACATGTGCCCCATGTGACCAGAACGTGGCAGGTGTTCAATAAACTGTGCCTAATTTGAATCGAATCACCATGGCTGTACAGTCAATTCATTTAAGTGTTTTTATTTCACACACTTGACAATACAAATACTAGGAGCATATTTGTACTATATATTTCGAAAATTATGTGATGGGACATGTCAAACTTACAGAAAAATGAAAGAAAGGTATGGACTTCCATATGCCCATTATCTAGGTTTATAATTATTTAATAATTTGCCCTATTTGTTTTAACCATAACTTTTTCATATCCAACCTTAGTACTATTATCATATCTAGCATAATTATTTTCTAAATTGCTCAAAATCATCTAAGTCAAGTTTATATTGGATATCCTAAACTGTGTCAAAAATGTACTTCTATGGATAATTTGTTTGACTTCAGATCCTTGTGTTGCATTTGGTTTTTATGTCTTTGTATATAGAACAGTGTTCCTCATTTGGTTTGTTGTTTGTTTGTTTGTTTTGAGTTTGGGTCTCACTCTGTCACACAGGTTGAAGTGCAGTAGCACAATCACAGCTCACTGCAGTCTCAACCTCCTGGGCTCAGGCGATCCTTCTGCCTCAGCCTCCTGAGTAGCTGGGACTACAGGAACATGCCACCATGCCCAGCTAATTTTTTGATTTATTGTAGAGACGAGGTCTTGCCAAGTTTCCCAGGCTAGTCTCGAACCCTGGACTCAGGGAATCTTCTCGCCTCGGCCTCCCAAAGTGCTGGGATTACAGGCATGAGCCACCGCACCCAGCTTGGTGTGTATTTTTAAATAATAAAATGTTTCATGTAGTCACGAATCAAACACTGTTTCCTTGAGATAAATGGTAAGAATCTGTCATCCTGAAACATTTCTTACTAGCTTGTATGTCACTAAGAGCTAACTAAAGAAGAGAAAGCCAACATTTATTGATCATTTTCTACCTACAATTTCATAGTAAGGATTATTATATTTATCTTTTCAGATGAGGAAACTGAAGCTCAGGAAATTAAGTATCTTGCCCAAGATCACATGTGATAACTGGTGGAACCATGATCTTTTACTGAATGGGTTTATTTACTTATTTAAGCAGCTTTATTGAGGTGTAATTGACACACAATAAACTACACTGTGTTTACAATTTGGTAAGAAACTATCACCACCATTAAGATAGTGAGTGTAGCCATTATTCCCAAAGTTTTCTCATATCCCTTGGTGATCCTTCTTTCTCTGGCCCCTATTCCCAAGTAACTGCTGTTCTGCTTTCTGTCATTATAGATTAGTTTGTATTTTCTAGAGTTTTATATAAATGGAATCATATCATATATGCAGTTTTTTTTTTTTTTTTTGGTCTGGCTTGTTTCACTGAGCATAATTATTTTGAGATTTACCCTTTTTGTTATGAATATTGATAGTTCATTGCTTTTGTGTTTATAAGTAGTATTCTATTAAAGGTTACAATTTATCCATCTGTTGATGAATATTTGGGTTGCAGTTATTATGAGTAATACTACTGTGAACCTCAACCTACAAGTCTTCGTATAAACATATGCTTGCTTTATTCTTGTGTAAACCTAAGAATTGAATGACCGGCTCATATGATAGGTGCAACTTTAATTTTTTCAGAAACTGCCAAAGTTTTTTCCAAAGTAGTTGAGCCGTTTTATATTCCTACCAGTTGTTTATGAAGGTTCTAATTGCTCCATATCCTTGCCATCACTTAGTCTTTCTAATTTTTGCAATTTTAGTAAACATGTGGTAATATCTCACTGTGGCTTTTGTTTGCATTTCCCCAGTGACTAATGACTTTGATCATCTTTTCATGTGCTTAGTTATCATATCTTCTTTGCTGAAGTATCTGCTTAAATCTTTTGCCCATTTTTGATTGGGTTGCTTGTTTTCCTATTACTGAGGTTTTTTTGTTTTTCGGGGATTTTTTTTTAGTCAGAATCTCACTCTGTTGCCCAGGCTGGAGTGCAGTGACACACTCACAGCCACTACAGCCTTGACCTACTGGGCTCAGGTGATCCTTCCACCTCAGCCATCCAAGTAGCTGGGACTACAGGCACGTGCCACCATGCCCAGCTAAGTTTTTGATTTATTGTAGAGATGAGGTCTTGCCAAGTTGTCCAGGCTGGTCTTGAACCTGTGGGCTCAGGCAGTCTTCTCACCTCAGCCTCCCAAAGTGCTGGGATTATAGGCGTGAACCACTATGCCTGGCTTTTTTTGTTTGTTTGTTTGTTTCTTAATCACTATCTGCTCTCCACTGCATTGCCCTTGTGCCTTTGTCAAATACCAGTTGTGCATGTATGTGTGGATTTATTTCTAGACTCTATATTCTTTGCCATTGACTTATTTGTCTGTCTTTATGCCAGTACCATGTTTTTGTTGTTGTTGTTGTTTGTTTGTTTGTTTTAAGAAAGAAAAGTTTATTTAAAAGTGAATTACAGAGAGAAAGAGAAGGAAGAGAGAAGATTTACCTCCCCAAGGTAGGGGAGGAGGACCAAAGCGAGGAAGCATGGTGACAGCCATAGCTCAGAGAGCACACGGCCACACCAGAGTCTAGCAAGGCAATGGCCCCATGTTATTTTGATTATTGTAGCTTTATGATGATTCTTGAAATCAGATACCATGAGTCCTCAAAAACTTTGCTCTTTTTTCAGAGTTTTTAAATCATTCTAGTTTCCTAGCATTTCCATATGCATTTTAGGATCTTGTGAATTTCCACCAAAAATGTCTACTAGGGTTTTGATTGGAATTGCTATAGATTAATCTTGATTGGAATGAGGTTATAGATTGATTTGGAGAGAATTGACATCTCAACAATATTGTTTTCCACTGTGTAGGTTTATTTATGCCAGAAGTTCTTAAACTTCAGAGCATATTTAAGAGAGTTTTTGTTAAAATGCAGATTCCTCAGAGATTTTGATACTGGGTGTCTCAGGGAAAGCTAAAATTTTTTTAGCTTTCTATCTTGAAATAATTTCAGAAATAAGAATTACAGAAAATAAAAATTATAGAAATTTTCAAAAATTCCCATATTTCTTTATTCAAATTCTTCAACTATAAGCATTTTACTGCTTTTTTCCTGTCTCTTCCTGCTGCACTCCCACATACATATTATTATTATTTTTCTGAACTCCCTAAGTTGCAAACATGGTTTCCCTTTACCACTTCAGTATAGATTTCCTAAAACCAAGGATATTCTCTTCTTTTTTATAGCCAGAGTACAATTATCCAAATCGGGAAAATAACATGATACTGTACTATGATCTAATGCATAGACCTGACTCATATTTCAGCAATTACCCCACTAATGTCTATTGTAGTAAAGAAATTCACATGTTGTATTTAGTTGTGTTACACAAAAACTATAGATCATTATTTTGAACTGAGCTCCTGCACTAGGCTCCAGCAGACCCCACCAAAGCAAAACAGAGTCAGTCACTCATGCTAAATGCCACGAAATCAACCTGAAGCTTTGAGGAAGTGGGCAGATCCCCAAACAGACCAGTGTTCCTGGAAATAAGATTCCAATCTACCTGAGTCAGCTTAACAAGGAAGTCCCCCCTGCTTTCCTTTGCAGAAAAGTTACCTGAAATGAGGATAACCAATCAGCTTTTCTTCCCCTATTGTTCTCTTTCCTTGTTTCCACCTTACAGAACACACTGTTTTGCCATTGCTCTGTGGGAACTCTCATTCTGGTTTGTAGACTGCAGTTGCCCTGATTCATGAGTAGCCAATAAAAGCCAATTCATTCTGTAACTAAATCTGTTGTGATTTTGCCTCTGACCATTGTCATGTCTTTAATCTAGAAAATGTTGAGGGAGTGCATTTTAATATTTACACAAGTGATTCATACTAGGTTCTTGGACTTTCATAAACACTAATGTGCCTCTTTTATTATGGATTAGCTCCATAGTTTTCAGTTTGTGGTTATACAACGCATTTGTGCTTATTTTTTCCTTATGCTCAGAAACATTTCTGAAATATTCAGATCACGGGGCTAATTTCAACTGGATTCTTGTTACAATTGATTTGCCTTCTTCAGGCCAAGATAGTAGGTCCAATAATGAATCTGCTTTAAAATAAGAACAATCTCATTCCCTCTAAGTAATACTTTTTTATGTTTCTCATTTTTTGAGTCGGAGTCTCACTCTGTCGCCCAGGCTGGAGTACAGTGGCTCACAGCCACCGCAACCTCAACCTGCTGGGCTCAGGCAATCCTTCCACTTCAACCTTCCAAGTAGCTGGGACTACAGTCATGCACCACTATGGCCGGCTAATTTTTGTGATTTGTTGTAGAGATGAGATCTCACCAAGTTACCCATGTTGGTCTCAAACCTGTGGGCTCTGGCAATCCTCTTGCCTCAGCCTCCCAAAGTGCTGGGATTACAGGTGTGAGCCACTGCGTCCTACTTAAAATAGAAAATTTAAAAATCAGAAGAATGTTACATTTACATTCTTATATTCTGCAGATGGCACTGATTGGTGTTTTGAAATGCAATGCTTCCAGAAATAAGAAGGAAATGTCCTAATGTGTTTTGCTTGCCTCTGGGTTACATTTACTTTTCCATATTATGCCAAATGGTCAAAATAAGTACAGAAACAGTTGTAATACAGAAAAAAAGAAAACTTCTTGAATGAAGATAAGAAGGATTCACATAAAAGTTAAACTCATATTTTAAATTATTTCTTGACTGAGCACATGGCTGACACCTGTTAATCCCAGCACTTTGGGAGGCTGAAGTGGAAAAATCATTTGAGCCCAGGAGTTTGAGACAGCCTGGGCAACTTGGAGAGACTCCATCTACGTTTTTTTGTTTGTTTTTTTCCTCAGTTGGAGTCTTATTGTCACCCAGGCTGGAGTGCAGTGCCACGCTCACGGCCACTGCAGTCTTGACCTGCAGGGCTCAGGTGATTCTTCCACTTCAGCCTTCCAAGTAGCTGGAATCACAGACACATACCACCATGCCCGGCTAATTTTTTGATTTATTGTAGGGACGAGCCTTTGCCCAGTTGCCCAGGCTGGGCTCGAACCCCTGGGCTCAGGCAATTCTCTCACCTCTGCCTCTCAAAGTGCTGGGATTACAAGTATGAGCCATAGTACCCGGTGTTACATTTTTTAAAATTCAAATTTAAAAAAATTATTTCTTAATTATGACCATTGTTTAATGCAAGTAGATAAACTTTCATTGGTTCTCATGGTGTTTTTTCTGAAGCAGGTTACTCATAGAAATTTTTTTTTTTTTTTGAGTTGTCTCACTCTGTAACCCAGGCTGGAGGACAGTGACACACTTCCAGCCACCACAGCCTCGACCTACTGTGCTCAGGCGATCCTTTCACCTCAGTCTTCCAAGTAGCTGAAACTACAGGCATGTGCCACCATGCCTGGCTAATTTTGTGACTTACTGTAGAGATGCGATCTCGCCAAGTTACCCAGGCTGATCTCAAACCTGTGGGCTCAGGCAATCCTCTCACCTTGGCCTCCCAAAGTGCTGGGATTATAGGCATGAGTCATTGTGCCTAGCCATTCATAGAAATTTAATAGAACAAATTCACTTATAAATACACAGGTGAGCAACCATAAAGGATAAACTTTGGACTTTGCAGCAAGTTGGATGGATTTAAAGTCCATCAGGCCAAGTGATCTATCACAGAAACAAATAACCGAACATTACATGTTCTCACTCATAAGTGGGTCCTGAACATTTATCACAATCCTACAAGAAAGGGATTGGCAGTAGCAGGACACTGCCAGGGGCGAGAGGGGGGCACATAACATCACTAAAGGTGCCTGATCCTATACCAGAGGAAGTGAAGACCAGTTGTGAGCCCAAGCTTCACCTGTACGTAGACTACTTATGTACCTAATCCTAACTTGTACCTCACATCTTCACAATAAAATAAGGGGGGAAAAAACCCCACAGTACATTGGAATCAGTAAGGGTAGAGACAGCAGAGGGAAAAACATTAAAGGGCCGTGGATGGGAAATGTCCATGAAAGTACAAAAGGGCCCTCCAAAAGCCACAAACCTGGCCACCACTCCTTGCCAAAAGTCTCCAGTTCATTGAAAAATGAAATTTACATCCATGATGTTGCTGGATCACCCCTCTCTCTAGACACCAACTATCCCACAACTCAAGTCTGGTACCCTCTATCCAGAGTTAGTGTTGGATCCCACAAGTTCAGGACTCAGTCCACAAGACTACCCCACTTCAGATGCCAGTCATACGTCCAGGTTGATGCTTGTGATTCTGATTAACTGACTCCAAATTAAGGGTTCCCACAAGCTTCTCCTCGGGCTCAGTTATTTGCTATGATGGTTCCCAAGCTTGCCAGTTTATTATAGTGGGTATGATAAGGATTCAGAGGAACAGCCGGGTGAAAGAGGTACTAGTTCGAGGTCTGGAAGGTTCCCAAACACAGGCCCTTCTGTCCCTATGGAGTTTGGTGAACCAGCCTCTCAGCATGTGGTTGTGTTCACCAACCCAGAAGCTCTCTAAATCCTGTGCCTTTTGGATTTTAATCATTTAGGCACGATTGTTTATGAATGTCATTTCCAGTCCTTCTTCCCTTTCTGCAGGATGGGGGGTGGAAATGGGTCTGCAGGTTCCAAGCTTCTAATCACAGCTTGGACCAATCCCCATCCAGGAGCCCACCAAGAGTTGCCTCATTAGAAGAAAAGATGTTCCTGTCACCTAGGATGCTCCAAGGGATTAGGAGCTCTGTGTCAAGATCTAGGGGTCAAAGACCAAATATTAGAACAAAAGAGGCACCAAGCACCCCTATTTTTATTGTTGTTGTTGTTTTGAGACAAGGTGCAGGTTGAACCCAGGCTGTCACCCAGGTTGAAGTTCAGTGGTGTACTTTTGAATCACCACAGCCTCGATCTCCTGGACTGAAGCAATCCTTCGACTTCAGCCTCCCGAGTAGCGGGGATAACAGGTGTGTGCTACCACACTAGACTAATTTTTTAAATTTTTGTAGAGACAGGGTCTCACTATCTTGCCTAGGCTGGTCTCGAACTCCTGGGCTTAATCTTCCTCCTTCCTCTGCCTCCCAAAGTCCTAGGATTACAAGAATGAGTCACCAGCCATTGAGCACCTGTATTTATCAGGAAATCACAACGGTTTTAGGAGCTCTGTGCCAGGAACTGGGGGCAGAGACCAAATATATAGTTTTTATTATGTTATAGACACTACCTGTAATTAACAATACTGTATTACACACCGAAACAATTGTTAAGAGGGTAGATCTCATGTTAAGTACTCTCACCACAATAAAAAAATTTTTTTTTTTTTTTGAGTTGGAGTCTTACTCCGTTGCCCAGACTGGAGTGCAGTGGCTGCTCCCGGCCACCACAGCCTCAACCTCCTGGGCTCCAGTGATCCTTCTGCCTCAGCCTTCCAAGTAGCTGGAACTACAGGCACGTGCTACCACATCCGGCTAATTTTTTGATGTATTGTAGAGATGAGGTCTCACCAAGTTGCCCAAGTGGGTCTCCAACCCACGGGCTCAGGCAATCCACTCACCTCAGCCTCCAAGGCATGGGATTACAGGCTGAGCCACCAAGCCCGGCTTAAAAACATATTTTTTATTATAAAATTGTGGGGTACAGTTAAGGGTTAGATATACAAATATGTGTCATTCAGGCACCCTTGTTAATAAGGGATGTCTCCCTGAAAAAAATTTTTTTAAACATTCTTTTTATTTAGATTCAGCAACTTTTTAGCGTTTTGGTACATTTGCTTTCTCTGTCTCTCTCTCCCCCCACCCACTGTGTTGTTGGTGTTGAACAATTTGAAAGTAAGAAATTAAGTTGAAAACACTGTGACACTTCCTCTTCATCCCTAAATACTGTAGAATGTATTTCCCGAAAACCAGGATTTTCTACATAATCAAAATCCTATTATCATGCTTGAATTTATCATGGATACAATAATCTTATTTAATGTATGGTTTATATTCAGATTTCTTCAATTGTGTCCAACTTTTCATTTTCTACATAATCAAAATCCTATTATCATGCTTGAATTTATCATGGATACAATAATCTTATTTAATGTATGGTTTATATTCAGATTTCTTCAATTGTGTTCAACTTTTCATTTTCTACATAATCAAAATCTTATTATCATACCAAGAACTTTATTGGGGATACTGTAATCTTGCTTAATAAATCATTTATATTTAAATTTCCATTTTTTTTTTTTGAGTCAGTCTCGCTGTCACCCAGGCTGGGTGCCAGTGGTATGCTCACGGCCACTGCAGCCTCGACCTGCTGGACTCAGGCGATCTTTCTGCTACAGCCTTCCAAGTAGCTGGAACCATAGATGCATGCCACCATGCCCAGCTAATTTTTTGATTTATTGTAGAGACGATGTCTGGTCAAGTTGGCAGGCTGGTGTGGAACCCCTGGACTCAGGCATTCCTCTAATTTCGGCCTCCCAAAATACTGAGACGACAGGCATGAACCACGATGCTCGGCTAAGGTAGTTTCTATACCTTTTGTTTTTTAAACTTTTATAGGGGTGATTTATTCATTTATTTGTTTATTTTCTTATTTATTTATTGAGGGGGAGTTTCACTCTGTCGCCCAGGCTGGAGAGCAGTGGCATGCTCACAGCCACCGCAGTCTCGACCTGCTGGGCTCAGGTGATCCTTCAGCCTCAGCCTTCCTAGTAGTTGGAACTACAGGCACACGCCACCATGCCTGGCTAAGGTTTTTGATTTATTATAGAGATGCGATCTCGCCAAGTTGCCCAGGCTGATCTCGAACCATGGGCTCAAGCAGTCCTCTGTCCTTAACCTCCAAAGTGCTGGGATTATAGGCGTGAGCTGTGGTGCCCAGCCTGGGGAGTTTTTTGTTTGTTTGTTTTTTAAACAGCCTCAGCTAATGATCTGGTACAATGCTTCACAATCTGGCCTTGACTATGGTGAAGAAGCGTATTTGCCATCAGATCCTTTCAGGAGGCAGCGTGGCATTTTGTCCCTTTATTGGTGATGCTAAATTCAACGACATACATACACTTTGGCAGAGCCTTATCTGTTGCAGACATAGGACTGTTGCAGTTGGTGACTGGGGTTTTACCGCGCTGTTCACAGTAGCCACAAGGTGGCAGCAACCCAAGGTCCAGCAACAGATGCTTGAGGAGGAAGATTTTGATGTATACATACGTGGGAATATTGTTCAGCCTTAAAAAGAAATGGAAGTACTGATACATGCTACAATATGGATGAACCTCAAAAAACCTGATGTTAAGTGGAAGTCTACACAGGTCACATAATACAGACCACTCCATCTGTATGAAATGTCCAGAGTGGGTAAATTCATAGAAGCAGACTGCAGACTGGTGATTGATTGCCAGGGATAGGGGAGAGGGGTTTGGGGGCTCACTGCTTCATGGGTGAAAAAGGATTTTATTTTGAAATAATGAAAGTGTTAGGAGCTGAGTGTGGTGGCTCACACCTGTCATCCCAGCACTTGGGGAGGCGGAGGCGAGAGGATTGCCTGAGCCCAGGCTTTCGAAACCAGTCCAGACAACTTGGTGAGACCTCATCTCTGCCGGAGCCCAGCAGGTCGAGGCTGCGGTGGCTGGGAGTGTGCCACTGCACTCCAGTCTGGGCAACAGAGTGAGACTCCAACTCAGAAAAAAAAGAAGGTGAGTAGGGGCAACTTCTTCAACAATGTAGAGAAAGTAGAATCTATGAGAGTTAAGTAAAAATGTAGTCTAAATTATAGGGAGCTGATTTGTGGCCAGTAATCCAAAATATACCTAAATCAGCTCAGCTAAAATTCAGGCATTCAATTCAACTTGGTTTGGGAATCTAGATAATTTAAAAAGGTATCAACATTAGTTTTGAGAGCTGCATAATGTGCTGGCAAAGACTTTTTAAAATTTATTTTTTATTTATTTTTTGAGTCAGAGGCTCACTCCATCACCCAGGCTGGAGGGCAGTGGCATAATCACGGCCACTGCAGCCTCGACCTGCTGGGCTCAGGCGATCCTTCTGCTTCAGCCTTCCAAGTAGCTGAAACAGAAGGCAAGTGCCACCACACCTGGCTAATTTTTTTATTTATTGTAGAGATGAGGTCTCACCAAGTTGCCCAGGTTGGTCTCGAACCCGTGGGCTCAGGCAATCCTCTCACCTCAGTCTCCCAAAGTCCTGGGATTACAGACATGAGCCACCGCACCCGACCAAGACTTTTTTTTTTTGAATATTCTTCTTCTCTTTGAACTTCAATTTAGAAGAATTGAGTTACCTTAGATTGCTTAAAGAGATAAAAATAGAAAATAGAGGTTATCTAGTCACCTAGTTTTTATAGTGTTTTCTCTTTTTGATGCCAATTTAGAATCAAGGGATTAAAAAACTATTTGGGTGCTATTTATAAAATGAAACATTAAAAATGTATGCAATGTGCAGAGTGGGAATTTAAATTAGAACAACTCCTTTGACAGCAAAGTATCAAAGTGTATCAAGTGACAAAAATGTTTCTGCTTAGCCCATATTACTTATTGTCCTATGGAAGTCAGTCAAAATGTGGGGAAACTGCAGGATGACATTTATAGAGAAAATTTGCTAGAAGCACAGATGTTCAAAACTAAGAGAAGGGTTGAATTAGCACTGACAATTAATGGAATTCAGATTAGTCCTTAAAAATGACGTAAAAAAAATTAGCCAAGTGTGGTGGTATGTTCTTATAGTCCCATCTACTCTGGAGGCTGAGGTGGGAGGACCACCTGAGCCCAGAAGGTCAAGGCTGTGGTGAGCCGTGATTGT
Source organism: Cephalopachus bancanus (assembly GCA_027257055.1). NCBI lineage: Eukaryota > Metazoa > Chordata > Mammalia > Primates > Tarsiidae > Cephalopachus > Cephalopachus bancanus. The sequence continues at coordinate 6,101,711 of JAPVLO010000080.1, forward strand.
GCCATTGCCCTCCAGCCTGGACAACAGAGGGAGACCCCCAACTCAAAAGCACAATGAAACAACAAACAAAAAAAGAACATTAAGAATACTATGGGCTGGGCGCAGTGGTTCTGCCTATAATCTCAGCACTTTGGGAAGCCGAGGCAAGAGGATTGCCTGAGCCCAGGGTTATAGGACCAGCCTGGGCAACTTGGTGAGACCTTGTCTCTACAATAAGTCATAAAAACTAGCCGGGCATGGTGGCGTGCGTCTGTAGTTCCAGCTACTTGGAGGGCTGAGGCAGAAGGATCGCCTAAGCCCAGCAGGTGGAGGTTGCAGTGGCCGTGAGCGTGCCACTGCACTCCAGCCTGGGCGACAGAGTGAGACTCCGACTCAAAAAATAAAAACAAAAAATAAAGAATACAATGGCAGGCCAGGCACGGTGGCTTATGCCTATAATCCCAGCACTTTGGGAGGCAGAGGAGAGAGGATTGCCTAAGTCCAGGGGTTCGAGACCAGCCTGGACAACTTGGCCAGACCTTGTCTCTACAGTAAATAATAAAAAAAATTAGCCGTGTGTAATGGTGCACACCTGCAGTTCCAGCTACTGGAAAGGCTGAGGCAGAAGGATTGCCTGAGCCCAGCGGGTTGAGGCTGCAGTGATTGTGAGCGTGCCACTGCACTCCAGCCTGGGCGACGGAGTGAGATTCCCACTCCAAAAAAAATGAGTACTATGGCTACTTTATTGGTACTGTGGCTATATGAAGATTAAGTGAAACTACCTCGCCAGAGTACACAATACAATGTATGGCATATAGTAAACACCCAGTAAATGTTAAGTGATGCTATATCATTGCTGCATTGTTATGTTACCTCACTTGAACTGAGACTCAGCTTCCTATAACTTGCATGTGTTGAAGCCCCCTACCGTGGGCAGATGATTGGACAGTACAGTGAGCAGATTTTTTTTTGTATTTTGTTTTGTTTTGTTTTTTGAGTTGGAGTCTCACTCTGCCGCCCAGACTGGAGTGCAGTGGCCACTCCCGGCCACCGCAGCCTTGACCTGCTGGGCTCCGGCGATCCTTCCACCTCAGCCTTCCGAGTAACTGGAATTACAGGCACGCGCTACCATGCCCAGCTGATTTTTTGATTTATGGTAGAGATGAGGTCTTGCCAAGTTGCCCAGGTGGGTTTCAAACCCGCGGGCTCAGGCAATCCACTCACCTCAGCCTCCCAAAGTGTGGGATTACAGGCTGAGCCACCAAGCCCAGCTCAGTAAGCAGATGTTGACTGACCTGACTCCATGAGGCCTTTTCCTTTTTTATAGCGCAGGTGGGCTGTGGAATCATTATACTGCTGATCTTATACAACTATTGGTTCCTTTACATTCCTTACTTGATGTGGCTTTACTTTGACTGGCATACCCCAGAGCAAGGAGGGAGAAGATTCAACTGGGTCAGAAATTGGACTGTATGGAAGTATTTTAAGGACTATTTTCCAATCCATGTGAGTAGAAATGTCTTATAAAGTATTGTTTTGAATTGGGAGAAGAGTGAACATTTGTTTTCATCACCTATATATCAGGCCTTTTCCTTTACAGAGGGAATATTTTGTGCGGCTGTTACAGAATCCCAAAGACTGGGATAACTTGGTGTGGTGGCTCATGCTTGTAATCCCAGCACTTTGGGATGCAGAGTTGAGAGTATTGCCTGAGCTCAGGAGTTCGAGAGCAGCTTGAGCAACATGGTGAGAACTTGTCTCTACAAGAAATCAAAAAATTAGCCAGGCATGGTGATGCGGACCTGTAGTTCCAGCTACATGGGAAGCTGAGGCAGAAGGATCGCCAGAGTCCAGCAGGTTGAAGCTGCGGTGGCAGTGATCATGCTGCTGCACTCCAATCTGGGCGACAGTGAGGCTCGTACTCAAAAAGAAAAAAAAAAAGAAAAAGAAAAAAGACTGGGATTATTTATAAAGAAAATAAATTTATTTTTCACAGTTCTGAAGGCTGGGAAGGCCATTATCGAGGTGCTGGCATCTGCCAAGACCCTTATTGCTGTACCACCCTGTGGCGGAAGGCGGTGGGCAGAAGAGTGAGAGAGGGTGCGTGAGCAAGAGTGGGCCAGACTCATCCTTTTATAAGGAACCCACTCCCGTGATATTGAACCCACTTCTGTGATAATGGCATTAATCCGTTCACTCAGCCTTCGTGGTCTAATCTCCTCTCATGAGGCCTCACCTCTCAACACTGTTGCATTGGAGATGAAACTTTTTATTTTATTTTATTTTTTTGAGTTGGAGTCTCACTCTGTCACCCAGGCTGGAGTGTGGTGGTATACTCAAAGCCACCACAGCCTCAACCTTCTGGGTTCAGGCGATTTTTCCGCTTCAGCCTTCCAAGTAGCTGGAACTACAGGTGCACGCCACCACACCCGGCTAATTTTTGATTTATTGTAGAGACGAGGTCTTGCCATGTTTCCCAGGCTGGTCTTGAACCCATGAGCTCAGGCAGTCCTCTCGCCTCTGCTTCCCAGAGTGCTGGGATTACAGGCGTGAGCCACCGTGCCTGGCTGGAATGAAGCTTTTAACACATCCTTCCGGGGGGGGCACATTCAAACTGCAGCAGGGAGAAAGCCTGCAATTTGGTTCAGGTTACTAAATGAACTCTAAGCTGAATTGACAGAATATAGAAGGCTGTGTGTGAAGGGATATGGGCTTAGAAAATAGTTAGGAATTTGGAAACACCTCCAACCCAGGGAACTAAAACAAGTTGTGTTCTCCATTTCTTCTTGACAGAAAAACTAGTCCTTTTGTGTTTCATTGGAAACTAACATGGGAACATTTCCCTTTTTTATCTCAATATGAATGTGCTGTAGCTCATCAAAACTCAGGATTTGGATCCAAGTCACAACTATATATTTGGGTTTCATCCCCACGGAGTACTCGTGGTTGGAGCCTTTGCAAATTTTTGCACAAATTACTCAGATTTCAAGGAGCTGTTTCCTGGCTTTACTGCGTATCTTCATGTGCTCTCAGGTTGGCTCCAGTGTCCTCTCTTCCGAGAATATCTGATGTGTAGTGGTAAGTGACAGCAGATCACAGTGCTCTAGGGTGGCAGGGGCACACGGAACACTCCCTCCCAGATCCAGATGGGCTTTGGTCTCTTAGAATAAGACCCTGTGCCCTTATCCCTGCCTGGCGCTTCATATGCTGTCTGGATGTTTCTTGCCTCCCCCAGTGGACTGTGTTAGGAGGACATAGACTGTGTCTTTTCTGTTCCTTCCCAAGCATCTAGCCTGGTGCCTGGAACATAGAAATGTACAATAAATATTAATCCAACAAATAAATTAATGAATGCATTTTGTATATCTGGATGTGGAAGAAGAAATTGTGGAACACGGAAATGATAAATTACACCCTTTGAAAGGCACTTGGCATGCATTTATAAGTATTAGAAATGGAAAATATCCTCCAATGAATCTTGAAGTAATGGCAGGGACATAAACTGAACATACTCAACTTGCTGTCTTTTCTTCCCAGATTAAATATAACTTGGTTCAGGAAAAAAAACAGTCCATTCTACACTGCTGCTCTGAGTCAGTGGAAAACCCTTTGATTAGTGAAACCATAATTGTTCAAATTTTGAGAATAAAATTAACCTGAAATGCCAATGATGCTGCATAAATGTGTACAGAAGGCTAAACTTGCATTAATGGCTCTCATTCAACTTAAGAGGCTCAATTTGTCTGGTTTTTCAACTTGACCAACTTACTAAAGAACCATGAACTACATACAATAACTTTAAAAGTTTTTTTTTTTGAGTTGGAGTCTCACTCTGTCCCCCAGGCTGGAGTGCAGTGGCACGCTCATGGCTACTGCAGCCTTGACCTGCTGGGCTCAAGCAATCCTTCCACCTCAGCTTTCTGAGTAGCTGGAACTACAGGCACACACCACCACACCCAGTTAATTTTTAAATTTATTGTAGAAATGAAATCTCACCAAGTTTCCCAGGCTGGTCTCGAACCCATGGATTCAGGCAATCCTCTCACCTCAGGCCCTCAAAGTGCTGGGATTACAGGCTTGAGTCACCGCTCCTGGCCTAAGGGTGTTTAATATTTATGAACATTGTGTCAATTAATTGCTGTTTTTTGTAATTCTTGAATATACAGAAACGTTATAAGCCTCTTTTTGACAAATTATACTTTTAGGATCAGTAAGTGACATATTCATGGATAGAATTTTCCATGATCTCCCAGATTATCTTCACTTCCTGTTAATTTCTCATGTCACTATTATCATTGTATACCTGGTAAGAACTCACCAAGCATCAAAGGACCAGAATCCAGGACTGGGTTTTCAGGTTGTTTCTGTTCATGCACTTGTATACAGAACTCAGGCCAGCCTGAGCTAGGGCGTGCTAGAGGGTGCACTAAACTCTCCAAACTACCCGAAGGTCTGGCATCTGACCTCCAGAGGGTGCACCAAACACTCCAGGCTACCTGAAGGTGTGGCATCTGATCTCCAGAGGGCGCACTAAATCCTCCAGGCTACCCGAAGATGAGGCATCTGGCCTCCAGAGGGCGCACTAAACCTTCCAAGCTACCCGAAGGTGTGGCATCTGACCTCCAGAGGGCGTACTAAATCCTCCAGGCTACCCGAAGATGAGGCATCTGGTCTCCAGAGGATGCACTCTCTCTCTCTCTCTTAGTTACCAAAGTTTGGGGGTTGGTAACTCTCCTAGTTACCTTGTTTTATATATAAGGGGAAGAAAATAAAGGGGAATTTTAAAAACCTTGAAAAAGCACAGGAATATATTTACAGTACAGCGTTTTCTGATTCAAAGTACAGCCACGGGTGAGTTTGGGTAGAATTGTTGAAGGCAGGTTTGATGAATTCATGGCCCAGGAGATGTAGGTATCCCCTCTCCACCACCATGTCAGACACAACATTCCGTGTGAGAGTCCTTCTCCATGTAGTGTGCCCACAGTCACTGCTGTGTACTAGAGTTGGCATTAGCGATGAGACTTGTCTACCATCACTGGTTTATGACCTCAGGAATTCTTTTCCTTTGTACAACCTTCAGTGTCCTGAAAGCCAAATAAAAACAGTCAAACCTGTAGCCAGTGGAGGTTTAGACTGTCCTTGTCTCCAAGTGTAGAGTGTTCTCAATACCTCCCAGATCCTGCTTCCTAGGACAGCCCCTGGTACACGGCTGAATTGGAGGCTGCCTCTCTGGATGGGAAAGACAGACAAAGACGTGCACCCACAGGAACTCATGAGGCTTCAGAGGGGCTTTCCTGAGAGCTGTCTCTTTTGCTGTTAGCCAAGAGACCTTGGTGCTCTAAGTCCTTTGATTTTATTTTTATTTTTTGAGTCGCAGTCTCACTGTCACCCAGGCTGGAGGGCAGTGACATGCTCACGGTCACCACAGCCTTGACCTGCTGGGCTCAGGCAATCCTTCCACCTCAGCCTTCCAAGTAGCCAGAACTACAGGCGCACGCTACCATGCCCAGCAAATTTTTTGATTTATTGTAGAGATGAGGTCTTGCCAAGTTGCGCAGTCTGGTCTCAAACCCATGTGCTCAGGCAATCCTCTCACCTCGGCCTCCCAAAGTGCTGGGATTATAGGTGTGAGCCACCACACCCCACTCTAAATCCTTTTAAATCCCAACTCCCACCCATTCCTCTTGGCCCATTCTGGTGTAGCCATACTCACCAAGTGTCAGTTGAAGCGGACTGTGTTTTAAGGCTCATGTCCCTTTCTGTCTACCCTTGAAGGCTGGGTAGGTGGCAGGCTAGATTGTGACACCCTTATATACCACACAGAGGACTTTAGATTTTATTCTACAGGTGAAGCATGGGGAACTTGGGAGGGATTTTGAGCAAAGTAGGGACCTGCTTGGAGAGAGGTTGGAGGGAGGTGAGCCCGGCAACTGTGATGATGAAAGGGCCCTGTGGAGTGACTAGGGGAGAGGTGGCAGGGGCTAAACTAGCACGGTGGCTGTGACAGTGAACTATGTAAGAGGAGTTCAGTGGGTAACATTTTGATGGAGTCCATGGAACTTAGTGTCGAATTATCCTCATGAAGGCAGTGACTGTGTTTTGTCATTACCGGCATCTGGAACAGTACCTGGCCTACAGGTGCTCAGTAAACACTTTTGAATGAATGAATGAGTGACCAGTCAACATGGCGGCTAAGAGAGAGAAAAACATATGGGAGAAGCTCTTTCTCTGGGTGAGTGGACAGAGGATGGTCCCGTTCACCCTGACAGGTAATGGTGGAAGGGGAACCATTTTGAGGGAGAATTTAGTGCATTGGATTTGGAGACGTGGAATTTGAGCCATCTTTGAGTTGTGGGAGTAGAAGTGTCCATTGGGCCTATCGGAGATGTGGGCCTGCAGCCTCAGGAGGAAGATCTCCCGGGAATTGGATTGGGGAGAACTCAGCACACGAAGACAGAAGTTGAATCCATGAGCATAGACGAGGCTAGGAACAAGAGAGACAATGAAGGAGCCCCAAGAAAGAGCGGCATTTAAGGATGGCGTGAAGACAGAAAACCCAAGGAGGAACTAAGACAAGATCAGAGGCAAGCGAGGAGAGCCAGGGGCCTGGAAATATACAAGGCCCTCCTTCTGGTCAAGAGAGGCATCCAGCTCTCAAGGTCTCACAGAGAAACGACATGCCTTGACTTCAGTGAATGTTCAAACTCGTCTAGGCAGGCTCAGGATTTCGACCCTCCAACCCACCACCCTCCACCTCCTCTTAAGAGGGTGATTGGTCATTCAGAACCCTGTCATAATTTTGCGTTCTCTCAGCAGTAGAAAACCACAGTGAAATTAGCATATCATTTCTTTCAAGAGACGAGCTGTGCTATGTCTTTATAAAGCCTGTCTAACACATTCTGTTATGACTGAAAACAATGAATAAAACCCAGAATAGAAAGAAACATAAGACATTAAAAAGCGATTATCTGAAATGTGGGTCAAGAATGGTTTGTATTTTTATCTTCATTTTTTTTTGTAGTTTCTTCCGAGAATCTGTAGTACATGTAAAATCTTAGAAGGAATCTTTACAGCTATTTTTGCATGGGAAAGCCTGATATACTGACTGAGCAATTATGCAACTGTCTTAAATGTGCAATTTACCCAAGTCAGACTATACATTTTAGAACCATGTAGCAATCTGGCCAGTGTTCTAGGTCTGAATCTGTGAAACCATTTACATTATCAATCCAGTTTTAGAAAATAATGATCAACGTAGAATATCTGTAAGGAGACTATTGTGTGTTTAGAAAATCCATGGAAACCTTTGGAGGATATAATTTTTGGTTATGAACAAGGGTTTCCTAGGGTGATGTTCAAGGTCACCAAATATAACTGTGCAGGTTGTACACTGAACAACTCCAGGCAGGAGGCTCCTTTTACTTAGAATGCAGAATGAATGGAGACCTAAAGAGTTAACTGGTGTACGGCCTACCCAAACAAGCAGTAGACCTAGGGGTGACATTTTATTTTATTTTTTATTTTTTTATTTTTTTGAGTTGGAGTCTCACTCTGTCGCCCAGACAGGAGTGCGGTGGCCGCTCCCGGCCATCGCAGCCTCGACCTGCTGGGCTCCGGTGATCTTTCCACCTCAGCCTTCCAAGTAGCTGGAACTACCCGTGCACGCTACCACGCCCAGCTAATTGTTTGATTTATTGTACAGATGAGGTCTCGTCAGGCTGCCCAGGTGGGTCTTGAACCCTCAGGCTCAGGCAATCCACTCACCTCAGCCTCCCAAAGCATGGGATTACAGGCTGAGCCACCGAGCCTGAGGGGTGAAATTTTAAAGACCCAGCCCATCACCCACCAAAATGTTAGATCTTATTATTAAAATACATTGCAAAAACTTGGCTATGAAAAACATTACAGACCTACAAAGTGCTCCAAGGGTAAGCAGTGTAGAAAATTTTGTTCAATGTTTACTGTTGCTATGGAATATTATGATTAAATTTTTAAAATTTATTTTAATTAATCAATTCATTCATTCATTTATATTTTTTTTAGAAATGAGGTCTCGCTATGTTGCCCAGGCTGGTCTCGAACTCCAGGGCTCAAGCGATCTTCTCACCTCGCTCTACCAAAGTGCTGGGATTACAGGCACAAGCCATTGTGCCCAGCCAGATTTTTTTTAACTTATAAAAAAGAATCATTAAAAGGGAGGCCCAAACTTTAACTGTACCATGTCCACCTGTATACCTAATCCTGAATTGTATCCCACATCTTTAAGATAACAACCACAAAAAAGAATAACGAGTTACACTTTTTGTTTTATTCACTAAGGGTCAGTTTCAGTTTCCAGGAAAAGCTTGTCCCATGTGCTGAGCAAGGAGGGAGGTGGAAACATCTCAGTCATTGTCCTTGGGGGTGCAAAAGAATCACTGGATGCCCATCCTGGAAAATTCACTCTGTCCATCCGCTCGCGGAAAGGATTTATTAAAATTGCTTTGACCAATGGGTAAGTGGCTTTTTGTATAAGGTAACTGAGTCAGAAAAGTTAAGATGTGTTTACATGAACACACAGAAGTAAAGTGATTTCGTAACCCTTAAAGACTTCCTCTAAATTGATCTTATAATAAAGCAGGTGTCTATGTTCTTGGGGAGTGGAATATGAACTTTTACTGAGGTAGCTCAATATTATGGCATTCAGCAATTAAACTTAATTTTTAAAAGCAAAACAAGAACAACCAGGCCGAGCACGCTGGCTAATGCCTGTAATCCCAGCACTTTGGGAGGCTGAGGTAGGAGAATTGCTTGAGCCTGGAGTTGGAGATCAGCCTGGGCAACACAGTGAGACCTCAACTCTACAAAAATAAAAAATAAAAATAGAAAAGTTAGCTGGGCGTGGTGGTGTGGACCTGTAGTCCCAGCCACTCCAGGGGCTGAGGCAAAAGGATCGCCTGAGCCCAGGAAGTCACGGTGCAGGGAGCTGTGATTGTGCCTCTGTATTCCAGCCTGGGCAACAGACTGAGACTCCAACTAAAAAAAAGTTAGACCCACAGTGTCAATTTCCAGTCAAATGATCAAACTAGCAATGGCCAAAGCTATCGATGAAAGAGAAACCCGGAACCTTGATTTTCTATAGAGTAAAATGCCATCGCTGGCTGGCCTGTGAATTACCTCCCCAAGAATTCAAGTTTAAGGCAATGTCAACATACTGAGCATGACATTCACAATATAGGAAGGCTTGGGCATATTTTAAATAGAGAGAAATTTGTTGCACAAGTCAGTTGGGCAGAATAAATTATTTATTAAACTCTTTTCCTTTAAAATTCATATTCTTCCACTTTGTTACTTACAGTGCTTATTTGGTCCCAGTGTTTTCTTTTGGTGAAAACGAGCTGTTCAAACAAATTAACAACCCTGAAGGCTCCTGGCTGAGAACTGTTCAAGAGAAACTTCAGAAGATCTTGGGGTTTGCTCTACCACTGTTTCATGGCAGAGGAGTTTTTCAGTACAGTTTTGGACTAATGCCCTATAGGAAGCCTATCCACACTGTTGGTATGTATTTAAAATGAGTAAAATTATTATCTTACTTTAATCACTGCTTATTGTTATTGATTGAGGTGCTAATGCAAGAGAAGTGACTTTGAGTAGAACTTTCTAAAATAATGATAAAATAATAAAATGACTGCATTTCCCACTGGAATGGAAATTGATTACTTTTAAGAATACTGCTGGGTGAGCTCGGTGGCTCAGCCTATAATCCCAGCACTTTGGGAGTCCGAGGCGAGTGGATTGCCTGAGCCTGTGGGTTCAAGACCAACCCAGGCAACTTGGCGAGACCTCGTTTCTACGATAAATAAAATATTAGCCAGGTGTGGTAGTGTGTGCCTGTAGTTCTGGCTACTTGGAAGGTTGAGGCTGAAGGATCGCTGGACCCCAGCATATTGTTGCTGGGGTGGCCAGGAGCATGCCACTACACTCCAGCCTGAGCAATGGAGTGAGACTCCAACTCAAAAAAAACAAAAAAGAATACTGCTATAGGCCGGATGTGGGAGCTCATATTTGTAATCCCAGCACATTGGGAGGCCGAGGTAGGAAGATTGCTTGAACCCAGGAGTTCAAGACCAGCCTGGACAACATAGCAAGACCTCATCTCTACTAAAAAAATAAAAAATAAAAAATAAAGCTGGGCATGGTGGCACATGCCTGTAGTCCAAGCTATTTGGGAGGCTGAGGCGGAAAGATCATCCAAGCCCAGAAGGTGGAGATGATGGTGAGTGGTGATCACATCACTGCACTCCAGCCTGGGCAACAGTGTGAGATCCCAATTAAAAAAAAAAAAAAAAAAAGAAAGAATACTATCGAACTACAGATAGAATCCAATTTTAGAAATAAAGTTTCTAATACTCAACAATGAATTTATTTTTCTGTGCCGGCACATTATAAATAGCAGTTTTTTGATGACAAGTTACATCAGAGTCTATGAATAGATGAAAATTTCTGTACAAGAGATGCCCTCATCATGTTCAATTCATGTAGGCATCAGTTTCTATAATGAAAGCATTTTTTTTCAATTAGCTATATTTGTATGTATTGTAATATAGACTGATTTTTTTTTTTTAAAGTTGTATGCTTGGAGGAATCAAGGTGGAGGAAGAGGGTGAAGATCATTTTGATAAATGACCCAGGAGCAAAGTATTTAGCTCCTTAGTTTGGAAGAGGGTTAGAGAGCTGAAAAGTGCAAAAGTGGTGAGCCAGGGGTTAATAGTGGAATTACCAAAGCTACTAACTTTATATGAAATCAGAAGTAATATCTTCACCATGGATAGCCCATTAAATGAAATTCGAATATGCTCAAAATTTTTTAGGTCTGTTTCACTAGATGGGAACTTTGCTATCAATTTCTAAGAGCTTCCCATTTCACATGCAGTAACATGATTTTTTTTTTTTTTTTTGAGTAGTGTCTCATTTTGTCACCCAGGCTGGAGTGCAGTGCATGGCCTCAGCTCACTGCAGACTCAACCTCCCGAATTCAGACAATCCTCCCACCTCAGCCTCCTGAGTAGCTGAGGCTACAGGTGCGTGCCACCACACTCAGCTAGTTTTTTTTTTATTTTTGTGAAGATGATGTCTCACTATGTTGCCCAGGCTGGTATCAAACTCCTGTGCTCAAGCAATCTTCCCGCCTCGGTCTCCCAAAGTGCTGATCTTACAGGCATGAGCCTCCACACTGGGCCCACAGATTTAAATGCTGTATTTAACTCAAATAGAGTTAAGTTTTGTTGTTTTTTTTTTAAAGTTGGAGTCTCACTCTGCCTCCCAGGCTGGAAGGCAGTGGCATGCTCATGGCTACCACAGCCTCAACCTGCTGGGCTCAGGTGATCCTTCCACCTAAGCCTTTCAAGTGGATGGAACCACAGGTGCGCACCACCACATCCAGCTAATTTTTTGGTTTATTACAGAGACTAGATCTGGCCATGTTGTCCAGGCTGGTCTCGAACCTTGGACTCAGGCAATCCTCTTGCTTCTGCCTTCCAAAGTGCTGGGATTACAGGCTTGTGCCACAGCACCCCGGCCCAAGATAAGCTTAAGTTTGCAATTGTATTTTTCAAGATAAGCTGGCTGAAGTTGTTTGGCAAACTTTTTTTATTGTATTTTTTTTTTTGAGTTGGAGTCTCACTCTGTCGCCCAGACTGGAGTGCAGTGGCCGCTCCCGGCCACCGCAGCCTCGACCTGCTGGGCTCAGGCGATCCTTCCGCCTCAGCCTTCCAAGTAGCTGGAACTACAGGCGCGCGCTATCATGCCCGGCTGATTTTTTGATTTATTGTAGAGATGAGGTCTCGCCAAGTTGCCCAGGCGGGTCTCGAACCCGCGGGCTCAGGCAATTCACTCACCTCGGCCTCCCAAAGGTGCGGGATTACAGGCTGAGCCACCGAGCCTCGCCTTTTTTGGTCCTGCTTTATCATTTTCTCAATTTTATTTTATTTAAAAAATTTTTTCTTTTAAAAAAATTTAGATTCAGGGGGTACACATGCATGTTCGTTATATGGGCATATTGTGTAGTGAAGGAGATTGGGTCTCAGGTAGCCCATTTCCCAGATAGTGAACATTGTATCCCTGGGTAGTTTCTGAACCCTAACACCCTTTCCCCTTCCCCCTTCCCCGTTACTGGTGTCTCCAGTGTCTATTATTTCCATCTTTGTGACTGTTTGGCTCCCACAGATGAGTGAGAACATGTGGTGTTTGGTTCTCTGTTTCCGAGTCAGTTCACTTAGGAGGATGATGTCCAGCTCCATCCGTGTGGCTGCAAAGGACATGATTTCACTCTTTTTAATGGCTGCTTGGCATCATATTAATTAATAATTTTCTATCCTTTGTGTGCAGAGCCCTATTGTTGGTTTTGAGAGGGATATAAAGGAAATCGTAAGGCATGATCGCAGGAACTAAAAGTTTAATGAGATGTAACTCATGTGCTCACATAAAACGAGCTACCAATATTGAAAGCAAGCATATTCTGTTGACTTAAATGATAACAGTTATCAACTGGTTAGATGAAGCTTTTTTTTTTTAAATAAAGTTTGCCATTTGCTATGGCCTGAGTCCACCTCCACAGACACTTAATGGTCGAGGGCCAGATGGAATGACTGAATCTGAATTCGTCATCAAGACTGGAAAACGACAGCCCTGTTTTCACTCACGCTTGTCCGGTGAGCTTCTGCTAAAGACTCAGAATAGGGGCACAGACCATCCATAAGGGTACCTGATCTCAAACCAGGTGAAGTGGGAAGCAAAGGGAGGCCCAAACTGTGCCTGTACGATGGCCACTTGTATACCTAATCCTCAATTGTATTCCCCATCTTTAAAACTAAAAAAAGACAATTTTTTTAAATTAAAAGAAAAAAGATTCAGCACAAAGAAGACTTGATTGTGTCCATTCCTCTACCCACCCCCTACACAATGACAGCGATTACTAGTTGGAAGCAGCCTCAGCGTCCCATTATTATTTGAAATTTTAAGAAATCAAGCCAAGACTTATATTTTTCATAAAAACTCAGCTGTCATGATCTTGAGTATAATAGTGGGAGTCAGAGGATTTAGAGCACCTCAATTTGCATGAACTAGGCCCTCACAACTGTGTGGATTAAAGACTTTTATTTACTTGAATAACAAGGGGAGGATTACAATTTCATAAACAAAAGTAAAGCCATGTGTGAGTTTCAAATGCTGCAAAAAGTAAAACACAGTGTCATACTGAAACAATGGTATAAATGACTATGTTCATCTCTACTTGCTTTTTTTTTTTTTGAGTTGGAGTCTCACTCCATTGCCCAGGCTGGAGTATGATGACATGCTCACGGCTACCCCAGCGTTGACCTGCTGGACTCAGATGATCCTTCCGCCTCAGTCTTCCAAGTAGCCAGAACTACAGGCGCACGCTACCACACCTGGCTAATATTTTGATCTATTGTGGAGATGAGATCTTGCCAAGTTACCCAGGCTGTTCTCAAACCCATGGGTTCAGGCAGTCCCCTCACCTCGGCATCCCAAAGTGCTGGGATTACAGGCTTGACCCACCACACCCAGCCACTTATTTATTTGTTTGGGTCAGGGTCTCACTCTGTCACCCAGGCAGCAGTGCAGTGGCATGATCACAGCTTACCACAACCTCTACCTCCTGGGCTCAGTGATTCTTCCATCTCAGCCGCCTGAGTAGCTGGGACTACAGGCGTGCACTACCACCCCTGGCTAATGTTTTCGTTTTTTGTAGAGACGAGGTCTTGCTATGCTGCCCAGGCTGGTCTCGAACTCCTGGGCTCAAGCAATCCTTTTACCTTGGCCTCTCAAAGCACTGGGATTACAGGCATGAGCCACCACACCTCGCCTCATTTCTACTTTAAGTCAATGCTCTAGGAAAATGTAGAGTTGCTTCCTTGATGACTTTCTGACATGAGTTCTTCCTGTCCTATTCTAGGCAGGATTCACGCAGCATCTCAGAGTAGCAAATTGTTTGGGATTCCTCTGTTCCCTCTTCTACTTTATTAAGTTTATTAACTTCAATTTGCTCTACCTCACATCATAAGAACAACTCAGAAAATATTTGTTGAATTCATCGTAAATCATCACTTTAGCTGTAATCCTCTCACTCTCAGGTGTTCAGAGAAGCCCAGGTCTCCATCCTAAATAGTTTCCCACATATTCTACAGACCACTCTTTGTCAGTGACCTCAACCAGTGTGATCATTTCAGTTTTAGTGATCCTCGCTAACACTGTAATGGTTTTGTCTGTTAATGCTCTGTTAGTTAAATCTCCTTAAAAACATGTTCTCACTAAATGCAAAGTGTCATATTCATGTCACAGTTACCCTCTCTGCATATTTCTTATACCGTATCTTGCTAAACTACCAGGTTTCTCTGCATCCTCTATTAAATTCCTCTTTTCTTTGTTGAACGACATTCTGGGCATAATCTGTAAGGAAGCTACTACTTACTGTAGCTGGGCACAGTGGCTCACGCCTGTAATCTCAACACTTTGGGAGGTGGAGGTGAGATTGCCTGAGTTCAGGGGTTCGAGACCAGCCTGGGCAACTTGGTGAAACCTTGTCTCTACAGTAAATCAAAAAATCAGCCAGGCATGGTGGCTCACACCTGTGGTTCCAGTTACTTAGAAAGCTGAGGCAGAAGGCTCACCTGAGCTCAGGAGGTCGTGGCTGTGGTTGCTGTGAAAGTGCCACTGCTTTCCAGCCTGGGTGACAGAGTAAGACTCCTACTCAAAAAAAAAAAAAAAAAAGAAGAAGAAGAAGAAGAAGAAGAAGTTACTACTATAGGCCAGGCACGGTGATTCACGCCTATAATCCCCAGTACTTTAGGAGACTGCTTGAACCCAGGAGTTCGAGACCATTCTGGGCAACATAGTGAGACCTCATCTTTACAAAAAAAAAAGTGATGTGCTCCTGTAGTCTCAGCTACTCAGGAGGTTGAGCCACTGTGCCCAGCAGCCAACTACTGTTTTTATCTCTCTTGTGGTGTAAAAATATATATATTATCTACTATTGCTATCAAGGAGCTATTTGAGTCAGTGCAGATATCATGATTATTTACTCCTAATCGCTTTTATGTTTATCTCTCTTTCTCTCTTATTTTTAAATTTTAAAGATGTGGGGGGCTGGGCAGAGGAGAGAGGATTGCCTGAGTCTGGGGGTTCGAGACCAGCCTGGGCAGCTTGGCGAGACCTCCTTTCTACAATAAATCAAAAAATTAGCCAGGCAAGGTGGTATGTGCCTATGGTTCCAGCTACTTGGAAGGCTGAGGTGGAAGGATTGCCTGAACCCAGCAGGTCAAGGTTGTGGTGGCTGTGAGTGTGCCACTGCACTCTAGCCTGGGTGTGAGTGAGAGTCCCACTCAAAAAAAAAAAAAAAAAAAGATGTGGGGTACAATTCAGGATTAGATACTTTTATGTATCTCTCTTAAGAGAAAGATCATTTTCTTACATAACATCAGTACAATTCAGGAAAAGTTGCATTGATAAAGTACTATTAAATAGTATGCAGTATATATTCAAATTTCGTCAACTGTCCCAATAATTTCCTTGTTAGCAATGTTAGGTTTCTGTGATTTGTGTGTGTGTGTGTGTTGTTGTTGTTTATGTTGTTGGGACATTTAGTTGTCTCCCTGGCCTGGGTCATATATAACATTTAATTTACACATCTCTTTAGCCTCCTTTAAGCTGGAACAGTTGCTCAACCTTTCTTTGTCTTTATGGCATAAGCAGTTTTGAAGAGTATAGGCCAATTGTTTTATAGAATGTTCTTCAACTTGGGTTGGTATGTGTCATCATGATTATATTCTGGTTATGTACATTTGGCAACAATTGCACAGAAATAGTCTTGTGTCCTTTTCAGTGAATCACATCAGGAGGCATACCATATCAGTTCGTTTTGTTGTTGGTAATATTAACTTTGGTCATTTGGGAGAGGTGTTTGTCAGGTGTTTTTGCTGGAAAGAAAACATTTGTCCACTCTTCGTTATTAACAAGTAACCTGTGTAGTGTTACTTAGAGATGTGTAAAATTATCCTGCCCTTCATCATATTTTACTTGATAGTTTTAATATCCACTGATAATTCTTGCTTGAGTCAATGATTACAGTCATGATTGCAAACTGGTGAATTTCTAACTCAAGCATTCTTTCTATATTTATCTGTTGTCATTTTTACCATAAAGAAGCACTTTCCCTCCTTTCAGTGTTAGAATATTCCTATCATAGACACCCAGACAGGCTTATCAGGTGTGCTTGCATGTGGTACCAAGAGCCTCCAATGCCATCTCCCACTGGTTTCTATTAGCTCCTGAGTCTATCTTCTGATTACGGATGTGGTAGAAGTGTTTATTTCATTTTTATTCTTACGGCAACACTGAAAAAATACAGCTCAGCCTGTGATCCCAGCACTTTGTGGGGCCGAGGCGAGTGGATTGCTTGAGCCCACAGATTCAAGACCAGCCCCGGCAACTTGGTGAAACCTCCTCGTCTCCACAATTAAAAAAAATAAAAATAAAAAATTAACTGAAGCCGGGCTCAGTGGCTCAGCCTGTAATCCGGCGCCTTTGGGAGGCTGAAGTGAGTGGATTGCCTGAGCCCGTGGGTTCGAGACCCGCCTGGGCAACTTGGCGAGACTTCATCTCTACAATAGATCAAAAATCAGCCGGGTGTGGTAGCGCGTGCCTGTAGTTTCGACTACTCAGAAGGCTGAGGCGGAAGGATCGCCGGAGCCCAGCAGGTCAAGGCTGCGGTGGCCGGGAGCGGCCACTGCACTCCAGTCTGGGCGACAGAGACTCCAACTCAGAAAAAAAAAAAAAAAATTAACTGGTGTGGTGGTGCGTGCCTATAGTTCTGGCTACATGGAAGCCTGAGGCAGAAGGATCATGGAGCCCAGCAAGGCGACACTGGGGTGACTGTGAGCCTGGGCGGTGGAGTGAGATTTCGACTCAAAAAAAAAAAAAGAGAAAATACAAACAACGTCATTAAGAAACTGGTTCTCTCCATGGGTAGGCCTGTCATGGCAGTTTGTGGCTAATGCTCAGACACCAGCCACATAGGGATGGATGTTGTCGTTAAGGAGAAATTTGTAAACCGGGCATGATGGCTTACACCTATAATCCTAGCACTTTGGGTGGCCAAGGTGAGAGGATTGCTCGAGTCCACCCATTCGAGACCAGCCTGGGCAACTTGATGAGATATCATTTCTACAATAAATCAAAAAATTAGCCGGACATGGTGGCACGTGCTTGTGTTTCTGGCTACTTGGAAGGCTGAGGCAGAAGGATCACCTGAGCCCAGCAGGTCGAGGCTGCAGTGGACATGAGCGTGCCACTGCACTCCAGCCTGGGCAACGGAATGAGACTCCGACTCAAAAAAAAAAAAAAGGCATTTAAGATGCAAGATGGACAGAAACAAGTGGTGTGGGCTTGAGATCTGACTCTGAGTGACTTTGAACATTTCACTGATCTTCTCTGAGCTCAGATTTTACTACTACCCAGGAAGAGAAAATTATAATTGTTTTATCTCCTCTCAGGGTTACTCTGGGGATGGTTTTTTTTTTTTTGAGTGGAATCTTTATGAAATCTTAGGCAATATCTAGATGAGTCACATGATTGAATCATTGACCTCTACAACTCCCTTTCAAATGACTCTACAAAAATAGAAAGAATAATGCATGTGTACATACATGTTTGTATATGTGTGTGTGTTCACAAACTGTTAGAAGCTGTGAGTTTATATGAGGTGTATGCAAGTGCTTATTTTATTCTTTGTTTAGGTTGAATTTTTTTTTGAGTTGGAGTCTCACTCTGTTGCCCAGACTGGAGTGCAGTGGCCGCTTCCGGCCACCGCAACCTCGACCTGCTGGGCTCCGGCGATCCTTCCGCCTCAGCCTTCCAAGTAGCCGGAATTACAGGCATGCGCTACCACGCCCAGCTGATTTTTTGATTTACTGTAGAGATGAGGTCTCGCTGCCCAGGCGAATCTCGAACCCGCGGGCTCAGGCAGTCCACTCACCTCAGCCTCCCAAAGGCGCGGGATTACAGGCTGAGCCACCGAGCCCAGCTTTTTTTTTTAATGAGTAGAAGTCTCACACTGTCACCCAGGCTGGAGTACAGTGGCACACTCATAGCCACCACAGCCTCGACCTGCTGGGCTCAGGTAATCCTTCCACCTCAGCCTTCCAAGTAGCTGGAACCACAGGCGAATGCCACCACACCCGCTAGTTTTTTGATTTATTGTAGAGACAAGGTCTCGCCAAGTTGCCCAGGCTGGTCTTGAACCCCTGGACTCAGGCCATCTTCTTGCCTCTGCCTCCCAAAGTGCTGGGATTATAGGTGTGAGCCACCGTGCCCAGCTAGGTTGAATTTTTAAATACACGCTTAACACTAAGCGTCTCTGAGCTTCCACCATAAGCCACAAGTGAACCATAGTTTGAACTCAGGTTTCCTCTGGCACCGAGGTTCCTGCTCTTCTCACTCCCCTTTGGCTACACAGCCCTTGCTTGTGTTTTCTTGTGTCCAGGTGTGTAGAACTTGGAGAAGAGCCATTCCTGCATGAGGCTATTAGGGCGGTAAACTCTATGGAATCTTTTTTTTTTTTTTTTTTCCGAGTTGGAGTCTTACTCTGTCGTCCAGACTGGAGTGCAGTGGCCTTGAGCGGCCACTGCAGCCTCGACCTGCTGGGCTCCGGCGATCCTTCTGCCTCAGCCTTCCAAGTAGCTGGAACTACAGGCGCACGCTACCACGCCTGGCTAATTTTTTGATTGATTGTAGAGATGAGGTCTCGCCAAGTTGCCCATGTGGGTCTCGAACCTGCAGGCTCAGGCATTCCACTCACCTCGGCCTCCCAAAGCGCGGATTACAGGCTGAGCCACCGAGCCCGGCCTGGAATCTTTATAATTACAAAAAATTAGAACAAATATCGTGTGTGTGTGTGTGTGTGTGTGTGTGTGTGTGTGTGTGTGTGTGTGAGAGAGAGAGAGAGAGAGAGAGAGAGAGAGAGAATCTACTCTTTGCCTCCATGAGAAGAAAATAATGCCTGTTTCCAAACTTCTCTGTGTATACTGTGGCCCCATGAAACTGCTTTCCCTGAGGTAAACACAGCACAATTCGGCCGGGCATGGTGGCTCATGCCTGTAATCTCAGCACTTTGGGAGGCTAAGGCAGGAGGACTGCTTGCGCCCAGGAGTTTGAGACCAGCCTGAGCAACATAGTGAGACCTCGTCTCTAAAAAATAAAGAAAAGAAAAGAAATATCAGCCGGGTGTGATGGTGCATACCTCTAGTCCCTGCTACTCAGGAGGCTAAGACAGAGGGATTGCCTGAGTCTGGGAAGTTGAGGCTGAGGTGAGCCATGATGGTGCCACTGCACTCCAGCCTGGATGACAGAGTAAGACCCTGACCAAAAAAAAAATACGGCACAATTCCATCTACCATAGAAACTGGAGTAAGATTGTTATGTGAGGCAATAAATGCATAACTAATCTTGAATTGTTGGATGGAATTGGGAAATGGAACAGTCAAGCACAGCAGCTATAAAAAGCAATGAAACATAACCAGAAGTTATGATTCCTGACTTTGCCACAAGTAGGCATTGGCAGATTTTTTTTCCAGGGCAAGGAGCTCTAGTTCTGAGAGTAGTCTGATACAGCTGTTTGTTTTTTGTTTTTTCCCTTTTTATTGTAAAAAGAGTTTTGTAGCAGTTTGCAACTAACATGTTGAAAACATTTTTTCTCTTCCTTAGTATTTAAAAAAATCTTCTTCTTATGGAGAGAGAGCATTCTGGCCTTTTAGGGCATTAGGGACTATTTTCAGAGTATTTCAATTTGCAATACTCTGGATAATTCTAGGTGGAACTTTTTATTTGACCCTCACAACACTGGAGTTGGGTGTGACAGGAATATTTTTGTTTGTTTGAGTCAGGATCTCACTCTGTCACCCAGGATCACTGCAACCTTAACCTCCCAGGCTTAGGCGATCCTTCCATCTCAGCCTCCCAAGTACCTGGGACTACTTTTTTGTGGAGACAAGGTCTCGCTATATTGGTCAGGTTACTCTCAAGCCCCTGGACTCAACCAATTTTCTCTCCTCGGCCTTCCAAAATACTAGGATTAAAGCATGAGCCACTATGCCTGACCAGGAATATTGTTATCCTGGTATCACAGATGAGGACTTGGGGTTTTTTGGGTAGTAAGAGTAAAATGTGATGAAAGCTTAATACACACCAGGTCTTTGATGTGAGCTGAGGCCCCAGGAAGCTAAGTGCTGGGCCTAGAGGCTTAGGGCTAGGTTACAATAGGGCTGGGTTTTGAAGCAAGAGAGGGACCCTCAGAGCTGATATCCTGATTAGCTGTGCTATCTGCCCTTCCTTCTGCAGAAGGTGAAGTGACCCTCTCAGAGCCATGTGGCAGGCGTGGTGGGGCGTGGATGCCTCATTGTCCTCATCTTACTGTCTTCTGGTTGGAGCTCATTCCCTGAAGAACTTTTTTGTTTTTTTTTTTTTGAGTTGGAGTCTCACTTTGTTGCTTAGGCTGGAGTGCAGTGGCATGCTCACAGCCACCGCAGCCTTGACCTGCTGGGCTCAGGGCGATCCTTTTGCCTCAGTCTTCCTAGCTGGAACGACAGACACATGCCACCATGCCTGGCTGATTTTTTTGATTTACAGTAGAGACGAGGTCTGGCCAAGTTGCCCAGGCTGCTCTCAAACCCCTGACTCAGACAATCCTCTCGCCTTTGCCTCTCAGAGTCCTGGGATTACAGGCATGAATCAACATGCCCAGGCCCTGAAGAGTTTTACATTTCTGGCACTGCCATGCAGGTTTGTAATGCAAGGGCAGTAATGGCTGCCTCACTAGGCTGTTCCTAGAATTTGATTTAATAATGTAGTAGCTTTATTCCTAATATACACACAATTTAGCTTCAGAGAAGCTACATTGAAACTGAACTCACAATAAGAGGTCGTTTCCCATAGCTAATAGCTTGGTGGTTTTCAACCTCATTTCCCTGAGATGGACTTCTCGAGTTCTTTAGTAAATGATAATTATGAGCAAGTTTTTGTTTTACTACCTCTGGCTTTATCTCCAAAAAGCAATTGAGAATGATTTCTTACTCTCCATCCCAGGTTTGGGTTATTTTAGGAGTCAGGGGCGGGCATGCTGGATTTAAATATTAATTTCACCCGGGCTCAGTGGCTCAGCTTGTAATCCCGCTCCTGTGGGAGGCTGAGGTGAGTGGATTGCCTGAGCCCACGGGTTCGAGACCCGCCTGGGCAGCGAGACCTCATCTCTACAATAAATCAAAAAATCAGCCGGGCGTGGTAGCACATGCCTGTAATTCCGGCTACCGGGAAGGCTGAGGCGGAAGGATCACCAGAGCCCAGGAGGCGAGGCTGCGGTGGCTGGAAGTGGCCACTGCACTCCAGTCTGGGCGACAGGGTGAGAGTCCAACTCAAAAAAATAAAAAGTAATAAATAAATAAATAAATATTAATTTCCTGGGGGGGGTTGTGTGTAGTTTAGGAACTCTTAGCATCTTGGGTTCTCTACAAGTAAATAAGGAAAAGGCAAGTAGACTATATCCATCTCACAGTTTAAAGGGAAAAATTCCTATGATGATAAATGTACTATGGACATGTTTGAGCTCTCTGAAAGAACCATCTGAAATAGAATGAAGCTACAAGGAAGTATCCCACATATGAACGAGTTCGGTTCCAAGAGCAGGTTTGTAACTCCAATTTGTTTTAAGTCCAAAAAAGTTAGCAGCCTAGGTACCCAACTAACACAATCAGCTACCGAGTACTGAATGTATTTAACGGGCTATTCTGACACCTGGTGGAGAGAAATGATACAGAAAAAACGCAGCTGCACATCATTCAAGTTTGTAACTGAACGTTCATATGTAGGGGACTTATTGTATTAATAAGAGAACAGGGTTGAAATTAACTGTAGGACAACTCACAGGAAAGGAGACTCACTAATTCAGAATGCGCAAGTCCTAGTTAAAGTAAGCTGGGAACAACACACTTCATCTTCTTAGACCACCCCCAACATGAATAGTTACGTTGACCTCTCTCATTGAAGTCATCTCACTAAGAAAACAGAAGCTATTTGTATAAAACTACAGATTTCCTGGTCAATTTCTCAATTTTTTCCTCAAACTACAACAAAGCTTACAGCTAGAAGAAAGTATGAGGATCACGGAGTTCTCTTTTATCTTACACATATTTGAAAATGAAGGCCAGAGAGAGAGAGAAAATTACTTGCTCAGTGCACTTGTTGGTGAGCTGAGATTAGGCCTGGACGAGCCTGGTTTGTTTATCTGTCTGTTTGTTTTTGTGCAACACTAGCTCCCAGTTTCACCGCATGACTCCATTCGCTTCCGTTAGTTCCTATTTCCAACCACAACTGGCAGTGAGAGGGGTCTGTTTCCAGTTCCTTAGGTCGAATTAAAAGAATTGATATCTATTATGTGTAAATTTGACATCCAAGTTATCAAAGAAAACTGCACATGAGCGTGTGCTTAAGGCTATATTTGGTTAAATATTTAGCAATTTGAGAAGATTAATGTTGCAGTAAGGATATGTGTGTGTGTGTGTGTGTGTGTGCGCGCGTGTGTGGTGTGTGTGACTCCCTTCTCTGTGCCTTACTTATGGGAGTTAGTTCCCATACTGATATCATCGATCACTATTCTTTTTCTGTGACTTAACATTTGCTCGTTTTGTGTGTGTGCTTCAGACTGGAAAACAGAGTGGTTTCTTTTGCCTAAGTCAGCTCTGGCATGGCTCTGTTTCTTTCCTCCCTTTTTTCTCTAATAAACTTTGGAAACTTTGGGAGAAAAAAAAGGAAACTGAAGTTTATTTAGAAGTTAGAGAGAAAGAGAGAAGAGATTCACCTCCCCAAGGTAGGGGAGGGGGCCAAAGCTAGGAAAACATGGCGACCATAGCTCAAAGAGCCACGTGGCCGGACCAGAGTTTAGTAAGGCAGTGGCCTCGTTTTTTTCTTGACAAACCACGATCTATTACTGGCATGGCTCGGAAGCTTGTATGTAGCATAGAACTACTCAGAGTAGGGCAAAGAGAATACCCTCCAGTGAGTTCCATTTATTACCTAGAGCCCACCTCATTCATGCCCAAGGTAGTTCACCGCATTGAACATCTCGTGCTTTTTTAACCCTTGCCGTCGGTAGCAGCATCAGACCAGCAGGGGGCGCAGCGAGTGCACGTGCCAAAGCCATGGGTATTTTTGTAGCCTCTAAAAATCGGAGACAAGTGAGATACGTTATTTACTATATAAAGATCTTTTTAAATGGTTATAGAAGTTGCAATATTTGTTGTTGCTATTGTTGTTTTTTGAGCTGGAGTCTCACTCTGTCGCCCAGGCTAGAGTGCAGTGGCACGCTCACGGCTACCGCAACCTTGACCTGCTGGGCTCCAGCGATCCTTCCACCCCCGCCTTCCTAGGAGCTGGAACTACAGGCACGCACCATATGATCAGCTAATTTTTTGGTTTATTGTAGGGGCAAGGTCTCGTCAAGTTGCCCAGGCTGGTCTCGAACCTCTGGACTCAGGCAATCCTCTCTCCTCCGCCTCTCAAAGTGCTGGGATTACAGGCATGAGCCACCGTGCCCGGCCTCAATATTTGTTTTTAATTAATTAGCAAGTTTGTAATTTTACAGGCAAAGCACAAATGCATTCTCATTATGAATTTATAGAAAATTCATAGACTACTGAAGGGAAAGTTACCTCATTCCTAGCCTTCTTCCGTAGAGGTAACTTGTCAGCTTGTGTCTCTTTCCTGACTTTTTTCAATGCGGAAAAAATTTATAATGTACCTAGAAATATAAATATTTTTTCATAAATGGGATCACACTATATTATTTTATAATTTATATTTTCCACCAAATACATTTCAGGCTTCTATGCATGTATACATATATTTATCTTATTTCATTACAAAAGCACTGCCTAGGATTTTATTGAATGAATATTCTATGGCTTATTTAATCATATATATATGATTATATATCTATCTTTTTTTTTATCTTTATTTTTTGAGTCACTCTCTCACTCTGTCAACCAGGCTGGAGAGCAGTGGCACAATCACAGCTCATCACAGCCTCAGACTTCTGGGTTCAGGTGATTATTCCGCCTCAACCTCTCAAGTAGCTGGGACTACAGGTGCACAGTACCATACCTGGTTAATTTTTTTATTTTTCTAGAGAAAAGATCTTGCTACATTGCCTAAGGCTGGTCTTGAACTCCAGGGCTCAAGCAATCATCTTGCCTCAGCCTCCCAAAGTGGTAGGATTACAGGCGTGAGCCACCACGCCTGACCAATAATCTTTCTATTGAGACTTTTGATTGTTTTTCAGTTAGCCTCTGTTACAAACAGTGGAATCGTGATAATGTATGCTTCTCTAGATACTTAGCTGAGAAGGTATAGCTTTTAATCTTTTCTAGGTAATGCTTTTGGAAATATATATACATATATATGTTTTAATTATTTAGAAAAACATGAAACAGAGTCAGACTAGAGGGGTGCCACGTGACTCAAGAATTCATTGTCGGTAATAATGAGAGCACTGTGGTCTGGCTGTCAACCGTCCCAGCGGGAGGATGCTGGTGACGTGGACACACAGCTATGTCCACTCACCTCGCAGCTGCAGTCCACACAGTAGCTCATTTGACTCAGAGTCAAACCACCAGGGTACTGACAATCCAGTGTCTGCTAAGAAGAAAAGTTCTTTCTTTATTCTGAAATGGAATGGTGTGACCACTGCAGGCAGCCAGTAAAATGAAAAGAGGGCTGGAGCGAGCAGGCTGGAGCATTCTGATTGGCAAATGTGCCCATAGCTGTGCACTGGAGACAGAAGTCCGTGGTGGAGTGGCTTTGGTTCCTCCCGTGTGATGTATTCTCTGTGTTTGCAGTTGGCTGCCCAATCCCTGTTCATCAGACTCCGCACCCGACCCCGGAGCAGATTGAAAAGTTGCACCAGACCTACATGGAGGAGCTCAGGAGACTATTTGAAGAGCACAAAGGGAAGTATGGTATTCCAGAGCACGAAACTCTCAGTTTTAAATGACTTGACTCTCATAAGGAATAAAGGAGGAGAAGAGAATATCTCAGCAAGAGAATCAATATTTTACATACGTTTTATTTTTTTGCTTTTGACTGTGGAATCGAATTTGCAACTGATAAGTGTTACTTATGGTGATGGATGTTGATTTTTATCTGTGGTAAATAAAACCAGAGTAGATGACTATAGGGTAATCTAATTATCAAGTAGATGACTACAAGATTTTTTTAATCATCTTCCTCGCTTAGGAGATCTAAATGATTTTACAGGTTATGAAGGTTTAGAATGATTCCTGGGCTCTGAAAAAAATGAAAGCTTTGAAAAATAATTAAATATCACAATTACTTAAGGTAATGTTTTCACTAAGCATGACAACTGGTGTTCAGCACAGCTGGGACATTCAGAAAACAGTGTGTAAAATAACTTGTCATAGAGACCTAGAGGAAATACTTTTTTTCCCCTGCTTGAACAGGTCATTTATTAGTGAATAATGATAATTTTTATACTTAGATTATGTGATCCTTTTGGTCATGTCAACAACACATTTTTATACAATAATGCAGAATTTTAGTGCCATTTTTGAAATGGAGTGAATCTGCCATATGGAAACTTGTGTGGATAAGAGCATGTCTCCTCGTTTCTATTCGTGCTTAGAAACATGCTCATTTGAATGGACAAGGAAGTTTATTTGGAAGACATGGTTTTTTGCACATGGCTCAGGACCCTGGAAATTCCACAAGGTTTTCATGTTAACAAAAATAGTTTTAACTCTATCCCCAGATGGCCTTTTCATTGTAAGACAAACTACGAAAGAAAGTCTCCTCTCTGGTGAGATGTGGCCAGTTCACAGCTGACTGGGCGAATGAGTCTTCTCTGAACCAGAATGAACAAGGACCATGCTCTTCCTGCTTACTGATGTGTCCCTATTGCCTGGGTCAGCTCATGGCCCTTAGTAGGCACAAAACAAGTACTTGTGTGATGCATGTATTTATAGTTGAATATGCAAACAAACTTTGCCATACAGAGGAGAATTTTGCCAGGTACAGTGGCTCACGCCTGTAATCCTAGAATTTTAGAAGGTGAACGTGAGAGGATCGACTGAACTCAGGGTTTGAAACCAGCCTGGGCAATCTGACCACACCTCGTCTCTACAATAAATTGAAAAATTAGCTGGGCATGGTGGCATACACCTTGAGTTCCAGCTACTTGGAAGGCTTAGGTGGAAGGATCATCTGAACCCAGAAGGTTGAGGCTCCAGTGGCCATGAATGTGCCATTGCACTCCAGTCTGGGTGACAGAATGAGACTCTGACTCAAAAAAAAAAAAGAGAGGAAAACTTTTAAAGCTATACCACGGGATGAAACCTGTGATAACACCTATTTTCTGAAGGAGATAATTTGCTACTCTGATCATCCCAACCAAGTAATCAACAATACTGTAGGCTGATTTGTAGGGAGCAAATCCAAAGTTTTCTGATAATTAGTCACTAAGTGTTAAGCAACTAGTCAGTCAGTAAGTAAAAGAACGTCTAGTTTCCAAACAAGCTCCATTGCTAGGTGTTCTCTTCTGTGCCTTCTCAACTTTAGATGTTTGTGGGCAACTTCGTGAGTTGCCTTCTAACTTGTTGGTAATATAGCTTCAGGCTTCTAGTTTTTAAACATTAAGCTTAGGACTGGAGCCTGGATTAGGTTCACTTGCAGCAAAACAAAATCACGCTGGGTAATGCCTTGAGTAGGAAAATATTTCACCCACAAAAAAATGAAACCTTCTCAACTATTGTACATGAAGTTGTTTTGGCCTGAATGCCTTTGATTTCACACTAGTTGAGCAACCCAGGAGTTCGTTGACCCATGGGCTTGAAACTAGTTCCGTTTTTTGGTCAAAGCAGGACCTTTAAGTCTCAAAACTCATGAATTTCATTGTTTTAGAGAAACTTATTAAAAGCCCCTGCTACATAATTTTTGACAATTTCACGGAGGTATGAATTTTAGCCTTATACTTTGCAGTGAGGAGACCATACTGACCATCCAACATCAGCTTTGTTATCTAGTAGGGAGCTAAAGCCCCTGCTCAGTAAAGTAGAGGCATAAACATGACAAAAGTTTACTTTCATGTCGTGAATTTATCTAGAATTTTGCCATTTAAAAAACCTAGACATAAACAACTTTAGTTTTCACATCCATCAAATGTTACTTTTCAGTACGTATGGCAGGGGATAGGTCTCTTCACATCTTATCTCCAGAGGTCCTACTTCAGCCATGCCAGAAATCTTTTTTTTTTTTGGTCAGGATCTCACTCTGTTGCCCAGGTCAGAGTGTGGTGACTTGATCATGACTCGCTGTAGCCTCAGCCTCCTGGGCTCAGGCTATTCTTCCCCCTCAACCTCCTGAGTAGCTGAGATTACAGATGCATGCCACTGTACTTGGCTAATTTTTAAATTTTTTTTTTTGTAGAGACGAGATCTCGCTTTGTTGCCCAGGCTGGTTTTGGACCCCTGGGCCTAGGTATTCCTCTTGCCTCGGCCTCCCTACTTGCTGTGATTACAGGCATGAGCCACCGCGTCCGGCCAAAAGTCTTTTCATATACTCAAAGCACAGTTGTAAGTTCCGTATAGTCCTGCAGATTGCAAATGAATTTTTTGATGCGAATGTTTGCTACCACACAAATGTAAGCCGTAGATGGTATTCATTAGTATGGCTTGACAGAGATCTATTGTAAAAGTTCCCGTCTATGATGTGATTGCACATATACTTAACGTAGCAAACCAAAACAATAACAACAAGAGAAATAACCCTAGCTCACTGAAAGAGAAACTGGGTCTGTTGCCTTGGGAAAATAAGCATGCGTGCTGTTTGATTTGGACACTTCTTCCCCCCTGTGTTTCCACTGCACACTGGGTGCAGCTGAGTCATTTCCTTTGTGTTGCAGGATGAAGTGCATGAAATCAGTGGTAACCAGCTAAGTCTATTATGTTCACATTGAAAGGTACAGCTCCAGTGCTTGTAAGAGGCAGCCAGTTTTGCTCTTTACAAAGGGGAACCGTGATAAGGGCTGCTCAATGTTTTAAGGCCAATTCTTTGCCACTACTAGGAAAGCAATCCAAGTGTGTCTACTTTATGGATGATGGTGAACCTGGTTATAATGTCCACACATCTGTAACTTTTCAAACTACCTCACTGAGGCAGGCTACCAAAGTTTTTGATAAATATGATAATAGTTTTGGGGTGCATTAACTGTGTTCTTTTCCTTTGACAGGAGACAGTTTTCTCTTTTGTTTTGTTTTGCTTGAATCAGGATCTCACTCTGTCGCCCAGGCTGGAGTGCAGTGGCGTGATCACGATGAAGAAGCTCACAGCAGCCTCAACTTTCTGGGCTCAGTAGATCCTTCCACCTCAGCCTCCCAAGTAGCTGGAACTATAAGCGTGTGTCACCATGCCTAGCTAATTTTTATTATTATTATTATTTTGTAGAGACAAGATCTCACTATGTTGCCCAGGCTGGTCTCAAATTCCTGGGCTCAAGCAGTCCATCCTCCTTGGCCACCCAAAGTGTTGGGATTACAGGCGTGAGCCACCATCCTTGACCCAAGATATACTGTTAATAGGATTTGCTGATTGGTTTTTCTTTGGCAATAGCCAAAGATGGCTAGTTTTCATATTTTTGTTTTATAATCAAAATGTCAAAATATCTATTTATGGGACTGAAGGAATTACTTTGAGTAGAATTTGTATATCTTTCCAAGGGAGAAAAACAAGACAGCTTCAAAAATAACCAACCAATGGCTCTGATCTCTCTAGCTTGACAAATTCAGAAGCAGTTCTTTGTGTTTAAAACAGAAGGATTACTCTGGTACCTTATATTTTGATGGTTACAAGTAGTCCTTCCCAAACGCCTTCAGCTTAGTGCCTTAATATCTTATATGGAAAGGAGAAATTTTACCTCAATCCATAGTTAACCCATAGAATGGAATGAGCTCCTCAGCACCAGAACCTGTCTTGTTTGTGTTTTGATCCTGACCCCAACAGAGCAGGCTTTCCGCAGTCTCTCATTGAATGTCTGTGGCTCTAACCTGGATATTTGCTGGAGCAAGTCAAAGGAGCCAAGTTTTAGAACTAGAAGGGACTTCATCATCTGTGTAATTATTCCTTCTGCAGATGAAGCAGTCGAACCCCAGTGAGGTTTAATGTGGGTTGAATGTGACTCCATGTTTCCATTACTCTGTCCTAGATTAAGCAGGAGACTGAGTCTGTGATTATTGATTAATTAATTTAAGACTCTTCCTATAAAACAGCAGTATCAAAAAAGTAGAGTATGATTAAAAATCCACTCGAATGGGATTAAACAACTTTGAAGCAAGCTCTGTGTTATTGGCATTGAGAACATTTTTCTTTTTTGAGGCGGGTACACCACATTGTTGGTTTTTCCCTTTTGCAAGAGCTATTTTGGTGATCTGTCTTGGGCCAAGTCCAAGTTTTCAGTAATAAGTTTAGCCACAAGAGGCTTGTGTATTGGAGCAATGGATAAGGCAAGGTGCCTTATGCCCGGGCTGACTGATGGACCCAGAAAAGGAGCGTCCCTATGAGTCGTGTTATGTCATTAGTGCAGGCCAAAGCAATGCCGTCACTCAGGCAGAGATGGAAGTAAAGCTTCTATCACCTCATGAAAGCCCTAAGCCCCGAGTCCATTCTGGCTCCCATCACACCCAGCCAAGTTATCACAGCTGCTTTTTAAAAATAGTTCTTAGATTCTAGTTAAGAATCATCTTACGCCCTCTTGAGAACAGAGATCAACTTGATGCTCTTTGCATTTGCAAGGCCTGCGTAATTCTCTCTGATTCCATTTTCAGACCAGCTTGGAGCCTTCGATCTTTCTGGTTGGATTCCAAACACTGCAGTGTGGGTGTGTGATGATGTCGGGACAGCCAGAGAACTTAGCTGCTCTACTCTTGTCTACTCTCCAGGCTTCTATTTTGGATAGTCCTTAGCCTTGG
Source organism: Cephalopachus bancanus (assembly GCA_027257055.1). Taxonomy (NCBI): domain Eukaryota; kingdom Metazoa; phylum Chordata; class Mammalia; order Primates; family Tarsiidae; genus Cephalopachus; species Cephalopachus bancanus. Next base: position 6,131,767 of record JAPVLO010000080.1, read on the forward strand.
GTCTTCTGCTAACTGGCTAGATGAACTGGGCTCAGTCCCCATGTAAATAGAGCTAGGAGTGAATGATCTCCGAGGTCCCTTCTGTCTCTATCCCATGGCCTCTGCCTGGCCTTCAATCTGTAAGGCAGTGACATCTCGTTGGAGGTGTAGATTTATCTGACATCTCTGCTTTTTCTTTTACCATCCTTCCTTACTTTTGTTCTTCCAAGAAAAGCAGTGAGTTGAGATGAGTCTCACTCTCTTAGTGTATATGAAACACAAATTACTCCTGGAATTTCTCCAGGATCACAGTGACCATTAGGCATGTGTTTCTAAGAAATAATTTAATTCTCTAAATAAAAATAGAATAAATTTATTGAAGAAGCTTCCTCAAAACTATGGGACAGGACGGGTGCAGTGACCCAGTCCTGTAATCCCAGCACCTTGGGAGGCAGAGGCAAGAGGATTGCCTGAGCCCAAGGGTTCGAGACCAGCCTGGGCAACTTGACAAGACCTTGTTTCTACAATAAATAATAATAATAATAAATTAGCCGAGCATGGTGGTACGTGCTTGTAGTTCAAGCTACTTAGAAGGCTGAGGCGGAAGGATTGCCTAAGTTCAGCAGACTATGGTAGCCAGGAGCATGCCACTGCACTCCCAACATGGACAACAGAGTGAGACTCCAACTCAAAAAAAAAAAAAAAAAAAACCCCAAATCTATGGAATAACACAATTCATTACTTGTTACAACCTTTAGAGAAGAAAGTGAATTTTGATATTTTCTATATGATGTGAGTTGCTGTGTGTTTATTAAAAGCTCTCAGTGTGTAAAAGTTTTGACCAATAAATGGGTTTTTATGCTTGAATGATAATGCGTGAGTGTGATTTTTTTTTTTTTTTTTTTTTTAGTTGGAATCTCACTCTGTCGCCCAGACTGGAGTGCAGTGGCCGCTCCCGGCCACCACAGCCTCGACCTGCTGGGCTCTGGCGATCCTTCCGCCTCAGCCTTCCAGGTAGCTGGAATTACAGGCGCTCGCTACCACGTTCGGCTAATTTTTGATTTATTGTAGAGATGAGGTCTCGCCAAGTTGCCCAGGCAGGTCTCGAACCCTCAGGCTCAGGCAATCCACTCACCTCAGCCTCCCAAAGGCGCGGGATTACAGGCTGAGCCACCAAGCCTGGCTGTGAGTGTGATTTTTAACCTGGATAGTGTTTTTCATTTTCTACACCTTGGCAAGGCTGAATTAATTTGGACTTTGTGATGGATTTTGGCAAAGGAATTGCAACAGAATTGTGAGCATTGCAAATTTCCATACTCAAGAGTCAGTACTTTAAATTATCTTGACGGGACAGAAGACAAAACAGAAAGTAGGGGCAGGGTCAACTGAAAACTGCAGGTGGACAGGAATGAAAGAAGAATGAACGGCAAGAGGAAACGGAAGCCAGCAAACTGCCATGGTCTCATGTGGTTGGAATAGCAGCGAGGCTTCTTTGATTCAGAAACATTCAAATACAGGTAGAAAGCTTATAGATTACAAATCAAGTCAGTCAGTGCTAATGGGGATGGTATCTCTTTTGGGGTGATGAAAAATGTTAAAATTAATCATGACGAGGTTGTACAATGCTGGGAATATCCTAAGATCCCTAAAACATTTCCAATGAGTGCATTTTCTGGTATGTGGATCTTAATAAAGCTGTTGAATATGGTCAAGTCAGCCGTATACTTGCCAAAATAATGGAAGAGGCTAAAAATGAAATTTTTTTTTTGTATGTGACAAGAATAAAATCGCCTCCCTTTGAATACTAACACCATGTACTACAAAGTTTATGCCTTAATTTTTGAGACCCGTTAGTGTTTTTGGTGTTCATTATCAAAATAAGTGTTTCCAGTATTCTTTTTTTTTTTTTTTTGAGTTGAAGTCTCACTCAGTCACCCAGCCTGGAGTGTAGTGGCATGCTCATGGTCACTGCAGTCTCAACCTGCTGGGCTTAGGAGATGCTTCTACCTCAGCCTTCCAAGTAGCTGGAACCGCAGACTCGTGCCACCACACCCGGCTGATTTTTTGACTAATTGTAGAGACAGGATCTTGCCGTGTTGCTCAGGATGGTCTCAAACCGCTGAGCTCAGGCAATCCTCTCACCTCCACCTCCTAAAGTGCTGGGATTACAGGTGTGAGCCACTGAGCCCAGCCCAGTACTCTTTTAAAAGTATTTTATTGGCTGAAAAACATGCTGTTCTATTATTGTGTAAAATTCTGCTTGACTTTAATTTTTTCCAGTATTTGATTAGCATAATACTAAATATATAAAACATACATTATAAAACATAGATGGAGAAAAACAGTAGTCAATATTTGCCAACCATCTATAATTTGCCAGATACAGGGTTAAATACTTTATGTACCTGATGACATTTAGTTCTTAAAATGGCCCTATGAGTTTGGTACTATTTTTAACCTGTAGGCTGGGGCTCAGAGGAATTAAAAACTTTACTTAAGGTGACCCCAATGCTGGTTGGTAAAACTCAGACACAACTATAACAGGTCTTCTGGCCAGAGCCCATGCTCTGGGTGTGGGACTCAAGAACCAAGTAATCACACACTAACTTGCTGTGTGATTTCTGGGTAGGTAGCCACATACCTTTCATCTATTAAAGGGGAGGGTGGAACAGCAACGTTCTTTATTCTAAAGCCATTTCAGAACAGCCTCCCTCCCCTAAACCCAGGGGGCACAGCAATCACCCTCAGCACGAAAACAACACAATGGTAAAATGTTATGTGCACCACCAAAAGGACAGAGCAAAAGTGTTTCATAAATGATTTATCATTTGTTGTTAAAGTTAAGCATTTAGCCGGACTCGGTGGCTCAGCCTGTAATCCCGTGCCTTTGGGAGGCTGAGGTGAGTGGATTGCCTGAGCCCGCGGGTTCGAGACCCGCCTGGGCAGCAAGACCTCATCTCTACAATAAATCAAAAAATCAACCGGGCGTGGTAGCGCATGCCTGTAATTCCGGCTACTCGGAAGGCTGAGGTGGAAGGATCGCCGGAGCCCAGCAGGTTGAGACTGCGGTGGCCGGGAGCGGCCACTGCACTCCAGCCTGGGCGGCAGAGTGAGACTCCAACTTAAAATAAATAAATAAATAAATAAAATAAAATAAAGTTAAGCATTTAAAAAGAGCACCTGCTTGGTTAAAAGCCTTCCATTTTTTTTTTATTTGTTTTTTTTGTAGTTGTTAGTACAGTGCACAGAGCATTAGTGGGGGGAAGATTGTTTTTCCAAAACTGTTATTTTATTTATTTATTTTTTTGAGTTAGGGTCTCAGTTACCCAGGCTGGAGTGCAGCGGCATGATCACAACAATCACTGCTCATGGCAGCCTCGACCTCTTGGACTCAGGTGATCCTTCCAACTCAGCATCCCGAGTAGCTGGGACTACAGGCGCGCACCACCTTTTTTCTTTTTTTTTTTTTTTTTGGTAGAGACGAGGTTTCGCTATGTTGCTCAGGCTGGTCACGAACTCCTGGACTCAAGCAATCCGCTCACTTCAGCCTCCCAAAGTGCCGGGATTTCTGATGTGAACCACCGCGCCCGGCCTGTATTTGATTTCCGGGTGTTCTAGGGTTTATTGGGGGCCGGGGGCCCTGGAAGAAGGTGTTGGGCCTCTTGGTGGTGAAGCGCGGCTTGTGCTGGCCACGCAGGACACGGTGGGGCAGCGGGAACTTGAACTTGGAGTCGTGGAACCGCGTGACCCCCGGCCGGCGGCACTTGCTGGCTGCGGTCTCCCCCCACCTCGTGATTCGGATGGAGCGGGCACGGGCGCGGTGCCGGACGCGCGTGTCTCGGGAGCCCTGGGGGACGGCGCCCGCGGTGGTCAAATCGCGGGACTCGTAGCGCAGCAGCTGCCGAAGTTCTTCGCCCGCAGGGGAGACTTCTCGAACACCTGCCCGCGGCAGACGATCTGCCCTCCCCGGAGGACATCATCTTCTCCAGCTGAGACACAAAGTCCCGGAAGCGGAACATGGTTGGGGGCGAAGACGCGCGTGCGGTACACGGGGGTGTGTGGCACTTGGGGGTGGGCAGGCAGCGCCCCACCACCTTGCACTCCCGCAGCGTGCTCAAGGCCTTCATGGCGCCCTCTGCGCGCTCGCCGCCACTCCCCCGACCTGTATTTTAAAGTTCATTTTATTTCTTGGGTGTGTTTCTACATGACTTTAAACACTTTTTGCCCTAAGAAGTTACCACATGTTTCAGATTTAAGAAGAAACTTAACCCTGTGTGATATATTCCTTGCCCTCTCCAGTTCTCTGACATCTTTAAAAATTCTAGATGGAAAGGAAATTCAATCCTTAGTTTGACCCGGCGTTGACATTTTATGTGATGCTGAAATGAAGGAATGCTGTAATGTCTCCTAAGTTGGTTGATGATATAAGAACAGGATCACAGATTTTGTAATTTCTAATGGACTTGATTTTTTTTTTTTTTGAGTTGGAGTCTCACTCTTGTGGCCCAGGCTGGAGTGCAGTGGCATGGTCATGGCCACCACTGACTCAACCCGCTGGACTTAGGCGATCCTTCTGCCTCAGCCTTCCAAGTAGCTGTAGCCACAGATGCAGGCCACTACGCTCAACTAGTTTTTGTGATTTATTGTAGAGAGGAAGTCTCACCAAGTTGTCCAGTCTTGTCTGGAATCTCCAGGCTCACACAATCTTCTCTCCTCGGCCTCCTAAAGTGCTGGGATTACAGGCTAAGCCACCACGCCCAGCTGATTTTAAAATAACATTGAACCTGTGAATATAGAATTTTCAGTCATATCAAAAAATTGTAGCAGGATTTGTAGAAGAGTTTATATATTACATACACAACTTGTGCTGCCTGAGTGAAAAGTGATCTTGGAATTGGTACCCACTGAGGGAGAGTGTAGCTTCTTGTGACTCCTGCTTTATAAGTTTAAATTCTCCCTACTGATGTACTAGGATAAGAATTTTTGTTATTTACCTGATTACTGTTATGGATTCACTACCTCTTACCTAGATAGCTAGACAACTGAAAATTTGGGGAAATGCTTAAAGTTCATTTCTCTCCAGTATTTTTTGGGGGGGACAGAATCTTACTCTGTCTTCCAGGCTGGAGTGCAGTGGCGCGCTCACAGCCACCACAGCCTCGACCTGCTGGGCTCAGACGATTCTTCCACTTCAGTCTTCTGAGTAGCTGGAACTACAGGTGCGCACCAACACGCCGAGCTAATTTTTTTTTTTTAATTGTAGAGGTGAGGTATCACCAAGTTGGCCAGGCTGGTCTCAAACCCGTAGGTTAAGGTAATCCTCTCGCTCCTGCCTCCCAAAGTGCTGGGATTGCAGGCGTGAGCCACTGCGCCTGGCTGCCCCTTGGTATTATGCCAAGTTGACAGGTGTTATTATAGCAACTAGTCCAAAGATCAAATAGCCAAGTGAAAACAGAATAGCAGAATTGTTTTGGTTCAGCTCTGCATAGGCAAGGGTACCCTTAGAACTATGTAGCTCCACTGTTATTGTTGAGCATTCCATGAAACAAACCATCAGGATGAGTTGACGATAGTCACTGACTTTAAATGTTTAGATTACAGAGCTTACGCAAAGCAGTGTGTCCAAATGGTCATTTGTGGCCAGAGAAAACACTTTTCATAAGGAACTGTTGATATTGAGCTTTTGAATCTCTCTGAAGCTCTTACCACATCTTTTGGCCTGTCTTTATTGCAGAAGTTATTTCCCTTTCCACATCTTGATAGGCTTAGAAACTGCCCCAGGGCCATTATTTCAAAGGAGACATTTACCTTCTTTCCATCCCGCCTGTGATTTCTCTTTGCTCTGGGCTCTAGTTTTTGGGAGACATGGGAATGCAGTGACTTCAGTCTGATCCCCTATCTGGGGTCTGTAATGGGTTTTCTGCTATTTCCCTTAGTTCCACCAGGAATATTTCTCTGCCAGAATTACTTGGCAAGGATCTGCTGAAGAGTGACTTTCAGCTTTGTTTGTGGTTAACAGATTCAACTGGAATTTCCTGCATCTCCCTACAATTCAAAGGTTCTTGTGGAGGGGCCGTAAGGTGTGTTTCTGCCAGTAAATTTAGAAAGTCTGGATGCAGCATAGAGGAAGATGGTCAGGGTCCAGTTCTGCAGAACAACCTCCCAGTGGCTTTGAGTTGAATCATTGTGACCAAGGACTGACTGGGTAAAATATCCAAGGAATGGGACACGCACGCTGCCCTCTTGAGCTCATACTTAGAGAAGTGTTTCATGAGAGAGAGAATGAAGAAATTGTCATAAAAGCACTACCAACCCAGTACTTTGGGGGTTTGGAGAGATTCATTCTGGCTGGCTGACCTGGAAGAGTGTCATGGAGGGAATGGAATCGACTTGGGCACGCAGGGATGAGGAAGACTTAGATGAACATTAAGAGAATGCAGATAGGGTGATCAACTTGTCGTGGCTTGCTGGGACTTTTCTGGTTTTAGCAGCGAAAGCTCCTGTCCTAGGAAACCCTCCTCGGTCCCAGACAAAGTGGGATGGTTGGTCATCGTAGGCAAACAACATCATATAACCCTGGTATTCCGTGCCCAGCTAGCAGCTCTTTCCACCTTTGGAAAGGACGGTAGGGAGACTTTATTTTTTATGTTCCAGAGAGTAGCTTTTAAAGTAATTTTTAGAAAATGAATAATTCCAACTTAACTATATATCCTTGATACCCTGAAATTTCCCAGTTACTTGGGATTCAGTGTGAAAGATGGGGCAGGCTTCTTGAAGGTCTCCGCACTTGTTGATGAGATTTTGTTGTGAGTTTTTCTTAATGCACTGTCTTGACTGAGTGGCCTCACATTTAACTGCAGTGACTTTTCCCTAAGAGTCTGAGTCCTATGGCGAGGGATCTTCTGTGATTGTGCCATTTTCTTCTGGCTTTCAGTTTCTCTATCTCCTATATGTATAACGTTTTTTTTTTTTTGAGTTGGAGTCTCACTTGGTCACCCAGACTGGAGTGCAGTGGCTGCTCCCGGCCACCGCAGCCTCGCCTGCTGGGCTCCGGCGATCCTTCCGCCTCAGGCTTCCGAGTAGCTGGAATTACAGGCATGTGCTACCACGCCCGGCTGATTTTTTGATTTATTGTAGAGATGAGGTCTCAATGCCCAGGCGGGTCTCGAACCCGCGGGCTCAGGCAATTCACTCACCTCAGCCTCCCAAAGGCGCGGGATTACAGGCTGAGGCTCCGAGCCCAGCGTATAACATATTTTTGATGAAGGTGTGCCTAGACCCTATGACTCTGAAACTCAATATATACGTAGAGGTATGAAATATTAGGAAGTAACCTAATCTTTATGCAGCATTTAATTTAAATTTTTGTTTTGTTCTGCTTTTTACTTGTTAAAAATGTTTATATTTAAATCTTATTTATTTGTATCTTGTTCCCCAAAGGACTACAGATGGAATAGCTGTTACAGATTTCATGATCTAAATTTGCCACTTTTGGAACCTAATAAAAATGAAAATTGAATATAAGAGTATTCCAACTGAATACTCACAATAATAAAATTACCTCTCTAAAAAGAAGACACACCGAGTAGTGAGAATTAGCAATCGTTAATACGTTTACATCTTTGCCACAGTTAATCAGTACATTTAATCTTGGAACACAACTTCTTAAATTTGTTTTTATTCCCTCCTAATCCAAGTACCTTGGCAGATTCAATTTAGGCCGAGGTCGAACACCCCTCAATTGGAATCTGGGGTTATGTGACCATAATCAAGTTCCTAAAGAAATGGAAAGTTTCCCATGAGAAACATCTGTCTAAATTATTCTCTCTTCAGTGACCACTGTCGAGACTAGGTTTAGAAAAACTGTAGAGCACCAACTCCAGAGACAAGAATGCATTGGATCTTTGACCAGCAATGAATTGGATAGGAATGCTGTCAACCCCATGCTTGTTTCAGAAGGGTGGCAAAAATTGTCTTCATAGTTCCAAATATTACAACTGTATGTAAAGAAGGAAGTAGGAGATAGGAGACCACTTTCACTTTTTATTTGGGAGTCATTCTTCTTTCCCAGAATTCCTCTTGCAGACTTTCCTTGACATCTCATTGGTCAGAATTGGGTCACATGGGTCACTCTCAGCTACAGATACATCTGGGGAAGAATTTTACTTTCCATTCTCTCTTGCAGGGGTCCGCAGACTTTTTCTGTAATGATTAATATGGTAAATATCTTAGACTTTACAGTCCATTTGGTCTCGGTTCCAGCTGCTCAACTCTGCCACTATTGTGCAAAGGCAGCCATAGATAATATATAAATGAATGAGTATGGCTGTTTTCCAATAACATTTCATTTATGGACACTGAATTTTAAATTTCATATAATTTTCATGAAATATGTTTTTACTTTTGATCTTTCTTTAGTAATTTAAAAATATGAAAACCATTCTTAGCTCGCAGGCTATCCAAGCACAAGCAGCCTGCTGGATTTGTGCCATAGTGTGTCAGCCCCGGCCCCATGTGTGAGAGGAGGGTTGGAGTGGCTTGGAGGCCCACCCACAGTGCTGCCACATACAGACTCTGGGCCTTGAATATAGAATATTGGGAAGTGACAACAAGCTCTCTCTACCAGACCCACTTTAATTTTCCTGAGATCAACAAGAAAAGCCTGTTTCCAAATCATGTTCTTTGTCATGAACAAATTAAAGTTTACCAGATACCTTTAACACAAAAATCTGCAATGCGGATCTCCCAGGCTAAGAGACCTTATGTATTTTATATATTTTGTTTTACGTTGTCCTATAGTGCTTGCAAAGCTGGATCAAACTCTACCTGAGAAAACTGTAGAACAGAGTTTAGACCTGTAACCCGAACATTAATTGACACATTGCATAGATTTTTGCATAATTGCTCTATTTGCATAAGCTTCATGAAAATTCTAGAGATAAAACTGCCCTAGGTACTATTTAAAACAGGAGAGTGATATATCTCTCAAATGCGACTTGTTTATTTTCTTAGAAACTTTTTGTTTCTGAACCTGACAATTTTATAACTATAGTATGTGTATGTATAGTATTTGTCTATAAATATAAATGTATATGAATAAATAATATATTTGTAGTCTATATGGTTTATATAATTATAATCATACAACATTATAAGTATAATATAATAATGTAGCTATACACATAGTATATATACATAACATATATGGCATATATACATAATAAGACAGTCTTGTTAAAGAAAATAAATTTACTAGGTGGCATAGCCAAAAAGCCTAGGGATTCAGGCATGGATCCAGATACTCAAAGGCTATCTTCAGAATGCAGTCTTGTTCCATCGTGCCTCTCCTCTTTCCACTGTGGAGACTTCACTCTTAGACTCCCTTCATGGTAGTAATATGAACACCAGCAGCTGCAAGCACCCATTCTTCAAGGTCAGCATTCCTAGAGCAAGAATAGTTTCTCTTTTCCCTAGGATTGGGTCTCATCGAACTGACTTGGATCATGTGTCCACCCTGAACTATGGTCAAGAGGCTGGAATATGCTGACTGGTCTGGCCTGGCATGAGCTGTGTGGTTGAGTGTACCCTCAAGAGCTAGGAATACAGTGGGGCAGGCTGGTTTTTCTGGACCACATGGACTGAGTATAGATTAGTGGTTCTTCAACAAAGGAAAATCAGGGTGTATGAAACCCGGAAAGACAAAAACTACAATAACATTTATATTAGACTTTTTTTTTTTTTAGTCAGAGTCTTACTCTGTTTCCCAGGCTGGAGTGTAGTGGCAAGCTCAAGGCCACCAGAGTCTCGATCTACTGGGCTTAGGTGATCCTTCCACCTTAGCTTTTCAAGCAGCTGGAAAGATTTTTTGATTTATTGTCTTGCCAAGTTGTCCAGACAGGTCTCAAACCCCTGGGCTCAGGCAATCCTCTCACCTCAGCCTCCCAAAGACCTGGGATTATAGGTGTGAGCCACCATGGCTGGCTAGACTTTTTTTTTTTTTAAGTTGGAGTATCACTCCATCACCCAGGCTGTAGTACAGTGGCATGATTATGGCTCACTGCAGCCTTGACTTCCTGGGCTCAGGAGTTCCTCCTGCCTCAGCCTTTTGAGTAGCTGGGAGTACAGGTGCATGACACCATGCCTGGCTAATTTTTTTTATTTTTTGTGAGACGAGGTCTTGCTATGTTGCCTAGGCTGGTCTTGAACTCCTGGACTCAAGCAATCCCCTTGCCTGGGCCTCCCAAAACGCTAGGATTACAGGTGTGAGCCACCATGGCTGGCCACATCTGACTTTTTTTTTTTTTTTTTTTAGTTATAGTCTCACTCTGTTGCCCAGGCTGGAGTACAGTGGCATGCTCACGGCCACCGCAGCCTTGACCTGCTAGGTTCAGGTGATCTTTCTACTTCAGTCTTCCAAGTAGCTGGAACTACAGGCGCTCGCTATCACACCTGGCTAATTTTTTGAGTGGAGACGATGTCTCGCCAAGTTTCCCAGGCTGGTTTTTTTTGTTTGTTTTTTTTGAGTTGGAGTCTCACTCTGTCGCCCAGACTGGAGTGCAGTGGCCGCTCCCAGCCACTGCAGCCTCGACCTGCTGGGCTCCGGTGATCCTTCTGCCTCAGCCTTCCAAGTAGCCGAAATTACAGCCGCGCGCTACCACGCCCGGCTGATTTTTTTGATTTTTTGTAGAGATGAGGTCTCGCTGCCCAGGCGGGTCTCGAACCCACGGGCTCAGGCAACCCACTCATCTCAGCCTCCCAAAGGCGGGGGATTACAGGCTGAGCCACCGAGCCCGGCCCAGGCTGGTCTTAAACCCCTGGTCTCAGGCAATCTTCTCCCCTCAGCCTCCCAAAGTGCTGGGATTACAGACTTGAGCCACCATGCCCGGCCACATCTGACTTTTAATAAGAGTCACAAAGACTCAAAGAAAATGAATGCTGGAAGAGCAAATTATAGGAATATAAAGAAAATGTTTTACAGTAAGTTGGACAAGGCCAGTGGCTCATAATCTTGGTAATGTATCAGAAAAATCTAGGTAGTTAAAAAAGAAGATTCGTGTACTATACCTGAGATTCACTGAATCAGAATTTTTGAGTGTGGTCTGAGATTCTGTATATCTTGAAATCACCCCAAGCAATAGGACTGCAAGTTATCCATAGACTCTCTGTGTCAACCACTGAACAGGGCTGCGTTAAAATAGAGGCTTGGCTGCTACCAAGAGACCTCAGTCTACAGAGGCCTGACCAAGAAGTCATTCATTTCTCACATAGTGTTCTGGAGGTGTATGGTCCTGGATGGCATGTGGCTCTGCTCTGTGTGTTCTTCAAAGACCCAAGTTTCTTCCATCTTGTTGCTCCACCATCCCCTAGGGTGTTGTCCTGCCTGCGGAGTTGAAGCTGGCTGCTACTACTATGTGGGAAAACAGAAGGAGAGAATCAGAGAGCAGAGTTGTACATTAAGGCCAAGGCTCAGAGGTGGTCCACATCGCTTCCACTTTCACTACATTGGCCTGCACATAGTACATGGTGCAGCAAGCTGTGAGGGAAACTGGGAAGTATAGTCTTTCTCTTACCTAAGACATAAAAATATTTTTTGTCAGGCTGGACACAGTGACTCACGCCTATAATCCCAGCACTTTGGGAGGCTGAGGTGAAAGGATCGCCTGAGCCTAGGAGTTCGAGACCAGTCTGGGGAACTTGGCGAGACCTCATCTCTACAATAAATCAAAAAATTAGCTGGGCATGATGGCGTATGTCTGTAGGCCCAGCCACTTGGAAGGCTGAGGTGGGAGGATCACCTGAGTCGAGCAGGTTGAGGTTGTGGTGGCTGGGAATATGCCACTGCACTCTAGCCTGGGTGACAGCATGAGATTCTAAATTAAAAAAAATTTTTTTTTGTCTTGTTTCTCTAAACACACACACACATATATACAAATAGTAAGATGGGCACATGCCCAGCTAAAATTGGACACCTAGAAGTTAAACATTCATGACTTTCAGGTAAACATCATAAACTGAATGCTTGCACTGTTATTTATTCCTTCTTTAAACTCCAATGAAATGAGAAGAAAGGAATACATATGGTAGAAAGTAAAAAAAGTCTCAAAGAGGATAAGAGAGGAGTAAGAAGAGACAGTGATGTCAACACTGTTTTGCAAGATGGAAAACAAATAGACAAATGGAATCTGACTTGGCAGAACAGAAAAAAGCAGAAACTTAATGCCAGAGAGAGTTGAAGGGGAGAGTCCAGTAAGAAATGAGCCGATTTCCACTGCAGAATCTTGGAAATCCCAAGCTGTGGAAAGCACCTACTATGTCTGACAGCTGGAAGGTGGAGGGGACCAGATCTGGAAGAAAGAGTGGAAAGTCTCTTAAAGTAGCAGTCAGACACTCAGATTTTCTGCCATAGCCCCTGCAACATGTCCATCTCCTACCTGAATAGACCCAAGAGCTTTGTTCTTGGACATTCTAGAGAACCTCTGAGTTGACGGATACCAGGCTTAACCCAGGAGTTGGCGGTGGTGAAGTACCTTCAAAGCAGCCGTAGTGGAAATCTTCCTATTGAATGATTAAATTCCCTAGTCTCCTCCCCACACTAGGTTTCCGTAATCCTGGGCAGCCATTTTTCTATTCCTCCAACAAGAGATTGGAGAGTTTCTCTCCAGGGAAACTGACCAGTCCAAGAAAGAAGACCTGCCAGCTTTTAATCTCTGTGGGTCCCCATCTGCTACACCTAGAGTGAAGCCCACCAACTAGCAAACTCTCTATTCACACAGAGCTGCTGCTTAGCTTATAGTGAGCAATGGATATCCAGGAATCACCAGACATTTCAAGAAAGGTTTTGACAGGAGGAACTATACCAAACCAGGAGCATGGGAGAGCTGGAGACAGCTGGAGAAAACTTCAGAGAATGATGATTGATATTTTTGGAGAGATAAGAGAAAATTTTACAACAGTAAAACAAGAACAGAATGCCATGTAAAAAGGAACATTTATTTAAAAAAAGAAAGTGGCCTATATGAAGATGATGGGTGGAGGAGAAAAATAGGTGCAGGGGTGTGAAGGAGTTAGATTCTCATGCTACATAGGAGAGAGCCAACAGAGGTTGCCTAAAATAAAAAAGTGAAGAAGCAGCAGTCTAAGCATGGAGTTTAGAAATACAGATATAAATACCTGAAGGAAAGGCTAAGCTAAGTGAGTTGAAAATTATTGACTCTGGAAATGAGAATTGAGGGTGAGGCAGAAGACTGCTGTATTTATTTATTTACTTATTTATTTTTGAGTTGGAGTCTCACTCTGTTGCCCAGGCTGGAGTGCAGTGGCATGCTCACAGCTGCCGCAGCCTCAACCTGCTGAGCTCAGGTGATCTTTTCGCCTTAGCCTTCCAAGTAGCTGGAACTATAGGCACATGCCACCATGCCCAGCTAATTTTTTGATTTATTGTAGAGATGAGGTCTCACCATGTTGCTCAGGCTGGTCTCAAATATCTAAGTTCAGGAAATCCTCTCACCTGGGCCTACCAAAGTGCTAGGATTACAGGCATGAGCCACTGTGCCCAGCCCAATAGCTTGTGGGAGCTGGGGGGCATACCACATTCCCAAGCAATCTCCCATCCAAGCTCTGATCTGGCCTGACCCTATTTAGCTTCTGAATTCCCAGCAGATCCCACACCTTCAGACTGTTGTGGGCCTGGATTGCTTTTCATTGTAAGCCAAGACTGTATGATTGACTAATCCATGCCCGTAACAACATTAAAATTTGTTTTAACATTTTATTGGCCTTAATATTGTTTTAAAATACCTTATACCAGCCGGGCTCAGTGGCTCAGCCTGTAATCACACGCCTTTGGGAGGCTGAGGTGAGTGGATTGCCTGAGCCTGCGGGTTCGAGACTCGCCTGGGCAACTTGGTGTAACCTTATCTCTACAATAAATCAAAAAAATAGCCGGGCATGGTAGCATGTGCCTGTAGTTCCAGGCACTCGGAAGGTACTCGGAAGGCTGAGGTGGAAGGATCGCCGGAGCCCAGCAGGCGAGGCTGCGGTAGCCGGGAGCGGCCACTGCACTCCAGTCTGGGCAACAGAGTGAGACTCCAACTCAAAAAAAAAGAAAAAAGAAAAAAGAAAATAAATAAATAAATAAAATACCTTATACCTTAACATAGTACAAATATTAATATGTCGTTTTTCAAAGACTAGTTTCCAACAAGATGTTGAGAAGTAAATATGGGAGAAGGCTTATATGAAGTAATCAGTTCAAAGAGTAACGCCAATGGACCGGGGAAGAGGCAGTTTACAAGGGAACTCATTGACTTATGACATGAGGCATTTGAAAGAATGCTGGAAATTTCAGGAGGGAAAGTGGAAGTTCCTATTTTAAGAAATCTGAGCAAAGCATTATGTACTAAGCTGCCAAATGTCTGCAGAGGGTTGACAGGTGGTGTAGAAATTGCAGATGCTCTGTTTTATTTTTATTTTGTTTACATATTTCTAATAAAAGGAAGTCAGTTTGTTTGGATAATATTGAGAAATGAAGATTTGCTTTTCTTTTTAATTTATCACCAGAAATACTTTGCATGGTTTTAGTTAGACACTACTCACTGAATTCTCAAAAACCTCCTCCCTGGCGGGTGTACCATTAAGCAAATCAAGTCAGATACTTGCTTTCTCAATCATCCTCTCAGCCAAGAGTGCTCATGCGACCCCAGTTCTGGCCAATGAGATAAAAGGGAGTCTGCTTAGGGGCTTCTGGGAAGTTTCTTCCTTTCTTAAGAGGTCGGTACGCAGGGAGAGATTCTGCACCCTGCTTTTGAACAGTGTGATGGTGTCATTTTGGAGCTCTCGGGGGTCATCTTGCAGACTATGGAGGAATTATGAAAACATCAGTCCAAAGCCCTGCCAGCAATAAATCCCAAACCAATACCAGTAGCTGCGTAACTCAGGTCTCCCTATTATGCAAAAGCAATAAAGCCAAGGTCAATCTGGTTGTCTGGTTTTTTGCAAACAAAAGCATTCCTACTGGCTGGGCACGGTGGCTCATGCCTGTAATCCCAACACTTTGGGAGGCTGAGGCAGGAGGATTACGTGAGCCAGGAGTTCAAGACCAGCCTAGGTAACATAGTGAGACCTCATCTATACAAAAAAAAATCAAAAAATTAGCTGGCTGTGGTAGTGCATGCCTGTTGTCCCAGTTACTTGGGAGGCTGAGACAAAGATGGGAGGACTACCTGAGCCCAGGAGGTTGAGGCTGCAGTGAGCCACGATTGTGCCACTGCACTCCAGCCTGGGCAAGAGTAAAACCCTGCCTTAATAAAAGAAAAAGGAAAAAACAAACAAAAAAAACCACATCCCTACTTAGTCCAAACATGCCATTGTATTGTTCTTGTAAATGCTATTATGATCTAAGGCATTAAGCAGCGTCCCCTACAGCAGCTGGGTGAAGGGAATTAAAATGATTCCCTTACATCAATATGATCATTCCATTACATTTATAATCTTTGTATAAAAGTTGATAACAGAGCTCAAGAATTGTGGCTTGAGACACAGACATTGCAAGTGTGATGAATGTTTTTTTTTTTTTTTTTTTTTTTTTTTTGGTTGGAGTCTCATTCTGTCGCCCAGGCTGGAGTACAGTGGCACACGGCACACTCACCGCCACTGCAGCCTTGACCTCCTGGGCTTAGGCGATCCTTCTGCCTCAACCTTCCAAGTACTGGAACTACAGGGGCGTGCTACCATGCCTGGCTTATTTTTTGATTTATCGTAGACATGAGGTCTCACCAAATTACCCAGGCTGGTCTCGAACCCACAAGCTCAGGCAATCCTCTCACCTTGGCCTCCCAAAGTGCTGGGATTAACAGGCTAAGCCACCATGCCCAGCCATGGTGAATCTTTGATTCTCTCCTCCTTAAGGGGTTTACCAAGAGACGACTGGGGTGGTAGGAATCTCAAGAGTTACTGGAGCCCTCGGGAGGAAGTGAGAGAACTCCTGGGCCTCCTAACCTGTTTACCCTCAACACAATGTACAAACATCAATAATCCTTTACTCTGAGTGCTGTCAAGTCAAATATGGCAGGAAGCTATACTCTGGGATTCACTCCTGTCATTTATGGGGATCCTCTCTCTTGGTTTTCACAGGAGCATTCTGAAGTTATTATTCATCTCATCTTCCAAATGGAGAACCCGAGCCTTAGGTAACGGAGCGTCCCAATTGCACAGCCATTTGGCGGCAGAGTCAGAGTTTGGAACGAGGTCTCCAGGCTCACTCTGCTACTGGAGAGAATAGGCAGACATATTATTCCCAGCTCTCCATTCTCATTTTACGCTTCTCTCTGAGCCTACCTGACAATAATGGACTTTCATTGCGGGGGGGGGGGTGGCGGGAGGAGGAAGCAAATGGCGTGATATGATGTAAGCCAGGAGAACGAGGGTGGCTCAGCCAACTCAAATCTCTTTGTCCGAGGTCTGTGAAGATGTGACAAAACCGGAGGAGCCTGGACAGAAGACAGTGGCCACATTGTTCCGCTGGACTGAGGCCCGACGTACTTCCTCACCATGTGTTTCTTTAGCCTCTTGAACTTTGCTGGACGGCGTGGTCCTCGCCTCCTGTGCCAGCAGCTCAGGGTGGGAAGACATGGAAGAGTTTGCGTGGGAGCAACTTGGGCTATGTCCAAACATACGAGGCATTTCTACTTGTTTCTTTACTTCTGGGGCTGTTTGTCTGAGACTCTCTGCCCTGGGGCTGCTGTGGATCAGAACGCTTTCTTTCTGCTTATGAATCCAGCCGGTGAGGTTCTGGGAGAGAACTAGAGTCAACAGGGGGACCAGAGGGTTGGTCCAACCTGCCCTAACAGGACAAATGAATTTCCCTAAATCACAAAATTAGTGCCAGAGGCAGGAAAGGGATGCAATTCTTCCCCAAGGCAGTCGGGCTGGCTGGGGAAGGGTCTGGTTCAGAGGCCTGCTGCTCCCTGGGGGTGTGACCTTGGCTGGAGTTTCCCCATCTGTAAAGTAGGGAATATAAAAGTGGTTTTTCTTTAGGAATGGGACAAGTCGATGAGATTATTCATCAAGGACAAACCCCACTGCCTGAGCCCACAGGACGTACTGAAATGTTTGCTTTATATTATTCCTGATTCCTCACCTGCTTTTCTCCATTCAATTTTGCAGCTCTTAGTTGATTTTTATTTTTACCTTTAGCCTTCAAGCTAAGAACAGTTCAACTGCTTTTGAGTGTGCTAATAGCTAACTGTGGGAATCACTATAAAAAAAGTTCCATTTGTCAAAACTCATAGAACTGTGCACTTAGGAAGTATGAATTCTATTAGTTTAATAAACCCGAATTTTGTTTTCTTTGTATTTATTTTATTGCAAACCATCAAGCAAACTCATAACGCTGTTGGTTCAGCAGATCCTTACACAATTACAGCTGCAACTTAAAATATGAAGGCTAGTGACATTAGTTTTAGAGAATTTTTAAAAAAGTGTTTTTACCTTATTCTAAGTGTAAATGTAATGGATGTCAACTTGGGCGCAATTAGAGACATTTGCCCAGAGTGTTGGTTAAGGATTCTAAAAATCTCAGCAGCCCATTAAAAAATCGTGCCCTGTGGTTAAACAAAGGTGGTTTGTTTGGAGGCTTTTAAGGAAATTGCTGATTTCCCCCCTGCAGTTTATATGCTTTTGTTGCCAGAAGGTTTGAACAGTTGTTATTAACTCCAGACTTTATTTCTCTGAAGCTTTGTAAGGTCAGAATGTGTTTTCTTGCTTTCTTTTCTTCCAAGCAGATGTGACCTGGCTCCTGTGAAACCTTGTGACAATGGTGATACTCTCGTGGTGTCATCAAGACCTACATTGTAATTTTTTTTTTTTTGAGTTGGAGTCTCACTCTATCACCCAAGCTGGAGTGTAGTGGCACGTTCACAGCCACTGCAGCCTCCACCTGATGGGCTCAGGTGATCATTCTGCTTCAGCCTTCCAAGTAGCTGGCACCACAGGCATATACCACCACACCCAGCTAACTTTTTGATTTATTGTAGAGATGAGGTCTCACCAAGTTGCTCCCAGACTGGTCTCGAATCCCTGAGCTCAGGCTATCCCAAAGTGCTGGGATTACAAGCATGAGTTGCCATGCCCAGCCCTACATCATAATTATTGTGAATGTGTCTAATTTTCTGGATTTTTAGTTTTTAGTTTTGGGGGATTTTTCTGAGTCAGAGTCTCACTCTTTTGTCCAGGCTGGAATGCAGTGGCACAGATTATGGCTTCCACAGCCTCGAACTCCTGGGCTCAAGTGATCCTTCTATCTCAGCCTCCCAAGTAACTGAGACGACAGGTGTGCATCACTATGCCTAGCTAATGTTTTCATTTTTCTGTAGAAAGGAGGTCTTGCTGTGTTGCCCATGGTGGTCTCGAACTCCTGGACTCAAGCAATTCTTCCACCTTGGCCTCCCAAAGTGCTAGGATTACAGGTGTGAACCATTGCACCAGACCTGGATTTTTAGCTTTTTGAGGTCAGGGGCTGTATTTGAATGATGTTCCCTTTCCTAGTGGTTCTGAATATAGTGCTGAATGAATGAAAAGAATCAATCAATCATTATTGCTAACTGATAAGACAGAATTAAGAAGTGGTATATCGTTTTGTAGAGATCTTGCTAAATTAAAAACCAACAGCAAACAAAATGCTCTTTCATTAGTATAATGGGTGGAAGCAGCTATAAGAAGTAATATGTTGTTTCAGAGGACACTTTTGGGTCTTCGGTAAATAGACAATCTTCCATTAACATATCAATTATTGTTAGGTGAATGCTTCAGACCAAACCTGAAATTAGGGCACCTGGGCAATAATCCCAGCTCTGTGACTAGCAAGCTCTGGAAACTTGGCCAAGTCCTTTGAGCTTCTGAATATCGGTTTCCTCCCCAGCACAATGAAGGAATTGAAGTTTTTATTACATCATCGCCAAGATTCTCTCCAGTGTCAGCATCCACCAAGTGTCCCCCCTTGGTGTCATCTCAGTGCCTTGGGCACAGTGCACCCTCAGGAGACACCTCTGAGTCGAAAAAGGGAGTGAGTTAAGTGGCTTGCCTTTACCCTGTTTATTTTGCAAAGTCCTTTTTATTGATAAATATAAAACTAACTGTCAATCAAGTCCCTCTTTACATGAGCACAGATTTCAAATCGGCAGGTTCCAAATTACAGACATTTTGTGCAACCTATTTTTAATTTGGAGCTGATGTCACTTTTACATCCTTCATGCCTGTTCCATAAATTACAGAATTTTTTCTTAGGTAAAGGGATATTTAGAGGTGATCTTATCCAGGATTCTAAATCTATAGGCTTTAAGTGCCCATGACCCCCAGGTATAGGCCTTAGAAGCCTATCACTCATTATTGATTTTCTCTACCTTTTTACTAAAAGCACTTATCGTTACTTGAGATTATCATATGTGTTCACTTTTTTACAAAATCAAATCTGTGCCTAAGCTCCCCATTCTGCTGACACACACACATCACTGGACTGTTAAGTTCCAGGAGGGCAGTCTTTCATCCTGTCTTGTTCACCACAGAACAGGACCTGGCACTCAGTAGATGCTCAATAAACACTTGTTGACTGAATGGATGAGTAAACCAAAATAAGTTTCTATTCAATATCACATTCCCCAAACTTGCAAATCCAACTCCAAAATCTTTTTAAAATATGGAATTTCTAGAATAAGTAACAAAAGGAAGTGGAGGTATATCCCGAATACACACCGAACTTCTCGAAAATCCTCTTTACATACCCATCTCTCCCACATCCCCTACATCAAGGAGGATGCTTTGAATTTCCTTCTCTCATTCTCCCCAAAACTCTTCATGCTGACTCCTTCTCGTCCTCATTTCTTCTCTACCTTTGTGCCCCCAGATCTATTTCTTATGTGTTTTTTGTTTGGGTTTTTTTTTTTTAATGAGTCAGAGTCTCACTCTGTCGCCCAGGCTGAACTGCGATGGCATACTCACAGCCACTCTAGCATCAACTTGCTGGGCTCAAGCAATCCTTCCGCCTCAGCCTTCCAAGTCGCCAGAACTACAGGCACGAGCTACTGCGCCCGGCTAATTTTTTATTTTATAGTAGAGACGAGGTCTCACCAAGCTGGTCTCAAACCCTGGTCTTGGCGATCCTCTCACCTCGGCCTCCCAAAGTGCTGGGATTACAGGCTTAAGCCCACCGTGCCTGACCTTGGAGGTTTTTTTGCGATATAATTCATGCACCATAAAATGTACCATTGTAGAGGGTACAAATCGGTGATTTTTCATAAATTCACAAGATTGTGCAACTATCACTACTACCTTCAGAATGTTTTCATCGTCCCATAAAGAAACCCATATCCATCAGCAGTTATTCTCCATCATTTTTTTCTCCTAGCCCCTGAAAACTACTAATCTACTGTCTGCCCCTGTGAATTTGCCTATTCTGGACATTTCATCTAAGTGAAATTATACAATTTGTGACCTTTTGTGTCTGGCTTTTTTCACTTAGCATACTGCTTCTAAGATTCATTCATGTTGCAGAATGTATCAGTACTTCATTCCTTTTTATGACTGAATAGTATTCCATTGTATGGATATACCATATTTTGTTTATCAGTTGGTGGACATTTGAGTTGTTTCCATTTTTAGCTGTTATGAATAATATTGCTATTTATGTACATATTATCTGTGAATATGCATTTCAGTTTTCTTTGCCTAGGAGTTGAGTTGCTGGGTCATATAATAACTCTATGTTTAACTTTTTGAGGAACTGTCAAACAATTTCCCACAGTGGCTGAACCATTTTTATATTTCTTTTTTTTTTTTTTTTTTTGAGTTGGAGTCTCACTCTGTCACCCAGACTGGAGTGCAGTGGCCGCTCCCGGCCACCGCAGCCTTGACCTGCTGGGCTCCAGCGATCCTTCCACCTCAGCCTTCCAAGTAGCCGGAATTACAGGCATGCGCTACCACACCCGGCTGATTTTTTGATTTATTGTAAAGATGAGGTCTCACTGCCCAGGCGAGTCTTGAACCCGCGGGCTCAGGCAATCCACTCACACCTCAGCCTCCCAAAGGCGCGGGATTACAGGCTGAGCCATCGAGCCCGGCTCATTTTTATATTTCCACTAGCATTATATGAGGGCTCCAATTTCTCCACATCCTTGTCAACACTTGTTATTATCTATTTTTAAAAAAATTATAGCCATCCTAGTGGGTATAAAGTGATATCTCATTGTGGGCTTTGATTTGCATTTTCCTGATGACAAAGGGGACTAATGATATTGAGTTTTGTTTTCTTTGGAGTAGGAGTCTCACTCTGTTGCCCAGGCTGAAGTGCAGTAGTAAGTTCACAGCCACCGCAGGCTTGACATGCTGGGCTTAGGGGATCCTTCCACCTCAACCTTTCAAGTAGCTGGAACCACAGGCATGCGCCACCACATCTGGTTAATTTGTTGATTTATTGTAGGGATGACGTCTGGCCAAGTTGCTCAGGCTCGTCTCAAAGCCCTGGACTCAGGCAATCCTCTCGCCTCTTCCTCCCAAAGTGCTGGGATTACAAGCATGAGCCGTTGTGCCCAGGTGATATTGAATATGTTTTTATGAGATTATTGGCCATTTGTATACCTCATTGGGAATATATCTATTCAAATCCTTTGCCCATTTTAAATTGCTTGTCTTTTTATTTTATTTTATTTTTTTGAGTTGGAGTCTCACTCTGTCACCCAGGCCGGAATGCAGTAGCAAGCTCAGGGCCACCGCAGCCTCAACCTCCTGGGCTCCTGCGATCCTTTCACCTCAATCTTCCAAGTAGTTGGAACTACAGGCACGCAACACCACCCCCAGCTAATTTTTAAATTTATTTATTATAGAGATGAGGTCTCGCCAAGTTGCCCAGGCTGGTCTCGAACCTGTGGGCTCAGGCAATTCTCTCATCTTGGCCTCCCAAAGTCCTGGGATTATAGACATGAGCCACCGCACCCAGTCCTTTTAATTGTTGAGTTGGTAAGAGTTCATATATTCTGGATACAAGTTTCTTGTCAGATAAAGGATTTACAAATATTTTCCCCATTCTGAGCGTTATTTTTTATTTTTATGATGGTGTCCTCGGAAGCATAAAAGTTCTTAATTTTGGTGAAGTACATCTTATCTACCCTGGATCTATTCTTAGTTACCTTCTATGTTAGCAGCCTGACCCTTAGGTAAATCAGTCTAGCCTTTCTTGTTACTTCCAATTCTCCTTTCTACACATTATCCTGATCTGTACAATACAGATGCCAAAGAAAGTAGAACAAATCCAATATCTTCTTTAGAATGGGAAAAGAAAAGTCTGTGACCTCCTATATTTTCATATTTTTGTCCCTTTCTGATAAACAAAAATATTTAAGCACAAGATTCATTTTTCTGAGGATATGAGTCTTTAGATTTATTTCATCAGATTTTCAAAGCTGTCCATAATGTCAAGAATACTTAAAAATATGCCTTGCTCTCTTGTTTTTTAGGAAAATTAGACCTAGAACAGTTGAGTGATTTGGCCAAGGCCACCAAGTTTGTTAGTGACCGTTCTGCAGCCACTCGGTATCTTAGTTAATTTTTCTGTTGTTATAAAGGAGTGCCTGAGGCTGGGTAATTTATAAGGAAAGGAGGTTTATTTGGTTCATGGTTCTGCAAGATGTACAAGAAGCATGATGTCAGCATCCGCTTCTGGTGAGGGCATCGGTCTGCTTCCACTCATGGCGGAAAGTGGAGGGGAGCTGGCATGTGCAGGGATCACATACGAGAGAGGAAGCAAGGGGCGGGGGTGGCGGTCCCAGGCTCTTTTGTACACTAGCTCTTGGGTGAACTAATATGGGGAGGACTCGTTCACTCCCCACCCTTACACAGGGAGAGCACTGATCTATTCATGAGAGATCCACCCCTTGACTGAAAACCCTCCCATTAGGCTCCACCTCCAACACTGGAGATCAAATTTCTTTCTTTTTTTTTTTTCAGTCCGAGTCTCATTCTGTCACCCAGACTGGAGTGCAGTGGCCGCTCCCAGCCACCGCAGCCTCGCCTCTGGGCTCCAGCGATCCTTCCGCTCAGCCTTCCAAGTAGCTGGAACTACAGGCGCGCGCTACCACGCCCGGCTAATTTTTTATTTTTATTGTAGAGATGAGGTCTCACCAAGTTGCTCAGGCGACTCGAACCCGCAGGCTCAGGCAATCCACTCACCTCAGCCTCCCAAAGTGCGGGATTACAGGTTGAGCCACCAAGCCCGGCTCGGAGATCAAATTTCAACATGAGATGGATGAGGGGAGAGTCAAGCATCCAAACGTAGCTCTCAAGTTTTCTCATTCTCCCTCACTCACTATCAACATCATCCCATTGTATCATGATGACTATATTTTTAATTTTTAATTTAATTTTTTGAGTGGAAGTCTCACTCCATCGCCCAGGCTAGAGCACAGTGGCACGCTCACAGCCATCCCAGCATCGACCAGCTTGGGCTCTAGCGATCCTTCCGCCTCAGTCTTCCAAGTAGCAGGAACCACAGGTACACGCTACCATGCCCGGCTTATATTTTATGTATTGTAGAGACAAGGTCTGGCCAAGTTGCCTGGGCTGGTCTTGAACCTACAGTCTCAGGCAATCTGCTCACCCTCGGTCTCCCAAAGTACTGGGATTATAGGCTAAGCCACCGAGCCCTGCCATGTTGACTATAGAATTCCTATATTGCAGGTAAATTTCTCCTGGAGCAGAACATGAATCCAGTATCAACATTTTATTAAATATTTATTTGGCTTGACGTGGTGGTTTATGCCTGTAAAATCCCAGCACTTTGGGAGGCTGAGGTGGAAGGATCACTGAAACCCAGGCCTGGACAGCATGGCTAGACCTTGTTGCTACAAGAAATAAAAAATAAGCCAATGCAGTGGTGTGTCCCTACAATTCCAGCTATCCAGGAGACTGAGGTGGAAGTACTGCCTGAGCCCAGGAGGTGGAGGCTGCAGTGAGCTGTGATTGTGCCACTGCACTACAGCCTGGGTTACAGAGTGAGACTCCAACTCAATCAATCAATAAAGTATGTGTCTAAGACCAGGGCAGATCTTGGCGGGTGGTGAAGATATGGTACGGCACCACTTGGCTGGGGCTCACTGTAAACAAACTGCATTTTTTTTGTTTGTTTTGAACTGGAGTTTGACTCTGCTACCCAGGCTGGAGTGCAGTGGCACACTCACAGCCACCACATCCTCGACCTGCTGGACTCAAGTGATCCTTCCACCTCAGACTTCCAAGTAGCTGGAACTACAAGTGTGCATCACTACACTTGGCTAATTTTTTGGATTTGTTATAGAGATGAGGTCTTGCCATGTTACCCAGGCTGGTCTCCAACTCCTGGGCTCAGGCAATCCTTTCTTCTCTGCTTCCCAAACTGCTGGGATGACAGGGGTAGGCCCCTGCACCTGGCCGGCAGATTTAAATTGTGGAATTGTCAGTGGTGAGGAGCAAATGGAAATCAGGGACATTAGCACTTAGCAAAGTGGGGAGTAGGTTAGATGGGGCAACTGGCAACCCTGAGTGGTCCCTTCTCCCATTATAGATGAGTGAAATCTCTTCAGGTGCTGCCTTCAAAGAGCATTTCACATACTTTCCAGTTGGTTTTTCACTTCTGGACTTTTGTTTTTGCAGTCAGCAAAGAAGTTTTTAAATGCTTACTTGGGCTTCAAGATTAATGCTTTAAAAGTCTGTTTGTTTGTTTTTTGGAGTCTCACTCTGTCACCCAGGCTGGAGTTCAGTGGCATGCTCATGGCCACTGCAGCCTCGACCTGCTGGACTCAGGGAATCTTTTCTCTTCAGCCTTCCAAGTAGCTGGAACCACAGGCGGGTGCCACCATGCTTGGCTAATTATTATTTTTTTTTTTTGGTAGAGATGATGTTTCACCAAGTTGCCCAGGCTGATCTCAAACCCATGGGCTCAGGCAGGAAGGCTCTCCTCTGCCTCCCAGAGTGCTGGGATTATAGGCATGAGACACTGCACCCGGCTTAAAAGGTCTGTTTAGTTAGCAGCAATATGTAACAATGTTAATTTTTTGATATCGGTAATGGTACCATGACATGTACAGTGTTAACCTCAGGGAAAATTGAGTGAGGGGGGTATGGAAATTCTGCACCTTTTTTGCAATGTTGCTGTAAGTCTAAAGATATATCAAAGTAAAAAGTTAAAAATTAAAAAGAAAAAATTCAGCTGAATTTCTGAGGTTTTTTTGGATTTCCAGAAATTTATGTTTTAATAATGTGTTCTTTATGAGATCATAATGCAAAATATTAACTAATAACCAAACAAAGCAAACAATGGAACTGGAATGTTTATTTTATATTTGGAGTAGATGTTATATTTTTGGCATTTAAAATGTTTAATTTTTTTTTTTTGAGTTGGAGTCTTACTCTGTTGTTCACCTGGAGTGTAGTGGCCCACTCATGGCCACTGCAGCCTCGACCTGCTGGACTTAGGTGGTCCTTCTGCCTCAGCCTTCCAAGTAGCTGAAACCACAGGCATGTGCCACCACGCCCGGCTAATTTTTTTTTTTATGGTAGAGGTCTCCCCATGTTGTTCAGGTTGGTCTCGAACCCCTGAGCTCAGCCAAACCCCTCGCCTCGGCCTCCCAAAGTGCTGGGATTACAGGCTTGAGCCACTGTTCCTGGCTAGAATGTTTAAATATTAAAGGGGTATTAAAGGGGTATGCTGTGAAAACTTTCCTTCCCCTTTTAGCTACCAGTTAGTATACACACACACACACACACACACACACACACACACACACACACCCACACACCAACTTTTATGCAAATGGTTGCAAACTCATAAACAACTTTAGTATATTTTTAAGTTAATTTTAAGGGGTCTACAGTCATAACACCCTGAGCGCACCCAAACTCATCTAATTTTAAGGAAACAAGAGACATGACAATATAAAGCTTCCTTCATACAACAGATTTTTTTTTTTTTTGAGACAGGGTGTGATTCTGTCACCTCGATTGGAGCAGTAACATGATCACGGCTGACTGCAGCCCTGACCTCCAGGACTCAAGTGATCGTCTTGTCTCAGCCTCCCAAGTAGCTGAGACTACAGGCACACACCAGGCCTAGCTAAGTTTTAAACATTTTTTGTAGAAACGAGGTTTCACTATATTGCCCAGGCTGGTCTTGAACTCCTGGGCTCAATCCTCCCACCTTAGCCTCCCAAAAGTGCTTGGATTGCAGGCTTGAGCCACCACGCCCAGTCTCATGCAACAGATTTTTAAAATATGATTTTTTTAAATCAAAGCAATATAGCCATACAGTTTTATCTTTCAAATCCAGTAGAAGTGAAATATTTACGGTGGAAAATAATTGCATTTATTAGTAGTTGCCAGGGCATTTGGGGGGCAGGAGGAATGAATAGGTGAAGCACACGGGATTTTTAGAGCAGAGAAAATACTCTGTGCAATATACTGTAATGGTGGATACATGTCATTATACATTTGTCCAAACCCATAGAACGTACAACACCAAGAGTGAACCCTAATGCAAACTGTGGACTTGGGGGCGATATGTTAGTGTAAGTTCATTCATTGCAACAAATGTACCCTCTGGTGGGGGATGCGGTTAATGAGACAGGCTGTGCGTGTGGGTGGGGGAGGATGGATACATAAGAAATCTCTGTTCCTTCCTCTCCGTTTTTCTGGGAACCAAAAACCACTCTTAAAAAATTGTCTTTTAAAAAAAAGACTCTTGGTCTATCCCTCACATCTATCTATCCCACTCCCCCAAAGCAATCTCCTTTTATTTCTTCAGTCATTTCTTCAGGTGATTACCTATAAAATTGCCAAATAATATGATTCTACTGTTGTGACATCGGTTTTATCAGTATCCCTTGGGCTCCAATTATATAATTCTCCACTTTCTCATTCTCTCCAGATATAAAATTATATCACCCTGGGCTCTCAATCAGCTATGCTGGTAGCTCTAGTAGTATATAAACACCATTATTTCCTGCTCATCAACTACAGCCGGATCTTTTGATCCCCTAATTACCAAAAGAAAATATTAACACTCCAGCCTTCCCGACAGCCGTCCGCCCTTCTGCTGCCTTCTAATAGTCATCTTCCATTATTTTCCTTTTACACTGTCAAGGTCAATAAGATGCGCATTTTCTTCTGTAGCCATATACTGTCTATAGGGTGGTTTTAAAACTTGAACATCACCATGGTTTAAATAATAATAATAGTTATTAGTAGTAGTAGTATTAGTATTTTGAGTCAGACTCTCAGTCGCCCAGGCTGGAATGTAGTGGCACAATCACAGCTACTGCAGCCTCGACCTGCTGAGCTCAGGTAATCCCTCCGCCTCAGCCATCCAAGTAGATGGGATTACAGGAGTGCGTCACCACGCTTGGCTAATTTTTTTGACTTATTGTAGAGACCAGGTCCTGCCATGTTGCCCAGTCTGGTCTCGAACTGGTGGGCTCAGGCAGTCCTCTTGCCTCGGCGTCCCAAAGTGCTGGGATTATAGGCATGAGCCTCTGCTCCTGACCTGAATTATTATATCTGTGTAAACATTGTTCACTGCAGAATCAGTTTATCACTCTGATGACATTTACTTTTCATCTACCTCTTCATCTTTCCTGGAGTTTTTTTTTTTTTAATGTAAAATATTTTGTTCATATTTTAAATGTATTAATTTTATTTATTTGCTTGTTTATTTATTTGAGTTGAGGTCTCACTCTGTCACCCAGGCTGGAATACAGTGGCACAATCACAGCTCACCACAGCGTCAATCTCCTTGGCTCAGATGATCCTTCTGCCTCTGCCTCCCAAGTAGCTGGGACTACAGACACACGCCACAACATCCGGCTAATTTTTAAAATTTTTTTGTAGCGATCAGGTCTTGTTGTGTTGCCCAAGTTGATCTCAAACTCCTGGGTTCAAGCGATCATCCTGCCTTGGCCTCCCAAAATGCTGGGATTACAAGTGTGAGCCACCACATCTGGCCTAAATTTATTTATGTACTTAGAAGATCTTTTTTAGAAACAGGGTCTGGCTCTGTTACCTAGGCAAAAGTACAGCAGCATGATCATAGCTTACTGCCAAATTTCTGGGCTCAAGGGATCCTTCCATCTTAGCCTCCCAAGTAGCTAAGACTACAGGAGCATGCCACCATGCCCAGCTAATTGTTTTTTAACTTTCGTAGAGATGGGGCCTTGGCATATTACCCAGGGACTTGAACGCCTGACCTCAAGTCATCCTCCCACCTTGACTCCTAAAGTGCTAGGATTACAGGTGTGAGCCACCATGCCCAGCCTCTCTCTCTCTCTCTCTCTCTCTCTCTCTCTCTCTCTCTCTCTCTCTCTCTTTTTCATTCTGTGGTCCAGGCTGGAGTGCAGTGGCACATTCACGGCCACCCAAACTACAACCTGCTGGGTTCTGACGATCCTTCCACCTCAGCCTTCCAAGTAGCTGGAACTAAAGGCGCACGCTACCATGCCGGGCTAATTTTTGATTTATTGTGGAGACAAGGTCTTGCCAAATTGCCCAGGCTGGTCTCGAACCTGTGGGCTCAGGCAATCCTTGGTCTCCCAAAGTGCTGGGATTACAGACTGAGCCATTGAGCCCGGCCTATTCCTTTCTTAATATAATCCTCTTTTTCTAGACCATGCTCCAGAAGTGCTTCCTTTCTCAACCAGCAGGATGCACATGACATATTCAGTCGCAGAAAATGCTATCCAAGCCGGGCTCAGTGGCTCAGCCTGTAATCCCGCGCCTTTGGGAGGCTGAGGTGAGTGGATTGCCTGAGCCCGCGGGTTCGAGACCCGCCTGGGCAGCGAGACCTCATCTCTACAACAAATCAAAAAATCAGCCAGGTGTGGTAGCGCACGTCTGTAATTCCAGCTACTCGGAAGGCTGAGGCAGAAGGATCGCCGGAGCCCAGCAGATTGAGGCTGCGATGGCCGGGAGCGGCCACTGCACTCCAGTCTGGGCAACTGAGTGAGACTCCAACTCAAAAAAAAAAAAAAGAAAATGCTATCCACCTCTTTTTACCAAACTCTCCCCACATTGTAAAGTAGAAGTGATCAGAGTCATTTCCTCTTTTCTTCCTTTTTAAAATTTTTTTTTACAAATAACCATTCCTTCTCATTTTCATCACATCAATTCCTTTAACACTGGAAGGCTACCAAAATGGCCTAGTCATGTATCCCTTGGTCAAACCATCTGCTGTAATAGCTTCTCCAATTGCCAGGAAAAAAAGCAATTGGGACCAGCAGCAGCTATTGGCTAAACTTGAGACAACAAGAACAGTCTGGAATTTGCAGCTGTCTTTGCAACATGAGTTGTTATCACAAGCTGACATGTGAGGAAAATAGGTCAAGATTATCAAGGAACAGAGGGTTTCAGGGAAAGTCCATCTCTAATTTTTGACTGAGGTTTTTCTGCATTTACCATCTCTTTAGAGTAAGAACTGGGACCACTCCTTGGATAAAAAGTACCATGCATACTGGGGCAAAGGGTAGGGTGGATGTGTCATCCGAGGAGGCTCTAATAGCAAATGCCAACCTTGCATATGCAAACACATGCTGAAAAATTATGAGACAAATTATGGACCCAGTGTAGTACCTTTATCTTTATGGGGGACAGAAGTTAATTTGCAATTGTTGGGTAGGAAATCCAGTCCCTCATTGGGGAAATAATGGCCACCAAGTCTCCATTTTCTTCATTTTAGCGCACATACAAATCTGGACAGCTTGTTAAAATTCAGTTTTTAACTCAGTTGGTTTGGGAGCCTAAGAATATGCATTTCTTTGTTGTTATTGCTGTTTTGTGTTGGAGTCTCACTCTTGTTGCCCAGGCTGGAGTACAGTGGCATGCTCACGGCCACTGCAGCCTCAACCTGCTGGGCTCAGGCGATCCTTCCACTTCAGTCTTCCAAGTAGCTGGAACTACAGACACACGCTACCACACTTGGGTAGTTTTGTGATTTATTGTAGAGACAAGGTCTCACCAAGGTGTGCCGGAGGCCAGCTCCGGGGGGTTCACGGGCACCCGAGAAGGAGGCGTGATGAGGTGAGGGAAGGAAGAGTCGTGACCCAGAGTTTCTTTTCAGGCACTCTGGCAATCAAACATACCAGGTTGCATTTATTTATAGTAAATTATAAATTAATCATTTTTTTGTGGTTATACAATCACAAGATGATTTCATTATTATCACAAACACTGTATGTTCCCATGTCTTACAAGATTTATTACAAAGTTAATGATTAATACAACTTGCCCATAAACCCAAAACCGGTTTTTGTGGTTATCACTACCACCACCTGCTGGACTATTAACCTTATAAACTTAGCATCCTATTCCATGAAAATATATAATTTTCTATAACGAAAATAAAAAGTAAAAAAAACCAATCAGCTATTAAAGCAATAACATGTGGATTCACACAAAACTTACCTTATCGATTCTAAATATTCCTAACTTATTTTTATAGCAAAATATCATTATTACTAATTATATCAAACTTAACCAATTCTATCTAATCTCACAATCTTCTATTGTATAATAGCTACATTTAATTTTCTTATACCATTAGTTTACTTTGTAGCAGATTTTTATTTTCTGTGCTTTTAGAATTAAACACCATGGTGGGCTACTATGTTTAATTCTTTCCCAGAGAGACAGAGAGTTTCATTTAACATATCTGCCATCTACCCAAGCCCATCTAACCATGTCTTCATCATAAGCTCTGGTGTAAGGTAAAGGAGGATCTAACCATGATAAATCTTGCATGCTGCTTTTACTCCTAGGGGCCCACCAAACTCTATTATTAATATTATGTCCCGAGCCGGGTTCGGTGGCTCAGCCTGTAATCCCGCGCCTTTGGGAGGCTGAGGTGAGTGGATTGCCTGAGCCCGCGGGTTCGAGACCCGCCTGGGCAGCGAGACCTCATCTCTACAATAAATCAAAAAAAAAAAATCAGCCGGGCATGGTAGTGCATGCCTGT
Organism: Cephalopachus bancanus; assembly: GCA_027257055.1. Taxonomy (NCBI): domain Eukaryota; kingdom Metazoa; phylum Chordata; class Mammalia; order Primates; family Tarsiidae; genus Cephalopachus; species Cephalopachus bancanus. Next base: position 6,162,761 of record JAPVLO010000080.1, read on the forward strand.
AATTCCGGCTACTTGGAAGGCTGAGGCGGAAGGATCGCCGGAGCCCAGCAGGTCGAGGCTGCGGTGGCCGGAAGCGGCCACTGCACTCCAGTCTGGGCGACAGAGTGAGACTCCAACTCAAAAAAAAAAAAAAATTATATCCCATATGTTGTCCTGCTCTAATAGTAGGTAAAGGCTTAAGAGCTTTATTTTTTGGTTTTATGACTAAACTGATGTTTAACTATACCTATGTTATCTGTAACAGTTTTTACCTCAGTTTCTGTTAATTCCTTATGCCACATCTTTAATAGAAAATCTCTAAGTGTTTCATTTGCCATACAGTTAAAGGTACATTTTGTTGCAGTGGATGTTACAGTAATTGATTCTATTGAGGTTGGGTCGCCATGACCTCTCCTATTCTTGACTTCCTGAGGTGTAGCCGATGTTGAAACATTGACTGCTTTATTACTGGCATTGTAGACACTGTAACCTCCAATTCTGGTTACATTACGCTTTTCCGAGGGAGATTGAAATGTATTATTCCTGTAAGGCAGGAGTATAACAATATAATGGGAATAACTAGGCGATCATGAGTCACAGGGCAGCCATGCAGAACTTCCTCAAGACTTTCCGTGGGGCCTTGCCACGCACACGGATCCCCCCTGGGGCTTTGCCTTCTGGGGGGGTGTCTTCATTCGGTTCCCTTGCTGAGCCCCAGATTGTCATGGCCTCCGCCAAAGGTGCCCAGGCTGGTCTCAAACTCCCAGGCTCAGGCAATCCTCTCACCTCAGCCTTTCAAAGTGCTGGTGTTACAGGCTGAGCCACCACATCCGGCAGAATATGCATTTCTAACACAATACTAGTGATGCTGATACTGGTCCAAAGAGCAAGTTTAGGGTGGGATGCAATGGCTCATGCCTGTAATCCCAGCACTTTGGGAAGCTGAGGTGGGTGGGTGACTTGAGGCCAGGAGCTTGAGACAGACTGGGCAACATATCGAGGTCCTGTCTCTTAAAATTTTTTATTTAATTAAAAAAATGTTTTCATTAGCTGGATGTGGCCATGCTTGCTTGTAGTCCCAGCTACTCAGGAGGCTGAGGTGGAAGGACCGCTTGAGCCCAGGAGGTCGAGGCTGCAGTGAGCCATGATCGTGCCAGTGTACTCCAGCCTGGATGACAGAATAAGACCTCGTCTCTAAAAACACAAAACAAAACAAAAGCACATTTGGAAATAGCAGGGATCTAATTTTGTACTATGTAATACTGAAGCCACTAGCCCCATGTGGTATTTAAATTTAAAATTAAATTAGTATAAAGTAAATCAAATAAATAAGACCCTTAGTCGCACTCGTCATATTTCAAATGCTCAACAGACTCATGTGGCTAGTGACTACTATATGGCAGATACAGGCCATTTCGGTTCCACAGAAATCTCTGCCGGTTAGTGCTGTCCTAGTCAGTGGTTCCCAAAGGTCAGCTTCCTCAGCATCACCCAGGAATCTGCTATAAATGTATATCTTCAGGCCCCACCCCAGACCTGCTAAGTCAGAAACTCTGGGGTTGAGGCCTAGCAATCTGTGTCATAAGCTCTCCAAGTGACATTGCATGCTCAAGTTTGAGAAGCAATTCTCTTCTGGTGTTTCCCCCCCCTTCTATGGTCATAATAAGAATCTATAACACCTGACTGTGATTGCAAAAAAAGTTAGTTAATCAAGTCATTAAGGCATTCCCAGGGCCTAATCACCCATTTTTAATATCAGCTGTGAAGAATCATTTGGATGACTGACTCTGTTTTAGCCCCTATTTCCCCCCAAGAAAGATTGAGACAGCCAGGTGTGGTGGCTCACACCTGTCACCCCAGCACTTTGGGAGGCGGAGGTGAGAGGATTGCCTGAGCTCAGGCATTCAAGGCCAGCCTGAGCAACATGGCAAGACCTCATCTCTACAATAAATCCAAAAAAAATTGCCAGGCATGGTGGCACATGCTTGTGGTTCCAGTTACTTGGAAGGCTGTGGTGAAAGGATCACGTGAGCCCAGCAGGTCAAGGCTGCAGTGGCCATGAGCGTGCCATTGCACTCCAGCCTAGGCGACAGAATGAGACTCTAACTCAAAAGAAAAAAAGTTCACTTTTAGTGCCTAATGTCAAAATGGTGAGCAATTCTTCGTATGCCTCTTGGCAGAAGGGAGGAAAAGCACTCAACAGCCCTGGGAATGCCATCAGAGCAGCCGAAGCCATTCTGTGGTGGGGTCCCGTGGTGACAAGACATGCATAGTCTGGGAAGCCAAGCTGATGGCCGTGACTCAAGCCTCTAATCCCAGCACTTTGGGAGGCCGAGGTGAGAGGATTACCTGAGCCCATGGGTACGAGAACAGCTGGGCAATTTGGCCAGACCTTGTCTCTACAATAAATCAAAAAATTAGCCAGATGTGGTAGTGTGTGCCTGTAGTTCCAGCTACTTGGAAGGCTGAGGTGGATCGCTGGAGCCCAGCAGGTCGACACTGGGGTGGCCGTGGATGTGCCACTGCACTCCAGCCTGGGCAACGGAGTGAGACTCCAACTCAAAAAAAAATTGTGATAAAATACACATAATAGAAAATTTACCATCTTAACCCTTTTTTTTTTTTTTTTGAGTTGGGATTTCACTCTGTTGCCCAAACTGGAGTGCAGTGGCACAATCACTGATCACAGCAACCTCGACCTCCTGGGCTCAGGCAATCCTTTGGCCTCAGTATATCTGGGACTACAGGCACATGCCACCATGCCGGGCTAATTTTATTTTATTTTTTGTAGAGACAAGATCTTGTCATTTTGCCCAGGTTAGTCTTGAACCCCTGGGCTTAAGCAGTCTTCTCACTTGGCCCCCTAAAGTGCTGGAATTCCAGGTATGAGTCATCACACCCGGCCCCATTTTTAAGTATATAATTTAGCGGCATTGATGACATTCACGTTGTTTTGCAACCATCACCACTATCTATTTCCAAAATGTTTTCATTACCCTAAAAAGGATCTTCATTAACCATTAAGTGATAACGCCACATTTCTTCCTCCTTCCCTCCCAACCTCTGGTAACTTCCACTCTTATCTTCCAGGAGCAAGTATTTATTTCCTGGAGCAAGGAGAGAAGATAGTTTTGCTTATTGTTTAACATAAGGACAATATGCCACATCCCAGTCTTGTTTAACACATCCACTGGAAATTCTGTGGGTTTCCACCGAAGGAGGGAGGACTCTGATCTTTACTAGAATATCACATGTTCATGGAGTGAGAACCACAGGATTAGGAGGGATAGTGGGACCATCAGGATTTGAGCTGGATGAGCATTCAGTTCAGTTCTCTGAACCTAGATCAAGCTGAGTGTCTGAACTTTTAATTTGAACTCTAACTTGTGGATACTCTCCTACAAAATATTAAACTATATGTCTAGAAGGGGTTTTCCAAATGTTTTTGGTCTTGTTGGCCATGGAGGTAACAGTACTCACCTCCTCTCCTCAGTGTACCAGCATCTGTCTACCCCCACACGAGACTACACACACACAGAGGCATGCACACACACACACACACACACACACACACACACACACAGCTCCTCATTCCTCCCCACATCCCCTTTAACACAACCTCTACTTAGTCAAAAATTGACAAAGAGCTGTGAGAAAAACTAGGCCAGCTTCACAAAATACTGCATTGTTTTCGGAAGCAGGAGAAAATGGCACGTTTGTTAGTGTTAGTCTGATATGTATTCACATGTGCTGCTTTTTCACTTCTTACAAGGCAGTTTATGTATTAAAATTCCTACATTTCTAAAAAGCTAAAATCACAATTTTATAACAGTTCCATGACAAAGGTCCACAGTGATGTGCTAGATTTTTGTATGCCAAATAAGACTTCAAAGTATATAACAACCCGTTGAAACAATCAGTCAGAAGTTAAAGACAAATGTTTTTCACCAGAATTCCCCTTGGGAATGCTCATTATTTATTGGAAAGAAATGTTTTTATAAGCCATTAGAGCTGGGAGAGTGGGATCTCAAGGACATGATTAAGTAATAAAACAATAATAATAATAATAGTACATTACCTCTTATGGAGCCTGAATTCTGTTAACAGGAGCCCATTCGTTCAGCAGAGCTCTGAGTTGGGTTTGTGTGTGTCTGTCTGTGAACAGTAGCAACAGGAAAGCAAAATGTCTCTACATAATAGAGAGCAGAGACCCAGCCAGCCTGGCACTGCCGAAGGAAGAGAGAGAAACAATTCTCAGTCCTGGTACATCTGAAACTGATAGAAATGAAATATCTAGTACTTTTCTGTGGTATGTATGATTGATAGTGATCCTCTAGGTCAAGGTCTCACACCCCCAGCACTGTTGACATTTTGAGCCAAATGAGTCCTTGTTGTGGAACTGTCTTGTGCACTGTGGGACGCTTAGCCACTTCCCTGACACTAACCATGAGACACCAGTAGAATCTTCCTCCTACCTCCAGTTAGGACAACCCCAAATGTCTCCAGACATTGCCAATGTCCTCTGGGCAACAAAGTCACTCCTGGTTGAGAATCCCTGTGTTATAGCTTTAGGAAAGTCTACTTTGATTTAAAATAGTCAACTGCCAACTATCAAGATAAATGTTCTTATCACAGGAAACAGGACGTGACTATAGGCTTAGGGGACTGGGCACTTTTCCCTTTACTGATGTTGCAGACATGAGCCATGGCCCCACACATTCAAGTTTCCTTTCCTTTTATATTTTTTATTGTTTATTTGTTTATTTATTCATCTATTTATTTTGAGTCAGGATCTCACTTTGTTACCCAGGCTGGAGTGCAGTGGCACAATCACAGCTCACCATAGCCTCGACCTCCTGGGCTCAGGTGACCTCGTGCCTTAGCCTCTCGGGTAGCTGGGACTACACCATGCCCAGCTAATTTTTTGTATTTATTGTAGAGATGAACTCTCACTATGTGGTCCAGCCTGGTCTCAAACTCCTAGGCTCAAGCGATCCTTTCCGTCCCGGCCTCCCAGAGTGCTGGGATTACAGGCCTGAGCCACTGTGCCCTGCCTCTCACGTTTCTAATAAACATATGACACACATTGAGAAGACAAGAGGTGCCAAGCATTGGATCTTTTGTGAATTCTTAGTACCTCTGAGCCCCCGTCAACTTTGAACCTTCTGTTGTTATAGCACTTGACCTTATACTTTAACTCATACATGTGTTTCCTCTGTAGCCTGCAGCTCTTTGATCTCTGCTGTCCAACACAATGTCTAAAACATTCTAAGCTTGGGCTAGGTGCAGTGGCTCAGCCTGTAATCCCGGCACTTTGGGAGGCCGAGGTGAAAGGATTACCTGAGCCCAGGGGTTTGAGACCAGCCTGGAAAAAAACAAAAAACCAGCTGCAGGTCTGTGGGCTGCTACTTCAGGCTTAGAATGTTTTTTTGTTTGTTTAGTCTGAGTTGGAGTCTCACTCTGTCTCCCAGGCTGGAGCACAGTGCACGCTCACGGCCATTGCAGCCTCGACCTGCTGGACTCAGGTGATCCTTTGCGTCTCAGCCTTCCAAGTTGCTGCAACGACAGGCATACGCCACCAAGCACAGATAATTTTTTGATTTATTGTAGAGATGAGGTCTCACCAAGTTGAACAGGCTGGTCTCGAACCCCTGGGCTCAGGCAATCCTCTCACCTCCACTTCCCAAAGTGCTGGGATTATAGTCTTGAACCACTGTGCCCGGCCTGCATCTATGTTTTATTTAGCCCTGTAAACCTTGAGGATGTCCACATTAAAATATAGATTTAGAACTTTTTCTAAAGGAATTAGAAAACAGTCAACAATCAACCAGTGTTGCCATGTGGACACAATCCTGGAGCTCACCGTGTGCTTCCTCTTAAGCATGTGCACTCGCTTACCAGTTTGCAGGGTTCCCTCCACCTTTTTGGGACTGTCCCAGTCTCTTCTGCTGTTCATGTTTCCTACCTGGTCCCTAAAGATGTGTAAATTTTCTTTTGTTTTGTTTTTGAGTCAAAGTCTCAATCTGTCCCCCAGGCTAGGATGCAGTGGCACGTTCATGCTAGGCTCAGGTGATCCTTCCACCTCAACCTTCCAAGTAGCTGGAACCACAGGCACGCGTCACCACACCTGGCTAATTTTTATTTATTGTAGAAATGAGGTCTCTCCAAGTTGCCCAGGCTGGTCTCGAACCCCTGGGCAATCCTCTCACCTCCACCTCCCCAAGTACTAGAATTACAGGTGTGAGCCACTGTACCCGGCTAGGTGTGCAAATTTTCAATCCCTGTTATAAGTACCCTTGAAATGTTTACAGTAATTGGTTTTTTATTTGACATTAGGTATCCTATTATTGTATAGTGTAAAAGAAATCAACAGAGATTGCCCTCTAGCAGTCAGAACAAAACAAGTTATTTGTTTGCCTGATGAGGGATAGCTGCATTATTCAAGCGCAAAGTCAGGAGGTCTTTCTGATCAGTAGTTGAAAGGGCTAGACATTGACAAAACGAAAGTATGAATACATCAGATATCTACTGAAGCCAGGTGTGATGGCTCACACCTGTAATCCCAGTACTTTGGGAGGCTGAGGCAGGAGGATCGCAGGAGCCCAGGAGTTGGATGGAGACCAGCCTGGGCAACAGAACGAGACCTCATCTCTACAAAAAATAAATAAATAAATCGTATGTCCAATGACTCACGAGGCATACCATAAACTCCTCTTTGCAAGCAGTCTTTCACTAGCTTAAGGTACTATAGCCAAGGGCACAGTTCTTAAAGGACCACCATGACTGGTTACATAGGGCTCAAGTGAGCGTCGGAGTATCGCTAGGCACATACTTGAAGACAGGGAAACAGTAGTGAATCATAACTACTATTTAGACAGCTAAGTGTCTGTTCTATCGGAATGAGTGAGACAAAATAAAAATGTTTAGGGTTTAGTTTGATCTTCAACTCTGGTACTGTCTGGATCATTAACACCACCTTAGAGACGCTAGATGTAGGGCATTCATTGTATTTGAGTGGAGCCCATTCTCTTTTTACACCTCTAGGGAATCTTACAGGCCCTTGCCTTCCCCAAGCACAATACTAGTGTATTGTGCCTGTACCCAGCAGATCCTCACAGCGCTAAGGACACCGGGACAGCAGGCCAGACTGGATATTTCCTGAAAGAGGACTTTTGTTTTTTCCAGCCACTGTGATAAATCAGTCAACCTGACCGCCATGAATTTGGAACATTAAAATAAATTATTGCTCCACCAGAGGATCTGCTTTTAGGCACAGACATGAAACCCAGCGTCATTCATCTTTATTAGTAATTGACAGGATGATGAATACCACTTGGCATTTTAAAAGTGGATACTTAAGGTGTGATAGATAGACTGAAATATGGAATCAGTCAGTATATTTACAAGGTGGTTTTCTTTCATGAATCTAGTAACTGGACAATCTTTGATTTGGCATAAGAGTATCACCATGGCCGGACACGGTGGCTCATGCCTATAATCCCAGCACTTTGGGAGGCCAAGGTGGGAGGATTGCTTGAGCCTATGGGTCCAAGACCAGCCTGGTCAACTTGGTGAGACCTCATCTCTACAATAAATAAGAAAATTAGCTGGGCGTGGTGGCACGCACCTGTAGTTCCAGTTACTTGGAAGACTGAGGCAGAAGGATCGCTGGAGCCCAGCAGGTCGAGGCTGTGGTGGCCAAAAGCGTGCTACCGTGCTCCAGCCTGGGTGACAGAGTGAGACTCTGACTCAGAAAAATAGAATATCAGAACATCCTTTTCTGAAGAAAGATGAATAAGGAAAACCCTCTAAGATGTTAGAAATTACAATGGACATAAAGGACACTAAATATGACATATTTGGATAATTTCTTGCTTTTAGAGATTCACTAAGTGTTTTTAAATTTCTGCCCTAATCATGCTCCTTTTAATTTTTGAATTGTGGTAAGATATATATATATATATATATATATATATATATATATAAAATGTACTGTTTTAGTCATTTTAAGTATACAGTTCAATGGCTTCATTTTTTAAAAGCTGTTATTTTACTAATAAAAAGGATTGGTGAGTGAAATGAAGCTAGACAAATGTATGTAGGTCTGTTTTCACACACCTAAAAGGAGACCCAGTATGTCACCAAAAAGTCATCTCCCAAATCTTTCCTAAAAGAGCCTCTGAAATTAAAGAAGCGAGGGCATGTCTAAGTGTGTATTCCACTGCTTTTAAGATGTAGAACTTCAGTTCTTTCTTGCACATCCAATATGAGTGGCCAGATTATGTAGAAAGAATAAGATATTATCTTCTTACAACTTGGTGAGGTGAAAGTGCAGTTAAACTCAGATGAAAAGGCCAACAAAAATAGTTTATCAACCAGTTTCAATCAATTTATCTTATTTGTGTGCTTTCTAAAAATTATAAAAAATAAACACTTAAAGGAATACTAAAGTTTGAGTAAACAAATACTTTTTTTTTTTAGTAGGAGTCTCACTCTGACACCCAGGCTGGAGTGCTGTGACACACTCACGGCCACTGTAGCCTCGACCTGCTGGGCTCAGGTGATCCCTCCACCTCAGCCTTCCAAGGAGCTGGAACTACAGGTATATACCACCATGCCCGGCTAATTTTTTGATTTATTGTAGAGACGAGGTCTCGCCAAGTTGCCCAGGTTGGTCTTGAACCCCTGGACTCAGGCAATCCTCTAGCTTCCCCTTTCCAAAGGGCTGGGATTACAGGCATGAGCACCACACCCAGCACAAATATGCTGTATGTACTTGAAAAAATTATTGCTCTTTCAAAAACAAAAGTGAAAATAAGGTCAAACATATATTTTGAACTTGAATTCAAAAAAAAAAAAAAAGAAAGACAGAACCTTGCTCTGTTACCCAGGCTAGAGGACAATAGCACGATCATAGCTAACTGCAGCCTTCACCTCCTGGGCTTAAGCAGTCCTCCTACCTCAGCCTCCTGGGTAGCTGAGATTACAGGCGTGCACCACCACATCTGACTAATTTTAAAATCTTTTATAGAAACGAGGTCTTATTATTTTGCCTAGGCTGGTGTCAAACTCCTCCCTCAAGTGATTATTCCACATCGGCCTCCTAAAGTGCTAGGATTACAGACATGAGCCACTGCATGTGACTTGAATGTGAATCTTTTACCTCTACATAAAGCAAAGAAAATATTTTCTTCCAACGTATTATGGTAAAGGTATTACAGAGGCCAGTTATTCCCAAATAGTAAAAAACAAACAAAAAACACTGGTTTAAAAAGTTTATTGATGCCACTGTTGGACTTTGGAAAGCTGTAAACTAAATCTCCTCCTTGGAAATTCCCATTAAACACCCATAGTGTAAAGGTTCTGAGAAGTCCCATGATAAAAGAGAAATCTGTTCAATTTTCTCAGAGGTTAGCATCATATATACTGTGGTGTCATTTGATCTGGATCCCTAAACTATTTCATTTCACTTCATCACCATTTCTTCATCATCATCAAATTAGCCTTCATCAAGATAAGGTTTTTTTAAAAATGTACCACAATTATTTTCTTACTCTGTGATATTATTTTACAAACTGGGAAACTGGGATTATAAAAGAATAGTAAAATTTCCTGAAACTACACAAAGTGTTATCCCATGACAAAAGCTTTTATTTTTACATCACTTTTCAGTGACTTCCTTTCCCCCCAGGGGGAAAATATTCGATTTAAATCATTTAGGCTCATGGTGTTATTTATCAAGTTCTTTGCCTGCAATCCTAGGAACTACCACCAGGTGGCGGTGAGTCAGATTGGATGCAGAGGCCTCCTTTCCAGGGAAGTCTGAAAAATAGTTTTTGTTTTTAATTGAAAAGAAAAAACAAGCAAGCAAAAAATAAATCAAACAAAATAACATTAAAAGGCCAAGACATCATTATGAATTAACAAGATGCATCTATTGATTTTTTATTTTTTAATAAACAGAGTTACTAAAGACCAACTACCTTCTTTTCTTTCCCTCCAATCTCCTCTGACCTCCTGAGTCGATTGGCAGCTGCGGTGGGCAGTGCCAGCACAGGGGCAAACTCCCACCTCAATGAGGGGCCCCCACTCTGCGCTTCCACCAGGAGTTTTTCTCTAATTGAAAAGATTTTGCACAGTGGCTCACGCCTGTCATCCCAGCACTTTGGGAGGCAGAGGAGAAAGGAGTGCCTGAGTCCAGGGGTTTGAGACCAGCCTAGGCAACATGGCAAGACCTCGTCTCTACAGTAAATCAAAAAATTAGCCAGGCATGGTGGTATATGTCTGTAGTTCCAGCTACTTGGAAGCCTGAGGCGGAAGGATCACCTGAGTCCAGCAGGTCGAGAGTGCCACTGCACTCCAGCCTGGGTGACAGGGTGAGACTCCAAGGCAAAAGAAAAAAAAAAAAAAGGAAAGAGAAGGTTTGGGGACCAGGCACAGTGACTCATTTGTAATCCCAGCATCTCAGCACTTTGGGAGGCCGGAGGATTACTTGAGCCCAAGAATTAGAGACCAGCCTAGGCAACATAGTAGGATCTCGTCTCTACAAAAGAAAAAAATGATTAAACAAATTAGCCAGACATGGTGGCACGTGCCTGCTCTGTAGTTCCAGCTACTTGGGAGCTGAATCACCTGAGCCTGGTCAAGGCTGCGGTGAGCCATGATCTTGCCACTGCATTCCAGTCTGGGCAACAGAGTAAGACCCCCAAGTAAAAAAAGAAAAAAAAAAAGCAAAGGTTTGTGTTTGTGTGCTCAAGGAAGCCTGGATGACTAGGAACTTAACCTCAGGGTCAGCCTTCAGATGATGAGGGACTGGAATCAACTGCGTTCTCTCAGTGGGGGCAACTCTGCGAAGGTTCTATGTGGTTCCTCAGGGGTCCCAGCCCTGAAACTGAGCCTGGGTGTCCCTAGGGAAAACTGCTTATTTACATACAACCAAGTTGCCTTTCTCGCTATCCTGTCTCACTTTCCTCACTCCCTCTCTGGTGCTTATTGAGATCACCTCCTCAAAAAGACGACTGCCTTCAAGTTGTCTTAGGGTCGGCTTTGAGGAAACCTAAACCAGGACACTAGTCGAATTTAATTCTGCTATTTTATCAGTCTTTTTAGACGTTATACTGATATTAGAATCCAGGCATTGGAACATCGGAAATCGTACCCAGATTGGTTTTTGCACAGCCACCACAACAAAAACAAAAACAAAAACCAAACAAACAGAATCTGTGTTTTATATCCTGCTAGCTCTAAGTCTGGTATAACAACAGCAACACAAGCAGACATCCAAATCTTTACTGACTTGCTAATTGCAATTCATTTTTTTTTGAATCGGAGTCTCACTCTGTCGCCTAGGCCAGAGTACAGTGACACGCTTACTTATGGCCATCCGCAACCTCAACCTGGTGGGCCCTGGTGATCCTTCAGCCTCAGCCTTCCAAGTAGCTGGAACTACAGGTATGTGCCACCACACCCGGCTAAATTTTTATTTGTTGTAGAGATGAGGTCTCGCCAAGTTGCCCAGGCTGGTCTTGAACCCATGGGTTCAGGCAATCCACTCGCTTTGGCCTCCCAAAGTGCTGGGATTATAGGTGTGAGCCACCACGCCAGGCCTGCTAATTGCAATTCTTGATTGGAGCTTTGTCTTTATGTTCACCTCTCTTTAAACTGTTGGATTTTTTGGTGCCTCTCCCCCCCCTTTTCTCCTACTATATGTCAGTATGACTAAAAACAAGGGGAAAAAACTAAATAGCACACAACAACATGGTGGTCATGCATCTTTATACGTTTGTAATTGGGCTTTTTACCTGAGCCAGATTGATTTTCCCCCTTTTATTATTTATTTATTTATTTATTTTGAGTTGGAGTTGCACACTGCAGCCCAGGCTGGAGTGCAGTAGCACGTTCACAACCACTGCAGCCTCAACCTGCTGGGCTCAGGTGATCCTTTCTGCCTCAGCCTTCCAAGTCGCTGGAACTACAGATGCACGCCACCACATCTGGCTATTTTTTTGTGTGTGTGTGATTCATTGTAGAGACAAGATCTCACCAAGTTGCTCTGGCTGGTCTTGAACCCCTGGTGTCAGGCAATCCTCTCACCTCGGCCTTCCAAAGTGCTGGGATTGCAGGTTGAGCCACAGCGCCAGCGGCCCATTTTAAAATCAGGCTATTTTACTTTATTTTTTATTTTCTGCTATTGAGTGGTGTGAGTTCCTTATTTTAATTTGGATATTGACCCCTTTTCAGACCTATGGATTGCAAACATTTTCTCCCCTTTCATCATAGGTTGCCTCTTCATGGAGTGGATTGTGTTATTGTTGTGCAGAAGGTTTTTAGCTCAATGTCATCCCACTTGTTTATTTTTGCTTTTGTTGTCTGTGCTTTTGATGTCATATCCAAAAACAAAAACAAATAAAAAGACAAAACTATTGCTAAGACCAATGTCAAGAAGCTTTTTCACTATTTTTTTAAAAGAAATTTTATGGTTTCAGATCATATACTTAAGTTTTTAATTCATTTCAAGTTAATTTTTGCATATGGCATTAAGACAAGGGTTTATTTCACTCTTTTATATATGGATATTCAGTGTTCCTAGCATTATTTATTGAAGAGACTTTCCTTTCCCTATTGTGGAGTCTGGGCACCTTTGTCAAAGATTAGTTAACTATACATGCATGGGTTTATTTCTGGGCTCTCTATTCTGTTCCATTGGTCAGTTGTCTATTTTCATGCCAGTACCATACTGTTGTGATTACTATAGCTTTATAAAATAGCTTGAAATCAGAAAATGTGATGCTTTCAACGTGGTTTTTTTTTTTAATCAAAATTGCTTTGGCTATTCAAGATCTTTTATTGTTCCATACAAATTTTTGGATTCTTTTTTCCATTTCTGTAAAAAAAAGTCATTGGAATTTTGATAGGGATTGCACCCTTACCCTTCCTGTGAAAGCAGACAGAAGGCTTCATGGGATTCGGTGCACCTGGGATGGTAATTATCAGGGACTTCATGAAGCAGAGAGTGAAGGAAGGTTGATTTTCACCAAACAGTGGGAGTCTGAGAGAGATGAAAATCACAGCCTTCTTTTTTAGTAAAGAAAAGTCATCTAAAAGAAAAATTAAAGCTAACATTTTGCAGCCATGTTAACAACGGATGCAATAACTTGTTGCAAATCTCAGTTCCTGTGTAAAAGCCAGAGAAGTTGGAGGAACACACACAGATAAAGCAATGGTGTGTGGGTTTATTTCAATATGTCTGGTTTAAGGCTCCGGAGTTTTTCTTTAATAAGAACCAGGTCCACAGCTGCTGCTTTGGCTAATGCTGTAATTTCACAGTGAACTCATCAGTGTCTGGTTACCTGCTGTATACAAGGGACTGCAGACATGAATGTCTGAGGTGGTATTCACATTTCTTCAGTGACCAGTCGATGACCAGTGCTTTGCTCAATGTGTTCTCATTTTGTTCTAAATAACTACTTAGTACGTAGACTCAGTTTATTTTTAAAAGCCCCCAATACTGACATAGCTCTTAAACTTAGCCATTTATTGGCCTAGTTAAGGTTTAGCTTTGTCAATTATCGTAAACATGGCTTAAACTGGGTGTTATTAATTTGGATTCATATATGACCGTGGTGGCTGATCATCGCAAGAGCCTAATGAGGAGGAATTTTCCCCATTTTACAGTTGAGGAAAGTCAGGCTCTAGTGGGTAAATCACTTTTCTAAAAATCATATGACTGTGACTTAAACAGGCAGCATTTGAACCTAGATACATTTGACCCCAAAGCCTTTGCTATAGTGTGAATGTTTGTGTCCCCTACAAATTAATATGTTGAAACCTAAACCCCAGGGTGATGGTATTAAGCAGTAGGGACTTTGGGAGGTGATTAGGGAATGAGAGTGGAGCCCTCATGAATGAGGTAAAAGCCCTTGTAAAAGACACCCCAGCGAGCTGCCTTGACCTTTCACCATGTAAGGACACAGCTGGAAGGTGCCAACTCGGAGCCAGAAAACGGGCCCTCACCAGACACTGAATCTGCTGGCACCTTGATCTTGGACTTCTCAGTCTCCAGAACAGAATAGATTTCTGTTGTTCACAAGCCACTCCATTTATGGCATTTTGTTATAGCAGCCCAAATGCACTAAGACAGACTTTTCTCATTCAGTTCACTACATGACCTCTTTAGCAAAGAAATAGTCCAGGTGCAGTGGCTGACATCTGTAATACCACCACTTTTGGAGGCTGATGCGGGAGGACTACTTGAGAACCCAGCCTAGGTAACATAGCCACATCTTGTCTCTACAAACCATTTTTTAAAAAGTTAGCCAGGGTCTTCTGCTCAAATCTAAGCAGTTGTCCAAGTCTCACTCTCTCTCTCTCTCTCCTCTCTCTTTTTCTCTCATTCTCACAATCACCGAAGCCATCTCCACCTTTGGGGTACCCTGATCCCAGCAGGAGCTGGACTCCTGCAGAATTATACACGTTAAAATGCATTTCATTTTGATTGGTTCCCTCTGAAATTTGAACATGAAAGCCTGCCAAAGTGAAAGAGAACAAAGAAGCAGGAAGTGACTCAGCAAAGGCATTTAAACATGACTCAGGGTTCATTTTGAAAATAAATCATTCTATTTCTTACAAAAAAAAAAAGTTAGCCGGGTGTGGTGGCATATGTCTATAGTCCCAGCTACTTGAAGGCTGAAGTGGAGGCACACCTGAGCCCAGCAGGTTGAAGCTGCAGTGAGCCGTGATCATACCACTGCCCTCCAGCCTGGGTGACCAAGTGAGACCCGTGACTCAAAATAAATAAATAGGTGAACAAACAAATTAATTAAGTAATAAAAAAAGAAATTTACCAACATGTCTTTCCTAGTAGGATCATCTGTTTCATATTTGCTTGAAGAAATGTTTAGTGGGCTCCAGCTCTTTATCCTCCAACCTGAGTTTCCCTCCGCTGCCAGTACTGCAAAAGCAAACAGTATCCTCCGAGGCCCTGCTGTGCAATCCAGCAACCATGAATCACCTATGGGCTATCGAACACTTGAAATGCATCTAGTTCAAACCCAGATCTGCTGTCACAGGCTAACAGGATTTCAAGACCTTAGTAAGAAAAAGAGAATGTCAGATATCTCCTTTATAAAGTTGTATACCTATTAGGTGTTGAAATCATAGTATGGCTTTATGGGGTAAAACGAAACATTGATTCAAATGCATTTCATCTGTTTCTACTTGCTCACTGGGAAGGCTGGAAAAGTTAAAATAATCCACATGGTTCACATCCTCCGCTAAAGGATAGCTCTGCTCCTTGGAGCTTCTTCTTCGTTGCTTTCTTCATAGATTAAGTTGCTATTATTGGGAGTCTTGGGAGGATTTGTGAGGAGGAGGGCTGACAGCTTCTCAGCGGGCCTGGTGCTAGATGAGACCCTAATGCCAAGGACTTAACTGGGCTAATCTGCTTGAGCTGGAATTTAGTAGCTTCATTCATCAATAGAGTTAAGCCCTTTAGTGAGCTTGGCCTTTGAAAACACTACCTGTCTTTTTGGATTATATCTTAAGGAATGTAAGAAAGGAGAGAGAATGAAAAAGCCGAAGAACAAGATGAGACATCTGGTCACTCTGTTTGGTCAAATGGTGGTCCAAGTTCAATGTTTCTAAATGTGTCTCGAGTTCACCTGGATAGCAGGCGGAGAGCTACTTCATCGCCTGCCTTCGTTTATAAAGGCAGTGCCTATGAGTGTATGCCTGTAGTTCTCTCTTTTTATACCACAGTTGAAGGGATGGAAAAGTACATTTGCTTTGGAGAGGCTAAGAGACAGAAAGAAACCCTGCAGGGAATATCACATTACCTCCTCCAGCTGGGAAAAAGACTGCTGGCCCAAGATGGGATTTCAGCCCTGTTGTTAAATAAGCAAACAAGCTAACCAAGCTGTCGAATGATAATAATATGAAAGGGGATAGATAAATCCAGGTCAACTCCCCACATTCAGCAACTGGAGACACAGAGGCCCCTGAGGGAGGCCAGGTTGGTTGAGGCCCTTGAACTCCTCCACAGGGGCAGGCCTATACCTGCAGGTGGGACAGAACACCACAGATAATCAGTTGGGGGCTCTCAAACTGCTGTGTGCGTTGGAACACCTGAGGACTGTTAAAAATTCCCACATCCAAAGCAGCATCCCAGGCCAATGAAGTCATCAGCGTTTGGAAAGTTTCCTAGGTGATTCCAGGCCACCAAGTTTGAGAACCACTGATCTAGGCCAACCCGCCTTGTTTTTGCAGACACTGAGATCTAGAGAAGATGAGGAAATTTTGCTCTAGTTCCTAGATCTAGTGAGTGACTGAGCTGGGAAAAGTCCCTTTTCTGGCTCTCAACTCTGCACTTTCCTTTTCCTACATTTCTAGTCTATTATTATTATTATTATTACTTTGAGTTGAAGTCTCACTCTGTCACCCAGGCTGGAGTGCAGTGTTCACTGCAGCCTTGAACTTAGGCTCATGTCATCCTTCCACCTCAGCCTCCTGAGTAACTGGGACTACAGGCATGCACTACCACGACTAATTTTTTGACTTTTTGTAAAGACAAGGTCTCGCCGTGTTGCCCAGACAGGTCCCAAACTCGTGGGCTCTAGTGATCCTCCTACCTTGGCCTCCCAAAGTGCTGGGACTACAGATGTGCGCCACCGTGCCTGACCCTAGCCCATTATTCTAACATGACATCACTTTGCTTTCCTCAGAAATGTCCTGCCTCCAAATCTTTGTGCGACCATCCCCTTCTCATTTAAATCTCTGCTTCCACAAGACAATTCCTGAGAGAGGGTACCCTGACCACTCACATCTACCTCCCTGAAGGTCACCAGCCATCACTGTTTCTCCCAGGCACTTCTCACTGCCTAGCATCATCCCACATGTTGTCTACTTTCCCCACTAACCACATCTTGTCCATCAAGGTCATAGCTCTCTTGCCAGCTCCTACAATTGTCCCTGACCTGTTGTAGGGAGTCAATAAATATTTGTGGACTGAAAGAATGCTCACTGGATTTTTAGCAGGGATATTGTCCTGAACAGTTGTCTTCTGAGGGTATCATTTCAAGGGAAATATATTTCCAATTACGTAAGTTGAATAAAATATTATTTAATTTTGGGAAATGTATTTTCCAGCTCAACTCTTCCAAATCACATCTGTTCCATCATGTGAGGCTCATCCGGGTGGACAATTTGAATTTACGTCAGCTGTAAGACAGACTCTTAGGCTATTTAAAGGGACAACATTTTACCATGATCCAAATATGGACTTTGATTAGATGATGGAGGGTGATTAGAATAAGAAAATATCACGTGAACAAAATGGAAACATTTGCTACCAATGAAGATCAAATTATAATTGCTCCTCTTGCAGTTGAAAGGATTAACGATGTGGCAATTAAACAAAAAGAGTTTCCAGGTGAATAATATTACATGCATAAATTCATCCAGGCTGCAGGCTTACAAGATGATAATAGCCTTCAATGTATTTGAGGGTTCTCATATGAGAATGATATAAAGTGATCCTGTAAATACTTAGAGGTCATGGTCAATTCCCAAGTGCATTGATGGAAAGCTGCAATTAACATGACCCCTGTTTCATTCAAATCAGCACTTACTGTATGTGGGGTTTACAGCCTGGTTACTCAAAAGTGTTTCTTCCTACACTGGCACATTAGCATCACCTTGAAGCTTGTTGCCAAGACAAAAGCTCAGGCTCTGCACCCCTGGTCTACTGAGTCAGAACCTGAATTTTAACAAGATCTCCAAGGAATTCATATCATACATGTTTGAGAAGAATTGGTCTAGAATTAGACTCTATACTTCTAGACATGGTTCTCAGTGGATGACGGGGGGTGATTTTGCCCCCAAGTGACTGGGGACATTTGACTGTCACAACTGAGGACAGTGGTGAAGGAGAATGAAGGGTAGATGTTACTGGCATCCAGTTGGTAGAGGCTAGAATGCTACTCAATATCCTACAATTACACAGGACAGTCCCCCGTCACAAAATAATTACTTAGCACTAAGATCCAGTAGTACTGAGGCTGAGCAACCCTGCTCCAGACCAACAGACTCTATTGTTTAAAACTGCAACATTATGATCAACAATAATCAAATTATAGCCTATAAGCACTGGTCAATGAGAACTAACCAAAGTATCCATTTAACTAAGACTTGAAAGATGAAATGATTTGAAAATCGGTAACAATTCAATACCATGTATGAAACAAACTCTATTCCTTAAGAAGCTAAGGGTTTAATGGCGAAGGCATGTTTTAAATTAATGGAAGTCACTGTCATCAATCCTGCCACACACTTCTCCTGCCATCCTGTCTGCACCTCGTTCTGCTCACAACATTGCTTTCTGCTTTCTCCAACACTCGATGCCCTTGTGCCCCATTTCCTCTGCCCCAAATGCCCTTTCCCCTCTCCATCTGGCATAATCCGACCTCTCCTAGCCCCAGAATATATTGGCTGCTGCCCTACCCAGCTGCTTCCCCTCCCCTTATGTCTCATCCCTCCTCACCCAGCCTCCAGTTGCATCCACTTTTACATACTTTCTCTAGGGTGTAGGTGTCTAGCCATATCTTGAACCCTTTGTTCAAGAACCTCCCATGGGGGAATTACTAAGGCCTAGATCCCACCCTCAGAGAGTCTCGGTTCATTGGTCTGGGTCAGCAGTATTTTCGAGCTTCTCAGCCAGGGTAAGAACCATGGCTCTCAGGCAGAGGCCAATCTCCTTAATGCGGGTACGCCAAGGCTGCCTCTGTTTCAGAATCATGGCTCACACTCAGCATCTTGACCTCTTCACCTCCTAGGCATGTTCCCAAATACTCCATGCACTTAACAAAAAATGAAGAAAAAAAAAAACACACACACACACAAAAAAACCTGTTTGTTTTATCTTATTAAAAAACTTATGGGCCAGGCTGGGTGGCTCAGCGTGTAATCCCAGCACTTTGGGAGGCTGAGACGAGTGGATTGCCTGAGCCTGCGGGTTCCAGACCCGCCCAGGCAACTTGGTGAGCCCTCATCTCTACAATAAATCAAAAATTAGCCGGGTGTGGTAGCACACGCCTGTAGTTCCAGCTACTTGGAAGGCTGAGGAGGAAGGATCACTGGAGCCCAGAAGGCCGAGGCTGCAGTGGCCGGGAGCATACTACTGCACTCTAGTCTGGGTGACAGAGTGAGATTCCAACTCAAAAAAACCCCAAAAACAAAAAACTTTAGTGGGCCAGGTGCGGTGGCTCACGCCTTTATTCCCAACACTTTGGAAGGCTGAGGTGGGAGGATCACTTGAGCCCGGGAGTTCCAGACCACAAAAAATCAAAAATTAGCCAGGCCTGGTGGCACATGCCTGTAATCCCAGCTACTCAGGAGGCTGAGGTGGGAGGATTGCTTGAGCCCAGAAATTTGAAGCTGTGGTGAGCCGTGCTTGTGACTTGCACTTTAGTCTAGGTGACAGAGTAAAGATCAAGACTCAAAAAAGACAAAAACAAAAACCCCAAGTCTATCTGTCCAAATTTTGGAAAAGATGGAGAATGATGATGAAACTTATATACCACCAATCCCAGCACCAAGGTAACCACTGTTGTACTTCCGTGTTTCCTGCTAGCGTTGTCCTAGGCATAGTCACATATAAATTTGAACACTGTCCTACACATGTTCCTCCATTCACATGAATACTTTTCTCTGGAATACACCCCCTACCTCCTGTTCCTTAGCAAGATACTAGAGACCCTGCCATGCTCATCATATATAAGTGCGTCTCTTTTTGTTGTATGTGCCTCTATTTTATTTTATTTATTTGTTTGTTTATTTATTTGAGTTGGAGTCTCCCTCTGTCGCCCAGGCTGGACTGCAGTGGCACGCTCACAGCTACCGCAGCCTCGACCTGCTGGGCTCAGGTGATCCTTCCTCCTCAGCCTTCCAAGTAGCTGGAACTACAGGCACGTGCCATCATGCCCCGCTAATTTTTTGATTTTTTGTAGAGATGTGGTCTTGCCAAGTTGCCTGGCTGGTCTCACACCTGAGTGCTCAGGCAATCCTCTCATCTCGGCCTCCCAAAGTGGGCCTGTTTTTTCTTTTTAAATTTGACTTTATTTCTTTTTATGCTTAACATTACTCATTGTTCTTTGCTCCTGGGTGACTAAACAATTCTACCTTGATTGAAATCAAAATGACAGAGAACAGGCACAATGAGTTTTTCTCTTTTACTCATGGTTTTTAGAATTAGGCTATATAGCCGGGCTCAGTGGCTCAACCTGTAATCCGCGCCTTGGGAGGCTGAGGTGAGTGGATTGCCTGAGCCCGTGGGTTTGAGACCTGCCTGGGCAACTTGTTGAGACCTCATCTCTACAATAAATCAAAAATTAGCCAGGCGTGGTAGCGTGTGCCTGTAGTTCCGGCTACTTGGAAGGCTGAGGCGGAAGGATGGCCGGAACCCAGCAGGTTGAGGCTGCGGTGGCCGGGAGCGGCCACTGCACTCCATTCTGGGTGACAGAGTGAGACTCCAACTAAAAAAAAAAAAAAAGAATCAGGCTATATGCAGGGTGGGGGTGGGGAAGGGGCCGCAATTCAGGTGGCACAAAAGTAGCAGCTTTGACCTTTAACTACAAGGAGAACATACAGGTAGGGCCCATCCAAGTTCCAAAAGGGACATTTGAGCTGATATTGCTTTAATAAATGAACTTGGCTGTACCTGGGAGCGATGCTTTACCTGGGACTATGCTTTGTCTTAAAGGGGCTCCAACATTCACTGCAGGAACACTGTAGACGAGATACTCGAAAGACACGAACTCTAGGCTGGGCACGGTGGCTCATGCCTTTAATCTAGCAATTTGGGAAGCCAGGATGGGAGGATCACTTGAAGCCAGGAGTTAAGAGCAGCCTGGGCAATGAAGCAAGACTCTGTCTCTACAAAAAATGGAAAAATTAGATGGGTGTAGTGGTGCATACCTGTAGTTCCAGGTACTAGGGAGACTGAGGCAGGAGGCTTGCTTGAGCCCAGAAGGTCGAGGCTACAGTGAGCCATGATCATGCTACTACACTCCAGCCTGGATGACAAAGTGAGACCCTGTGTCAAAAGAAAGAGAGAAAGAAGGACAGGGGGAGGGGGAAGGGAGGCTGGGAGGGAGAGAGGAAGAGAGGGAGGGAAGGAAGAAAGGAAGGAAGGAGAAGGAAAGAAAGAGAAAGACATATGAACTCTAATATTATATTAACTACCACAGTTAGTTACATGCATTTTCCTTTATTATCTGAGGCATAGGAATCTAGAATAGCAGTAGTGAAAAATCAGTAAATTCTACATGAAAAATATCTACGATTTGAAATAAAAAATTTAGTCTACCTAAATTATAAATAGCCTTCTGTTTTTAAAAGCAAATGTTGACCGGGCACAGTGACTGATGCCTATGATCCCACCAGCACTTTGGGAGATCAAAGTGAGAGGATTGCTTGAGCCTAAGGGTTCGAGACCAGCCTGGGCAACTTGGTGAGACCTCTTCTCTACAATAAATAAAAAGCTAGCCAGGCATGGTGGCGCATGCCTGTAGTTCCAGCTACTTGGAAGGCTGAGGCGGAAGGATTGCCTGAGCCTAGCAGATGGAGGCTGCAGTGGCCGTGAGCATGCCACTGCACTCCAGCAGTCTAAGCGACAGAGTGAGACTCCCACTCAAAAAAAACACAAACAATGTTAAGACTGAGCATGATGGCTCACATCTATAATCCCAGAGTTTTGGGAGGCCAAGGAGGGAGGATTGTTTGAGGCTAGGAGTTTGAGACAAGCCTGGCAACATAGTGAGACTTCATCTCTACAAAAAATGTAAAACTTATCTATGTGTGGTGACATGTACCTGTAGTCTCAGCTACTTGGGAGGCTGAGGCAGGAGACCACTTAAATCCAGGAGTTCAAGGCTGCCGTAAGCTGTAATTGTGCCACTGCACTCCAGCCTGGGTAACAGAGTAAGATGTCGACTCAAAAAAGTAGAATACCAGGGAAGTAAAATAGTAATTCAGAGCTTCAAAAGAGAAGAAAAATGCTGAATTCAGAGCAAGGCAATGTCCTTACATAAGCTCATTATCATTATTGACAATTAAGATAGCAAGCCTGCCCTCTAAATCCTTCCTGCCAGCTTCTATTATGTCTTATTATCACACAAACTCTCTGCAGTCATTGTGTTAGAACTGCTTTCAATTGTGTGCTGACAATTTGTTGGCTCATAGGGGACTGGGATTAAAAAAAAAAAACAATGAGCTGTTTCAATTGCATTTCAACAAAAAATGGGACACTGATGTTTGCTTCTCCCTCCAAGCCAAACTTCAAGGGACAACATGAGGTTGATATTTGAACACGGGCTGGAGCTGACTGGGTTATTCTGTTGGATCTGGTCTTTGGATTCTATGCTAGGAGGGGTTGGCCAAGGTTGGTTCTAGAACTTTTTTTTAAATTTTTAATTGGAGTCACACAGGCTGGAGTGCAGTGGCATGCTCACGGCCACTGCATCCTAGACAGGCTGGGCTCAGGCGATCCTTCTGCCTCACCCTTCCAAGTAACTGAAACTACAGGCACACGCCACCACGCCCGGCTAATTTTTTAAATTTATTGTAGACATGAGGTCTCGCCAAGTTATCTGGGCTGGCTCAAACCTGTGTCTCAGGCAATCCTCTTACCTTGGTCTCCCAAAGTGCTGGGATTGTAGGCGTGAGCCACCGCATCTGGCCTGGTTCTAGAACTTTTTTAGGAACAGAGCTTTTAGAGTCAGACAGACCTCCATCAGTATGAGGCCCATCAGTTATTTGCTAAAATAAGACATAATGATATGAGACTATTCTAAAGGAGTCTTGTGATTAAATGAGATACGACACAAGAGCATTTAGCACAATGTTTGCACACAGTGTGGTCTCAATAAATGGTAACAATTATGATAATTCCACATCATAGTCATAACAATACATCTCTAAATGTCTTGAGTATCCTGAGTCAGGTCTGAATCTTTCCAGAGTTCACTGGATCCCCTGAGAGTTTGCCCACAGGTAGACCTGTTTGACTCCTTTCTCATGTCTGGATCTGGAGTTCTAAAGAATCTCAGAAACAAGTCGGGTGTTGTGGCTCATGCCTGTAATCCCAACACTTTGGGAGACCGAGGTGTGAGGATTGCCAGAGTGTAGGGGTTCAAAACCAACCTGGACAACTTGGTGAGACCTTGACTCTACAATAAATCAAAAACTTAGCTGGGCATGGTGGCAAAAGCCTCTAGTTCCAACTACTTGGAAGGCTGAGGTAGAAGGAGTGCCTGAGCCCAACAGGCTGAGGCGATGGTGTCTGGGTGAGAGAGTGAGACTCTAACTCAAAAAACAAACAAACACAAAAAAAAGAAACTCAGAAACCAAAAGAAAGCAAGACTAAAGGAATCTTTTCATAGAATTTCTGAATCTAAGTAATGGGATTTCACTGTCTATCAACAGTAGACTTCCTTGATAATCTGGGTGCTGTTCTGGGATTCCTTAGAATGATTTCTTCTAGATCTTTAACTGTGAAGACCCCAAATAAATATTTTGCTATATTTTCTATTGAGTCTGATTGACGGCTATACCAGAGACATTCAAAATAATAGTAACTAAAACAAGATGAAAGTTCATCTCTCTCTCTCACATAAAAGTCCAAGTCGGTATAGTCCAGGGCTAGTAGAGTGACCCCACGCTCATCAGGAATCCCATTCCTCCTGTCTCATGGCTTTGCTGTCTGTAATGTGTGACTTCCATCTCACGATCCAAGATAGCTGCTCCAGCTTCCACAGTCCCAAGTGGCAAGAATGGGGAGGAGAAGGTAACGGAGAGCAAGACTATAACCCTTTTCTTTAAGGGCAAGGCTGAAGTTCCCTTTAATATTTTCATCTCATTGGCCTGAACTTAGTTACTCATCCATACCTTCCTCCAAGGAATGCTAAGAAATGGCATCTTGACTTGGGGTGGGCTGGGCACCTAGGGATTCTGTTAGTATGAGAGAATAGGGAAGCACAGAGGGAAATAACTAACAATCTTTGTCAATACTCATTGCCCAAGCAAGCCCATTGCTTTCAGAGACAAATGAGGATTGTCTCTGATGAATGAAAAGCAGAACTAGCTACAATACCTTCACTTACTTTTTTCTGATTTCGTTTCCCATATTCACAAAACTTTTCTCTGATTGAAAAACAGGGGCCATCAAGATATGGTCCTTGGAACACATGGCTGCTCTCTCCCTGGCCAGTAAAGCCTGAGAGGTAAGGGACTGGGAGAAAAGTTTATTTCTGAAGTCAGAATTCAGGGAGACAAGCGAGTTTAGATACCAAGGCCAGTTCAGCTCTTTAAATTTCTACAGTTTATATTTATAAGCACAAGCATTAAAGTCTGCTATTGATTAACATCAAACTATATGATTTACAAAGCATTTTGTAAAATTTTAGCTTCAGTTATGTTTCATCAATTATAGCATTCACTACCCATATATTTTTAGTAGCTTTTACTGGGAAACTATAATTTTAGTTTATCAGTAACTTTAAGTAAAAGTGCTAGCAGAACTCACGACAAATGAAACATACACCATTAATCAATGGGTACAACAAAACAAAAGTGCACTGGTTATGATTACATGATTAATATAATTACATTTCTAACTGTAACAATTGATCACAGGAATGAATAACAACTTTATTTATTTATTTATTTATTTAATTATTTATTTATTTATTTATTTATTTTGAGTTAGAGTTTCACTCTGTCAGCCAGGCTGGAGGACAGTGGCACACTCCCAGTCACAGCAGCCTTGATCTGCTGGGCTCAGGGGATCCTTCCACCTCAGCCTCCAAATAGCTGGAACTATAGGCACACGGCACTATGCCTGGCTAATTTTTTTTTTTATTATTTATCATAGAGATGGAGTCTCACCAAGTTGCCCAGGCTGGTCTCAAATCCCTGGGATCAGGCAATCCTCGCACCTCAGCCTCCCAAAGTGCTAGGATTATAGACATGAGCCACCGCACCTGGCCAACAACCTAGATTATTAATTTGTGGCCACAACCAAGGGGTCTGTGACTCACTCTATTTCAGGGAGGGGCAACATTATCTTATGATTTTGAGGAATGCAGGTGCATACAGGGCAGCAATCTAGCATTACTTTTTTTTTTTGAGTCAGAGTCTCACTCTGTCATTCAGGCTGGAGTGCAGTACTCACGCCCACTGCAGCCTCGACCTGCTGGGCTCATGTGATCCTTCTGCCTCAGCCTTCCAAGTAACTAGAACCACGGGGGTGTGCCACCATGCCCAGCTAATTTTTTATTTATTTATTGGAGAAACGATGTCTCCCCAAGTTGCCCAGACTGGCCAGACAATCCTCTTGTCTCTGCCTCCCAAAGTGCTGGGATTACAGGTGTGAGCCACCACGCCCAGTCTGGAATCATTTTATGTGCTTGTTTTTCTTTTGTATTGATGTAACATAATTTATTTAACCAATGCCTTGCTATGGGGAATTCCACTGTTTGCAGTTTTGTTGTTGTTGTTATTTTGACGTTTTTAGGAGGGTAGATGATCCAAATTGCTTCCAGAAAGATCGTGCTACCAGCAATGTATGTGAAGGGTTATTTCCCTATACCCTTGCACAGCCACGTTGGTAGGTGAACTACAGTATCTCATTTAAATTTACATTTTTTATTACTAGTAAAGAATCCTTTCTTTCTATGCTTATTGGTCATACCATTTAGTTGATCTAAAGGTTTTATGTGACTCAGGTTATGTGCAGGTTCACATTAAAAACACCATTCACATTAAAGAGTGCAATCCAGGATCTAAAAGTAATTAAAGATACATTTTATTCTCTACCCTCATCTGTAAAATAACATTAAAAGAAATCCAAACCAGAGCTTATGTTTATGCATCTCAAACCTCCCTCCCTCCACTCTGATTCTCTTGTCTTAAGTCTCTTATATCCCACACTGCTAAAACTCAGCCCTGTAGACACTTTCTCTCTTCCATCCCTTCATCTGTTGATCTGTTGGAGTCTCACTCTGTCGCCCAGGCTGGAGTGCAGCGGCACACTCACGGCCACCGCAGCCTCGACCTGTTGAGCTCAGGCAATCCTTCTGCCTCAGCCTTCCAAGTAGCTAGAAATACAGGCATGTGCCACCCAGCTAATTTTTTGATTTATTGTAGAGATGAGGTCTGGCCTAGTTGCCCAGGCTGGTCTTGAACCCGTGGGCTCAGGAATTCCTCTCTCCTCTGCCTCCCAAAGTGCTGGGATTATAGGCATGAGCCACCTAGCCCTTCATCTGTTTATTCTGGAAGTCGTGTTCCACTCTTTCCCCACTACACCAAATTTATCCCCTTAAAGCAGGAAGAGGGTCAAGGAAACAAACAAGCAAAGACAAAATCGCCCTGTGGGCAGAGTCCCAGAGGGAGTATTCTTCCTCCCTGTCATGGATTGAGCGTTTGTGCTCCCCACCTCCCATGCCCGAATTTTTTTTTTTTTTTTTTGAGTTGGAGTCTCACTCTGTCGCCCAGACTGGAATGCAGTGGCCACTCCCGGCCACTGCAACCTCGACCTGCTGGGCTCCAGCAATCCTTCCACCTCAGCCTTCCAAGTAGCCAGAATTACAGGCATGCGCTACCACACCCAGCTGATTTTTTGATTTATTGTAGAGATGAGGTCTCACTGCCCAGGCGGGTCTCGAACCCGCGGGCTCAGGCAATCCACTCACCTCAACTTCCCAAAGGCGCGGGATTACAGGCTGAGCCACCGAGCCTGGCTCCACTCCCGAATTTATATGTTGAAATCTAATCCCAAATGTGATGGTATTTGGAGGTGGGGCCTTTGGCAGGTAGGTGGACCTCTCATTAATGGGATTAATGCCTTTATAAGAAAAGGCCAAGGTCAAATGTGGTGGCTCATGCCTGTAATCCTAGCACTTCAGGAGGCCGAGGCGGGCAGATTGCTTGGGCTCAGGAGTTTGAGACCTGCCTGGCACTAATTTAGCGAGACATCACCTTTTCAAAAAATTTAAAAATTAGCTGGGTGTGGTGGGACTTGGAAAGCTGGGGTGGGAGGACTGCTTGAGCTCAGGAGCTCAAGACCAGCCTGGACAACATAGGGAGACTTCGTCTTTACAAAAGAGAAAAAAAGGAAAAGACCAGAGACCTGGCTCTCACTCTTTCTGCCATGTGAGCATGAAACAAAGTAATGAACATAAGAAGCCATGTTTGCTCATTTCTGCTTGAACCTCTGACTGTGTGATGAAATATAGCTCTCCGAGCCAGGCATGGTGGTTCACGCCTATAATCCCAGCATTTTGGAAGGTGGAGGCAAGAGAATTGCGAGTCCAAGGGTTTGAGACCAGCCTGAGCAACATGACAAGACCTCGTCTCTACAATAAATCACAAAAACTAGCTGCTCGTGGTGGCGTGTGTCTGTAGTTCCAGCTACCTTGGAAGGCTGAGGCGGAAAGGTTGCCTGAGCCCAGTAGGTCCAGGCTGTGGTGGCCGTGAGTGTGTCACTGCACTCCAGCCTGGGCGAAACAGTGAGACTCCATTTCAAAAAGAAAGAAATACAGCTCTACAGGAGAATGCCTCTAAGACAAAACAGAATAAAGCACAGTCTTGCCTGAGTTACTACATTCCTTTTCCTTTTCCTTGCCTTGTCTTTTCTATACATAAAATAACATCTGATGAGGTTAGTAATGACGCTCCTACACTCTGTAACCAAATGTGCTTTGATAATCTATAACCAGATATATGCTTACACCCAGACTTTGTACTGAATCTTCACCACCTTTATATAAACTGTGAACTGAAATGCTGCTTTGAAGCAGTCTGACAGAACTGCTCCCAGGCTACAGGCCTCTGTCTATAGTTCTCAGTAAGATTTCTGAATATAGTACAACTAATTTTCATTCTTTAAAAGCTTGACTTGGCCGGGCTCAGTGGCTCAAGCCTGTAATCCCAGCACTTTGGGAGGCCAAGGTAAGGGGATTGCCTGAGCCCACAGGTTCGAGAAGCAGCCTGGGCATCTTGGTGAGACCTTATCTCTACAATAAATCAAAAAGTTAGCCGGGCATGGTAGCCTGCGCCTGTGGTTCCTGCTACTTGGAAGGCTGAGGCGGAAGGATCACCTGAGCCCAGCAGGTTGATGCTGGAGTGGCTGTGAGTGTGCCACTGCACTCCAGTCTGGGTGATGGAGTGAGATGCCAACTCAAAAAAAACCCCTAAAAACAACACAAAAAGTGACTTTAGGATGAGTATGGTGGCTTGTGCCTTAATCCCACCACTTTGGTAGGCAGAGGCAGGAGGATTGCTTGAGTCCAGGAGTTCCAGAGCAGCCTGGGCAACATTTTAACTTAATCACTTCTTTCAAATCACTTCTTTCAAGTTATCTCCAAATATAGTTACATTCTGGGATACTGAGTGTTTAGGACCTCAACATATGGAGGGAGAGAGGATGCAAAATTCAGTCCACAATAGGCATTACAGTGAAATTATATTTGTTTTCCGGTCTCTTGACATTGGTGTTTTGTTTTTTGTTTTGTTTTTTTGAGTCAGAGTCTCACTCTGTCGCCTGGGCTGGAGGGCAGTGGCACACTGCTCACAACCACTGCAGCTTCGACCTGCTGGGCTCAGGCAGTCCTTCCAGTCTCAGTCTTCCAAGAAGCTGGAACTACAGGTGTACGTGACCATGCCCAGCTAATTTTTTGATTTATTGTGGAGATGAGGGCTTGCCAAGTTGCCTAGGTTGGTCTCAAACCCGTGGGTCCAGGCAATCCTCTCACCTCAGCCTCCCAAAATGCTGGGATTATGGGCATGAGCCACCACGCCCAGCTCTTGGCATTGCTGAAAGGATATACACTTGGAATACTGTAAAGATAGTCAATTATAAAGATCTAAGTGTAAGGAACTAAGATTTTTTTTTTTTTTGAGTCAGAGTCTTACTCTGTCACCCAGGCTGGAGTGCAGTGGCACGCTCATGGTCACCGCAGCCTTG
The DNA here is from genome assembly GCA_027257055.1 of Cephalopachus bancanus. Classification (NCBI taxonomy): domain Eukaryota; kingdom Metazoa; phylum Chordata; class Mammalia; order Primates; family Tarsiidae; genus Cephalopachus; species Cephalopachus bancanus. The sequence continues at coordinate 6,191,754 of JAPVLO010000080.1, forward strand.
ACCTGCTGAGCTCAGGCAATTCTTCCACCTCAGCCTTCCAAGTAGCTGGAACTACAGGCATGAGTGACCACGCCCAGCTAATTTTTTGATTTATTGTAGAGATGAGGGCTTGCCAATTTGCCTGGGTTGGTCTCTACCCTGTGGGCCCAGGCAATCCTCTCGCCTCAGCCTCCCAAAGTGCTAGGATTATAGGTGTAAGCCTCCGCGCCCAGCCGGAACCAAGAATCTTATACTGAACTGTGAAGTAACTAGACCTTTCCCCTGTGATTAGAGACCTTTATGAGCAATAATTCCCTCTCCTTTGAAGTTATCTGACATGAAAGTGGGCTGGCTGTCAGACCCCTTTTGTAGACCTGAGAGGTAACACCTAGCCAGGTGCACACAGCCAGACAATGGTCCCACCTCCTGCCCACTTCATCTGGTCATAGCATTTCCTTCCAGATCATTCCATTATACTAGAAATCTGGATTAAAAAGAGTTTGCCTCTATCCTAGCCCAAAGACTTTGGACAGTGTTTTGGCTACATTGTTTATCCAGCTTGCATTGTGGAAGAGATTCCGCTGGCTTAAAACTCTACATTTGTTATTAGTTAATAGTCAACCAGCAAGACAAGGAGTGGTGCCAAAAGAACTCGATGATGAGTGATACGCACACAGATCAGATCCTGAGAGGAGCTGAGACGATCACTTCCACTGCCCGCAGGTCGCCCTTTCACTCTTTCAAAAACTACTGAGATGAGACAGAGTTAAGGAAGGTCAGAGGAAAGGACAGAATATGCACTCTGTTTTGTAGACAAAAGTCTAACACATTATATTAACAACTCTCGCAACCAAAGGCCAATGAAGACTGGATGCAAATTATCTTTAGACGCCGGACTCGGTGGCTCAGCCTGTAATCCTGTGCCTTTGGGAGGCTGAGGTGAGTGGATTGCCTGAGCCCGCGGGTTCGAGACCCGCCTGGGCAACTAGGTGAGACCTCATCTCTACAATAAATCAAAAATGAGCCGGGCGCGGTCGCGCGCGCCTGTAGTTCCAGCTACTCGGAAGGCTGAGGCGGAAGGATCGCCGGAGCCCAGCAGGTCGAGGCTGTGGTGGCCGGGAGCAGCCACTGCACTCCAGTCTGGGTGACGGAGTGAGACTCCAACTCAAAAAAAAAAAAAAAAATTATCTTTAGACAAACAGGTATGTATTTCCTTTATTTTTTATTTTTTTGAGTTGGAGTCTCACCCTGTCACCCAGGCTGGAGACCAGTGTGGCACACTCACAGCCACCCCATCGTCGACCTGTTGGGCTCCAATGATCCTTCCGCCTCACCCTTCCAAGTAGCTAGAACTACAGGTGCATGCTACCACGCCCAGCTAATTTTTTATTTATTGTAGAGATGAGGTCTCGCCAAGTTGCCCAGGCTGGTCTCGAACTTGCTGACTCGGGCAATCCATTCGCCTCAGCCTCCCAAGGTGCTGGAATTACATGCTGAACCATGAACCCCGGCTCTTTGTGGAGATTCTGCCATGCTCTCTTGCTCTAGCCAAAGATTATAGTGTGAGTGTGTGTGTGTGAATTTGTGTGTGTGAGTGTGTGTGTGAATTTGTGTGCAAATGTCTGTGTGTGAGTGTGAGTTTGTATGTAGGTAAGTGTGAGCACGTATGTGTGAGCATGTGTGAATTTGTGTGTGAGAGTGTGTGAGTGTGTGAATTTGTGTATGTGGATTTATATGTGAGTGGATTGTGTGAATTTGTGTGTGAGTGTGTGTGTGTGTGTGTGTGTGTGTGTGTGTGTGTATGTGTGCATGTGCTGAGGGATGGGTAACAAGCACCAGAGTTTGAGAACAAGATACACATGAGAAATGATGGGATCATCCACTTTCATAGTGATCCAGCTCACAGATAGTTTAAAAACGAAGCATCACTTCAATCCTAGACTCATTAACTCCTTTAACAAATTTTGCTGGTTTCTTTACTGTCCCAGGCCCCTAGCCACTGGCAATGCCAAGATGGATGAATCAGTTCTTGGCTCTGAGAGCCTCAAAATCTAGAAAGAAAGCTGGGCTTCACCAAGTAATCCCGTGCTTTGGGGGGCTGAGGTGAGTGGATAGCCTGAGCCCGCGGGTTCGAGACCCGCCTGGGCAACTTGGCAAGACCGCATCTCTACAATAAATCAAAAAATTAGCTGGGTGTGGTAGTGCATGCCTGTAGTTTCAGCTACTTGGAAGGCTGAGGTGGAAGGATCGCCAGAGCCCAGCAGGTCGAGGCTGTGGTGGCTGGGAGTGGCCACTGTACTCCAGTCCGGGCAACAGAGTTGAGAGTCCTACCTCAAAAAAAAGAAAGAAATATGTCATGCGAATATCACAACAGGTTCCTCCAGGTAGTTGAGCACACCTTCTGCATACATTTCATGCTTGATGTTCAAGTCATATCCCAGCCTGTGCTCTCCACAAGCAAGGAGAGTCAAGGATTCTTCAACCTCTTCTTGCCTGAGACCTCGCCTGGGCTTCTCCTGATTCTCTTAGTCACTAACCTCACCAACCAGTCTCTACTGTGGGCTTTTCCTTTCCCTGCAAGTTGAATGTAGTCTACCCTGTTATCCTGTGATAGCTTCTTGCCTTCGGTTCTGTTACAGTCTGAACTGTGTTCCCCCAGCCCCCAAATTTGTATGCTGAAGACCCAACTCTGAGTACCTTAGAATGTAACTGTATTTGGAGATATCTTTAAAGAAGCGATTAAGTTAAAATGAGGCTGCTAGGTTGGGGCCCTGGTTCAATATGAGTGGTGTCCTTATAAGAAGAATAAAACACGAAGGATGCCTGACACAGAAAAAAGGCCATGTGAGGGAACAAGAGAAGACGGATGTCTGCAAGTCAATGAGACAGGTCTCAGGAGAAGCCAACGCTGTCAACACCTTGATCTTGGACTTCCAGACTTCAGAACTGTAAGAAAACAAATTTCTAGGGTTTGGCAGTGGTGGGATACTGCCAGGGGAGGGGGCGTCCATAACATCAGTAAGGGTACCCACACTTTACCTGTATGATAACCACATATGTACCTAACCCTCATTTGTACCCCACATTTTTGTTTTTGAATTGGAGTCTCACTCTGTCACCCAGGCTGGAGTGCAGTGGCACACTCACAGCTACTGCAGCCTCGACCTGCTGGGCTCAGGCAATCCTTCCGCCTCAGCCTTCCAAATAGCTGAACTACAGGTGCATGCTACCAGGCCCAGTTTTGTTTGTTTATTTGTTTGTTTTTTGAGTTGGAGTCTCACTCTGTTGCCCAGGCTGGAGTGCAGTGGCACACTCACGGCCACCGCAGCCTTGACCTGCTGGGCTTAGGCGATCCTTCCACCTCAGCTTTCCACATAGCTGGCACTATAGGCATGTGCTACCACGCCCAGCTTATTTTTTGATCTATTATAGAGACGAGGTCTCACCAAATTGCCCAGGCTGGATCACCCCACACTTCTAAAATAAAATAAAATAATTTAAAAAAATTTAAAAATGTAAAAAAAAATAGAATTATGTTGTTTAAGTCAGTCAGACTGTGACATTTTGTTATGGCAGCCTGAGCAGACACTGTTTGTCTTTGTATCTAGGGCCCTTTTGCACCAGGGCCTCAAGGCAGCCTTATACCAATAAACATCCTGAGCTCCATTACCCAACTGACCCATGCATGGTCACCCCATGACCTGGGCATAAATGACCTTTTATTCTAATGTAATGTGAGATGGGATTCAATGGAAACGTGTAAAACAAAATGGTGAGAGATGGAACAAGAGATCAGATTTGGCTGGGATGGATTTTGGTAGGGATGAAAGATTCATGTTAAGAAAAGCTGCACAGAGGAGGAGAACGAATAAGAGTGAGCCTGGCAGACCGCGTGAGTCTCTAATCAGCAGCTGGATATCAGGATCAACTTTCATAGAGCCCTGGCTATAAGACAGAGAGCAGTAAGAGGCAGGACGGGAGAGGTGAGAGTGTCTTGCCTGTCATTGAGTCTGGACATTATGCTGCAGAGAGTTTTTAAGGGACTTAAAACCTTCACTTAAAGTAGACAGCTAGTATAACCAGATCTGGATTTTAGGAAGCTCACTCACAGATGTGGAGGTGAGTTTGAGAAACTCCTTCAAGTGACACAACATCTCCATATAGACCCTCCCCAGAAGTGTACACAATCCTGGTCTCGGGTGCTGGTCCCAGGGATGGGCAATCACTCAGACTGCCCCTAAGTTCTTGCTTTCTGACTTGGAACATGGGGTATTCCTCTTCCCTTGGACTCTGGTCTCTGTGTTGCTCTGTGTCTTCATTCACAATCCCTCCTTTGGATACTTCTAGTTCTGTTGACTCCTTTTGCTCGGAACGGTTCTGAACACACATGTCACCCCTCAATCACTGGTTAAGGGACTCTCTGAGCATCCGTGCCACTCTTCACCTATCCTTGTCTAGGTAGATTGGACAGAGCTGGGCAACAGCAAAGGAAGTCCCGTTGGGTATAAGAGCCATAGGCCAGGTGAGAGGCAGCAACGTTCAGGACAGAGGTGGTGGCAGAGAGGCTGGAGAAGATGTGAGAGGTGGAGCACAAGAGGCTAGAAGAACGTGACAAGTGACCGATTGGATGTGAGTGGAGAGTGATAAGAGGGACTGATGACAAGGTCCAGATTTGATCTAGTGGGAGCTGAACACACTGCTGTCCCAAGTGCCACCAGACACTGATGGAGTGCTCTGCTCTGACACTCCTTTTGGGGACTCCACCCAGAATACCTTCCCCCATCAGACAAAATCAGGATTTCTTCATACAATCTGGTGGATGAAAATACAGCACGTAAGGGCCCCCAGACTCCCCCTCCGCTCCTGCTAAAAAGGAATTTGACTTTGCTTACTTGGTTCTTTTCTCTCCTAATCCTCCAACAAGGGTCCCTCCTTGTAGAACTGGCCCCTTTTGGCATTTTCTGGCATAGATTTGGAAGACATGGAGAAGGAAAAATAAACAAGGAAGTGCAAAGGCTAGGGCTGGGAGAGAATGTATTTTTTCCAGGGAGATATGGTGAATGACACGAAAGTGTCTGCCATTTTTTAATGAGGCTGTTAAAAGAGGAAAGAAAAATGTTAAGAAACATTTCTATGAGTAATGTATCCCTTTGTGATATTTTCAAATGACCAAGAGCTTTAGCTTTTTACAAGTTACTTTGGGTCAGATGCAGTGGCTCAGCCTGTAATCCCAGCACTTTGGGAGGACGAGGCAAGAGGATTGCCTGAGCCTGGGGATTCGAGACCAGCCTGGGCAACTTGGTGAGATTTCGTCTCTACAATAAATCACAAAAACCAGCCAAATGTGGTGGCATGCGTCTGTAGTTCAGTTATTTGGAAGGCTGAGGTGGAAGGATTGCCTAACCCCAGCAGGTCAAGGCTGTGGTGGCTGTGAGAGTACCACTGCACTCCAGTCTGGGTGACAAGAGTGAGACTCCAACTCAAAAAATAAATAAATAAAAATAAAAATACTTTGCTGGAATATGCTTCTTTGAGGGCAACATTGTTCTGAGATGAACCACTTGGGTCACAGATTCAATTGGGTTACATTTGGATTCCAGGCCTCATGATTCCCTTTGGACTTTGATTAGACAAAGAGACTTCTTGGTCATAAGGCTCGAGGCAATTTCTTCTTATCGTCCCACATGTTCAACCTTCCTTTCTTTTGTATTTATGCTGCCATAATACAGCAGACGCTAGCTTGCTTGGTGCCATCATCTACAGAGCTACGATTGCAGCCTCATATTCACCCAAATCTCAGGCACATGGCTTATTATCTTCCTCTGCATTCAGATATCTGCCATTATTCAGAATTATAATTTTTTAAAATCACAGTTTTATTTAAATAAAATGGACACGCTATACAATTCACCCATTTAAAAGTGTGTTATTCAATGGTTTTTAGTATATATACTGAATTGTACAATCATGATCACAATCAATATTAGAACATTCAGCCGGGCTCGGTGGCTCAGCCTGTAATCCCGCGCCTTTGGGAGGCTGAGGTGAGTGGATTGCCTGAGCCCGCGGGTTCGAGACCCGCCTGGGCAGCAAGACCTCATCTCTACAATAAATCAAAAAATCAGCCGGGCGTGGTAGCCTGCACCTGTAATTCCAGCTTCTAGGAGGGCTGAGGTGGAAGGATCGCCGGAGCCCAGCAGGTCGAGGCTGCGGTGGCCGGGAGCGGCCACTGCACTCCAGTCTGGGCGACAGAGTGAGACTCCAACTCAAAAAAAAAAAAAAAAAATTAGAACATTCATCAACTCCTTCAAAAAGCCTTGTACCCATTAGCTGTCATTGGCCCCAACCATTTCTCCTCCTCCCCAAACCCCCCAGTCCTAGGCAACCATTAACTTACTTTCTGTCTCTATGGATTTGCCTGTTCTAGACATTTCAGGTAAATGGAATCACACAATACATGACGTTTTGTGTCTGGCTTCTTTAACTAAATGTTTTCAAGGTTCATCCACGTTTTGGCATGTATTAGTATTGCATTCTTTTTTATTCCAAACAGTATTCCAGATGTATGACTAGCCCACATTTTGATTGTACATTCATCAGTTGACGGACATCTGGGTGGCAGTTAATCACATTTCATCATCTTTCAAACTTATACATTCTTATGATAACCTTCACCAGGCATAGAGAAAAAAAGAACATACCCCCAACTGTTAACAGTGCCTGTTAATAGTGCTAAGACTATTTTCTTTTTTTAGTTCATTCATCTGTATTTCAAGTTTATAATTTCCATATGTATTACTTTATTAAAAGAAAAATTGTTTGAATGTTAATGTCATTTATTTAATATTAAAATATTAAAGGAGACCAGCCTCAGTGGCTCAGCCTATAATCCCAGCACTTTGGGAGGCTGAGGCGAGTGGATTGCCTGAACCCGTGAGTTTGAGACCAGCCCAAGCAACTTGGCAAGACCTTGTCTCTACAATAAAATAAAAATAAAAATAAACTAGCTGGGTGTGGTAGTGCACGCTTGTAGTTCCGGCTACTTGGAATGCTGAGGTGGAAGAATTGCCAGAACCCAGCAAGTAGATGCTGGGGTGGTGACAGAATGAGACTCCAACTAAAAAAAATATATATATTCATATTATATATGTGAAAGAACCCACAGAAATTCTAGCAACTGGTAGATACGAAGAATAAACAGCCCACGTCTGCACTTTTTTTTTTTTTTTTTTAGAGACAAGATCTCACCAAGTTTCCCAGGTTGGTCTTGAACCCCTGAGCTCAGGCAATCCTCTCGCCTTGGCCTCCCAAAGTGCTGGGATTACAGACTTCATTATCATGATAGCAAAGTTTAATGACACGTCTGCTAATGTCTTTCATTCCCAGCTCCTTTGAGAAGTTCTCTCTACTTCATCTTGATTCTCGCCCTTCTCCCTTCCATTTGGAACCTCAGGGCAGGTTCCAAAGACTCACTCACTTGTTTCCTATCATACAGACACACATCTTCTGCTGGGCAGTCCTTGAAGTCACCTCGTGTATCACCCTGTGCTCCCATAACACAGTACTCAGCAGACTACATTTGTCCTGTTTAGCAACTTTTTTCTCTCACTAAACCATGAACTTCTCAAGGGCTAGGAGCCTGTTCGTGTTGTTTCTCATTATAAATCCAACACCCAAGGCAGTGTCTGGCATTGTCCTTGGACCTATCATTTGCAACCCAGGCCCACCGTCTCCCTTTGCTATTCTGCTCCGTTCTCTAGGAAGTGGTTCCACAGTGATCCCAATGACTTCTTTTGCCAGCTGGCTTCTAGGTAGGTTTAGCCCAGGAGTGAAGCAGGTTTTGTTGGGGCTTGAAACTTATACTATCTTTGGAGCACTCTTTTTAAAAAAAAAGGTTAAAAAATTATAAATACAAAAGAGAATACGAAAGTAAATATTTGTTTTGAATAAGAAAAGACAGTACACCCTAAAAAATAGCATCATATTTTTTGTTAATGAATCTCCTGATATGTCTCTGTAATAATTTTTCCCTACATTTTTTGTCCATATTCTCTTGAGTGCCTCTTCATATGACAAAATTTTGGAATATTACTTATAATGAAGAGACTAGATAATTCATTTTTTTCTCTGGCATGGTATTTTGTTGTTGTTGTTGTTGTTTTGAGTAGGAGTCTCCTCTGACATGGTATGCTTTTTTTTTTTTTTTTTTTTTTTTGAGTAGGAGTCTCATTCTGTCGCCGAGGCTGGAGTGCAGTGCACTGCAGCCTCGACCTGCTGGGCTCAGGAGATTTTCCCACCTCAGTCTTCCAAGTAACTGGAACTACAGGCATGTGTCACCATGTCTGGCTAATTTATTGTGCAGACAAGGTCTGGTTTCGAACCCCTGGACACAGGCAATTCTCTTGCCTCCGCCTCCCAAAGTCCTGGGATTACAGGTGTGAACCACCACTGCACCCAGCTGGTATGCTTTCTTATAAAAGCAATTTTACCTCATAACTTATTACTGGTGACATGATTTAAATTTCTAGTACCCAGATCTGCTTCTCTCTCAGCTCCTCTTGGCTTACACACACACACACACACACACACACACACACAACACACACACACACACAGAGTCACATATCACAGGACACATTGATATCATAATATGACTTTGGCCCTGCACCTCTATGTTATGATGCTAGGTCACCCCGCGCAAAGTTGGTACGAGTATTAATGGACATTCACACACTAGGAAGGCAAAGACACAGAAACAACTGTGAACCACACATATTTTCTCCTTAAACACAAAGCAAATGTATCTCCAACCCCACTTCTCCTTAGCTGGACCCCTCAGATGCCCATGATCATTTACAGAACCACCTGACATGCGAGAAATCTGATGGACAGTGAGTACTAAACTCTGACCTTTTTTCTTTACCTTGCCAAATGCCTAACAAAGGGGCCTGGGAAGACAGGTTTGTTTTTTTTTTGAGTTGGAGTCTCATTCTGTCACCCAGGCTGGAGTGCAGAGGCATGCTCACGGCTACCGCAGCCTCGACCTGCTGGGCTCAGGCGATCCTTCCACCTCAGCTTTCCAAATAGCTGGAACCACAGGCTCATACCACCACACCTGGCTAATTTTTTGATTTATTGTAGAGACGAGGTCTCACCAGGTGGCCCAGGCTGGTCTGGTCTGAGCTCAGGCAATCCTCTCACCTCGGCCTCCCAAAGTGCTGGGATTACAAGCTTGAGTCACAGCGCCTGGTGAGACAGGTATTTTTAATTAACATTATATAATGTTTACTTGCCAACCTGACTCTGGTGTAACATTACGTAACAAATAAAGAAGGAAAACCAAAGTATTTTATGTACCTTTGAAGACTTTCCTAAGCTCTCTGAAGTCTGCCACCCCCTATGAAACTTCATCTACATATCAAGAAGATTCTGAAATGTATTGAGTGAGTGAATTTGATTTTATCATTTTCAAGTTGCCCATTTTCTTAACTGATTTCTTTTTTTTTTTTTTTAAAGATGTGGGGTCCAATTCAGAATTAGGTATACAAGTGGTCATCGTACAGGTAAAGTTTGGGCCTCCCTTTGATTTCCACTTTGCTCTATTTGAGATCAGGTACCCTTATTGATGTTGTGTTCCTCCTTTTTCTTTTTTTTGAGTTGGAGTCTCATTCTGTCACCCAGGCTAGAGGGCAGTGGCACACTCACGGCCACCGCAGCCTCGACCTGCTGGGCTCAGGTGATCCTTCCACTTTAGCCTTCCAAGTAGCTGGAACTACAGGCACACGCCACCATGCCCAGCTAATTTTTTGATTTATTGTAGAGACGAAGTCTCGCTAAGTTGCCCAGGCTAGTCTCAAACCCGCGGGCTCAGGCAATCCTCTCACCTTGGCCTCCCAAAGTACTGGGATTATAGGCGTGAGCCACCGTGCCTGCTCCACGCCCCCCTTTCAAAATTCCTTTAGATAACTCTTGCTAACTGATTGCCAGTCAGGAAATCTTTGAAATCACCTATAATCTAGAAGCCCCTACTTGGAGATACCCCACCTTCCTGGACTAAACCAGTGTAAATCCCACACGGATTAATTTATGGTTTGCTGTAACTTCTGTCCTCCTAAAATGTATATAACCAAGCCACAATTCAATCACGGTAGGCACACATTCTCAGGGCCTCCTAAGGACGGGAGTCATGGACCTTACATTCCTCACATTTGGCTCAGAATAAACATCTTAAATATTTTACAGAGTTTGGCATTTTTCATCAACAAGAATAAGTTAGAATGTGAAGAGACAGCCGATTTAACCAACTGCAGTTAAGATGTATGACATCTGGAAACATTACAAAACCTCTTGACCATGTGAACACTGGGAGGGCCTACCTGGGGCTTCAGAAAGGGGCAGTATAAATGTAAGTTTAACAAGTTGAAGGTCGACAGCCAGCTTCACAGCAAATCCACCTTTGGTTCTACCACATGGGAAACACGATGGGAAATCAGAGAGAGGGAGGAGAATGAAGTTGGGGTGTTTATTTCCCTGACTTGCTTCCTGCGGGGTCCTGCAGGCTGGCTAAATTTCTCACCCAAAGGTCACAGCTCCTGTGAAGTGGTCCTCTCTACAGAGAAGTCTCTATATCCAAGTTCTAGTAACTGCTCATGCCTCTTGTCCTTTCAGGCTTAGGGCTGCAATGGTGCCCCGCTACATTATTCCTTGTGATTTCCCTATACCTGTCTGAGACTTTTAAATTGCCGGTTTACTAGACTCTCCTCAAATTACATTTTAATTGCTCCCTCTTTTTTTCTTCTAGACTGACACAGATATATAGAAATTTCTGAAATGTATTGAGTGAGCGAATAATTGATTGAATAAATAAGCAGAAAAAAAAAAAGTATAGACTTTGGAGAAAAATTGGAGTTTAAAAACCAGCTCAGGAAGATAGAGTCAGGAAAACCTATTTCATTTCCCAGCATCCCCTTCAACCTTCTGCCACATCTTGATGTCCAGAAGGAGAGCAAAATTATTTCAGTCAGAGTATAACAGACCTGCCAACAGTGTGTGGAATCAGCTAAGTGAAATGAGAAATGCAAATCATAGTACCATGGAGGTGGTCAAGAAGAAGACAAGTCAGCTGGCAAGTTAGGAACCTGTCTCAATGAAAACACAGGATCTGTGAACTTGGGGATGTTTATACATTTATTCTTAGGGCAGTTATTTTCTTATCTCCCAGCAATGTTCAAACAGATCTGTCTAATTTTAATAAATGAGGATGCGTCTTTTGCGCAGTTGCAAACATGCGTCTTTATCTTGGCTGGCTAACAACCGTCATGGTCACAGTAATGAATATTCACCCTGTTAGGGTGCTCTTTAAGAGATTTTCTTTTTTATTTTCTTTTTTGAGTAGGCTGGAGTGTAGTGGCACACTCATGGCCACCGCAGCCCTGACCTGCTGGGCTCAGGTGATCTTTCTGCCTCAGCCTTCCAAGTAGCTGGGACCACAGGCATGTGTCACCATGCCCAGATAATTTTTTGATTTATTGTAGAGAAGAGGTCTTGCCAAGTTGCCCAGGCTGGTCTCAAACCCATGGACCCAGGCTCCACCTCCCAGAATGCTGGGATTATAGGCACCTGGCTAAGAGATTTTCTTAAAGCTATGAGCCCTGCTGGTTAGTCTCTCATGAGAGACTTTGATTTTCCTTGGTCTTTATTCTTGGTGTCAATGGCAATAAAATGTTATATCAAAATATATTTATTCCCTTGCTTGAAAACTTCCAGTGGAATCTAATGTGTCTCAAAATGAGAAGCAGAAATGATGCTTAAGTCATCAAATCAGTGACTGCTATTGCAGAAAATATGACGTCTGATTTGAAGAAATGCTGATCTGCTATTAGGGGGAAAGTTGCTATTTTAGTGAAGTCTGTTAACTCAGAGAAGAATCTCCTAGGTTTGCAGCTTTACACCTGTCTATTAACTTTGCTTCCCGTATGCTTCCATTTCGATGTCCAGTACTGATAATAGAGATTTATTTCAGTGCTATCATATTAATATTTCTAACTCAGTTGACTTACATGTTGACAATAAACCCTGATAGCAGGTGAAAAATATATTGGCTTTCTGGCCAATATGCTGAGTTTTTGTAAGCCTTCTTTAAAGGCTATGTGCTTTGAATTCTGTTTGTGGTTATGAACGTAGATGTTCCTCATTCAATTACCATTCATTTAAAGTCTCTCACATATATTCCCTCTTATGATTAATGGCATTCATAATGGAAAATGTGAGGTTATAGAAATAGTTAGGGTCATAAAACAGCAAAAAGCTCTCTGGCCTGCCCAGAAACCAAACCTGTGATCTTGATGTGATTAGCACCATGTATTGACAACAGGTTTATGAACACCCCTTATGAAAGAACTGTTGAGATGTTTATGGTCTTCTTATCACAAAAAGAGGCACATCCTTTCATCTACAGAAAATAGTGCTCTAAAGAATATGAATCATTTTACTCCTTTAAGATAACTGAGCCGGGCTCGGTGGCTCAGCCTGTAATCCCGCACTTTGGGAGGCTGAGGTGAGTGGATTGCCTGAGCCCGCGGGTTCGAGACCCACCTGGGCAACTTGGCAAGACCTCATCTCTACAATAAATCAAAAAATTAGCTGGGCATGGTAGCACGTGCCTGTAGTTCCAGCTACTTGGAAGACTGAAGCGGAAGGATCACCTGATCCCAGCAGGCCGAGGCTGTGGTGACCGGGAGTGTGCCACTGCACTCCAGTCTGGGTGACAGAGTGAGATTCCAACTCAAAAAAATAAATAAATAAATAACTGAACATGGATTCTTCATTCCGAAAAATTTCAGATTGTATTCCAAGTACATGAAGAAGATGACTGGGCACAGTGTCTGTAATCCCAGCCCTTTGGGAGGTGGTGGTGAAAGGATTGCCTGAACCCAGGGGTTCGAGATCAGCCTGGGCAACTTGGTGAGACCTCTTCTCTATAATAAATCAAAAATATCAGGTGGGCGTGGTGGTGTTTCCAGCTACTTGAAAGGCTGAGGCAGAAGGATCACCTGAGCCTAGCAGGTCAAGTCTGCAGTGGCCATGAGTGTGCCACTGCACTCCAGCCTGGGCAACGGAGTGAGAATCCAACTAAAAAAAAAAAAATTGAGACCAAGTATATGAGGAAGGTGAGAACTGATCACACCTATGTTAATATGTTCTGGAAATTATTGCCTGAGGAGATATGTGTAAGTCAATAAGTAATGAAATGATTTGCTTCAGGAGATTCCTGTAAACTAATCTGTCTAAGAAAATAGCTCTTCTATCAGGAAATGGATTGTTCACCTGAGAAGAGAACCTGCCTATCTCATCCAAATCTTTCCCTAGACCATTGCTTTGGTAAACTCTGGTGTAGCCAAGTGCTCTTTGAGCTATGGCTGGTGCCATGTTTTCTAAGTTTTGGTTCCCTCTCCTACCTACGGGGCAGGGATTATTTCTGTTTCTATCTTCTCTCACTTCTCTCTTTCTCTAATTTGCATTCTAAATAAACTATATTTTCCAATCTAAAAAAACAAAACAAAATAAAAAACTCTTCCTTTGTTGGGTTCATCAGTGCTGTACTACTATGTCATAAACCATACCCAGAATCAATCAGTTCCCTATTGTGAAAAATCAGCCTAATAACCTCTTGAGCCTGATCCCATATTTTACAAACAGCCTTCCTTGAAATAATCCTTCTGAGACACTATTTGTTAGCTGTCAAAGTAGTGTTTTTCTTGCTACAGTGAATCTAATAAAGTCAGCTTTGGGGAACTTGATAGTCAACAGAAGAAAAGAAAATCACTTATCTTGATTATAAGTTTAGCTGCTCATTTATTGTTCATTCCCATTGCTAACTTATATAGAACACATTTCACATTTGTTACAAGTCAGTGTTAAGTTATGCTGTGATTTGGGTTAGAAAAGAGTAAAGGCTTTATCTTGTTATTCTTTTTGTTTGTTTTTTGTTTGAGTTGAGGTCTCATTCTGTCACCCAGGCTGGAGTGCAGTGGCACAGTGACGGCTCACTGTAACCCCAACTTTCTGAGCTCAGGCGATCCTTTCATCTCAGCCTCCCAAATAGCTGGGACTACAGGCATATGCCACCGTGCCCCTCTAATTTTTTGATTTTTGTAGAGATGAGGTGTCGCTATGTTGCCCAGGCTGGTCTCGAACTCCTGAGCTCAAGCGATCCTCTCGCCTCAACCTTCCTAAGTGCTAGGGTTATAGGCGTGAGCCAGCACATCCAACCTATTCTGTTATTCTGAATTCTAAGATTTAGAGTTAAAAGCAGCGGACACCTGTAGTTTCTTTACTATTAAAGGGTTAGGGAAAAAAAAGTGAGACTTTAAGGCCTTAAACAAGCTCCGACTTTTCCTCCTTCATGTGTGTCTGGCCTCTACAAATGCAGTGTTAACAGAAATAGGTGTGGAAAATCCTTTCTACCTTCCCTGTTGACCCAACACCTGCCATCCTAAGGTTAGTTTCTATGCTGTTACCTTTGCTCAAACAGCTGAGAATGGCCCATAATCCTTTGCTCAAGTCTAGTATTACTGGTTGAATTGTATCCCCAAGAAACAAGAAGTGCAGTCCTAACGGCAAGTACCTCAGAATGTGATCTTATTTGGAAATAGAGTTAAGTTAAAGTGTTTAGAGTTGGGTTCTAGTCTAATATGACTGGTATCCTTACAAAAGGGATAATTTGAATATAACGACAGATACATATAAAGGGAAATGATATAAAGATCCAGAAAGGAGACGGCCATGTGACTAGAGTAATGTATCTACAAGGCAAGGAAGGCCAAGAATTACAGGCAAACACCAGAAGTTAGAAGAGGCAAGGGATTCTCCCCAGAGTTGCCAGAGAGGACATGTCCTCATAACATTTCAGACTTCTGGCCCCTAGAACTGTGAGACAGCAAATGTTTGTTGCTGAAAGTCATTCAGTTTTTAGTACCTTATTGTGGTAGCCCTAGGAAATAAAACATTTTTTTTTGTGTGTGTTTGTACATTTTATTAGCTACAGTATAGATTCTAAAGCTGCCTCATTCCCTCCCCTCCCACCCCATCCCCCCTCCATGAGGTCAGGCTTTCCCAGGAGCCCCTGCCTTCTCTGCCTGGGCCTGCTGGAACTCCTGCTGCAGCTGAGCGAGGGTCTCTCTTTGTTGCTCTGACTGCCACTCAAGGTCCCCGGAGCTGGGATTCATATCGCTTAATTTCAGCTGTATATAGTCCGGCCTCTTCCCCACTGTGGCCCGAGCTTCCCCTAGCTCCTGTTTGACCAACACAGGACCCAGAAGTTTAAAGACCACATTGGACCCATCCAGCAGGGTCAGTTTCTCTTTCATGATATTATTTTCTGTTAGTTGTGCCTCAAGCTTCTGCCTTCCTGACATAGATTTGCTCAAGTCCTTCTGCAGCTATTGATATTTCTCCACTTCTCCCTGCAGTTTCTTCTGGATCAGCTCAGCCATGGTGGGGACGAAAGGGTCTCCCTTCAGTATTAATCAACATTTTAAAGGAAATACTGATTACACAAAATACTTCATTACACTTTATTATAGATGTAATTCATTTTAAATAGTTGTTTTTGTGGTTCAAGGCAATATTAATGGATAAAAAGAACTGAGTGCTTAGTTTCTGGCTACTTAGATGGACTTTTTACGTTAATTACCTTGGAAATAATTTTCCTTTATAACTCTTTTTCAAATAAATTGTCTTTTCCTAAAATATGACTTTGATGTATAACATGGAGACCTGGATCCATTTGGGGTTGAGTACTCTACATTTATGATTTAATTTGTTGAAGTAGTTATCAATAACCTTTTCTGCAAATGGGGAAATAATTTCAAACATGCCTAGTGAATTTGTCCAAGATCACATAACAGATAAATAATGAAGTCTGGCCAGGCACAGTGGCTCAAACCTGTAATCCCAGCACTTTGGAGGCCAAGGGGGAGGACTGCTTGATGCCAGGAGTTTGAGATTATAGGCATGAGCCACCGTGCCTGGCCAGTTTCATTATTAATGGAACCAACTATAAAGACCAACTCACACTCAGGATCAGTGTCCAATGTCATGAAAGAGAAAAGGCTGCTTTGAAAAAATAAGATGTTAATGGTCAAAATCTCTTCTCCAACTTTTCAAAAAATAGTATGTACGTGTACATATATATAGATACACATATAGAGATAATAGAAAATATATATATGTCTATATATATATATACATATATATATACTTGAGTCGGAGTCTCACTGTCACCCAGGCTAAAGTGCAGTGGCATGCTAACAACCACCACAGCCTTAACCTGCTGGGCCCAGGTGATCTTTTGGCCTCAGCCTTCCAAATAGCTGGAACCAAAGGTGTGTACCACCACACCTGGCTAATTTTTTTGACTTATCGTAGAGATGAGGTCTGGCCAGGTTGCCCAGGCTGGTCTTGAACCCCTGAGATCAGGCAATCCTCTTGCCTCTGCCTCCCAAAGTGCTGGGATTACAGGCGTGAGCCCCCGCACCCGGCTCGGTTTAAGAGATTTTCAAAAGTCACTTTAATTGCACATAATTTTTGCCTTTGTGTCAGCCCCTGGCTTGATGTGCAATTTCACAACAATTGCTATAATTTGACTTCAAATTTTGCACTGGATTACCAGTCTCCAGTGTTAGAAAGGCTATATGATAATAAAAAGTTCTGGACTAGCTGGGCTCGGTGGCTCAGTTTGTAATCCCGCGCCTTTGGGAGGCTGAGGTGAGTGGATTGCCTGAGCCCGTGGGTTCGAGACCCGCTTGGGCAGGCGAGACCTCATCTCTACAATAAATCAAAAATTAGTGGGGTGTGGTAGCGTGCACCTGTAATTCCGGTTACTTGGAAGGTTGAGGCGGAAGGATCGCCGGAGCCCAGCAGCTCGAGGCTGCGGTGGCCGGGAGCGGCCACTGCACTCCAGTCTGGGCGACGGAGTGAGACTCCAACTCAAAAAAAAAAAAAGTTCTGGACTAGTGTATGCACAGGTTAATTGGAAGAATTCAGAAGGGAAATTGGAGCTCTCTAGGATCTAGCACAGATTCATGGGGAAAAAAATTCCTCCTCCATAAACTTCGCTAGGCTTTTAAGTTATTTGAATAGGGGACAGTTTCTTTTGATCTGAATTTTTGCAAAGGAGTTGAAAGAGGATCTCACAATGTCTTTAGGACAAAAGGTAAAATGTGAACTGAATGATCACATTGTCACTAGAAGGTGACCAGCTTCACTTTAAGACAGAGTCACTGAGAATAGGTTGAAAGACTTTACTCTGACCTTCTTAGAGTTACAAAGAACATACATTTGTCACATTTGCAGATAATATCAATCTGGAAGGAATAACTGATGCCCTATATAATAGAATTGAAATCTGAAAAAAAAAACCCTCAATAAACTAGAAATACAAGTCAAATCTAACACCATCAAATATATTAATAATAAATATAAATTCTGTTCTAGGATCCTTAGACCAATTACATGAGTAAAGGAAGATGAAAGGATGGAAAAGATTCATGGTCTTTAGTTGGTTGAATCACCAGCGGGAAGTACATAGAAGGTAGTGCCAACTTGAACTATCTTTGTAATAACCCAGAACAACGAAGACAATTGCCTGATTTCTCTGGTTTTTCTCAAGCCACCCCTTGCCCAGTGGTGTCATCTGAGGCAATGAAGTCTAACAGAAACATTTATAAACTGAAACATACTCAGAGGAGAGCAACCCGAGCGGTGAGAACACTTCGATTCACGTCACATGAGGACCTAACTGGAGATGCTTCATGGTGATGAGAGAAGTGCTAGAGGAGATGTGACAGCTGTCTTCAAATATTTATATGACTGTCACCAAGAAGTATTAAAATCCATCTGCATAGCTTCCACAAGGCAGAACCAGAAACCACAGGGACAAGTTAGAGGAAGGCTGATTCTGATATAAAACAGAAACATCTTTCTAGACCTGCCAGAAATGGGACAAGGCTTGCCCTCTTCCTGAAAACTTTCAAGCAAGTATGAATGGCCCCTGATTGATAAAATCTGGCCATCTCTTGCAATGAATACTTAATATCCATCTTCTGCTTTCTTTCCTTCTAGTTATACCTCAATTTTACTTGGGGTGAGTAGATGACTCAGTTCTAACCTTGAGGACCTTAGGTCTTAGAGAAATTCCCTGCTAGGGCATTTGGGTGAACTTTTTTTTTCTTTTCTTTTTTATTATGATATTGTGGGGTACAGTTAAGGGTTAGATATATAAATACGTTTCATGCAGGCACCCTGTTGATAAGAGGTGTTTCCCCGTCCCCAGACACATATTTGCTACCGTTAATCCCATCTCCCTCCCCCTCATAGTTTCCCACTACTGTCAGTCATTTTCTTATAGTATTACATTGGATGTTCAAGGTCCGTTATATGAGTGAGAACATGTGATACTCGGATCTTTGTTTCTGTGAGAGGTCACTCAGTATTATAGACTCCAGTTCCATCCAGGTTGCTGCGAAATTCATGATTTTGTTCTTTTTTATGGCTGCGTAGTAGTCCATCGTGTATATGTACCACATTTTTTTAATCCAGTCCTCTTTTGACGGGCAGCATGGTTGCTTCCAGGTTCTTGCTATTGTGAACAAGGCTGCGATAAACATACATGTGCAGGTATCTTTTTTTTATAGAGTGATCTGAGTTCCCAACCCCTTAGTATGGGTGTATGGTGAGCTTTTGATTTCCTGATAAGAAGGGATAGATGTTGCCGGTGGCCACTTTCCCCCTAATTCTGCCTGGAATGCAGATGTGATGCTAAGAGCTGCAGAAACCGTCTTAAAACCAAAAGGAAGAGGCTGAGAGAATCAGGGAGAATGAGTTCTGATATCACTGAGCTGCTAAACCAAAGCCGGCAACTGCTTACCTACAGACACCTTGCTGTGAGAAAAATACACCCTTGTTTGTTTAAGCCACTGCAGACAGACCTTCTGTTATGCAGCCAAATGCATTCTTAACTAATCCCAGAAGGTGGAACACAAAGAGCAATGGCATCGTATTAGATTAACTCCAGAGTCCTTCCAATCTTCAGATTCTTATGAACTTTTCTATAACCAACCAGCAAGTATTCTTCTAAGTACTTACTGTATAGATGGTAGTGTACTAAGAGGACTAAATACTCCCTTATATGTGTATGTACCAAAGCTCTTACTTTTAGCTGAGAGTAATGGATCCTGGAACCCTACAATGATGCCATGGTAAAGAAAAATAATTTTACTTTTGAATGAGTTTCATATAGCAATTCATTTTTTTTTTGGAGTCAGAGTTTCACTCTGTCACCCAGGCTGGAGTACAGTGGCATGCTCATGGCTACTGCAGCCTCAACCTGCTGGCCTCAGGCAATCCTTCCACCTCAGCCTTCCAAGCAGCTGGAACTACAGGCGTGTGCCACCATGCCCAGTTAATTTTTTGATTTATGATAGAGACGAGGTCTCGCCAGGTTGCTTAGGCTAGTCTCAAACTCCTGAGCTCAGGCAATCCTTTAGCATCTACCTCCCTAAATGCTGGGATTACAGGCGTGAGCCACCACGCCCAGCCTCATATAGCAATTCGAATACAATTTTGTAATCCGTGACCACTGTTTCAGACCCAGATCCTTATTTGCTTCAAAAAGCTTATGCCGTTTGTCCCAGGGTCTATGAAGAGGGTTTTGGGAATTTCCAACAAGTCTCGCATGTTTAGGTCAACATCTCTTCCCTCTACCACACGTACAGTATGGGAGAGCTAATACCACACTGAAACTTCTGGGGAGGGTATACCTGGGGAAACAGAGTGGGTCCCAAAGCCAGGGGGAAGTCTTTGGTTATTGTCCTACTTTTGAACATGGGAAGAGTATGGGCTACTTTAGGTGGAGACTTTCACTAAACAGATTCCTCTGAGGATGGCGTCCCCATTCCTGTGCAGTTATACTCACACAATCCTTGTTGGCTGGAGATGAGGAGCCCTCATTTTTCAGGGTCTTCCGCACACAAGCCGAGGCAGGGGGAACAGTGGCCTAGGAGCAAGGGTTTGCGGCAGCACCTCCTCAAGTTTGTCAAGATATCCGAGCAGGAACGCCAGGGTCTGCCATAGAACCAGGTCTGGCAGAGGGAAGCTAGAACTAAGGCCATCCGTGACCACAAATGGAGGTAGGCACCAGGATGGTGCCTTGGTAGTATCTTAGGGCAACAACACCAAGGGAAGATGGTGAGGAGAGGGAGCAATTATTCTGAGGACTCTGTTCTGCTTTTCCAAAAGCAGCGGTTTCCCAGGCAATTTGGAGGAAGGATAGCAATCACATCCCCTAAGAGGTAGGAGAGAGACCTCTGGTAACATAGCTAGCTAGGAAGTCTAGTTCATGTTCCAAAATCTTTGGTTTTAAGCTTGAGCTGAATAAAGCTTCCATTGTCGCCCGAGACTGAGATTTCTCAGCAGCAGCAGAGGCAGGTGTGGCCTCAGAAACTGGGACATTGCACATGAAGCTACTTAATAAAGATTTTTCAAACTGTGACATGCAACCTGTTAGTGAGTCATGAAATCACCTTATGAAATGCAGGTTCTCCAACAGCATTTAAAAAATGAGAAATAGAATAGAAATAAAATAGGCTAGAAAGAAAATATCACAGTGTATCCCTGTGGTAAAGGTACTTCATGTGAAACGTCTATTATTTTGTGTGTGTGTGTGTGTGTGTGTGTGTGTGTGTGTGTGTGTGTGTGTATGCCAGATATTGATGTAAACTATATTACTTATTATGAATCAGGGTAAAAAATGTTTGAAAGCTACTGATTAAGAGTCTCACTGCTTAGATAAATACTTAATTTAAATGATACAGCCTTCAGAACATTTGAGAATCTGCTTCATTTGTATGACTAAACAGGAAGCAAAATGACCCAGGGCATCGGCTGATATTAATTAAACAAACATCTCCTGGTGTAAGGATGACACATTCTGGCTTTCTGTTGCTCTTTTGACTCATACAAAGGTTCATACTTTATTCAGGGAGAGGCTTGTTTGTTCTTCTGCTGCTGTTATTTCCTTCTTATTTTGATCTTTCACGCTGTTAGCGATTTATATCCTGGAACATTCTCTACCTCCATTTCTATAATTTTGATCATTGTTTCCAACATTCCTCCTTTCAATCTGATACAATGTATTTAAAACAAAAGCAGCTGGGCACGGTGGCTCACACCTGTAATCCCAGCAATTTGGGAGGCAGAGACGAGAGGATCGCCTGAACTCAGGGGCTCGAGACAAGCCTGAGCAACATGGCAAGACCTTGTCTCTACAGTAAATTATAAAATGAATTGGATGTGGTGGCACATGTCTGTGGTTCCAGCTACCTGGAAGGCTGAGGCCAAAAGATTGAGCCCGAAGGATTGCCTGAGCCCAGCAGGTCAAGGCTGCAGTGGTCATGAGAATGCCATTGCACTTCAGCCTGGGTGACAGAGTGAGACTTTGGCTCAGAAAAACAAAAACAAGCAAACAAAAAGAACAAAAACAAAATTATACCATCTATTTTCTTGAAATGTTCAAGAGTCACAGTAGTGTTCCCAGCTCTTCATTTTCTCACTTGGGCAGGTTAAAGACCTTGTTTCACTTCCCTCAGTTTTATTTCCAAGTGCCTGTTTAAGATCTCAGACAAGAACTCAGCTTCCAGAACCTGTGACAGACCTGTCCTAGAGCAGAAAGACTGATGAAAAGAGGAATGAAGTGTTCTGCTTGAATGCATATCGCTTCTAGGGAATCACCACATATATAGAAATCATTAGAGCACTCCTACGAAATAATTAGAGTCGTACATCATAATGCCAGTTTGGCAGCAAGACTTGGCTGGGATGAGACAGAAGCGGGGTAGGAGATTCTAACCCAAGTTCTCAAAGCAAAGCCCAGACATTACAACGAGAGGCTACTCCTTTTCTCAAGGTCCCTTGGGCAGATCCGTGGAGTGAGATTTCCTCACCTGCTGCTTGCTGACTCAGATTGGGCAGGACACTCTCACTAACCTTTGGCTTGAGTCTGCGCCCCGCGTCTGATGTTACACCCTCTGACCTCCCACCCTACAGTTTCATGTTCCATCCTAATGAATTACATCCCGGTTGTTTAGGGTCAGCCATCATAGTGTTTTCATGTTTCTTGCTTAGATTTTTTTCTTTAGTTTACTCGCATGGAGACCTCAGTAAACAGAAGTGAGCTCTCTTTGGGTGACCAAGAATTACAACTCCTGAATCTCAAGAGAGAGCTGCTGAAACATACTCAGAACAGATGTTACGAAGGGTCCTCACTTAGGGTGGCATTTTCTGAACTTTCTTAAGAAGCATGAGCTTTGAGTAGCTGTTTTCAATAATAATAATTCTTTTTTTTTTTTTTTTTTGAGTCAGAGTCTCACTCTGTCACCAAGGCCAGAGTGCAGAGGCACGCTGCTCACGGTCACCGCAGCCTCGACCTGCTGGGCTCGGGTGATCCTTCTGGCTTAGCCTTCCAGGTAGCTGGAACCACAGGCAGGTGCCACCACACCACACTCAGCTCATTTTTTGATTTATTGTAGAGATGAGGTCCCGCTATGTTGCTCAGGCTGGTTTCAAACCCCTAGCTCAGGCAATCATCTCTCCTCTGCCTCCCAAAGTGCTGGGATTACAGGCTTGAGCCACCGTGCCCAGCTATAATAATTAATATTTATAGAGTACTGCCTACATATCTGGAGCTTACAAGCATTTTTTTAAACATAATTGTCACAGTAATCTTATTGGTATCCTATTATACTCCTTATCTTATAGATGGGGATTAGGATCAGAAAGTTTAAGTAACCTGTCCAAGGTCATATCCCTGGAGGGTTTTAAAATTGAAACATGATGGTATAAGAACCAGTTAGAGCTCAGAATCCTGCTCCAATTGAGATCTGCACGTGAGCTTGATAAACAAGTATAAAAAAGATCTGATTTAGAAACATGTTTAGGTATGGTTCCATATTCAATAAACTTCATTTCTCCTCCCACTGAAATAGGACATTTTAGGGTTTTAGGAAAAAGGCAAATACTCCTTATAGCAACTCAGCTACTTCTCAGATTTAACCCTTAAATTAGATAGCTGCATCCAGAAGCAAAAACACAATCAGACTTGAGAAGTGAGATCAAGAATTACTATATTATTTTAATTACTGAGGTTATATATCAAGAACCAAGATTGGACAACAGAGTTTCTTTCTTTAAAATAAAAAAGAAGGCCAAGCACAGTGGCTGACTCCCACAAGCCCAGCATTTTGGGAGGCTGACGTGAGAAGATCATTTGAGGCCAGGGGTTTGAGGCCAACCTGGGCAACAGTGAGACTCCGTCTCTAAAAAAATTAAAAAATTACCCAGGTGTGGTGATGCATGCCTGTAGTCCTAGCTACTTGGAAGGGTAAGATGGGAGGATTGCTTAAGCCCAAGAGTTTAAGGCTGCAGTGAGCTATGATGGTGACATTGCACTACCAGCCTGGGTGACAGAGCTCAATCCTGTCTCAAAAAAAAAAAAAAAAAAGTTTATTAACAAATGTTCTTCTCAAAAAAAAAGTAAAGTTTATTAACAAATGTTCTTCTCACATTCTTTTTCACATTTGGTGACTAGAAGAATATAATGAAGGGAAAGCATGCAACCCACGTTTTACAAGTGGAAGAAAATACAAAAAGGGAAAGCAAGTTAGTTAAGACAAGGATTTTTATCTACTGCTCCCTGAGGGCCCGTGTGTGTGTGTGTGTGTGTGTGTGTGTGTGTGTGTGTGTGTGTGTGTGTGTGTGTGTGTGTGAGAGAGAGAGAGAGAGAGAGAGAGAGAGAGAGAGAAGAAAGACTCAGCTAGATTTGGGGAAGCCAGAGAACAACAGTTGTGACCCACTTCCATAGATGTGATATGAGGAGTATCTCAGCTCTTAGGAGAACTAAAGCTATAGGTTTATAGGCTGCGGCCAGCTAACACAGCAGCATGATGGGCAGGTACAGTGAGCAGCTGGGGGTTAGGGGAATCTGAGGCAGTGCTACTAGGTCCCTAAAGCCTTGCAGGGAAACGAGACCTCCCCATATGCCTGGAAAAGAGGATGCAAATGTTCTGAGCATGCAGTGGAGTGGACCAGCAGAGGCCTGGGATCAGCAGGTGGGGATCCCAAGACCAAGGACACCAGTACCACAGATGCTAACAAGAGGAACCCACGGATCATCCCCAAGGCCAAGATGGGATCAGGAACATGTCAGCTCTCAACCAGACCAGGAAGGAGACCAGTTCAGCCCCTCTGCAGAGATCAGTGTGGCTCCAGCAGACACAGCATGAACTAGCATCTACCCCACGGTTCTGTAAACTGTACACATTCCAGTAGCCCTAGAGGCCATGGAGGAGAGGAGCAGACAGACGGAGAAGGAGAAGTGAGAAGGAACTCAAGAACCCAGTATTTGTCTAAAGGTATTGTTTAAATAATCAAATTGGAATTAACTGAACTAAAGCTTAGGTGTTTCCCCTATTGTGGGCCAAATTGTGTCCTCTCCCCACCCCTGAATCTGTATGTTGAAGTATTAACCCTCAGTACCTCAGAATGTGACTATATTTAGAGATAGGGGCTTTGAGGAGGAGATTAAGTTAAAATGAGGTTCTTAGGTGAGGCTTTATCCAATCTGACTGTGATCTTATGAGAAAAGGAAACACAGACACAAAGAAACGCCGGGACTCTGTGCACACAGAGGAGAGAACATGTGAGGACACCGTAAGAAGGAAGTTATTTGCAAACTAAGGTGAGAACCCTCAGGGGAAATGAGACCTGCCAATACTTTGAAAATAAATATTTGTTGTTTAAGCCACCAAGCATGTGGTGCTTTGTATGGCAGCCCTAGGAGACATAGATTTTACCACCACTCACCCTTCTCCTAAGTCTACCCAATATGGGAGGGTCTTGAGAAAAAACAAACCACTGAATAGGAATATAAAGAAGATATATGTACTTGAACTTCCTCAAATCATTTAGAAAACACATTTTTTTGAGAACTTTAAAAGAACAATTTCACCTACAAAAAAACTACTCTCATCTAATCATTAAAGAAAAGGACATTTTTGGGACTTACTAAACCTGGATATATTCATAAACAAAAAAACCCCAAACTGCATTTCTTTAGCACTTCTAATCTGATTTTTTAAAAAGAATGAAGTTAGCACAATTTATTTCAAATTAATGAATTACACTGCATTTTCCTTTCAAAGCCAGTCTTAGAGCAGTCTGGTTTCATCCTGTCTTCCATTCAGGAAAAATGAAAGGTCGTATTTTATCACTAAAAAAGACTCCTAAAATTAACTTTCAAAGTATTTCCCTACAATTAGTATTTGAATGCATGCCGCTCTTTTATTCTCTGTGGTCTTCAATTCTATTTTCTATTGTTAAATTTGAAAACAGAAATGAGGAATTTTCTCATAAGTATTTCTACTCAGGGACATTATTATGGGACAAACACGGCCATTCCTTGGTGAGGGCCGCCCTTGGACTTCATTCATGTCCAGTCCTTTCCTTCCTCATTGTAAGTAGGACAGTTAGTGTCTTAGCCGGTTGTCTCATTCAAGCTAAACTGTACAGAACAAAACCGTGGCCTCTGACGGGGACACGGAGCCTGGACACTGTGTGCTCCCGACTGTGCACATTTCCATTTAGCGTCCATGGAAATTTTTGCCAAGTCTTTAACAGTTGCAGCGGATTAAACACAATTTCCTAATGTTCACGGCTTCCTTTTGCAATCATTTAATTCATCACAGCCCTGTTTGACAAGTACTAGGACCAAGGCCAAATACTATCTTAGTGTCTGAAAAGAGGCGTTTTGAAGCACTTGCTACTTCCCCACAGACCAACCCACCGGCCTCTCACGGCAGACCAATCGCTGGAAAGTCAGATCTTGGCTTTGACCTGAGCACTTTTCTGGCTAGTCACAGTCCCTCTTCCTTTTCCCAGTCTAGAGCTGTCGGTCTTTGAGCAGAGAATGTGTGTGGATTCAGCACAAGCCTCCCTGGAGACATGCAAATGCAAAAAGGGAATGAATATTTGGACACAACACGTCAAGTCAATGAAGATGGCGTGAGGATGTTTGAAGGATCAGCAGGATGATGGAGCTGTGCGGAGTCTGAGCAGGAAAGCAGGTCATCCGTGGTACAGATAGGCAGCTGTGATTCTTTCCTTTTAAATGCGTTGCTCTTCCAAAAAAAGATTCCCTGCTAGTGGTTAAGAATCCCAAAATGCGAACCCATGATAGAAATTGCTGTGTCACTTTTTGGAAGCCCTCCTTTTTCTCTTTATTTTTCAAATAAATCTCCTCCTCCTTCTCCTCCTTCAATACAATGTTATATCTGAACACGGTCAAAATTCAAGAGGTATAAGAAGAAATACTATAAACTGGTATTTTTTTAAAAGCAGAAATACTACCCTTAAAGCATAAATAAAAGTACAGAAATATTTTTTTAAAAATTCCATCCTTATCCTCAATTCACCCTCTGAAGACAGTTACTATTACCAGTTTCTTGTATATCCTTCCAGATATATTTTATATCTGAGTGTATTTTAACATGTTATTTTGAGCCCCGCAAAAATAAAACAAGATTTGCAACCCAATGAAAGACCATCCTGTTGTTCCCAAGGGGAATGGCGAGGTCATGAAGTAGATTATGTAAGATTGTGAGGCTCCCTCCTAGATTTTCTGATCCATGTAGAATTCCCTATGGAGTTGTCCTGCTTTTCATCCATAGTTCAGAAGACACACTCCAACCCCGCTGAGATTAAACACAATGAAATAAACTCTCATTCAGAGTATTTCCAATGATAAATTGTGGGGCATGAGCGTGTTGATCATTTTGCCAGCAGCACCTCCATGGAGTCCATTTTTGGTCTACAAATGTAAATCATTCAGTTAGTGTTTGAGTCAGTTTGGGCCGCCATGAGAAAGTACCACAGATTTCTTTTTTCATAGGTCTGGCGGCTGCAAGTTCAAAACCAAGGTGCCAGCTAGGTTGGTTTCTGGTGAGGCCTCTCTTCCTGGCTTACAGATGGCTGCCTTCTCATTGTGTTCTCACACAGACACAGCCTTTCCTCTGTGCACAAGAGAATAGAGAGCTCCCTGGGGTCTCTTCTTCTTTTTCTTTTTTTTTAAAGTATCTTTTTCTTTTTGAGTTGGAGTCTCATTCCGTTGCCCAGCCTGTAGTGCAGTAGCACACTCATTGGCCACCCCAGCATTGACCTGCTGGACTCAGGTGATCCTACCACCTCAGCCTTCCAAGTAGCTGGAGCTATGGGCACACACTACCATCCAGGCTAATTTTTGGATTTATTGTAGAGATGAGGTTTTGCCAAGTTGCCCAGGGTGTTCTCGAACCTGTGGGCTCAGGCAATCCTCTCACCTCAGCCTCCCGAAGTGCTGGGATTACATGCTTGAGCCACTGAGCCCAGCCTCTTCTTTTAGGGACACCAATTCTATCAGATCAGGGCCAGACTCTCATGACTTCATTTGCTCTTAATTATCTCCTTAAAGGGCCCATATTCAAATACAGAAGTTCCCCAATTAATAATGATTTAACTTACCATTTTTCAAATTTATGGTGATGCAGAAGTGATATACAGTCAGTAGAAACCATACTTCGAGTAACCACACAACCACTCTGTTTTTCACTTTCAGTACAGTATTCATAACATGAGATATTCAGCACTTTATTATAAAAATAGGTTTTGTGTTCAATGGTTTGCCCGACTGTGGGATAATGAAAGTGCTCTGAGCACTAGTGTCATGCTAGGCTAGTGTCATGCCAGACTCCCAAAGACCCCCAGAAGGGAAGGCACTGTGCCTGAGAGGCCAAGAAATAACAATGGATGGGACATAGGCTTTGTTCAGGAACTTACTGATGGAGAAGATGGTCCAGGAGTGGCCAGCTGGGCAGGAAAACAACCACCCCCGATTGTAAAAGGTACACAGATTAGACAGCATTTTACACAGGGCTGAGTGAGGGGTGAAGTGTGAAAAGGGTAGAGTTTCTGGTGTGCAGGCACGGTGTGAGAAGGCACTTGTATATACATAGCATGTACACAAAATTGCTGTGAATTCTCTCTAGGAGTGGGATTTTTAGTATTAAAATGAACCACAGGTGAAATGAAAGTAACCAAAAGGGTGGGCATTGATCTAGACGTGCCGATCTGGTCTGAACCAGGCTAGGGTGCTGACTGCCTCTAGGAAGGGTGCAGGAGAACATTCACTAGGCATAGCTGCACGACGTGGTCAGCAGGCATGGCCATGGCCTCAGCATGACCTGCATACTCAGGCACGGAGCCTAAGGGGAAGGGGTAATGCCGGCTGGCCACTCCCTGGACATTCTCCAGGCTTCAATCCCCTGCTTGGGGCCAGAACCAGGGTGTACTCATGTTGTCGCTGAGTGTGTGTCAGGCTACATTTAGGCTACAATGCTCAGCAGATTAGGTACATTAAATGCATTTTCAACTTATGATGTTTTCAACTCATAATAGGTTTATCAGAGCATTATCCCACTGTGAATTGAGAAGCATCGGTAGTCAATTGGGAGTGGTAGTGCTCAGGGCTTCAACATATGAATTTTGTGAGGGCAAGGTGGAGAAGGGACACCGTTTAGTTCATAACAGTAACATTGATAACATTTTTATTTATGTATGTATTTATGTATTTGAGTTGGAATCTCACTCTTTGTCACCCAGGCTGGAGTACAGTGGCACACTATGGCCACTGCAGCCTCGACCTGCTGGGCTTAGGCGATCCTTCTGCCTCAGCCTCCCAAGTAGCTGGAACTACAGGTGTATGCCACCACGCCCAGGTAGTTTTTGTGATTTATTGTAGAGACAAGGTCTCACCAATTTTCCCAGCCTGGTCTCGAACTCCTGGGCTCAGACAATCCTCTTGCCTCAGCCTCCCAAAGTACTGGGATTATAGGCTGAGCCACCGTGCCAGGCCAATAACCATTTTAATAAAATAATAATGGTTACTATGTATTTAAGAGCCTACTATGTTGTCAGGCAATGCAGAATATGTCTTATGCATATTACTTATAGCCCTCAAAATAACTCCATTAGGTGGACATTATTACCCCCAGGGTGGTTGATACTGGGAACATTCAATAAGTGGCATGGTTTGAGTACTGACCAGTCAGAATGAACACTAACTAGAAACAACCAGTGTGGTGATTGTCCCAGTGCATGCTGGCTGAAAATGAGTCCCAAATAATTCCATTGCTCAAATAAAGAGGTGTCGGGGGGCAGGAGCGGGGT
Source organism: Cephalopachus bancanus (assembly GCA_027257055.1). Classification (NCBI taxonomy): domain Eukaryota; kingdom Metazoa; phylum Chordata; class Mammalia; order Primates; family Tarsiidae; genus Cephalopachus; species Cephalopachus bancanus. The sequence continues at coordinate 6,221,046 of JAPVLO010000080.1, forward strand.
TCCTGGAGAAGCCCACACTGCTGGCAAATGGTGGCGCAAGGACATGTCTACATCAACCTCATTTTGTCTCTCTGCCACCTTGCCAGGAGCCGTCAGCTGGAGCACCATATTTCTTCGCATGGGTGAGTCTGAGTGTTTCCCATTATGCTCACAACTCAATTATGATGCCTTCTATGGCAGTGGTTGGCTTGGGATCAAGTCAGTTTTAGCCACTGGCTCCTCTTTGAGCCAACCCGGACCCTTGTGGCATGGAATCTTCTCTGCTGTCCACGCCGGCTCATATCTGGCACTACTACACAGTTTCTGTATCTGGGTCTTTGGGTTAAGCCCAAGCTGTCTGGGTCTCTGGGGGTCATTTGCCTCCTTTCATGAATTTGACCTCCACTGTCTGTCTAGATTAGGGTATGTGCCACCTCCTGCTCACCGGGCAGATTACATGTTGCCTTTGTTCCCTTGCCTGGATCTGATCTTGGGCCTCAGACTACAGCCTGATTTTTCATCACAAAGTACCATGCACCAAACACAATGCTTTCTGAGTGCTCCCTTTCACAGCCAAATCCTTTCTTTGAGCTACTCAGACCTTAGCAGCTAACACTTTCCTTCACAGTCCTTTACTCCCCTTCCCAATGAACTCCTCCTCCTGGTCTTCTTTTTCTTTTCTTTTCTTTTTTTTAGAAACAGTATCTCACTCTGTCACTTAGGCTGGATTGGTACCACAGCTCACTATAACCTCAAGCTCTAGGGCTCAAGTGATTCTCCCACATCGGCCTCCTGAGTAGCTAGGACTACAGGTACAAGCTACCACACCCAGTTAATTTAATTTAACTTTTTTGTAGAGATAGGGTCTCACTACATTGCCCAGGCTCATGTCAATCTCCTGACCTCAAACGATCTTCCCACCTCAGCTGGGATTACAGGCCTGTGCCACTATGCCCAGACTCACCTTCCTATTCTAAATGTTTCTTGTTCTTTCTTCTGTTTTGTCTTGCTTTTATATTCCCTCCATTTCTCCATCTCCTTTTTCTTTTGTCTCTGATCTAGGGCTGTGTTAGCACATGCCCAGATAAGCAGGCTTCACTCTTAAAATTTAGAGCTCAGGAACATCCCTGTCTCCTGGGCTGTCAGGGTCAGTGTAGCTGCGGGACATTATATAAACCTCTCCATCTGTCAGTCAGTCAGTGATACCTATAAGCACCTGGAATCAGGTCAAGTTCAAGTTCAAGACACCTTGACTAAAGATTAAAAGGAAACTTCCTTGTTCCAAACTTACCACACTTCCCCCCAAATATCGTCTTGTCCAGAGGGAAAAAGAAATGCTCTGTGATCAGTACATTTGCTAACCCATTCAAACCTTCCTCCATTTCTTGGATGTGCTCCGTTTCTTCAACCAAGTCCATTGTGTCTACTATTTTTTGCTCCTAAATCCTTATGTACTCATTGGCACTAGAGTAAAGGTTTGTAGTAGAGCTTTGTTCTGAGGATAAATAGAAAGGATACTAAGCACTCTAACAAATGGAAAGTCAGATTTTCTCTGTCCTGTTTGATGCACACTAGGTGCTATGCTTTCTTTTCTGGGTTACACAAACATACAAGTTATAGGCACTCCTTGACAAGAGCTTGTGAGCTTATAATGATACACTGTCTCTTGACAATGACTCTAGAGAGCCTTCCCCTCCTGAAAAAATTCCTCTGTGACATCACTTTTCTTTTGCACCATAAATGAGATGACAGTGAAGACATCAGTCCCGCCATGTTGGAAAACTGCTTAGGATGTTTTTGGAGCTGTGGACAATCCCAGAAACAGAAAAGCATGATGTTCACAAGCCAAAACATCCATAGAGGGGTGTGCTTTTATATCCTCAGGCCTGAACATTGCTCTGGGGAAGGATTCATTTCCCACATGTATACTGCAATGGTGGACACCCAGAGATCAGAGACATCCTGGAAAAGGCAGTATAGATCCTGAACCAGAAATCTCAGAAATGCTCCAGACTGTCCAAGAACTGACATTCATTCATTTGTTTTTCATTCAACAAAAATTTACTGAGCACTCTCTCTGTTCCAGACACTGTGCTGGGTGTGAGTGAGTGTCCAGCGTTGGAGGAAGCAGACCTGGACCCTGGCCTTAGGAGCTGACAGTCCCCCAGGAGGTAGCCCTTGGCTCTTTGCAGTGTATTGTCGCCCTGGGTCCTGATGGGCAGTGTGTGAGACTGCCAAGCAGGGGGATGATGAGCTGCTTCCGATGATACCCAGCAATCAGATCCAGTTAGCCTCCACTGCTGCACCTGAAACACTTTACGTGAACCCTGGCTTTTGAAATCTGCTCTGAATGTGTCAAAAATCTTGGATTTTTCTGGTTGGGGGACATTTATTTCCCTACAAGACGAAGATTAAAAACAGGAACCCGAGAAACAGGGACCCATATCTAACATTAAAGGAAAGTCTGCCTAGGTCCACGCTTTTCAGAGATCAATTTCGGGAATGTCTAATCTTGTTATGAAGGATTTCTGTGACTGCTTCCAGGGTCTCTGAACCCTAAGCAAATAAATGCAGATGACATTTATTTGCTCAAGTTAAGCTACCTTAAATACATGTAAAAAGGTCACCATTTCCCCCCTAACTACCCCGTTCTCAAAAATAATCTTTCCTGCAACTTATCTTCTTTAGTTCTTAGAGGCATAATCTCCCCATTAAGTCTCTATTTCTTTCGAATTTGATGCCATCTGACTTCAGCAAAGAATTGTCCTATAACTGCTTTTTTTTTTTTTGAGTTGGAGTTTCACTCTGTTGCCCAGGCTGGAGTGCAGTAGTATGCTCGCTGCCACAGCAGCCTTTACCTGCTGGGCTCAGGTGATCCTTCTGCCTCAGCCTTCCAAGTAGCTTAAACTATAGGCACATGCCACCATACCCGGCTAACTTTTTTTATTTATTGTGGAGATGCTGTCTCGCCAAGTTGCCCAGACTGATCTCGAACCCGCGGGCTCAGACAATCCTTTCCCCTCGGCCTCCAAAGTGCTGAGATTATAGACGTGAGCCACCACACCCGGCCTCTAATACTGCTTTTGAAAGAAATTATTTGAAAGTTTTCAAATCCAGTTCTTAACCTCAGCCTTCTTTTTTTTTAATCTCTAGCCATTCAATGACCAACTTTCTGCCTATCACTTTATCACTACTATTGATTTGCTTTACAGTACAATCTTGTGTCAAATAGCAATGTTTCACTCAAAGACAGACCTCATATTCAACATGGTCCCATAAGATTATAATGGAGTTGCCCTATACTGGCATACCATTCAAAAATTCTTTATTTTGCTGGGCATGGTGGCTCACGCCTGTAATGCCAGGCAGAGGTAAGAGGATTGCCTGAGATCATGGGTTTGAGACCTGCCTAGACAACTTGGCAAGACCTCATCTCTACAATAAAACAAAAAATTAGCTGGGTGTAGTGGTGCAGGCCTGAAGTTCCAGCTAATTGGAAGGCCAAGGCAGAAGGATCACCTGAGCCCAGCAGGTCGAGGCTGTGGTGGCCGTGAGTATGCCACTGAACTCCAGCCTGGGCCACAGAGACTCCGACTCAAAAAAAATTTTTATTTTATTTTGTGTGTGTGTGTGTGTGTGTGTGTGTGTGTGTGTGTGTGTGTGTTTTGGGGTTTTTTTGGGGGGAGGGAGTTTTTTGGGTTTTGTTTTGGGGTGTTTTTTTTTGGTTTTTAGTTGGAGCCTCACTCTGAGGCCCAGGTTGGAGTGCAGTAGCATGCTCACAACCAATGCAGCATCGACCTACCGGGTTCAGACGATCCTTCCGCCTCTGCCTTCCAAGTGGCTGGAACTACAGGTGCATACCATGACTTCCAGCTAATTTTTTGACTTATTGTAAAGACAAGGTCTCACCAAGTTGCCCAGGCTTGTCCTGAATCCCTGGGCACAGGCAATCCTCTCGCCTTTACCTCCCAAAGTGCTGGGATTACAGGCGTGAGTCACTGTGCCCAGCTTATTTTGTGTTTATACTGTACCTTTTGTATGTTTAGGTTTAAAAATACTTCCCGTTGCGTTACAATTGCCCAAGGTATTCAACACGGTAACACACTGCACAAGTTTGTGCAATAGGTTATACCACATAGCCTAGGTGTGAAATGGGCTCTATATCATCTAGGTTTATGTAAGTACACGCTACAACATTCAACAACGTTAAGATTACTTAACGATGCATTTATCAGAATGTTTCCTCATTGCTTTTTTTTGTCAGAATTTCACTCTTTCGCTCAGGCTGGAGTGTAGTGGCATGCTCACGGCCACTGCAGCCTCAACCTGCTGGGTGCAGGTGATCCTTCTGCCTCAGCCTTCCAAGTAACTGAAAGCACAGGTATGTGCTACCATGCCCAGCTAATTTTTTGATTTATTGTAGAGACAAGGTTTCACCAAGTTGCTCAGGCTGGTCTCAAACCCCTGGAATCAAGCAATCCTCTTGCCTCCGCCTCCTAAAGTGCTGGGATGACAGGGGTGTTTCCCCATTGTTAAGTGACACATGACTGTAATTATAAAGTTTAGGCTCAAGAAGAGAATGGTTAATGATTTATTTTAACTCTGGGGACTAAAACAGTGAACTTCCTACTTCTGAGTGGCACTGAGAAAAATAATTCCTCCTTTTCTTTTTTTTTTAATTCCAATTTTCTAGACAATATTTAAAGAACAGAGTGGGTTGGTATTCTAAAATCCCAGCTTATCTACTGCTCGGAAAATGCCCTTTAGTTGATATACACTTGAGAGGTGACTCGACAGTGTTGACAGGTGACTCAGTGTTTTAGCCACTTCTGCTTGTACCTCCAGGTCATGGGGATCTCTGAGATAAGCATGCAGCTCTGAAGGTGTAGGTGTGACCCAGGTGTAGCTCACTGGACCAGTGCCCCCTTACAAGGACAGGTCAACTCCTTTCAGAACTAACCTACCACTTGGCTGGAGAATTCTTCAACAGGAAGACTGTTGGTTCCACAGCAGAAATCTCTTTAGGAACACAGTTGTATCTGGTCTGAATCCCAATCCTAGGTGCCTCAGGTGTGAAGTGGGGTATGAGTGTCAGAGAGGATGGACGCTGGCCTAATGAGATCTATTGGCATTTATTCTAGGTTTACATTCAATTGTAGCTAGTACCTTAAAGGGAGCCATTTGACCAAGGTTTGGAAATGAAAGCTACACACCCTGTCAATGTGTGTTTGGGTTTATTTCTCCCTTGAAGTTGTTGGCAAATTGCTGTCTGTAGAAAAATCCTTTTCTGCTACACAATTCAAGGTTTCCCACTTCCAAATTCAGACAATCGCATTGCTATCACAAAGTGATTTAAGGATTAATTTATTTAAATGTTACTTGGTTTTATTGCCCGGCATCGAAAATGTGATTTTAGAAATCATATTGCTATACCAAATGTACCAAATGATTGAGTTCTTTTTTTTCTTTTATCTTTTTTTTAAAGGCAAAATATACAGACAAATATTCATTATACCCTTGCTCTGTGGAAGCCATGTACTGCATTAGCTCTTCAGGCAAACACAAGGGAATAGGAGGCTCAGTCTTTGCCCTCTGAAAGCTTTTGACTTAGCAGAAGTGATGTGAGACACCACTAAAGACAGTAGTGAAGATGTCACAGGTAGCAGTTCAAGGTGGGGTATTGGTATCTATTTATCTGCTGCAAAACTCCTCCTTGGGCTTCCAACATGCACTCAAAGGAACGTGAATAAAGTGGCAAGTCAGTTCCTAAGTACACAGGACCCCTTGTCCCCAGTGCAACACTTTTCCCGCAAACAGTGCTTGGGCTCTGGAAGCCTTTTCGGGGATTCCCTCACCTGCTTTCCTATCCTCAACTAAAATGCTAGGTAGGTGGAGAGATCAGTCTCCATATTTATGTCTCAGCCAGTTTCATAACAAGTAGTTGGACCAGAGCCTACAGATGGCCCAATTCAGAAGGCAGGGAACACAGGAAGAGTTTTGCTCATGGCTGCATCGTCAGAGCCAAGCACAGAGTAGAAACTCCCAGAGGCTGACCAAACAAATGAGCATGAGTGAATTCCATTAGATGCATAAAATACAAACTGAGTAATTTTTTATGCCAAGGAAAATGTGGCATTATTGTTTGTTGAAACAAACATAGTTACACGTATATTCTCGCTGCATTAAAACCATCATAGCCACTTCAAAATTAGCTTGCATTTCCCTTGAAGCCATAACATGTTTTTCTTTTAAAAATCTATTTTTCTAGACTCTTAAGAGGTTAATGTAGAATAAATGCATTAACCAAGATGACAAAATTGGGGTTTGTTTAAAAATTATATTTGAATAAATTCCATTTTTGTTTACCTAAGAAAACAATTAGGTATTTACAATGGAATGTTGATTGTTTGGAATTCAAAGTATTAAAGTTATAATATGCATGTAAAAAATATGAAGGAAGAAACATCGTACCATTATGCAAACTGGGGGGGGGGGCGCCTGAGAAAAGCGCTCAGATTTTTTGCTTGTTTTTAAGAATTGGCCAGTTGTCAGTGATCTTATTTGTAGATCACAAGGCAAGTACATTGATTTATTGAAGCCATTCTTTAGAAATAATGACAATAAATCAATCATTCATGGTGCCATGTCTAGCTACTTAATTATATCCTATGCATGACTATCCATTTTTGGTATATTTAGTTAGACCATTTGTAACTTCTTTTCAAGGCTGCCTTCCGTCTTTCTAGATGTCTATATCTAGCAGATCCCCATCCCCTTTTTAAGATTTCTTATTCGTTTTCTAAAATAGAATATCTTTATTATTTCTTGGGACTATAGAAAAAATTATGCGAACTATAAAAAAAAAGAAGATAAGTGAAATCAGAAGTTAAAATATCCTTACTCCCCAAAGATAATCAATGTTAAGAATTTGATACATAACTTTTCCTCTTTTTTTCTCCTGAGCATAATAAAGATCATGCTTTTAGAAGTAACATAATGTATTATACATACTGCTTTTGCAATGTTCTTTTTATTTTTTAATGTCTTTTCATGTCAATCTTGTCTGGAATAAATGTCTCATCATAAATTATTTTGCAAAACTCAGATTAAGGGTAATATTCAGGTGAACATACAAGAAAATGTTTTGGAAACAGTAAATGATAAATCACTTATAAATGATATAAATGCAGAAATTCATGTAAATTTTTCCTAATCTAAGAACAGTGAATTTTTCTCAGACCCTGTAGTATACTGCAGTTTGGATAAAATAAAACAAATAAATTAAAAATGACAGCAGTGACTTTATTTTAAAGCTGACTTTGCCTCCCCTAAGCATCCCCCAACCAATCCCCATGGAGTTAAGCAGGGTACAAGTGACTTTTACGTGATAGCTGATATTATATACAGTGTATTTCATTTTTTGGCATTTGTGATGTATTTTTTATAAAGGATGTTATTACTGTTTACAATTTGTCTTATGGAAGAATGCATTTCCTGTCAATGTCTTCACTACCAATTTAACAGGGGTTTTCACCATTTCTAGTTACAATAATTTCTTTTGCATTTGTTGTTTTCTGATCCTAATATCATAGAGTAACTGGACAATTTACTAACTTGTGGCCTAAGAAGAATGACAGGCTTTAATATTTAAAGTTAGAGTTTTTGAAGACAGAGAAGCCAGCAGAACATCTAGAGACACACACTGAGAAAATGAATGCCCAGAACACAGTTCAAGAACAACTGCTCCATGTTAACTGTGGAATGGCTCTCCCTAGTTGGTACATCTGAGGCAATGCCATGTCTCCCACCAGCGCTGAGACATAATGGTGTGCAGTGCCAGTGTCTCCGTTGTGGAGATGGATTAGAATCAGCTGAAAGAACTGAGATTGTACTAATATTTTGAAATCCATGAATTGTCATTTTCTTTCGTAAGTGTGACAGGAAGCAGAACCTGACAGCTGTTGCTTCATCTTGAAAGCACTGTCTGAAGGTGGATCCGCTCCACGTGTCATCTGCCTCCATTTCCCTTCCTGGTCACATCAGAAGACCTGTGAGGACAATCTGTGGGTGCCAGGGATCCTTGCCGCGGTGCTGTGAGGGGCTTCTTGCACACAGGCTGAGGAACCAGGATGGAGGCTGAGTGACATCTTGGGAGTCAGGGACACATGCTCGATGAAGCCTGTTCATCAATTCATTCAGCTTGTCTCTTTGCATATTTCTGGCCGTGACTTTTACCATCATTTTGATGAGCCCAAGTGCAAACACCTCCTGTTAGAACAAGCAGGCACTATCAGGGCAGCCTGATAAAGCTATCTGACTGGGAAAAAGACTGTTTTATGTGTCTGGATAATTTAAAATATTGTCTCAAGATGCAAACGTAGTGTTAAGTGTATATATTGGCTAAACCAATCATATTAAATTAATAGTCATAGTCGAGAAGTACAATAAAAAAACATGGACACTTTTTCTCTGTGTACACCCTTCCACCCTCAAATGAACACTTGAACTAGTTTCATTTATAACCTCCCTCTCAGGGTTTCTTGATTATGTATATGAAAAGAGGCACATTTTAATTTTCCCCTCTTCCTACTCAAAAGATTGAATAAGTCAACTGCTCTGCATTTTGCTTTCATTTAATATATCCTAAGACCTTTCTATATAAGTGTAAAGCGAACACCCTCATTCTTTTTCTAAACAGCTTCATTGAGATATAATTCCACATACCATATAATTCACCCATTTGAGGTATACAATGCAATAGCTTTTACTATATTCACCATCACCACAATCAATATTATTGTATTTTTTTTTACCTCCAAAAAAAATCCTGTATCCCTTAGCTGTCACGTCCCCTCACCCTTCCCACTCCACTCCCACCCCTTGCCCAAGGCAATTACTAATCTACTTTCCATCTGTATAGATCGCCTGTTCTGGAAATTTCCAAATGGAATTGTACACTATTGTGGTTTTTTGTTACTAGCTTCTTCCACGTAACATAATATTTTTAAAGTTCTTTTGTGTTGTACCACATGTTCTTTTTGATAGCTACATAGTATTATTTTATTTTACTTTATTAATCAGAGTCTCACTCTGTCACCCAAGCTGGAGTGCAGAGGCATGCTCACGGCCACCACAGCCTCGACCTGTTGGGCTCAGGTGATTCTTCCAAGTCAGCCTTCCAACTAGCTGGAATCACAGGCATGAGCTACTATGTCCAGCTAATTTTTTTTACTTATTGTAGAGATGAGGTCTCGCCAAGGTGCCCAGGCTGGTCTTGAACCCCTGGGCTCAGGCAATCCTCTCATCTCTACCTCCCAAAGTGCTAGGATTACAGGCATGAGACACCACACCTGGCTCCTAGTATTTTATCATGCGAAACTACTATAGTTTGTTTGATCAACTATTCCCCTATTAGACACATGGGTTGTTCCCAGTCTTTGCTCTTTCAGGCAACACTGTAGTGAATAACCTTGAATATATGTCTTTTCCTAAGTGTGTTGTTACACATGTATAACACATTCCCAGAACTGGGATTTCTGGAGCAGGCAGCAAATGCAACAATAATTTTGTTAGATATTGCCAAATCACTCGATCGCACGCCCACCAATCATGTCTGAGAAGGTTGTCTCCTCCAGTCCTGCCAGCATTGTGTGTTGTTGAACTCTTAGGTTTTTGCTAATCTGTAGGTTGAAAAAAATAGAGCATTTCCGTGTGGTTTTCATTTGCATATTTTTTATTATGGTTGAGATTGATATTGACAATTATTGACAATTCTTAGGAGTTCCTTGTTTGAACGACATTTTCTTGGCTTCATCAGAGTCGTGGTTAGTGTCCATCAACTATGGTAATGTATATTTTCCCCAATGTTTGATTTTAACATCATTTACATTTGCATTTTTGTACTGACAGTTACAATAAAGGTGTATATTTAAGGACAAATAATTTTCTTCATAACACAAGTATCAAAATGAATACAGTTTGTTTAGTCCCAAATTATACTGCTCGTATTTTCCTAGAATAATTGAATAAGAAAATATCTTTCACTAATGATTGTTATTTTGGTTGTCAACTTAACTGCCCTTATTATGAGACTGCAATTCATATTAAATAAAAATAAAACATCTCTTTACAACCAACTGAACCAATTTATTACATGCTGGTTGCCTGTCACCAGTCTTATTTAGAATTTCTCAGAAAAAATAATCACTTATATTTCATGAAGAAAAACACATTTCTCTAAATGTTCTCCCTTTTCATGAGACATTTTATCAAGTGAGTTTGTCCTTTTGAAACTAAGGTTTCTCATCTATACAAAGGAATACTACTCAGCAACACTAAACAACATGGATGAATTGCACATGCACATGCTAAAGTCAGACTCAAAATGACTCCGTTTATATGACAATCCGGAAAAAGCAAATCCAGAGGGACATAAAAAAAATCAGTGGTTAGCAGGGACTGTGAGATGAGGGGAAATGTTGACTTAAAAGGGATATAAGGGAATTTGGTGGAGCAATGTAACTGTTTATTTTTATTGTGTTGGTGGTTACATAAGTTTTTTAATTTCATAGAACTGGACACTTCATGATGGTGATTTTTACTATATGTAAATTACACTTCAATGAGCTTGAGCAAAAGGAATATGTAAGCCCAATTAATTATTTTGCACCAAAAAAAAGAAACTTAAGTTTCTTTAAGGAGTAAGCAAATCTACACATGTTCTGATTTATTTAAGTTTATTACACTGAAATTCAGACTTCTGCACAAGTTATGTGTATTTTTCCTTAGCAGCAAATAGTGAGAGGTAAACATTTTTCTCTCCAAGAACACTGTTAAGCATTGAGGTATGTAGGGTGTTAAAGCAGGATAGCAGAAATTCTTGTTTGGGTTACTCGACATCTCCTCAAAGGAGCAATGATGAAAGTAGGGTTGATGGCCAGGCCCTTAGGACCCTGATATAAACACACCCAAAGCCAAACCAGAAACAAGCCTGTCCTAACTTGCAAGTTCTGATTCTTCTGATTCTGATTCTTCCCAGAGAACCAGGCATGAGACAGGAGGGCTTCAGGTAATAGGTGTCAGAGATTGGAACAGGTGATGAATTGCCATGGGAGAAGGGCAGAAGTGCTCTTGCGGGTGCCAGTGTGGTGACAGTCAAAAACTCTAAGATGAGGCCAGGCTTGGTGGCTCAGCCAGTAATCCCAGCACTTTGAGAGGCCGAGGCGAGTGGCATGCCTGAGCCCACGGGTTCGAGACCAGCCCGGGCAACTTGGTGAGACCTCGTCTCTACAATAAATAAAAAGTTAGCTGGGCATGGTAGCGCATGCCTATAGTTCCGGCTACTTGGAAAGCTGAGGTGGAAGGATCGCCTGAGCCCAGCAGGTTGACACTGGGGTGGCCGTGAATGTGTCACTGCAGTCCAGCCTGGGAGACAGAGTGAGACTCTACCTCAAAAAAACAAAAAAACTAAAAAACCCTAAGTTGGCTTCCCAGTATCCACAATAGGAAGAAGTGTATACTCTTAGGTCAGAACCGTCTGCATAAGTAGGATTCTCTGAGATCACATCATTCGTTATTGGGCAATAATAACAACAGCAACAATCATAATACAGAGTGTCAACTTGTTTGACCTCAGCTGGGAATGTGTGCCACAGAAAAGTGGGCGGGCACAAATTTTTCACTGCTCTGCCCACACCCACAAATAACCGAGATAGCACAGGCAGTATTGATTTGAGGGCTTACAAGAGATTTTAGCCAGTAGGCAAATTTGCAAGTATAGAATCTGTGAATAAGGAGCAATGGCTATTGCAATCACTGAGAAAATTTTTTTTAAAAAAATAAGGGACAGGGCAGTGGTTCGCAGAAGCAGTGGAGGAAGTAAGCTGTTCTACAAAGAGGAGCAGCTCTGAACGTCCCTGGGTGGCCACGATGGGGCCAGCTTGGGGTCTGATACTAATTTTCTGTGGGCCTCTGGACGTGTCATGGAATTTCATCAGTTTCCTCATCAGCAAAACAGACATAACAATTCCTGACCTACCTACTTCAAAGGAAGGTTTTGAAGTCAAACTGTAGGAAATCTGAGGGACTAACTAAATTAGAGAATGAATTACATTAAAAATAAAATCTAAGGGTCAAGGGTGTTTATTTCTGTATACAAATAATAGTAGAGGTAATTTTTATTTTCTTCTTTGACTCTAATTTTTGCATAATGATCTTTATTTAATATGTATTATATTTATAATCAGAAAAAAATCATTAAAAGGCAAAAGCACCCAAGAGAATAACATGAATTCATATGAAACTGCTTTGAAAGAAAATTAAAACATCGAAGATTAGAAGGTGAAATAAATTAATATAAACAGAAGGTTAGTCAACTGAAGTGACATTCAAACCTGCTCTGTCACGGATGGAAACACGAGTCCCACCTGCTTTGTATAGTTAATCTTGTTTTCGGGGCCATTTGGTTCATGCCTGCTTTTGTAACATTGAAAGTCTTCTGCACAGTGCAGATTCCGCCTGTCCCACTGAGAAGCCAGATCTGCCCTTGACTTCATTTGCACTGAAAGGAAAACAAAGGAGAGGAGAGCAAAGTTATTTTCCCCTCATATAGCAGCAACAAGGAATATAGCATAAAGAGGTGGGAGATAGGAATCTAGGGCAGTGTATGTCTCAGCTTTTCTAAAAGGAGAAGCCTGCACGATGTTTCCCTTTGATTTAGTGATGCAATTTTTGAAAATTTAACACCGGTGTGCTGGCTCCAGGAACTGAGTCGACCCACCGTTTAGAAGCACACGTTTGTCTCGGCACTTTTGAACACAGTGGATCTGTCTGATTTTAAAGTTTGCGGCCTTCCATAAACAGGCACTTACTTGCAAGTCAAATTCCTCCTTGTCATTTCAATTGGACAGGCGATTCATTTTCATTTTTCTAATCTAAACTGTCCTGTGGTGTGGCTGAGGGCAATTCAGCAGCTGGGATGTTTTATGATAGAGATAGTTGGTTCTCCCTGCTAGGTAATGTGATCCTAAAATAAATGAAAGAATGAGGCCTAAGCCCTTCAGCTCTCCTCTCTGGCTTACAAAAAGCACAAACCTGGTTAATATATTGTATCGATTCCTAGACGATTAAGTCCCTTGCAAAGGTCAGCAGAAACATCACTGTGTAAAGATGGAAAGTCACTTTTAGATTTGCCAGAATTTTTAAAAACACCTTGCACAATTAATAAGGAATGGTCTACATGAGCGGTCCCCAGTCTTTTTTGCATCAAGGACCGGTTTCGTGGAGGACAATTTTTCCACTGACAATGTGGGGGAGGTAGTGAAGGGGATCATCAGGCATTAGATTCTCATAAGGAGTATGCAACCTAGATCCCTCGCACACACAGTTCACAAAAGGGTTCGTGCTCCTGTGAGAATCTAATGCCCCTGCTGCTCTGACAGCAAGTGGAGCTCTGGTCATCTGCTGCTCACCTCCTGCCGTGAGGCCCAGTTCCTAACAGGCAGCTGGGGTTAGGGACTGCTGGTCTAAATGATAATTATTTTTAATAAGAAATATAAAGTAATTCATGTTTTCTGAGATGAATATTGTTTTAATATTAATTCTGTTTACACAATTAATGTTCTGTGTAAGCTGGATTTAGAACATTACATCCCATGCAGATTTTCACAGAAGAATCTGCAGTTTCACATTAACTCTTCAAAAGCTCACTTCAAAGGAATCCAGAAATGTTAGCCCACCTGGGGAGGGAGCAGAGAGCCAGCAGGAGTTGAGAATAGCAAGGGATGCAGGGTGAAATTAGAGGCAGCAGCGTCTGGTATCTAAAAGTTCACTAAAGCAAAGAGCCCAAGAAAGGGGTTGGCAGATGACCAGTTGAAGTGAGGCATGCTTAACTCATGGTTAACGTAATTGATGTAGGTAAACATTTCATTTTAAAGGACTTTATCAACAGGAGGTGGTTATGAACATATTAAATATGTATTAGCATCATGATAATAGTACTCAAAGATCCAATAATGTAGCAAGTCATTTAAATATCTGTATTAATGAGGATTTTTCTGTTGTATGTGAAAGAAATTATCAAACCAGTTTAAACCACTAAAATTGGGCTAGCAATATGGCAACTCTGTATTTTCCACTCAAAATTACTGTAAACTGAAAACTACTCTGAAAAATAAAGTTTGCTTATGCAGAAAAGATGCTATGACTGGAAACAAAATCAAATCTATTTTTTAAAAGGAATGACAGGCAGATCTTGGGGTAACTGACAGTCTAGATGGAGTATTTTTGTAACCCAGATTTATTATCTAGATGAGATCTGCTGCTAGAACTACTCACATGCATGAGATTCTGGTTGACCCCTTCATAATTTTGTATCATGGATTAATTTTGAGGATATTGCTTCACCTAATTCTCATTTTTTAAAAAAATCCATTACTGTGCTGCTGTTAGAGAATCACTAAAAAGTGCTTGTATGAGTAAGGTAGTCAATCCTGATCCAAAAGACAGAAATTTGGTAGTATCATTTGAGAGAATATCCTTGGAAGGAAACTGAGTCTGGAATACGGCAACATTTATAACAGTAATCCTGGTGGAAACCAGTCTATTTTCATCCCTCTGTCAATTCATAGACAAAGCTCTAGTTGAAAATTAGTGCCACCAAGATAGCTTTTCGGCATCTGAGAAGAGTCTTGAAGTTTGTCAGTCTCTCCGGCTGTTGGAATTTCATAAACAAGGGGGGGAGAATGAGTAAAAATAAAATAAGCCGTGAACCATGAAAAAAGATTTGGTTTTGTGGAGCATTCAAATAAATATACAGGCAGAGTATTTTTGCTGACACATATAAAGGCAGCCTTTTAAAAAAAAACCATTAGATAGAAACAAATGCCAAAGATGAAATAAAAGAAGGTAGAATCTTGGGTTGGCCGAGCTCAGAGGGACTCCTGAAATAGTCTCTCCAGCCTTGTTGTCTTACAGTTGGAGACATGAAACCCAGAAAACCCAAGTGACTGACCCTCTCTCTCCTCCAGATCTCGCTTCTCTTGAAATAAAACACACTAAAGGAGCCAGCAATTCATGGATCCTCCTCTGTGTCTACAAGGAAGAACAGAAGGAAGGGAAGAAGATCCTTGCTCAAGGAGGGGGTCCTTCTTCCTGTGGCTCAGACCTAAGGCCCTTAAATAAGTTTTTCTCAAACTTCAGGCTGCCTGTTCATCTTCTCACTTATTCCTAATTATCTATCATTAGTTACCAAGGTTCTGTGCCTAATTAAAAATGAGATGGATTTGAATGGATAAATAAACTGTGGTACAGAAGACAATGGAATATTATTTAGCACTAAAAAGAAACAAGCTTAGCTAGGCATGATGGTGCATATCTGTAGTTCCAGCTACTTGGAAGGCTGAGGCGGAGGGATCACCTGAGCCCAGCAGGTCAAGCCTACAGTGACTGTGAGCATGCCACTGCACTCCAGACTGGGCGACAGAGGGAGACTCCAACTCAAAAAAAAAAAAAAGAAAGAAAGAAACAAGCTATCAAGCCATGAAAAGACAGAGAGAAAATATAAATGCCTATCATTAAGTGAAAGAAGACGATCTGAAAATGCTGCATACTCTATGATAGTAAAACTTCTGGAAGAAGCAAAACTATAGTGACAGTAAAAAGGATCATTGGTTTCCAGGTGCCAGGGTGGGGCAAGGAAGGCAGAACAGAATGGGCAGAACACGGAATGTTTTTAGAGCACTGAAAACACTCTGCATGATACTGTTATGTTGGATACATGCCATTATACATTTATCCAAACTCATAGAACATACAACACCAAGGGTGAACTCTAATGTGAACTATAGCCTTTGGGTGGTAATCGCGTGTCAGTGTAGGTTCAGCAATTCTAACCATTGCTCCACTCTGTTGGGGGACGTTGATAATGGGGAGGATATGTATGCATGAAGGCAAAGGGTAGATGGGAAATCTCTCTACCTCTAAGCTTTGCTGTGAACCTAAAACTGCTCTAAAAAAATAAAGCCTTGCCAGGCACGATGGGTCACGCCTGTAATCCCAGCACTTTGGGAGGTGGAGGCGAGAGGATTGCCTGAGCCCAGGGCTTCGAGACCAGTCTGGGCAACTTGGCGAGACCTCGTCTCCATAATAAATCAAAAAAAATTAACTGGGCATAAGGCGAGCATCTGTGGTTCTAGCTACTTGGAAGGCTGAGGTGGAAGGATCACCTGAGCCCAGCAGGTTAAGGCTACAGTGGCTGTAACCATGCCACTGCACTCCAGCCTGGATGACAGTGAGACTCCAACTCAAAAAAAATTTTTTTTTAAATCTTAAAAAAAAAAATAGAAGGCCAGGCTCGGTGGCCCAGGCTGTAATACCAGCACTTTGTCCCAGCTTGGAAAACTGGGCAAGACCTCATCTCTACAATAAAATTGAATCAAAAGATTTTAGCCGGGCATGGTAGTGCATGCCTGTAGTACCGGCTACTTGGAAGGGTGAGGTGGAAGGATCGCCAGAGCCCAGCAGGTTGACACTGGGGTAGCCATAAGTGTGCCACTGCACTCTAGCATAGGAGACAGAGTGAGACTCCAACTCAAAAAAAAAAAAAATAGGAATTTGAAAAAAATCAAGTTAAATGAAATGAGCTTGAGGATAGAATGCAAGGAAGTGTGAGAAACAGCAACTAATATATCCATATTGAGAATGAATTGTCCTTTTAAATTTTAATCCTAATAAACCTACTGGTTTACCAAAAAAAGTTTATTAGGGTATATAAATGCTAATCTAATAAAATATGCTCCATGACCTGAATGTCCCAAATGTTAATTAGCAAGAGGAGAGATGCCTGCAAGCATGCGAGAAAGATTTAGGAGTCTTAGATTTTATCTCTAATTTGTTGAGTGACCTTGGGTATGTCACTGTACTTTGGCTGCAGCTTCTCAGTCCATAAAAAAGATAATAAAATTACCCACTGAGGTAACCTCAAAGAAGTGTTCTCATGATTAACGAGGTGACGATGCTAGCATGACTTACATACCTGAGATGAAAGGCTGTGCATAAAAATGTAGTGCTTTGTTTCTACAATAAATAAAAAAAATAACCGGGTATGGTAGCACATGCCTGTAGTTCCGGCTACTTGGAAGGCTGAGGCAAAAGGATCGCGGGAGCCCAGCAGGTCAACACTGGGTTGGCCGTGAGTGTGCCACTGCACTCCAGCCTGGGCTACAGAGTGAGACTCCAACTCAAAAAAAAAAAAAAAAGAAAGTAATGCCATTGTTGTTATAATTGCTGTTATTACTCATACACAAGCAAATATGGGGGAGTGTAGGTCACAGCTAATGACCAGCCACCCTAGAAAAAGAATGAGTATGAATTGTTACTTTCATTGTATTTTATTTTCAAGGATATTTTAGTGAGCTATACACCTTCACTTCAGTTACGGTTATCATGAAACGTTTTCAGAACCTGACTTCCCAGTGGGAGATGTGGAATGTCCCAGTAGCCAGCACTATGACCTCTGTAGTGCCTGTTGGAGCTCAGTTTTTTATGTCACAAAATTCAGTTTATAGGATTAGATGATCTCTACGTTTTCTACTAGTTCTGAGAGTTTACAATTCTATCACTCCAGCAACCTCGAAGGGCAATCCTGCAGCTGATGAAAAATAGAAACCCAAAGGCTACCATCATCCACCAGTTGGGAAAGGCTGGTTACAAAACTGAGCAGGACAATAGAGAGGTTAAGAGCAAGGGTCCTGAAGTCAGGGGACTGTGCTGGAATTCTGGTTCTGCTGTTTTATATTAGCTTGTGGGCAGACTTCCTCAACTGAAAACAGAGCTCAGAGCTCAATGGCTCTTCAGAGAGTCCCTGGGAGGATTACATGAGGGGCTTGGATAGTGTTTGGCAGATAGGAAATGCTCAGCCCATGTCAGATATTATTACCAGGCTCTGGAAGGATCTACACAACACTGATTTCATTCACTCCAGGGCCCAAATAACACTCAGTGAACATCCATCATGCCCCCCTCCCCTAGCAGATTACCTCCCATCCAGTAGATGCCAAGCTCAAGAAGAAAAGTTTTGGTTTTTTTTTTTCCAAGAAAAGTTCGAACTGCTTATTAATTCAAATCATTGTCTCAAATGTTAGAAACTTCAGTGGACTCAAACATGAAAAATTATGTTTCATGGGAGGCGACAGGTGCTACCAGATGCAACAAAGATTGAACACATCGGGAAGAATAGATTGGGGGAACAAGACTAAGAGGTGGAACAGTGGATATGTGTTGTTTGGCTGACTAGAATCTAATTTCTCCCTCCCAAGATTGTGGCAGTCTCATATTGTAGTTTATGTTGGCAGAAGCACTGCCTATCTCCTTAAACATTCCAATCCTCTCTCCTCTGCCTCCTAGCAGCCACTACTCAGGGTAAGAGCTAGGTTCAGGCAACTGGTTGCTTTCATCAGAGACTCTGAGTGTAGAGTTATACGCAATGAAACCTCTGAATTCATTAGCAATCATGGAGGTGGGTAGTAGCATTGTTCTTTCCAGATTGTTCCTGTGCGTCCTACTTCAAGGTTCTCTGGAGCTGCCCAGCTTTCTGAACTATTTTCAAGTCTGATCCTCTTCTCTTCTATCAATACTGTGAACCTCTGCTTCCCTCCAATAAATTCCCTATGAGTAGTAAAAAGAAAAAAAAAGCCATAAAGATGGACAAAATGATGAACTTCACAGCAACCCGGATGGACTTAGAGTCTATAATACCGAGTGATGTATCACAGAAACAAAGAAATGAGTATCATATGTTCTCACTCATAAGTGGACCTTGAACAATTATTGTAATACTATAAGAAAAGGATTGGCCGTAGTGGGGAAACTGCAGTGGGGGTGAGGGGGTGGGGGAGAGGCAGATTGGCAGTAGTGGGAATCTGCTGGGGGAGGGAAGGGCACACCTCATCAGTAAGAGTACCTGCATAATGAACATTTGTATGCCTAACCCTGAATTGTACCCCACATCTTTAAAATAAAAAAAATTAAAAGTTAAAAAGAAAAAAAAAAAAGACTTCTGGACCTTTTCCACCTTACTATCTATTCCTTATGTCAAACCACCACTACCGCCTCCAGTGAGACTATGTCAACCCCTGCTGCTGGGAGGCATTTGAACATGGCTTGACTATCTGCAATATTAGTAATTTTCTTTGGTGTTTTAATGGTTTTGTGAGCACAGAGAGTATCTTTATTTTTAGGAGATATATGTTAAGATATTTAGGGTAAGTGTCATGATACTTGTAATTGAATTTCAAATGGTTTACCCAAAAAAATCCTACTATGTATTATATATTTATATATCTCACTCTCTATATTTACCTTATACATACATATATATATATATATATGGCCAGTTGTGGTAGCTCACGCCTGTAATTCCAGCACTTTGGGAGGTCAAAGCGAGAGGATTGCCTGAGCCCAGGGGTTCAAGACCAGCCTAGGCAACATGACGAGACCTCATCTTTACAATAAATCAAACAATTAGCTGCGCATGGTGTCACACACCTGTAGTTCCAGCTACTTGGAAGACTGAGGCAGAAGGATTGCCTGAGCCCCGCAAGTTGAGGCTGCGGTGGCTGTGAGCGTGCCACTGCACTCTAGCCTGGGTGACAAAGAGTGAGACTCCAACTCAAAAGAAAAAAAGGGCCAGGTGTGGTGGCTCACGTCTATAATCCCAGCATTTTGGGAGGCCTAGGTGAGAGGATTGTCTGAACCCATGGGTTTGAGACGAGCCTGGGCAACTTGGTGAGACCTCATCTCTACAATAGATCAAAAAATTAACCAGATGTGGTGGCGCGTGCCTGTAGTTCCAACTACTTGGAAGGCTGAGGCAGAAGGATCACCTGAGCCTAGTGGGTCGAGATTGCAGTGACTGAGTGTGCCCCTGCCCTCCAGCCTGGGTAACAGAGTGAGACTCCAACTCAAAAAAAAAAAAAAAGAAAAGAAAAGAATTTTGGGGAAAAGTAAAATACAGGCCGGGCTCGATGGCTCAGCCTATAATCCCAGCACTTTGGGAGGCCAAGGCGAGTAGATTGCCTGAGCCCGCGGGTTCAAGACTAGCCCGGGCAACTTGTTGAGACCTTGTCTCTACAAAAAATCAAAAATTATCTGGACGTGGAAGTGCACGCCTGTAGTTCCAGCTACTTGGAAGGCTGAGGTAGAAGGATAACCAGAGCCCAGCAGGTTGAGGCTGTGGTGGCTGTGAGTGTACCTCTGCCCTCTAGCCTGGGCGACCGAGTGAGACTCCAACTCAAAAAAAGAATAAAACGAAAAATAAAATACAATATTTCATGAATTGAGAAAAATGTCTTTAGAGCAAATTCCTAGGTAAGCCACGTTTCCCTCAATCTTAGCATCTAGTCAATACAGCACGTTAACTGTTAAAACCCACAGTGCCTAGCATGGAATCAGTGTTCAGCAAATGAATAAATAAGTGGACATTTCAACGTCTTTTTATCCATTTGCTCCCACCAAATACTACCTGCCTGCAAAGTGGCAATTATGCAGAATGGCTTTCACATATGCTCACAGCTTAGTCTGGTTCTCAGACTTTTCGTTCATTCACTCATTCATCTAAGCATTCATTCAGTTATATAACGAGTACTTCTTGAATACCAGTAATGCGCTACATATAGTGCTAAATGCCAACATACAAGTTTGAATTAGACAAAACCCCTTAGGAATCTTATAGTCTAATGACATCTAAACTGCTTCTTCAGCTAGGCACAATGGCTGATGCCTATAATCCCAGCACTCCGGAAGGCCAAGGTGGGAGGACTGCTTGAGGCCAGGAGTTTGAGATCAGCCTAGCAACACAGCGAGACCTCCATCACCACACATACACAAAAATGTTTTTTATTAGCCAAGCATGACAGCTCAACCCTGTAGACCCAGCTACTGGGGAGGCTGAGGTGGGAGGATTACTGGAGCCCAGGAGGTCAGGGCTGCAGTGAGCTATGATCGTACCTCTACACTCCAGCCTGGGCAACAGAGCAAAATCCTGTCTCAAAAATAAATACATAAAAAGAAACTGCTTCTTCCCTCTTCTCCTTCCCTGAACACGCTTTGCTTGCTTCCTGTTGCAGCCGGGGACCTTTGAGGTAACAAAGCTCCCCAAATCAGTATTGGTATGGAAAGTGGAAAAGGTGCCTCTCTCCCTCTGTGTTGCACTGGCTTTGTATTCATGACAATATATACTGTTCTTAACCATGACAGATTCCATCATGAAGGATTTTCTTTGCTGGGCACTACATTAAACATGTTATTTATCTCATCTCCTTCAATCCAACCCAGTGAAGTGGGTATAATTACTAGCTCTCTTTGTCAGATGAGGAAACTGAAACATAGGACAGTTAAAGCAACTTGCCCAAGTTGCAGGGCCAGTAAGTGTTTGAGCTGATATTTTGTTTGGGGTTTAACATCATAATTGTCTAGCGCTATGTTACCCCTTTGTCTCACGGAGCTTTTAGTAAAATATCTATTTTGTTTTTTACTTACAGCCCTCTCTGCCTTCTCTTTCCTCCCTGTTTCTATAAGATTTACAGGCCCCGTTAAGATAGTGCCAGACACAGACAGAAATGAGAGACCCCGTGCAATCCTAGGGAGTGCTCCACCTCTCTCCAGGGTTGTCTTCTCCCCCTGGGTCAAGGCTTGAGCACGACTCCTTCTCTCCTTAGAAGAGGTGCTTTCAACTGGATGCAGTGGCTCATGCCTGTAATCCCACCACTTTGAGAGGTGGAGGCGAGAGGATTGCCTGAGCTTGGGGGTTTGAGATCAGCCTGGGAAACTTGGTGCGACCTTGGCGCTACAATTAAAAAAAAATTTAAGAGATGTAGTGTCACATGCCTGTAGTTACAGCTACTTGGAAGGCTGAATCCAGCAGGTCGAGGCTGCGATGGCCGTGAGCATGCCACTGCACTCCAGCCTAGTTGACAGAGTGAGACTCTAACTCAAAAAAAAAAAAAAAAGAGGTACTTTCCCAGGAGGTTCCCCAGCCCTTCATGCAAATTGACCTCAGGCAGACAACTCCAGGTCAGAACATCTCTGCCCTATACTGCAGAATTTAACAGCACACCCATATTAACTTTTTATTTTTATTTTTTGGCATTATCTTCTTTGGGTATGACCACCGTACGCAGTTGTTCAGACAAATGAAAGATTCCATTCACCTTCCCAAACGGAGGTGTCAAAGTAGAGACAGCTTGTGGGTGGGGCATGTCATTTCCTCCTCTTTCTAGCTGCTTACATGCAGATGGTTACAGACTTGCACATCAAATGAGGGTGGGAAACCTTCTCTATGTTAAGTCGCAGGCTTAATAGTGCTCAAGCCAGCTCACTGACTCAACACAAAGAAAAAGCCAGGGACCAGCTTTCTTAAACCATACATTTTTGTGGTGTATGATCTTTGCAAATGTATGTGTTAGTCAGCTCAGACTGCCACAACATAAAGCCGTAGAATGTATTATGTACCCACAATCATTCATTTTTTAAAAGAAGAGAAAAAATGGTTTTTGTTTTTGTTTTTTTGAGTTGGAGTCTCACTCTGTTGCCCAGGCAGGATTGCAGTGGCACGCTCATGGCCACCGCAACCTTGACCTGCTGAGCTCAGGCCATCCTTACACCTCAGCCTTCCAAGCAGCTAGAACTACGGGCACACACCACCATGCCCGGCTAATTTTTTTATTTATTATGGAGATGAGGTCTGGCCAAGTTGCCTGGGATTGTCTCGAACCCATGGGTTCAGACAGTCCACTCGCCTCGGCCTCCCAAAGTGCTGGGATTATAGGTGTGAGCCACCGGATCCAGCCAAAAAATTATTTTTAAATGTAAGAAAAATAATACTGGCCTGGCAGGGTGGTTCAACCTTTAATCCTAGCACTTTGGGAGGCCGAGGTGAGAGGATTGCCAGAGCCCGGGGATTCAAGACCAGCCTGGGCAACTTGGTGAGACCTCGTCTCTACAATAAATCACACACACAAAAAAACTAGCTGGGTTTTTTGCAACAAGAAGGAGACTCCACCTCAAAAAAAAAAAAAGAAAAGAAAAGAAAAGAAAAATAATACCATAGATTGGGTGACTTAAAGAACAGAAATTTATTTCTCATCGTTCTGAGGGCTTGAAGTCCAAAATTAGGGTACCAGTATGGTTAGATTCTGGTGAGGGCTCTCTTCCTGGCTTGCAGACAGCTGTCTGCTCAGTATGTTCTCACATGATAGTGACAGAACAAGCTCTGATCTCTTCCTCTTCTTATAAGAGCGTTAATTCCATTGTGGGAGTCCCACCCCCATGACCTCATCTAAACCATATTACTTTCCAAAGGTCCAGCTTTCAAATACCATCACATTGGGTGCTAGGGCTTCAACATATGAATGTTGATGGGACATAAACAGTCAGTCCATACAATTTATAAAAAGTCTTTTATAATTAAAGTGCAATAAGCATAAGGGGCATAAGGGGTGAAATCAGAGTATCTGTCTACCAAGAAAAAAGGGAAATGGGGAGATCATAGTAAAATACACCAGAGGTGTTTGCAAATGAGTTCTAGATACCTGGGGACTAAGTGACAGAAGCCAGGGAATGAGCACTCACTGAATGGACAAGAAATTAAATATTTTGGAGGGGTGGGCAAGTCCCTTTCTTTAAGGTGTCTTAGTACCACACTTCTCAGACTGGGAGCCACATGCACCTGGGAATAGGAAGTGCCTTTACTTCACAATTAAAACAATTGTGTGGTTTTTTTTTTTTGGTCAGGTCTCATTCTGTTACCCAGGCTGGTGTGCAATGACACAATCATGGCTCTCTGCCATCTCAAACTCCTGGGCTCAAGTAATCCTCCCTCCTCAGCCTCCCAAGTAGCTGGGACAAGAGGCGTGCTCCACCACAGCTGGCTAAGTTTTTTTTTTTGAGTCGGAGTCTCACTCTGTCACCCAGGCTGGAGTGTAGTGGCATGCTCATGGCCACTACAGTCTCGACCTACAGGGTTCATGTGATCCTTCCGTCTCAGTCTTCCAAGTAGCTGGAACCACAGGCATGTGCCACCATGCCCGGCTGATTTTTTTATTTATTGTAGAAACGAGGTCTTGCCATGTTGCTCAGGTTGATCTTGAGGCCCTGAGTTCAAGTAATCCTCTCGTCTCTGCCTCCCAAAGTGCTGGGATTACAGGCGTGTACCACCACGCCCAGCTAAGTTTTTTTTTTTAATTATTTCTTTGTAGAGATGAGGTTTCACTGTGTTGCCCAGGCTGGTTTCTAACTTGGGCTTCAAGCAGTCCTCCTGCCTTGGCCTCCCAACACACTAGGATTAGCAGGTGTGAACCACTTCCCTGGGTCAACAATTTTGTAAAATACATACTAGAATACAAAATGTCAAAGTTTATAATAAACGTTGCTCTATGAAACCTTTACTTATACTTACTGGGGAGACCTCCCCAAAATGGAATTTACTCATAAAAAATTGTGTATTTATTCTTACATGTTTAAACTTCAGTTACCTTCAATACTCTCCTTTTGCTGCAATACACCTATCAAGACACTTTTTCCACTGCTCGAAACAGATTTTGAACTTGTCAATTTAAATGCCTTTTGGAGCTTCTGCCGTTTTTGTCTCACCTCTTACACGTGGGCAAAATGTTTCTCTTTGAGAACTTTTTTCACCTGAGGAAACAAACAAAAAAAGAGTGCTCAGGGAAAGATTGGGTAAATAGAGAGAGTGGGGCGCAAGGGTCATGCTGTTTTTGGTCAAAAACCTCTGAACACTAAGTGGTGAAATGGGCAGGTTGTTTGGGTAAATCACCCAACAGGAAATGGGCAGACATGTTGAAAGAATCTCCAGAAATAATTAACTGAAGTGAACGCAGCCTCTCATAGCAACGCTAGCTGGTACACTGATGCTAATGGATTCCTAGAAGGAGAAGACTGTACTACAAGTGGCCAGCCTTCCAAAAAATAATTCCAGATGTTTGGGGTTCCCTTTCATACATACGCATATGTGTGCACAGCATGGCATACACTTTTTTTCTGTGCGTGTGGTCAAATGTTTGAAAGTTACTTTCTTTTTACTTTTTTTTTTTTTTTTAGTTGGAGTCTCACTATGTTGCCCAGGCTGGAGTGCAGTTGCACACTCACGGCCACCCCAGCGTCGACCTGCTGGGCTCCGGCGATCCTTCCACCTCAGCCTTCCAAGTAGCCGGAACTGCAGGCACATGCTACCACGCCCGGCTAATTTTTGATTTATTGTAGAGACGAGGTCTCACCAAGTTGCCTAGGCTGATCTCGAACCCTTGGGCTCAGGCAATCTACTCGCCTCGACCTCCCAAAGTACTGGGATGACAGGCTAAGCCACGGAGCCCAGCCTAAAGTTACTTTCAATATCTTCAGTAATAGGCTGGACGCGGTGGCTCACGCCTATAATCCCAGCAGTTTGGGAGGCCGAGGTGAGAGGATTGCCTGAGCTCAGGGATTCGAGACCAGCCTGGGCAAATTGGTGAGAACTCATCTCTACAATAAATCAATATAAATAAAAATATCTTCAGCAATGACCCAGAATATGAAAGAAGTTTATATTATAAATTATCTTCTTGTTTCAAAAATGACCATGAGCACAGTTAAGTTGCTGTGCCAACTGATCTTAATCTCCTTCTCCTCCTTTTTAAAAATATTGTCTGCCGGGCTCGGTGGCTCAGCCTGTAATCCCGCGCCTTTGGGAGGCTGAGGTGAGTGGACTGCCTGAGCCCACGGGGTTCGAGACCCCCCTGGGCAACTTGGCAAGACCTCATCTTTACAATAAATCAAAAAATTAGCCTGGCGTGGTAGCACACGCCTGTAATTCCAGCTACTCGGAAGGCTGAGGCGGAAGGATCGCCGGAGCCCAGCGGGTGGAGGCTGCGGTGGCCGGGAGCGGCCACTGCACTCCAGTCTGGGCGACAGAGTGAGACTCCAACTCAAAAAAAATAATAATAATTCTGCCGGGTGTTGGTGGCTCATGCTTGTAATCCCAGCACATCAAGAGGCAGAAGCAAGGTGGCCATAAGCGTGCCACAGCACTCCAGCCTGGGTGACAGGGCGACTCTGATTTAAAAATAAATAAGTAAATAAAAATATTTTCCAGTTTTAACAAGCATAATTTTCTAATGTTCACTAATAGGTTAATGGACTTAAGCCTTCTTTGGTTATACAATGGTTTTATTTTTAAAGTTCATTTTAAAAAGAAATCTGTAAAATTTAACTGAAAGGTATAAAAGATATAAATAAAGGGAGGTAATGTACCATATCCCTGCATGCAAAGACTCAATAGCATTTATAGTCTATTGCAAATTGGATTTTTATTTCCTCATAAACTTGCTTTCTAGTTTTGGCCATCCAGCTGTTCAATTCTTCTACTGATATTTGTCTATTATATTAAAAATTTCCAAGATACATAGTTCTTTCTTTTCTATGACATCCTATCAAATTTTCTGAGGATATTAATTTGTCATAGCATCTTCCTTTGCCTGTCTAATTAGTTGTATTTCCTCAGGCATTTATTCTTTTGTTTGTGGAATTTGGTTCCTTTTGAAGGTAGTATTTCCCCCTAAATATTTGGCGATACTTATTTTCCTGTTGATCTTCACACTGAAAGTTCCTTGTCACCTGCTTACTATATCTTGCGATCTAGGGGAAGGCGGAGGTGGTAGGAGTAGCTGTGTTGGCAGGAGAAAGTCACCTTTAGCTTCTCCTCTAAGTGTGGAAGTTCCCAGTTTCCCTGGGGATGTCTAATTCTCCAGATCTTGCCTCTATATCACCAGCATTCACAACCAAGACTCTGAGCATGGACAAATCCCTGAGCTCTACAAATGGCCCAGATACTCCTCGTTCATCTTTCCACCTCATCACTCTTGTTTATATTGCTCCTCGAATCCATTGCTTCCAGCAGGATGTGCTTCTAGGGCTGCTCCTTATATCCCACTTTGCTTTCCTCTGGCAATTCATTGAAAGTGCTAACCCTTATAGGGACCGTTTCTGGTCCATTGAGGATACTCTTGTTTTCCAAGTCTAAATTTATTGCTGGTCTTGATCAGGCTTCAAGTTTGCTTCAGCTCCAAAACCGCAAATTATGACATCAAGTATATATCTTCTGATTCAATATTTTAACTGTATCTTTGAGATTTCCTAGCAATCTTTCCTATCTTAAATCACTATTTTTCCTAAAGTAGGTAAATAGTATTTCTACTACCAGTTCTCTCTTTTTAACAAAACAATTTAGGTTTTTTACTTAGAAAAAGTAAGAGGGAAAGCCCTGAAGCTTCAAGTATATGGAATTATCCTTTTCTTGTGAAATTACTTGCATTATGTGTATAGACTAGGTCATAGTTTATATATATATATTATATATATACATGTGTATATACATATATACATATATATATATATATATATACATATATACATATATATATCTCCCTTCGTTCTTTTCTAGGTAATGTCTATATCACCAAGTGAGGCAGTGAATTTCAAATCCAGTACATTGACTTTATCTATATAATTGGATTTCACGATCGGTGTCATTTCAATTTCCATGGGAATATCAGGGCAGGCATTTAAGTGATACCAGACTTGATTCTAGCCCCTAATAGATAGAAACAAAGAAAGACTGTTAAATAAACAGGGTCAAAAACCAAAAGAACATGTCATCTGAAGTTTCAGTTTCCTTGGAATGGGATTTGTATTTCTTCTTCTTTATATTTCAGCAGCCTCTTTGCTTC
Organism: Cephalopachus bancanus; assembly: GCA_027257055.1. Classification (NCBI taxonomy): domain Eukaryota; kingdom Metazoa; phylum Chordata; class Mammalia; order Primates; family Tarsiidae; genus Cephalopachus; species Cephalopachus bancanus. The sequence continues at coordinate 6,248,801 of JAPVLO010000080.1, forward strand.
TTAGGTTAGTCATGCAAATTATAATCCATAACTTATTCAAGCATAAATATGAAAAAGAGTTCTATTCTGAATATTGAAGAAAAGACTTAGTCTCTGACAAAAATAAATGCTGACTTAGAACCAGACAAAAACTGTGTATTAATAGAAGGCCTTTCTAATGGATCAGTGAGACAGATCAGTGACTGAGCACTTCTCACAATTCGACACAGAACTCCCTCAAGAACAAAACCAGTCAGAAACACTTTTTGATAGACCTCAGATCAAGAAATAGGAAAACACAAGGAGATCAGAGAAACCATCAAGGTATCGCTGCAGTGACGACATAGGAACCACCACAGGAAAGAATGATTTGGGGGCATTTGCCTTCACTTGTTCTGGCCTGGTAGATAAACTGGGTCCTGCTTTTCTCTGCAGCCTTATATAACTGTCTTACTTTTTCAGGTTGAATGGAGCTCACGGTGGTTCTTAACCTCATTTTCTTCTAGCTAAAAGTTATGACTCATTTTATATATTTAAGTGTCATACCCTTTCATTTTCCAGTGGAGCTAAGGGGGGTGAGGGGAGCAGATCCATAAGGAGAAGTCTGAGGGATGGAAGGTACCAATGAAAGCAAAGAAACACAGGCTTCTGCCTGTTTTATTTTCTGGAACTCAATCTCCCTCCATTTGAAGTGTTGTCTCCGTCCCATCTCAACTTAAAAGTCACCTCCTCTGTCACCTCCTCTGACACCTCCGGGCGTGATGGCTCACACCTGTCTTCCCAGCACTTTGGGAGGCAGAGGAGAGAGGATTGCTGGAGTCCAGGGATTCAAGACCAGTCCAGGCAACTTGGCAAGATCTTGTCTCTACAATAAATCAAAAAATTAGCCAGGCATGATGGCGCATTCCTGCAGTTCCAGCTACTTGAATGACTGAGGCGGAAGGAATGCCTAAGCCCAGCAAGTCAAGGCTGTGGTGGCTGCGAGCATGCCACTGCACTCCAGCCTGGGCAACAGAGTGAGACTCTGACACCGCCCCCCAAAAAAGTCACCTCCTCCAGAGAGTTTCTCCTGACCCTCCAGACTAAAAACATTCTTTATTTTTTGTCTTTATCCTTCTTTATATAGTCACATAATTATTTCCTCTACTGGACCATACAGGTCTTTGTTTTGCCCACAAGTGGCACTGACAAGTTATCACATAGGGCCTAGCGCATAGTGAGGCTCCGTAAACATTGGTTGATTGGTGAATTACAAGTCTTTTCCCCATCATCTACACTGAAGCTCTGATTGGGTTTGTGAGACCTGAGTCTGAGCTATTGGGGAAAGTGAAATTTCCCTGGCACTCAGCAGAATATCTTCCTTTCTCTTCTGGCTTCTCCTTCATTCGTCTTTTTTTCTTACTCGTTCCTATCTCAAGATTGGCTCAAAAAGTATTAAGCAGCTGGGCTCGGTGGCTCAGCCTGTAATCCCACGCATTTGGGAGGCTGAGGTGAGTGGATTACCTGAGCCCGCAGGTTCGTTACCCGCCTAGGCAACTTGGCGAGACCTCATCTCTACAATAAATCAAAAAAAATTAGCCGGGCGTGGTAGCGCCTGTAGTTCCAGCTACTTGGAAGGCTGAGGAGGAAGGATCGCCGGAGCCCAGCAGGTCGACGCTGCGGTGGCCAGGAGTGGCCACTGCACTCCAGTCTGGGCGACAGAGTGAGACTCTCAAAAAAAGCATTAAGCATGACTTCGATATTTTGCTGACAAATTTGTATCTTTCTATTGTGTCTAAATATCTTTCTAACCCAATGTTATTATTCTCTGTTTTTTTAAAAAAAGAATTTAGTTATAAAGCCCCTTGAATAAATTGGTTATAAATGATAAATAAAATATTATTGATGTTGATTTCAAAGTTATATTGCTATCACTGCAGAAAGTCATCTCTTCTGAAATCAGATTTCTGACTTAATCCTTCCATGAAAAATAAGATTTTGACTACTACTAGTAATCAGAAAAAAGCCTTAAAAAATCCAGTTAGCATTTAAACAAGATTTATTATCCAGATCCTCTAATGGTATGAAGTGAGGCATCATTTTACAAAATGTTTAAAATGGAGAGGAAATAAAATGGGTATGAAGCCATTTTACCTGCCATGTAATTAAATGTAATCACTTAATAAGTAAGAATGTTTAAATTTTTTAAAATTTTGCTCTGGAAACATTAGCAATGGAACAACTTACAGAATAACATATGTGGGAGATCAATGAGAAAATTGATTAAAACTATTAAATTAATTTTGTGTTAATAATTACAGTTGGCTCTCTTATTTATGAGTTCTGCATCCATGGATTCAATCAATCACAGAGCAAAAATATTTTTTTAAACCCAAAATAAAAAATAACAATACAACATAAAGAATAAAATTAAAAAACAATGCAGTATAACAAATATTCACACATCATTTACATGGGATTAGGTATTATTAAGTAACCTAGAGATGATTTAAAGTATCTAGGGGGGATTCGGGTGCAATGGCTCATGCCTATAATCCCAGCACTTTGGGAACAAAGACGGGAGGATTACAGAAGTTCAAGAACAGGCTAGGAAACAGTGAGACCTGGTCTCTACAAAGCAATAAAATGGTGGTATATACCTGAAGTCCCCGTTACTTAGGAGGCTGAGGCAGAAGGATGGCCTAAGTCCAGAAAGCTGAGACTGTGGTGAGAGCTGTAATCATGCCACTGCACTCCAGCCTGGGTGACAGAGGTCCTGACTCAAAAAAAAAAAAAAAAAAAAAAAAATCTGGGAGGATGTGCATAAGTTATGTGCAAATACTACATTTTATATAAGAGATTTAAGCATCCATGGGTTTTGGTATCCAAAGAGATCCTGGAACCAAACCCCTGTGGATACTGAGTATCAGCTATATATTGCTATCTACATAAATTAGTCATATGGATCTTTCTATTAATATATCTCATCATATCAGTTTATCCTTTCAATGATTTTAACTCATTGTGATTTTAACATTAGTACTACTTATTTTTCTAATTCATATATATTTTTATATTGCAGGGAGAAATTTCCGAAAGTTTCTATCCAATAAGGAGAATTCTTTTTTTTTTTTTTTTTTTTTTTTGAATTGGAGTCTCACTCTGTCACTCAGGCTGGAGTGTAGTAGTATGGTGATGGCCACTGCAGCCTCGACCTACTGGGCTCCGGTGATCCTTCCACCCCAGTCTTCCAAGTAGCTGGAACTACAGGCACGCACCACCATGCCTAGCGAATTTTTTGATTTTTACTGTAGAGATGAGGTCTCAGCAAGTTGCCCAGGCCGGTCTTGAACCCCTGAGCTTAGGCAATCCTCTCACCTCAACCTCCCAAAGTGTTGGGATTATAGGCGTGAGCCACCACACCTGGCTGAGAATTAACTAGGTGGTTAAGATAAGTTAAATAAGCCGGGCTCGGTGGCTCAGCCTGTAATCCCACACCTTTGGGAGGCTGAGGTGAGTGGATTGCCTGAGCCCGCGGGTTCGAGACCTGCCTGGGCAGCGAGACCTCATCTCTACAATAAATCAAAAACCCAGCCGGGCGTGGTAGCGCATGCCTGTAATTCAGACGACTTGGAAGACTGAGGCGGAAGGATCACCAGAGCCCAGCAGGTCGAGGCTGCGGTGGCCGGGAGCGGCCACTGCACTCCAGTCTGGGCGACAGAGTGAGACTCCAACTCAAAAAAAAAAAAAAAAAGATAAGTTAAATAAGTCAATTTAAAGAAGTAGGACACAAACTCATTTTATTTGTAAAGTTTGTTTTACCTGATCAAGAACCTTAAGCTTATAACTTATTTAGTTAAAATATTAAAACATTAAGTAGGGAAAAACATTAAAGTATAAACAATAATACGAAGCAGTATATATCATATCTTTTTCAGAGTTAAAAAGAAACAAATGTAAGATATTGTTCCATGGTGGGTAGGCCTAGGCAAACCTACTCCCAAAGTCTGAGGAAGCTGAGAGATCAAAGAAAGAAGATGACAGATACAGTTTCTCCGAAATAAATGTTTATTTATTTATTTATTTTGCTATTACTGTTATTATTATTTTTTGAGTCAAGGTCTCCCTCTGTCACCCAGGCTGGAGTGTTGTGGCCCAACCACAGTTCACCACAGCCTCTACCTCCTGGGCTCAGGCCATCCTCCTGCCTCAGCCTCCTGAGTATCTAGGACTACAGGTATGCACCACCATACCTGGCTAATTTTTTATTTCTTGTAGAGACAGGGTCTTGCTATGTCACCCAGGCTGGTCTTGAACTTCTGGCCTCAAGCAATCCTCCCAGCTTGGCTTCCCAAAGTGTTAAGATTACGGGCATGAGCCACTATGCCTGGCCACAAAGAAACATTTAATATGGATTTACGAACAGAAGCAGTAGTCTAGGGCAGTGACAAGACAAAATGATGGACCCCCCCCACCAGATCCAGGACTTGTATACCATGCATGATTCAGAAGGGTTGTGTGGGACAATTGAAGTATAATAACATCAAGGCTGTTTTGACCTAAGCACAAAGTTTACAAAAAGTTTGTGCTCTTACACGAGGACCAAGAGATAAACTGATAATCTTAGAAGGCTTCCAGGAACTGGGGCTAATCAGAAGTAAACATAACAGATAAACATCCAAGATGGAGTTGCTTCAGCTTCCACAGATGTATTAAATTGGACCAAGTTCACCTGTAGTCAAAGATTAACTGTATTCTATTATAGTCTGGCCATGAATACTGAGGGGATAGCTGTATTGAAACAAGCATATCCATTTGGTCATGTATAGATCTAGCATAATGATAGCTGTAGAATATCCAGCACCTTCTGCAATCATAGCATGATATTATTTTAATTAGCATGACCTGCTCTATCATGCTCAAGATTCAAATGATGTCACACCTTCCTTGAATATCAAGTTAATCACTGAGGCTCTACTTGCTCAGATGTACAGAAATCTGCTTTCTCTCTTGAGGGCCTCTCCCCAAAACACTAAGGGGTTACACAGTCCGGTTGAACCAGTCCTGCTTCCAAACATCCTGTCAAGACAGCCTGAAGAATATGATTAGTCCAATGGTAGATCTCACATTTTCTGAGGCTATTACTTTCGTGAATGCCCAAGGTTTTCACTCTGTTCAGTTACAGTTCCCAAATGCACAGCTTCTTTGTCAGAATAAGTCAGGTACTTTGCTGGAACCAGTTCTCAATAATCCAGACCAGGGTCCCCTACCCCAGTTCATGCACTGGTACTAGCCTGTGACCTGTTGGGAACCGAGCTGTGCAGCAGGAGGTGAGTGAGCAGCAGGTGAGTGAGCAAAGCTTCATCTGTATTCATAGTCGTTCCCCATCACTAGCATTACCACCTGAGTTCTACCTCCGTGGGATCAGCAGCAGCATTAGATTCTCATAGGAGCACAAACTTATTGCGAGTTACGTATGTGAGGCATCTAGGTTGCACTCCTTATGAGAATCTGATGCCTGATGATCTGAGGTGGAGCTGAGGCAGTGATGCTAGGGCTGGGAAGCAGCTGCAAATACAGATTAACATTAGCAGTGAGGTTTGACTGCACAGAGACCATAATAAATCAATTGCTTGCAGACTCATATCAAAATTGTATCAGTGAGTGGTGAGTGAGCTGATGTACTTCAGTTGTACAGCTGCACCTGGTGTCAGGCTTTAAGTCAGAATCCGACACTTATTCTACTCTGCACGTGGCCTGCCTGCTATTTTATTTACCACTTCTGTCCACACCTCCTTTGTTTTGTTTTGTTTTGTTTTGTTTTTTGAGTTGGAGTCTCACTGTTGCCCAGGCTGGAGTGCAAGCAGGTTCATGGCCACTGCAGCCTCGATCTCCTACACTCAGGTGATCCTTCTGCCTCAGTCTTCCAAGCAGCAGGAACCACAGGTGCATGCCACTATGCCTGACTAATTTTTAAATGTATCATAGAGACGAGGTCTCACCAATTTGCCCAGACTGGTCTTGCACCCCTAGGCTCAGGCAATCCTCTCACTTCCGCTTCCCAAATTGCTAGGACTACAGGCATGAGCCACTGCCTGGCTCTATGCCTCCTTTTTTTATAGTGAAGAAAGAATGGAAGCCGGGCTCGGTGGCTCAGCCTGTAATCCCACGCCTTTGGGAGGCTGAGATGAGTGGATTGCCTGAGCCCACGGGTTCGAGACCTGCCTGGACAGCGAGACCTCATCTCTACAATAAATCAAAAAATCAGCCGGGTGTGGTAGCGCGCGCCTGTAATTCCGGCTACTTGGAAGGCTGAGGCAGAAGGATCGCTGGAGCCCAGCAGGAGAGGCTGCGGTGGCCGGGAGCGGCCACTGCACTCCAGTCTGGGCGACAGGGTGAGACTCCAACTCAAAAAAAAAAAAGAAAGAATGGAAGAAAGAAAGGAAGGAAGAAAGGAAGGGAGGGAGAGAGGAAGGAAGGGAGGAAGGAAGGAAGGAAATACACAATCAATGTTCTGTGCTTGAGTCATCCCCTAAACACACCCCCAACCCATTCCATGGAAAAATTAGCTTCCATGATACTGGTCCCCGATGCCAAAAAGGCTAGGGACCACCGATCTAGACCTTGGTAGTGGGCCTAGGAGTCTAGCCCAGTTTGTTCTTTCCATCTTGAACAGATTCCCCTTGTAGGTCATCTCAGACTCAGAGAGAGAATCTGAACTCCCAAAGGGTAAGAATTGTCTCCTCTTTTTTTTTGAGTCAGAGACTCACTCTGTCACCTAGACTGGAGTGCAGTGGCACACTCATGGCTACCGCAGCCTTGACCTGCTAGAACCAGGCGATCTCTCTGTGAAGTCTCCACATTTTCCCAAAAGCTCCCAATTCCCCCATGCAAATTTGCCCACATTCTTCCCAAAACATACATCTCAGCATACCAGAGAATTGGAAGAAGCATATTTTGGTAGGTTAAAAACAAAACAATTACCACGATCAAAAATAAAAATAAAAAAGAAGAAACAATAGCTTCCTATTCCAAGACAGCATTTGTTTGCTACTGACCCCTGGGCTGGTTCTATTTTATTTAAATGACTATCTCTCTAGGTAAATTTAAATTCAGTACTAAGCAGTAAAACAATATTTAAAGTACAACAGAGTTGAAAACCAGTTATTTCTCAATTCCTTCTTGCATTAACCTTACTTCCTTCTTGTGGGTAAATTATCTTTATTTCTGGATGAAGAAACTCTAACACCACTTCAAAACACATTGACAAAAGATAGGGCTACCCCTACAGCTTTGGAAAATGTATTTTGTGGTACACACAGCCACGAACTATCTCTTAATATTATACTTCTCGTAATTTAACTTTCTGTACATTTTTAAAATCCTTATTAAAATTCAAAGACTCTCTTCTTGGAAGAAAATTATGAATCAAATCGATGTTATCTGACTAAAATACAGTAAGACATAATATAAATTTGCTGCAGATGGCAAACCTGAATATCTGAATCAAGTAAAATCGAACAATCCAAAAAACCTTTTTAGTATCTTTCTATTAACTTTTGAATACAACGTTTTTAGATTCTGTGTCTTTATAGTAGGAATATTTAAACATATTTTTCTTAAAAAGCATCTGGTTTTAATTTTCCCCTTAATACTCATGCTTGTACTCTTTCATCTTCAGAGTTAAAAGCTACATTCTTCTATACTTTTTAACTTAAAATCTTAGTTATAGGAACAGACTTTCTGTTTCTGGTCACTTGTTGGAGTCTCCTTTTGGATTCCAGGAATAAAACATTGCTGTTTGATATGTACATGTTTTTAAAATTTCTCAGTCAAATCTAGATGTCTCTAGAATCAGATGTGGTGAGAAAGACTATGAAATACCTCATGAAGAGTTCTGAATACAGTATATACACTTTTCAGTGATTTGTTAAGCAGTGTTTATTAAGAAATGAACCACTCAAACTTAAAAATCCCTGCAGGATTTTACCAAAAAACCCTCAGGGTAGAGGCTCTGTTGCTGGTAACTAAGTCTATTCCGAGCAAGGTCTCTTTCAAAATGTTTTAGAAGCTCATTAACGAGGTCATAACGCCACAGACATGGTGTTCTCAGACACTGACTTCAGTTGGGTTTTACTTCCAAGTCGTCTCATTAGCAACACTCCATCTGGCATAGAGGAAAGAGGATCCTTTGTATTAATTAGGACTTCTTGCAAGTGACAGAAAAACACCTCTAACTAATTTAGACAATGAGGGGGATTTATTGGCTCACATAATTAAAAGCTCCAAGTTATACTGCCTTCCAACAAGACTTGAGCTCACAATTCAAACACTCTCACCAAAAAGAATATGATCTAGCCGGGCTCGGTGGCTCAGCCTGTAATCCCATGCCTTTGGGAGGCTGAGGTAAGTGGATTGCCTGAGCCCACGGGTTCGAGACCCGCCTGGCAGCGAGACCTCATCTCTACAATAAATCAAAAAATCAGCCGGGGGTGGTAGCGCATGCTTGTAATTCCGGCTACTCGGAAGGCTGAGGTGGAAGGATCGCCGGAGCCCAGCGGGTCAAGGCTGCGGTGGCCGGGAGCGGCCACTGCACTCCAGTCTGGGCGACAGAGTGAGACTCTAACTCAAAAAAAAAAAAAAAGAATATGATCTTCTCCTTCTTCAGGGCACCTCACCCTTTCCCTTCCCCCACTCCAGGGGCTCCAAATGGCAGAATGGCGGCAGCGTTCAAAGTCCTCACATCTTCGCATCATACCTTCTGCAGTAGCTAGCTGCTTTATGAACCTGGGGGTTTACCATGACTTTGACCAAAATAATGTAACTTGTCCATCCCTGAGCTAATCTCTGTGGCCAAGGGGGAAGGAACACGTTGCTAATCTTAGATCAAACACTCCAACCTCCTTCCCAGAAGTGAGGTTGATCCCTTGGGCAGGGATGAAATGCTTGCTGAATCCTGATGGCAGGAGATGGGGTAATGAATGGAGAAGGGGCACACATGACACCCTCTCCATTCATTTTTCTTTCCCATTGCCTTGTAATGAGAGGCATGAGAATATAAAATGCAAGTACCCAGATGTTTGTGGCCTATTGACTGCTTCCAGTTTTGTGTCCTCCAAAGTAACCTGTTGTCTCTGGTCATTTCCAATGGAAATATGTTTCCAATGGGAAAACCCATCAACGTTCCTTTGTTGATGCAATTTGTTCAGCCATCGTTTCGTTCATTCATTTGTTCATTCAGTATATGTTTAGGTGCTCAATATTGTGCTTTCATCCCATCTCTCACTCTCTCTCTTTTTTTTTTTTTTTTGAGTTGGATTCTCACTCCGCTGCCCAGGCTAGAGTGCAGTGGCACCCTCACGGCCACCGTAGCCTCGACCTACTGAGCTCAGGCAATCCTCTTGCCTCCTCCTCTTTCCATCTCTTAAGACTGAATGAAAGTGCTGGGCCTGGCTGAAGAAGCTGAAATCAGACAGAGCCAGTGTGCTCAGAGGTGATAGGAGCAGAGGGGACAAGGTCTGAGTGATTTTCCTTGCTAATATGCATACCTGCCAAGAGTTTTTCTTTGTAGGCATATAACTAACTCCACCCACTATTACCTAGAAATGTCTGGGGATTTTCAAGGTGGTTAATTAACTATTCAAAGATAATCCTTGGGAAGCTCCAATTTTCAAACAAAGTATCTTTTAATAGTATTTTAAAATTCTCTCCCCAGATAACAAAGATAATCACTGCCATTTATTGGACGCCTACGAGGCACTACATTATTCATTTTACTTGCACTAGGTTTTTAATTCTTTACAACAAACCTCCAAGGTAGGAATTATGATTTTACCTACTATAAAATGAAGACACAGAGAGGCCAAGTGAATTCTCAAGGTAGAAAACAACAGAAGCAGGATGTAAACCTAGATCTGGCCAATCCCAAAGCCAGTGTTTATCTCATGGGCTTCTCTCTCCCATGGGTACATCGTACCATGTTACAACATATCAAGGCCTAATTTTATGATTAGGTCATGCTTAAACCCATCTATCCTACCAGTGTCTAGTCAATTAAACTTAGTAAGTAACTCTGAAACTAAGACTTGGAATGGATCTAAGATACCATGTAAATTGAATGGCATTTTACTGGGGATTAATAGTAGAATTTAGGTTTTTCTAACTCTCAACTTGATGTTCTTTTCTGGATTCACAAAAGGAAATAAGACACAGACCCTTCCTGAACTTGTAGTCTAGTTAGAGAACAGATCTCACAGAAGACAACATTACTCTTAATTGTCAAAGCAAATTGTACAAATGCCACAGAATGTCAAATGCAATGCTATCAACTAAGAACTACAGAAAGAAATCAGAATGTGCATTGCTTAATTCTCTTCATTTTCACAATTGTTGAGAGAAAACTTTTACGTTGTCCCACAGTCCCACGTAGGGCAACTCCCATTGTAATCATGTGCCTACCTTAGAACTAAAGTACCTGATTGGTGGATAGTGAGGATCCCACACAAAATCGTGCATGTTCCTTGACTGAATACAATGAATCTATTTAAAAGCTGCAAAGGCCAGGCGTGGTGGCTCACACCTATAATCTCAGCATTTTGGGAGACTGAGATGGGAGGATTTCTTGAGCCTAGGAGTTTCAGATCAACCTGGACAACATAATGAGACTCTCGTCTCTATAAAACATTTAAAAAAAGTTAGCCAGGCATGATGGCATGTGCCTGTAACCCCAGCTACTTGGAAGCCTGAGGGCAGGAGGATAGCTTGAGCCCAGGCGTTTGAGGCTGCCATGAGCTATGATTGCACCACTGTACTCCAGCCTGGGCAAAAGAGCAAGACTTGTCTCTAAAACAAACAAACAAATTTTTAAAAAGTTGCAAAGTTGCAACCAACATAGATTCATTCTTTTCCTCTTCTCTACCAGTCTGTGCCAGGCAGTGATCCCGGATATGTGTATCTGTTCAGGTGCCACGTCCCACAGTTCAGACTGTACACAAAGGCCTTAGAATGCTAGCCAGTCCTGTGCTTTGGCCGCAGGTGTAAATCCATGTTCACCAATCAACTGCCACTTTTATCTCTGTCAGTTTCCTGTGTCTTTTTTTTTTTTTCCACTCTGTCACCCAGGCTGGAGTGCAATGGCACACACATGGCCACCACAGCCTCGATTTACGGGACTCAAGCGATCTTTCCATCTCAGCCTTCCAAGTAGCTGGAACCACAGGTGAGCGCCACCATGCCCGGCTAATTGTTCTTGATTTATTGTAGAGATGAGGGCTCACCAAGTTACCCAGGTGGGTCTTGAATCCCTGGACTCAGGTAATCCTCTTGCCTCTGCCTCCCAAACTGCTGGGATTACGGGTACGATCCACCATACCTGGCTAGTCACATGTTTTGAAAGATACATCTTGGTAACTCATTGCTGAGCATCCTTAATGCAAATTAAAGTATCAATAAAGAAGTTTTATCTTGAGTTCTTTTGACTCAGTAATAAGCCATGAGGTTTGTTGGATTACATATAAAGAAGAAAGTGGATGCACAATTCTGGGAGGCATCTGAGCACTTTTCAGGAGGGTCCAGTAGAACCAAAGCTTTTTTTGCCCACAGAAGTGATGGATAATACACCCTTTTATTGGCATTTCCTCCTTTCTTGTCTTTGACTTCTCTCTCTCCAGCTACTAGGGATCACCAACAATTAAACTACCTGCACTCACATCCTGGTCCTGATTTTGGGGAGATCCAAACTAAATCAATGACAAAAGAGGATGTAATCCATCCAGGAGGAGCAGATCAGGGTCGATTCTCCTATCCAACTATCCCATTATACACACAGAAGTTTTCTTGTCATTGACTCTGGTCAGGTCTAACTGTCATCATGTAGGGTAAAAATAAAGACCATCTCTTCATCGAAACCATGACCTTGGGGGCCAGTAGATCCAGCTACTCAAAAAGTTGAGGGAGGAGGGACACTTGGGCCCAGAAGTTCGAGGCTGCAGTGAGCTATAATTGCATCGCTGCACTCCAGTCTTGGTGACAGAGCAAGACCCTGTCTCTGAGATAAACAAATAAAACAACCATGTTTCTGAATTTTGGTTTTTTATCACCATTCAGGTTTATCCAGCTATATTCTTAATTTGTCCTGATCACTACAATCAAGCATCTAGCTTAAGTGTAAAACAACCTCTTATAACTACGAAAAAATATTAAGGTCTTAGTTGAGCTGAATTACAAATACAGTTTCAAGTTCCTCTGTTAGCCAGGCACAGTGGCTCACGCCTATAATCCCAGCATTTTGGGAGGCGGAGGTGAGAGTACTGCCTGAGCCTGGGGGTTCGAGATCAGCCTGGGCAACTTGGTGAGACCGCATCTCTATAATAAATCAAAAAATTAACTGGGTGTGGTGGTGCATGTCTGTAGTTCCAGCTACTTGGAAGGCTGAGGTGGAAGGATTACCTGAGCCCAGCAGGTCGAGGCTGCGGTGGCCATGAGCGTGCCACCGCACTCCAACCTGGGCAACAGAGTGAGACTCTGACTCAAAACAACAACAAAAAAAGTTCTTCTGTTGGTTTATCCCAACTTTGTACCATTAAGCAATATTTCCTGACAATTATTGCTATCCTTCCCCCATTTTAGATAATAGACATTTTCTTATAGATTCTGACCCATACGTTTTTACTAGGTCACCCTTCTTTTTCATTCTTTTGTTTGGTTTATTGCTGTGGGGTATCTTTTGGAGTTTATGGAGAAATATACACACACACACTGATATATTGCTTAATAAAGAGGATACATTCTGAGAAAGGCATTCGCAGGTAATTTTGTTTTTATATGAGCCTCATAGAGTGTACTTACATACATCTCGATGGTAGAGCCTACTATACACCTAGGCTATGTTCTGTAGCCTATTGCTTCTGGGCTACAAACCTGTACAGTATGTTATTTTACTGAATTGTAACATAGTAATATTTGTGTATCTAAACATAGAAAAGATTCAAAAAATTATGGTATCATAATCTTATAGGACTACCACTGTATATATAGTCTGTCATTGACTGAAATGTTATCACACAGTTCATGTCTATTTTTTCTTTTCTTTTTTTTTTTCTTTTCGAGTCAGAGTCTCACTCTGTTGTCCAGGTTGGAGTGCAGTGGCACACTCACGGCCACCGCAACCTCAACCTGCTGGGGTCAGGCAATCCTTCCACCTCAGCCTTCCAAGTAGCTGGAGCCACAGGTGCGTCCCACCGTGCCCAGCTGATTTTTTGATTTATTGTAAAGACAAAGTCTCTTCATGTTGTTCATGTTGGTCTTGAACCCCTGAGCTCAGGCAATACTCTCACCTCTGCCTCCCAAAGTGCTGGGATTACAGGCGTGAGCCACCGCGCCCGGCTCATGTCTGTATTTTCTTTTCTTTCTTTTCTTTTTTGAGTTGGAGTCTCACTCTGTTGCCCAGACTGGAGTGCAGTGGCCGCTCCCGGCCACCGCAGCCACGACCTGCTGGGCTCCGGCGATCCTTCCGCCTCAGCCTTCCAAGTAGCTGGAACTACAGGTGCACGCTACCACATCCAACTAATTTTTTTTTTTGATTTGTTGTACAGATGAGGTCTCGCCAAGTTGCCCAGGCGGGTCTCGAACCCTCGGGCTCAGGCAATCTACTCACCTTGGTCTCCCAAAGCACTGGGATTACAGGCTGAGCCACTGAACCGGCCTTTGTATTTTTATTTGGGTTCTAGGACTATTTCTCGAGATGCCAGATGAAATGATTACTTTGGAAGTTGCTTCCCCCAAGTCTTTCCTGTAGTTTGACTACAGCTACAGCCTAGAATTCCGCCCCATTTTGATCCCCATAGTTGGCTCATCCTCTCAGAGTCTCTGCATTTGGTATCCCATTGTAGATTAGGTTCTTTGGAAGCACACACTGAGATTATCACTCAATAAGTTTTTATGGAATGTTCTCGACTGAGGTGAATGTGAGAGAAGGGAAGCAGAATTGGGCAGAGGGAGAAGATGGTCTGTCATACAGTTGCAACAAGGTCTCATACCACAGAGAGCCCTGAAGCTGGATGGGTCTTCAGAGTTGTCCTGTGTTGGGGCAAAAAGCTGGGTCTTAATGACCTCCTAGTAGGCCAGTTGTTGGATGCAGGCTTCTTTAGGAAGAGATGGAGATCTTGGGTGTGGCGAGTTGACTCAGTCTTGGTAATTCCTAAAGAGGGCTGACAGCTGAAGGCTTTGGATGCCAACATTCCCAGCAGCTTAGGAAAGAAATCCTCCAGCCCTAAAGGAGGGCAGGAATCTGGTAGGCATGGCATCCACAAGTCCTCCTTGCCCTAGGCTCTGTCCAGAGATCTCCAGGGTAAAAATTAAAGTCCTAGAAATTTCTTTAAAAACAAACAGAAAAACTTGCAAAAATTATGCTACCAGGCAGTCCTATTTCCTTATCAAAATAATGGAGACATCAACCCTTTTATGGATTTACAAACATCTATATTACAAAATCCATTTCTGAAGCCTAAAGTGTTATTTTCCAGATGTACTAAACTTTGTGATTTCCATAGGAAATGAAAACTTTATTTAAAAAATAAACCTTGAAGCAATTTGAAAATAAAGAGATCCTGCCTTTTGAACCAATGCTAAGAGTTAAGCAGGCCCACAGGCTCTGTGACCCAAACTTCTTAAGATTCCTTCAGAGTTTGAAAAGATTGCAATAACAGATGTCCTAGAGTATGTGGCAGGATTGTAAAGTAGCTTGGGGAATACTCAGCAGGCTTCCAGTTAGAAACTTATAAATTCTTTTTTCTGAACTTAAAGTACATTCTAAGATCCACCAGACTCTATGAAGTTATGTGAAGACAGGTATGCAAGCCCATCTGAAAGTATGAACAACTCAATGTTAAGTTATTGTTATGGGGTGAGCCGTGTTCTCTTTCCTCCCTCACCTAAAAAAAAGGATGTATTGGAGTCCTAATCCCCTGTACCTCAGAATGTGATCTTATTAGGAGATAGGATCTTTGTAGAGGTAATCAGGTTAAAATGAGGACATTAGGGTGAACTCTAATCCAATGTGATTGGTGTCCTTATAAAAAGGAGACATTTGGACACAGAATCAAGCAAAGAGGGAGATGTTATAAAGACACAGGGAGAAGCCATCCACAAGCCAAGAAACACTTGAGTTTACTTGAAAAGCTGGAAGAGAGGACATGGAACAGATTCTCCCTTACATTCCTCAGAGGGAACTAACCCTGTTATCACCTTGATTTTGAACTTGTAGCCTCTATAACTGAGACAATAAATTTCAGTTGTTTAAGTCACTGACTTAGTGGTACTTTGCTACAGCAGCCCCAGGAAACAAATATGGTGACTCTGACATCGCTTTCTCTATTCAGGCTTTCACTGTCACTTGCACGAAGGAAGCTCAGAAGCTGGACAGACTTGATTCCAGTTCCGTCATTTGGTCCAATTACTTAATTTCTGAAGCCTGTTTTCTCATATATAAAATAGTCCATAACTACTATGAAGGTTTTTTGAGTATCAAATGAGCTAAAATAGGTAAGAGTCTTCCTTTCCAGATGCTTACGAATTCAAGAGTGTCACTGGGCACGATGACTCACACCTGTAAATCCAACACTTTGGGAGGTGGAGGTGAGAGGATTGCCTGAGTCCAGGGGTTCGAGACCAGCATGGGCAACTTGGCAAGATCTCATTTCTACAATAAATCAAAAAATTAACTAGGTGTGGTAGCTCACGCCTGTAGTTCCAGCTACTTGGAAGACTGAGGTGGAAGAATCGCCTGAGCAGAGCGGGTTGAGGCTGTGGTGGTCATGCGTGTGCCACTGCACGACAGAGTGACACTCCACTTTGTAAATAAATAAATAAATAGATTCAAGAGTGTCACATACCTTGAACAATTATAATGCTATAAGAAAGTAATTGGCAGCCGGGCCCAGTGGCTCAGCCTGTAATCCCGCGCCTTTGGGAGGCTGAGGTGAGTGGATTGCCTGAGCCCGCGGGTTCGAGACCCGCCTGGGCAACTTGGCAAGACCTCATCTCTACAATAAAACAAAAATCAGCCGGGTGTGGTAGCGCACGCCTGTAATTCCGGCTACTTGGAAGGCTGAGGTGGAAGGATCGCCAGAGCCCAGCAGGTCGAGGCTGCGGTGGCCGGGAGAGGCCACTGCACTCCGGTCTGGGCGACAGTCAGGGAAAGGGGGGGTGGTACTGGCGGTTGGGAAAAACTGCTAGGGAGGAAGGGGCATACCTCATCAACAAGGGTACCTGCATGATCAATGTTTGTATACCTAACCCTGAATTGTACCCTACATCTTTATAATAAATAAATAAATTAGAAAAAAAAGAGTGTCACATAAGGTCAATTGAGTATCCTCTAGCAAACATTTACAGTCTAATGATGGGTAATCTGATCTTTGTAATTTTTATACTACTTAGAGATTCAAGTTTAACATCATTTCTTCTGTCCACTACTGTCCATTATTAATATTGTTGTCATTTTTTCTTATTGACTCTCAATGATCAAGGCCATTACATCCCCTGAAACAAAAAATTAATTATCTTTATGTAGTAAGGAAGTCATAAGCCAGAAAGACAATAACCTTAGAGCAAGCACCCAACTTTCTTGTCAAGTCATTGTGAATCACTCTGGGGACAGTGTATATTAATTGGCAGTGTGGGTCAGGCTCAAGGAGTCACCCAGCCAGGAGCCAGCTTTCAGCCTTTTTTGAGTCCCATACACAGGTTTTTATTATTTTAAATATATTTTTTAAACCAGACAATCATCCTTGGTTTCTATGCACCAACGTTCATTGAAGCATCATTCATCATAACCAAAAGATAGAAACAATCTTAGTATCCATCAACAGATGAATTGATAACCAAAATGTGGCATATGCCTGTAAGAAATGAAGTTTTGATATATGCTACAACATGAATAAACTTTAAGAGTGCTATGCTCAATGAAATAAAACAGATACAAAAGGACAGAGACAGAAAGCAGATTACAGGTTATCAAGGGCTAGGAGTACGAGTGAATGGGAGTTAATTGTTTAATGAACACAGTTTCTTTTGTGGTGATGAACAAGTTTGAAAATAGATACTTATGATAACCTTGCATGCAAATTAATACCTATGAATTGAATACTTAAAATGACAAATATATATTTTACCATAATAAAATCAAAAGAAAAAAGCCAATTGCATAATCATTCTATTGTTTTTATATGAAACCAAGCTATTCACTTTAATTATCTCATTTCACCTTCACACGGTGTCATGAGGTAAGGGTTACTGTCACATTTGACAACTGAGAAAACTAAGGTTTAGAAATGGGCTCATGACCAAGTAACTACTGAGTCAGAATTGTGCTCAAGTCTGTCTTTCCCTAGCACTGAGTAGTCGGTACATAAATTTATCTAATGATCTATCAAGATAGCACAAATGTATATATATATATATATATATATATATATAAAATGTGTACACACACACATATATACTATATAAAATATAAGATATATATTTTATGTAGTATATATGTGTATATATATGTGTTTCTTCTTTACAGCAACATATCCAAGTTAGGAGGGAAGAAGGGCCCTCAGGACCCCATAAAGGGAATTTCCTAGATCTGTGGGGAAATTGAACAGTTTTCTCCAGAAGTCCAGTTAGTTATTTGTAAGTATAAGGTTTGTCTTAAACATGCCACGATGATGCTTCATGTATTTCGTGACCTTAGTTACCTGAAAGACAGCCAAGCATCCAGAGTGAGCAAAAATTACCTGCTAACAACACAGGGGAGAGCAGAAGAAATGCAAAATTACGCTAAAGTGCCAAGACTGGCTCTTCTGTTGGCGCTGCCATCTCTGCATACTTTTGCAAAACCTTTTCTTTTCACCACTCCCTGTCTGTAGCTTTAGTGGAGAAAGGCCAGAGCAGGGAAGGAAACGAGGCCGTTTTTTAAAAGATAATTACAAATGATTCTTTAAAAGATAATTTCCAGCCTGGGCAGCATGGCAAGACCTCATCTCTACCACAAAAAAAAAAATGAACCAGGCATGGTGACATGCATCTGTAGTTTCAGGTACTCGGAAGGCTGAGGTGGAAGGATCGCCTGAGTCTAGCATGTCCAGGCTGCGGTAGCCATGATTGTGTCACTGTACTCCAGCCTTGGCGACAGTGAGACCCTGACTCAAAAAAAAGACAAAAAATAATAATAATTTGTCCTGCCTGGCCTCTTCATTGAGCACTGTCCTTCCTGCTTCCTTCATGTTATACCCTCTCCCTTGACTGAACCCATCCACAAACATGGCTTTAGCTACCCTGGCCCTAAGGACACCTACACCTCTATTCCTGACAGCTCTCCTGTCTCCAGGAAGTGGATGCTTCCAACCTAGCATCTTCTTCTGAAACCTTAGTTTCTGTTTGAATGAAAACATCAACCAGTGAGGCACCCAAAGTCAGAAACCTGGGAACCTCCCTTATATTCCCCCTTTCCTCCTCTGGCTTCCTTTTCCATGCCCTGCTTACTTTTTCAGTAGTGTTAATTCTTTATTTTTTTATTTTTTGTAGAAAGACAAGGTCTCACCAAGTTGCCCAGTCTGGTCTCGAACCCGCAGGTTTAGGTAATTCACTCGCCCTGGCCTCCCAAAGTGCTGGGATTACAAACTGAACCGCCGAGCCTGGCCCCGTACTGTTAATTCTATCCCCTGTGTGTTCTAAATCCAGTCCCTCTTTTCTAAGCTTTGTTTAATCCCTTCTTATCAAAACCTTCTTGGACCACTGAGGTAGACTATGTTTGTATCCCTATCTCCAGTCTTAGTCCTCTGCAATTTGTTCTACAGGGAGTGATTAAACAAACAAACAAAACCACATTTAGTCATATTTTCCTTCTACCTAAAAGCATTCAGTGATTAATGCTTGCTTACAAGGTAAGTTTCAAACATCCAGGATTGACATGGCTGACAAGTCTATTCATGTTCCTTACCATGTGTTCTTGGGCCACTTTTCTCCACACAACCTGAGCTACAGTCATTCTGGCCAACTTGTAATTCTAAAAATATGCCCTGACCCATCTTGCCTATGTGCTTCTCTCCACTTGGAATGTCCGTCCACCCCCTCGTTCTCCACCTCCCTTCCTCATTCTACAGATCTTTAGGGACTTAACGTGTCTTTAGGGACTCAAATATCCTCTCCTCTTAGAAGCACATCCTGACCACTTTGAGCTTATCTGAGGCTTCCTCCTTTTGTAATCCTCCCTTGTCAACCTGTGCAGAACTCTACCTACTCCTTACCACACTGTCTTGATATTGATCATCTTGTATAGTACCTTCACTAGGCTAATTATTGCAGGCGGGAACTAGGTCAAGCACATGTTTGATACATAGGAGTTGATGAAAGACATGTTGAATCAATGCTCCCGGCCTAGAAAATTATTTCATCTCAGTCCAAATCACAGGGAATTGATAGACACCCCCTCTCAGCAATGACAGTCACATCCTAAGGGCTCCTAAAAACTCCAAGGTTGACTAGAAAAGACCTGAGAGTCAGAGCATGTTAGACACATGTTAAAGACACACAAATGACAGTAATGACAAGGAGTCTGGATTATTCAGTGTGGTTACTCTTCAGGGAAACTAGTAGACATCCCTTGTTTTTGCCTCCCAGTAACATTTTCTTTCTTTTTATAATGGAACATTGATATGCAATGTCATTGATATTGTGGTTCAGATGGGGCTGATCTCAGGCTGCCACCCCATTGATAAACACATGACCTAGGTCTGTCTAATCAGAACATTACGTGCCCTTTGTCTCAGCAGTTGGTTCAGAGGTAGGCACATAACCCACGCCAGGCCAATGACACTAAACACCAGGATGTTCTTTGGAGCCATCTAGAGAAAGATTTTCTTTTTCCATGGGAGATGCTTGGTGAAAACACAAGGTAGAATTATAAGCCTGCAGGAACTAGTTGCCATCTCTGTCTTCATATGGGAGAACACTTGAGAATAAAGCCTATGTAAAAGAAAGAAGAGTTGAGGGGCAGAAAAACAGATTGTTGGTGATGATGTTTGGGCGCCTAGTCTAACTTTGCATGACACCAAGCCTGTTTTGTTCTGATTTTCTAGTTACATGATAAAATACATTTTCCTTTTTGAATAAGAAATTTCAATTTGGTTCTCTGTCACTTGCAACCAAAAGTGCCTTTATCAGTACAGAAGTAAGAGTAACCAACAAATCTATAGAGAAAATGTGAATACAGATGTTCTCTGGTCATGTGACAAAGATGTGTTCCCTTTCATCCAAATCATTACACCCAGTGACCGTCAGGGGACATAGCATAACAAAGAATTCCTAGGGGGGAAGCAGTGAATCTCCAACTGATTTAACTATGGCCTACTTAGATGAAACATACCTAGTCCCTATTCCATTCGCACAGTCCAAAATAAAATATGTCTTTCGAAATGTATTTTGTTTGACATTTGTTTTTAATTACTAAGCGAATCATGAGTACCTTCTTCTTGTAGAATCTGAAATATAGAAAAAGCAGAAAGTTCCTTGACTTCTACTTGACTATTCCCTTCTAGTGGTCACCCTTTATTCAGCTAGTATCCTTTAAAACCTTATAATTCGTTGTAGGTATACATAGGAACACAGAGGTCAGTTTTACATGGTGGCTGTGCAGGGGACGGTGACTGTGATTATGTAAGTTTTGCCTACATTTACTCCAAGAGTCAAGTTGTATTCTTAAGTTCCAGTCACAAAAATCACCTCCCCTCTCACTCTATCATCAAACCCCAGAGAGATCTGAAACAGCCCCTAATTTTAAATCCCTTGTATATATTTAGAAATTCTCTCTAAAAGCCTTCTATTTAAAAAGTTTCCCGGCCAGCCTGGGCAACTTGGTGAAACCTCATTTCTACAGTAAATCAAAAATTAGCCAAGCATGATGGCACGCACCTATCGTTCTAGCTACTTGGAAGGTTAAGGTGGAAGGATTGTCTGAGTCCAGCAGGTCGAGGCTGCGGTGGCCACGAGCGTACCACTGCACTCCAGCCTGGGTGAGAGTGAGACTCTGAATCAAGAAAAAAAAAAGCCGGTCTCAGTGACTCAGCCTGTAATCCCAGCACTTTGGGAGGCCAAGGCGAGTAGATTACCTGAGTCCAAGGGTTCGAGACCAACCTAGGCAACTGGGTGAGGCCTCGTCTCTACAATAAATCAAAAATTAGGCGAGTGTAGTAGCACGTGCCTGTAGTTCCAGCTATTTTGAAGGCTGAGGCGCAAGGCTCGCCAGAGCCCAGCAGGTCAACGCTGGGGTGGCTGTGAGTATGCCACTGCACTCCAACCTGGGTGACAGAGTGAGAATCCAACTCAAAAAAAAAAAAGTTTCCTGGGAAGGGGAAGATGGGCTAAACTTTCCTTTTCCTTTTCCTTAGTTTTTCTTTCATTCGTTTTTTAAAATTATATAAGTGCCGGGCGCAGTGGCTCATGCCTATAATCCCAGCACTCTGGGAAGTGGAAGCGAGAGGATTGCCTGAGCCCACAGGTTCAAGACCAGCCTGGGCAACATGAGGAGACCTTACCTCTACAATAAATAAAAAAATTAACTGGGTGGGGTGGTGCACACCTGTAGCCCTAACTATTTGGGATGCTGAAGCAGAAGGATCTCCTGAGCCCAGCAGGTCAAGGCTGCGGTGGCCGTGAGCATGCCACTGCATTCCAGCCTGGGTGACTCTGACTCAAAAAACCCAACAAAGTATATAAGAAATATATAAGCATGTGCTTCATTTAAAAGTTTTCAAAAATACAGAAATACGTGGAACAAAAGGTGAAAATCTGCCCTCGTTTCATAATCTCACCATTCTCTTTCTTCATTATACTGTGTATTTTCTAGTCTTTTTTCTATGCTGTTCCATTGCCTACATGTAATGCAGACTATACATTTTAGAAACCCTTTCATGTCAGTGTCATAAGATTAAAAGATTAAGTTATGAAAAACAGAGTATATACCTTTAGGTAATGGCATACAGGATGGGCAAGTTTTGAGGGGTGGGGAGGAGCAAGGAAATTGTACACAATTCCACGCTTTGGGAGGCTGAAGTGAGTGGATTGCCTGAGCCCACGGGTTCAAGACCTGCCCGGGCAACTTGATGAGACCTCATCTCTACAATAAATCAAAAACTAGCCGGGCGTGGTAGTATGTGCCTGTAGTTCCAGCTACTGGAAGGCCGAGGCGGAAAGATCGCCGGAGCCCAGTAGGTCGAGGCTGCGGTGGCCGGGAGCGTGCCACCACACTCCAGTCTGGGCGACAGAGTAAGACTCCAACTCAAAAAAAAAAGAAATTGTTGTATACAAGTCTGAATAGAGAGGCTAGGTGATTAACATTTGAATGGGTGTAGCACTCAGTGGGGCCAGGCCAAGAGCAAAATTCACCGACTTTCCAATTTTTCTAGACCTGCTTGTCAAACCTGAGCCCGAGAGAATGGCTGTGTTAGTGGCAGTAATGAAACTCTAATTGTTCCTATTCCTAATTGCTATTTAAATTTAGTATTTTTTTAACCACAAAGCTTATTCTTTCTAAATGTCTTTTTTCTCCCTATGTGCAACTCATAGCTTGAGATGAATGATCTTTAAGGAATGATTCTTGTTTTGAGTTCTCTTTCTTTATCTGGCAGAAATTTCTCCTTCCTTGTGTTCCTCTTCCTTCTCTTTTTTTCATTAGTCTTTTCCTGTTTCCCATTAGTCAATATATTTGGAGGTGGGGGCAGGAGAATGCATTTCCTTTTTTTTATGTTGGAGTCTCTGTCGCCCAGGCTGGAGTGCAGTGGCATGCTCACGGTCAATGCAGCCTAGACCTGTTGGACTAAGGTGATCCTTCCGCTTTTAGCTTTCCAAGTAGCTGGAACTATAGGCACTCGCCACCATGCCTGGCTAGTTTTGGTTTTTTTTTAATTAATAAATTATTTATTGTAGAAATGAGGTCTCACCAAGTTGCCCTGGCTGGTCTCAAACCCTTGGGCTCAGGCAATCCTTTCACCTTGGCCTCCCAAAGTGCTGGGATTATAGGCGTGAGCCACCGTGCCCGGCCTGCATTTTCTTTATTTTGGACTTTCATTCCATTCAGGCTCAGTCTTATGATTATGTATCTAACATGCAAAGTATTTTGCAAAGTATTTTACACTGAGGCTTATAGAATACATTTCCAAAATACCAGAGTACACAGACTTTGGTTTGTATAAGATATACCACCATGATGACAGACAATACTGCCCTGTTTTATGGAAAGCAATGTAGTGCTAGGGAGAAAATCAAAGGCCTAAATACACAGGCCTAGGTGTATATCCAGATTCTACCACCCAGAAGTTACCTCACAAGTTCTCAGTGTTTTCTTCTATAAAAAAGGAAAGTGCTTTATGGGGTAGTTATAAGATTAAACAAAATTATATATATATGTGTGTGTATGTGTGCATACATACAAAAATTGGTTAATAAGTGAATGCTAATTTTCCGTACTAACATTTTGATTTTAAGAGCAGTCAGTGGAAATTTTATATCACCTACCAAGTCGAACAGAGCAGAAAAGGAGAAGGTGATCCACTCAGAAGAACTGTCTAAAAGAAAAAAACACTGCTTATACTTCTCCTTTGCTGTATTCACACAGAAACCTGAGCTTGTCTGACCTAGTGCAGGAAGAATAGGAGGCCCTAGAAATATGATTCCTGCTTTACAGAGACAGGATGATAGAATATCTGTAAAACGCGTACAGGAACTAGCATATGTTGCTAAATATTTGTTTAACAAAGACATAACCACAATTTCACAACAAGCTACCTTCATAAGGTAACAAACCGCATTTGTGTCAGTGAATTTCATTTTTGAATTATCCTTTCATTTTCTTGTTTGTATATCAGGAAGTTTGAGTTATGACTGATCTCAAACTAGCTTAACCAAACACACACACACACACACACACACACACACACACACACACACACACACACACACACACCTGATTCATTTTACTACAGGGGTAGGTGCTGACCTCATGCGCTACTGGATTTGGGGGTCCTTACTTCCATCTCTTTGCTGGGTTCCCCTCTCTCTATGTCGGCCTGATGCCTTCTGAGAAATAGTAAATACGTTCTCAAAAATCTTCAAGCTTGGATCATTCCAAATCAGTGTCTCAGGATGCAGAAATAAACAGGGATGGGTTCTGCTTGGTCTTCCTTGGTTCACGTGATTGCCCTTTGAACTAATGCATGTGGGGCAGGGTGGGTCTTGTGCTCACTTCGGTGACTGGTGTGGACAAGGTTTGGTGACCTGCAGTTATTCTGGAAACACACAGAATCGGGGCAGGCTGTTTTCCAAAGGGAAGAGACAGCTTTTAACAGAAAAAGTGGGGAAGGGATTGCTGGCAGACAATACAACAGATGTCCATGCTAGAGATAATCTTTTTTTTTTTGAGTCGGAGTCTCACTTTGGTGCCCAGACAGGAGGGCATACCTGCTGGGCTCATGAGATCTTTCTGCCTCAGCTTTTCAAGAAGCTGGAACTACAGGTACGCGCCACCACGTCTGGCTAATTTTTTGATTTAGTGTAGAGATGAGGTCTCGCCAAGTTGTCTAGGCTGGTCTTGAACCTGTGGACTCAGGTAATCCTCTCACCTCATCGTCGCAAAGTGCTGGGATTATAGGCGTGAGCCACTGCTCCTGGCCTGAGATAATCTTTTATAAATGATCTTCTAGCTAGAATTTTAGTGTGATTGTAAAGGTGAAAATAGAGTTTTGAAATTCTATGTATCAAGTTTCTTATGCCCTATGACAGTGTGTTTGTCACAGCATTACTTCTGGTAAATGTATCCTAAAGTATGGAGGGGAATGATTAGTTTTCAGGGCTGCTTTAATAGTCATATTAGGAAGAGCTGTATTGGGATATCTCACCAAAACCAACAAATTCTCACTAATTCTTCATTCTTTGTGTGCTTGCTAAAAAATAGCTGATAAAAAGTGAATAGATGAGAATTTGTGATTTTGTAGTAAACCAATATGCGATGAATCACTTTTATTTTCTTGAATTAACACTGCTGGTATAAAATGAGCCGGAGAAACATGCTGTGACTTTGTAAGTACTTTTTTCCATCACTCAGTTTAGTTCCAGAAGGACGTGGGAGTAGGGAAGGTTGTCTTTAAGAAGGTTTTCAACACTTTGGGAGGTGGAGGCAAGAGGATTGCATGAGCTCAGGGGTTCGAGACCAGCCAGAGCAACATGGCCAGACTTTGTCTCTAAAATAAATAAAAAATTAGCCTGGTATGGTGGTGCATGCCTGTGGTTCCAGCTACTTGGAAGGCTGAGGCAGAAGGATCGCCTTAGCCCAGCAGGTCAAGGCTGCAGTGGCTGTGAGTGTGCCACTGCACTCCAGCCTGGGTGACAAAGTGAGACTCCTATTGAACAAGAGAGAGAAAAAAAAAAAGAAAGTTACGGGAGCTGGGTGCTATGGCTCACTCCTATAAGTCCCTGTGAGATGGGAGGATCCCTTGAGCCCTGGAGTTTGAGGCTGCAGTGAGCTATGAGCATGCCACTGCATTCCAACCTGGGCAAGAGGGCGAGACCCCATCTCTGGGAAAGAAAAAAAAAATTAGGGGCCACTTTGGGAGAAACTATTACATACTTTTCTTTTTCTTAGCCCAGATGCTAAGGGGTTAGCAGGAGCTCCTGCTGTTTGGATGACTAGCAAACAGCCAGGGTAAATGTCAGCTCTGTCTTCACATGGCTCCTTCTCCAGCTTTTTCTCCATCTTGGAAAGCTCCATAGTGTCCGTGTTCAGCAGGTCAAGTAGTTAGGAGTCAGAGGTTGTGTATCTGCTTTCTGGGTCAATCCTTCTCTTCTCCCTGTGCTTTAAAGTTAGCAGTAAGTTTGTCTACATTTGGTGGTAGAAGGAACTGACAATAATGTTGAGTCAGTGCTTCTCAAAAGTCAACGTATACATGAATCACTTTTTAAAAAAATCTTGTTAAGGTCGGGTGCAGTGGCTCCTGCAATCTCAGCATTTGGGGAGGCTGAGGCAGGAGGATTGCTTGAGTCCAGGAGTTCCAGACCAGCCTGGGCAACATAGCAAGTGAGACTCATTGCTTAAAAAAAAATTAGCTGGAGTGGTGGGGCAAACCTGTAGTCACAGCTACTTGGGAGGCTGAGGCTGGAGGATTACCTTATCCCAGGAGGTCAAGACTGCAGTGAGTCATGATTGTGCCACTGCACTCCAGCCTGGGTGACAGAGTGAGACCCTGTTTAAAAAAAAAAAGTTTTTTTTTTTGTTTTTTTTTTAGTTGTAGTCTCACTCTGTCACCCAGACTGGAGTGCAGTGACTGCTCCCGGCCACCGCCGCTCCCGACCACCACAGCCTCGACCTTGCTGGGCTCCGGCGATCCTTCCACGTCAGCCTTCCAAGTAGCCGGAATTACAGGCATGCACTACCACGCCCGGCTGATTTTTTGATTTATTGTAGAGATGAGGTCTCGCTGCCCAGGCAGGTCTCGAATCCGCGGGCTTAGGCAATCCACTCACCTCAGCCTCCCAAAGGCGCGGGATTACAGGCTGAGCCACCGAGCCTGGCTAAAAAAAAGTTTTTCAATAGCCAAGATGTGAAGGAGCAAAGGAGGAAAATTAAAATAACTTCTCTGTTTTGTCAGAGCAAAAATAGACCTTTGCTGTGCTGGTTAAATAGTTTAAATATTCATATTCTTCCCCACAAATGAATGAATTTAACAAACAGTCATTGAGTGCCTGTTGCACATCAGGCACTATACTAGGCACTGGGATGTAGAGGTGAGTGAAACAGGCATGGTTGACCAGGCACGGTGGCTCAAGCCTGTAATCTTAGCAATTTGGGAGGCAGAGGTAAGAGGATTGCCTGAGCCCAGGGGCTCAAGACCAACCCGGGCAACATGGCTAGACCTTATCTTTATGATAAACTAAAAAAAAAAAAAAAAAAAATCAGTTGGGTGTAGTGGCGCATGCCTGTGATTCCAGCTACTTGGAAGACTGAGGCGGAAGGGTCACTTGAACCTAGCAGGCCGAGGCTGCGGGGGCCGTGAGCGTGCCACTGCACTCCAGCCTGGGCGATAGAGTGAGACTCTGACTCAAAAAAAAGAAAAAAGAAAAAAAGCATTGGGTTTAAAGGAATGCCCATAAAAAGTGTCTCATTAGTCGTTCTTAATTTTGATTACAAGTTGAAATGATAATATTTTGGACAAATTAGGTTATGTAAAATATATTATTAAAATCAATTTTACTTTTTTTGGTCTTTTTATTGTGACTACCTGAAAATTTTATATTTAGCTCCTATTATACTTCCAGTGAATGGTGCTTGTCTGAGCAGTTGGCTAGAGATTCTCACACTTTTTTTGTGCCTGTGAATCACCTGAAAATCTTGCTAAAATGCAGATCTGGTTCAAGTTGGCCTGGGTGGAGCCTGGGGTTCTGCATTTTGTACAAGCTCCCGGGTAATGCTAACATCCCTGTTCCGTGGTGCACACTTTGAGTACTAAAGGTCTAGAAGACTTGTGAAATAGAAAGTTAAATGTAGGTTGAAGTATATGATTAAGAAAAACACATAGAAATGGATTTATTGTAGAAAGAATAATAAACTAAAAATATCCCAGAAGAAATCACTAAAGTAAATGTAGCATTAAGATAGTTTTTCAGTTAAACCGTTCAGAAGCAGTTTGATGCCTTATGAGGGATTTAAAGTTACTGACAATACCAACATTGATCTACGCACCTCTCTAAACATATGCTTATATGCCCAATATTCATAGTCAAATTCAACAAGTATATATTGTGCAGACTTGGTGGAGACATTATACCTACCAGGACATTGGGTAGCCTTTAAGAATTAAAAAATGAAGATGACATGCTTCTTGTTCTCAGACAGCTCATCATCAAGTTAGAGAAAGAGATGAACACAACTGACAATAATATGGCATATAAGAAGTGCTATGCTTAAGGTAGTGTTATCTGATTTATTTTTTTTTAGTCAGGGTTTTGCTCTATTGTCCAGATTGGAGTGAAGTGACACAATCATTCCTCACTGCAGCCTCAACCTTCTGGGCTCGGCAACCTTCCACCTCAGCCTTCCAAGTAGCTGGGGCTACAGGTGTGTACCACCATGCCCAACTAATTTTTTGAGTTTTTGTAGAGACAAAGTCTTGCATGCTATGTTGCCCAGGCTGTTCTAGAGCTCCTGGACTCAAGTAATCTTCCCGCCTCAGTGTCTCAAATGCTGGGATTACAGGCATGAACCACTGTGCCTGACCCATTTCACCTTTCTACTAATAACCATACCCTGATTTTCCTATGGGGACCTTATGTCTGCCTCCCCACCCACATTCCCTCAGTGTTTTGGGGTGTAGACTGCTCAGCTCCACCCTAGGGTTCCACAGTAGAGCAAGTAAGTCAGGCCTAGACAGGCAGAGCTTAGTGTTCTGGGCACAAAGATTGGGCAAGGAGGGACACATAACCTTTCAAGGGGAAATAAGCTATCTGGGAAGAGACTCTGAATTTCCAGTGAAACAGAAAAGGGTCGCCAGCCATCTTGCTTCCATGAGGTCTTCAGGATGGAGCAAACACCAACACTGAAGAAGCTGACCCACAGAAAGGAGAAACAGAGTCCTTTCTTCCTTCCTTCCTTCCTTCCTTCCTTCCTTCCTTCCTTCCTTCCTTCCTTCCTCCCTTTCTTCCCTTCATTTTTTGGAGTCTCATTCTGTCACCCAGGCTGGAGTGCAGTGGCATACTCATGGCCACCGCAGCCTTGACCTGCTGGGTTCTGGTGATCCTTCTGCCTTGAGTCCTGGTCTCAAGCAATTCTCTCACCTCCACTTCCCAAAGTACTGGGATTATAGGCATGAGCCACCATGCCTGGCTTAGAGTAGTTCTTGCTGATATCATTTGAGTCCACCAGCAAGCTGTCCCTGAAGGCAGATATACTCCAGGACTGTTTAATCATGTAAGCCAATAAATTCCATTTGCTTAAGCAAGTTTAATTTGCATTTTCTATTCCTTATAACCTAAAGAGTCTTAACCCTTAAACCAATAATATGAACAAAACATGGAGAATGGGAAAAATAATTTTGCATGGGAGCCTCATAGAACATTTGACATTTGAGTACAATGTCTTAAATGAAAAAGCAAGATCTAATGGATCTTTACATGATAGGACTGTGTTCCTTGTTACATTTATGGATTCTGCAAATTGGTCAGGACTCCTAAGGATGCCAGGTCCAGCCCACACAATATGTTCCTAGTCTCTGGGAGAGGCTCTCTAAAGTGGAAGAATATTTTTTCTGCTACAGATACTAGCCAGTTCCTCATTGGGGCTGAAATGTCACCACTCAGAGGTGCCTTCCCTGATTTCCCCATCCAAAATAATTTCCATTTTTCCTTTCTCCCAGTTATCTGTTTAAGTATCAGAAGAGCACTTTTAGCTCTGTAATTATCTTTTCAGACTATTTTGGTTACCTATTTTTATTTATTCATGATAATTATTTCATCTTAGACTATAAACTCCTTAAGGGTCAGGACCTTTATGGTCTCTATAAGTTGCTATATCTGCAGTGCCTAGTCAAGTGCTTGTCATCTGATGCCACTTACATTTTGTTGAATTTGTTTTCATTAATTTGAGCATTGAATCCAGGCCTGGCTTCTGAATATTTTATTTTATTTTTTACTTTAAAATTTTATTTTAGCCAGGTGCGGTGGCTCATGCCTGCAATCCCAGCACTTTGGTAGGTGGAGGCCAGAGGATTGCCTGAGCCCAGGGGTTCGAGGTCAGCCTGGGTAAAACAATGAGACCTAATCTGTACAGTAAATTAAAAAAATTAGCTGGGTATGATGGCACACACCTGTGGTTCTAGCTACTTGAAAGGCTGAGGCAGAAGGATCGCCTGAGCCCAGCAGGTAGAGACAGTGGTGGCTGTGAGTGTGCCACTGCACTCCAGCCTGGGTGACAGAGAAAGTCTCCGACTCAAAAAAAAATTATTTTATCTTATTTTATTTTTTGAGTCAGGATCTCACTCTGTTGTCCAGGCTGGTATGCAGCAACACAATCACCTCTTACCTCCTAAGCCCAGGCTATCTTTCTGCCTCAGCCTCCCAAGTAGCTGGTCTTAAACTCCCAGGCTTAAGCAATCCTTTGGC
Source organism: Cephalopachus bancanus (assembly GCA_027257055.1). Lineage (NCBI taxonomy): Eukaryota > Metazoa > Chordata > Mammalia > Primates > Tarsiidae > Cephalopachus > Cephalopachus bancanus. Next base: position 6,278,948 of record JAPVLO010000080.1, read on the forward strand.
CTTGGCCTCCCAAAGTGCTGGGATTACTGGCGTGAGTTACCATGACAGGCCCCAATTATTTTATAATGATATAGAGAGACCATAGCAGGTCAAGAGGAAAAAAAAACAGAAAGGAAAGTAAGTTCACTAAGGGACTGTGTAAGTAATACAAATGACTTCAGAGATGAGCATACTTGAGGATTATTTATTTCACAAATATATAAAGGCTCTTTATTAGAAGAAGGTATTACAGAGGATCTTTAAAAATAATTGAAAAAAACAGCTACTTTGGAGAGTTTAATAAACTGCCTGAATTCAGGCTTATTTACAGACATACTTATAAGACAGAAAGAAGATTCAAATAAATTGATACAGAGAAGATTTAGTAAATAGCCAGGCATGGTGGCTTATACCTGTAATCTCAGCACTTTGGGAGGCCAAGGTGGGAGGACTGCTTGAGTCCAGGAATTTAAGACCAGGCAACTTCGTGAGACCTCATCTCTACAATAAAACAAACCAGAAATGAAAAAAAGTAGTGTTGTTACTTTTAAAAGTTAACGAATTTAGGCTATTTTAATGAAATTCTGATATATAAGAGCTGAGAATAGACCTTTTCAGTATATTTTACAATTGTCATGTCTTGATAAAATTTAGGTATTGTCTTATCCTCCAAACAATGAAGGAGGGAAAAGGCAAAAAATAAGTCATTTAGGAAAGAGTTTTTTTTTTTCTTTAAAGGCTTGTCTAGCTTGGAAAAGAAAAAATAAAAGACCAAACTTAAAAGTGTTCGTGCATATGAAGAGTTATTAAAAGAAGGTTGGTTAGTTTTCAATCATTAAAGTAGAACAGGCTGGGCTCAGTAACTCAGTCTGTAATCCCAGCACTTTGGGAGGCTGAGGCAAGTGGATTGCCTGAGCCTGAGAGTTCGAGACCAGCCTGGGCAACTTGACAAGGCCTCAACTCTACAATAAATAAAAAATTAGTTGGACGTGGTAGAGTGACCCTGTAGTTCTGGCTACTTGGAAAGTGGAGGTGGAAGGATCGCTGGAGCCCAGAAAGTTGACACTGGGGTGGCTGTGAGCATGCCACTGCACTCTAGCCTGGGCAACAGAGTGAGACTCCAACTCAAAAATAAATAAATAAATAATAAAGTAGAACAAAGTCAAATTACCTTACATTGAAGAAACTGCTTATTTCTTCAGAGAGTGTTTGTGCGATCTAGTATCATTGGAGGCTACAGGAGAATCTCCATCCCTAGAACTCTTTATTATATTTTATTTATTATGTATTTATTTATTTTTTTGAGTAGGAGTCTCACTCTGTCACACAGGCTGGAGTGCAGTGGCATGCTCCCGGCCACTGCAGCCTCGAACTGCTGGCTCAGGTGATCCTTCTGCTTCAGCCTTTCAAGTAGCTGGAACCACAGCCATGCGCCACCATACCCTTTAAGTTTTTTATTTATTGTAGAGATAAGGTCTCGTCAAGTTGCACAGGCTAGTCTTGAACTCCTGGACTCACGCAATCCTCTAGCCTCTGCCTCCCAAAGTCCTGGGATTACAGGCATGAGCCACTGCTCCTGGCTCCTAGATCTCTTTATAAAGTGTAGAGTGGATATGAGGATATCACCCCAGGGATATCTCACCCCACGGACAACTGTGAGTATCCTTCCTGAAGTTCACAGCCTGTGTCAAAAAGGAGGACTACCTAGAAAGAGTGATGTTTGGCCACAGGACCTCTTAGAATGCTTCTCCTGATTCTTTATTTGACATTCAGTATGAAAAATTCCTTAATAGATAGTCTAGTTTTGTTTAAAAAAATAATAGCAGACACTGTTGATGGCCCATTTGTAGCAGATCTTATAGGTGTCCCACACACAACCTCTTGATGTTCCTATTCCAGTATTGTAACCAAAACATCAATGGTTTGGTTGAGGTCCTGTTGCTCACAACACAAAAAGTCAATCACTGAGACAGCAAATATTGCCAAGGAAAAAACTTTTTAATTGGGTAACATCAGACAAGGAGAATGGGAGATTAGTCTCAAATCTGTCTCCTTGGTTGACTGAAATTGGGGCTTATATAGTGAAGGAAGGAATGTAAAACAGCAATTAGAAAGGGATAAGGAAGGAATCCGGATGAGTGAGGGATCTGACGTCTCATTATCTGGAATAAATGTTCTGGTGAGTTTCATTCAGTCCCTGGCCTGAGAGTCAGTCTCTCTAGGAAAGAACTCAGATGAGGCAAATGCAGGTTTTAAGTTTTAAGATCAGGAGGGTCAATTTCTATAATTATTCCAAAAAAGAAAACCTCACAAATATCAGTTCTATGGGCTGGTTTCACTAAATGCTGATGACACCTGTGAATCTCTACCTCAGAGCTTTCCCTCAGCCAGTGCCTAAGCCAGTGATTGTCCTTTCTGGGCTGGACATATAACCTGGGTGTGAGTTTGCTGTTTCTGCATCGGAGGGCTCACAGAATGTCTGATTTGCCATCATCGGATCCTGCATAACTTTAGTCTGGGACTGAGGGACCCATCTTATGGCAGAGAAGCAACAATGGGCATGCGACTATGGGATCTCTGGATCCTATCACACACACTTCATTACTGAGAACTGTTGCCTGATGGAACTCTTGGAGTTGCCTTAAATGCCCATCAAAGGAGCCAGCTTAAGATGTTCTGGCCAGGCTCGGTGGCTCAGCCTGTAATCCCGTGCCTTGGGAGGCTGAGGTGAGTGGATTGCCTAAGCCCGCAGTTTGAGACCCGCCTGGGCAATTTGGTGAGACCTCATCTCTACAATAAAATCAAAAAATTAGCCGGGTATGGTAGCGCGCGCCTGTAGTTCCAGCTACTTGGAAGGCTGAGGTGGAAGTATCGCCGGAGCCTAGCAGGTCAAGGCTGCGGTGGCCGAAAGCGGCCACTGCACTCCAGTCTGGGCGGCAGAGTGAGACTCTAACTCCAAAAAAAAAAAAAAAGAAAAAGAAGATGATGTTCTGTTGGAGGGAGGCTTTTTTTTTTTTTTTTAATTGAGTTGTAGTCTCACTCTGTCGTCCAGGCTGGAGTGCAGTGGCACACTCACTGCCAGCGCAGCCTCGACCTGCTGGACTTCCATGATCCCTCTGTCTCAGCCTTCCAAGTAGCCAGAAGTACAGGAGTGTGCTATCACACCTGGCTAATTTTTGATTGACTTTAGAGACGAGGTCTTGCCAAGTTGCCTGGGATGGTCTCAAACCCGCAGACTCAGGCAATCCACCCGCCTGGGCCTCCCAAAGTGCTGGGATTTCAGGCTGAGCCACCAAGCCCCGCCCCAACTGAGACTTTAAAGTTACCCTGGAGCTGCTTTCTTCTGGACATTTTGTTAAGTGAAATAAAAGACAGTTTTATTGTTTAAGCTACTTCTGGTTTGAAATGGGTACTTTCAGGAGATAACCATGGCAGATATTGCTAGTCAGGCATTCCCACATTTATCCTTTCCCATGGCTTCCTCCATGCTGATAGTGCCTATTTTCTATTAGGCCACGAGTGCCTTCCTAACACTTTCCCAGTCACCTTTGCAGCTAGAATATGGACACTATGTGACTAAACTCTGGCCAATGGGATTTGTGGCTTGGTCTGTTTGAACCTCTGAGAAAGGGTTTCCTTGTTAATAGCACGTGGCATTTGGGGAACATGCTTCTATTCTTTGGCCATTATGCTGATGTGTCTTTATGTGGTATTGAAACTGTGGCTGCTGATATGACTATGAGTGGATGGCCTAGGGTTGAAGCCAATACGCTGAGACTGACATAGTAAAAGGCTTAGGTCCTCAAGGACATGCAGAGTCCCTGAACTGATCTTGGACTTGCCCTACCTCTTTAGTTCTCTTTATGTGAGATAATAAATGCCATTTTTTGCCCAGGCATACTGGCTCGTGCCTGTAATCCTAGCACTTTGGGAAACTGACACAGGAGGATTGTTTGAGCCCAGGACTTCCAAACTAGACTAGGCAACGTAGTGAAACCTTGTTTCTATAAAAAAAATAAGCTGAGTGTGGTGGTGCATGTCTATAGTCCCAGCTACTCAGTAGGCTGAGATGGGAGGATCGCCTGAGCCCAGAGGTTGAGACTGTAGTGAACTGTAATTGTGCCACAACATTCTAGTCTGGGTGACAGAGTGAGATCCCAACTCAAAAAAAAAAAAAGTAATTTTCAAAGTTGTGTTTTGTTGAGTATTCTGCTTCTTGAAGCCAGAGCCATCTTAACTTGAACATACAGTGAATTCTGCCACTTAAGTTCATTCCTCTGTCCCCAAAATCCACCAGAAATGAAAGAATAAAAAATTTTTGTTAGCTGGGCTCACGCGTGTAATCCCAGCACTTTGGGAGGCGTAGGCAAGAGGATTACCTGAGCTTAGGCTTTCGAGACCAGCCTGAGCAATATGACGAGACCTCGTCTCTACAGTAAATAAAAAAAAAATCAGCCGGGCATGGTGGTACATGCCTGTGGTTCCAGCTACTTAGAAAGCTGAGGCGGAAGGATGACCTGAGCCCAGCAGGTCAAGGCTCAGAGGCCGTGAGAGTACCACTGTGCTCCGGCCTGGGAGACAGAGTGAGACTCCGACTCCAAAAAAAAAATTTCTGTTAAAAATTTAAAATCGAGCCGGGCTAGGTGGTTCAGCCAGTAATCCCGCGCCTTTGGGAGGCTGAGGTGAGTGGACTGCCTGAACCCGCAGGTTCGAGACCCGCCTGGGCAGCGAGACCACATCTCTACAATAAATCAAAAAATCAGCTGGGTGTGGTAGCACATGCCTGTAATTCCGTCTACTCGGAAGGCTGAGGCGGAAGGATCACCGGAGCCCAGCAGGTCGAGGCTGCGGTGGCCGGGAGTGGCCACTGCACTCCAGTCTGGGTAACAGAGTGAGACTCCAACTCAAAAAAAAATTTAAAATCAACTGATTCTGGTATTATATTACAGTGCTCATAAAAAATGCTACTAGTATTTTATGATACAGTCACAGACTATTACTGCAACTTCACATGAAACAGATCATTAGGCATACCTGAAAATTACAAAGACATCTCAATGCACCTGTAATTTAGAGAAATAACAAAACTATAAAAGGGACTGCTGTGCTCCTATAGATGTTTTCATTCAGTTGGACATAATCATTCTGAGTTGAATTCTTTAAAAAAGAAGCAAAATGTGGCCAAATTCCATAGTCTTAAAAGCTGTCAATAAAACTATACTAAAAATATACTAATTTTTAACTGAAAATCAGCTGTACATTTTTTTAAATTTAAAAAACGAAAAACCTAGAGAGGAGAAATAATACAGGCATACTTCATTTTATTGCATTTTGCTTTACTGCACTTTACAGAACCTGCGTTTTTTACAAATTGAAGGTTCATGACAACCCTGCGTTGAGCAAGTCTATGAGCACCATTTTTCCAACAGCATGTACTCACTTTGTGTTTCTTGTCAAATTTTGGGAATTCAAACATTTTCTTCATTGTTATTATTATTACTGTCAGGGATTCACTCTATTGCTCAGGCTGGAGTGCAGTGGCATGATCACAGCTCACCGCAGCCTCCAACTCTTAGTTTCAAGTGACCCTCCTGTGTCAGCCTCCGGAGGAGCTGGGACAACAGGCATGTGCCTCCCCACCCAGTTAATTTTTTGATTTTTTTGTAGAGACGAAGTGTTACTATGTTGCCCAGGCTGGTCTCAGACTCCTGGGCTCAAGTGAGCCTTCTACCTCCACCTCTCAAAGTGCTGAGAATACAGGCTTGAACCACTGCGCTCAACCCATTTTCATTATTATCCTATCTGTCATGGTGATCTGTGATCAGTGATCTTTGATTTTACTATAGTAATTGTTTTGAGATACCCTGAATTGTGCCCATATAAGATGGTGAACTTAATTGATAAATATTGCTTGTGTTCTGACTGCTCTACTGTTCAGCCCTTCCTCCTTATGTGTCTCTTTCTCTCTCCTTCTGTCTCCCTATTCCCTGAGACACAACAATATTAAAATTGGGGCAGCTGATACACTACAATGGCCTCTAACTGTTTAAGGGAAAGGAAGAGTCACCTGTCTCTCACTTTGAATCAAAAGCTAGAAATGATTAAGCTGCGTGAGGAAGGTATGGTGGAAAACTGAGACAGGCCAAAAGCCAGACTTCTGGCAACCAAACAGCCAAGCTGTGAATGAAAAGGAAAAATTCTTAAGGGAAATTTAAAGTGCTATTCTGTTGAACACATGAATGATAAAAAGGCAGTATTATTTATTGCTGATATGGAGTAAGTGCTAGAAGATCAAACAGTCATGACATCCCCTTAAGGCAAAGCTTAATCCAGAGCAAGGCCCCACCCTCTTTGATTCTATGAAGGCTGAGAGAGGTGAGGAAGCTGCACAAGAACTGTTTGATGCTAGCAGAGTTTGGCTTAGGGGATTTAAGAGAAACTGTATCTGTGACATAAAATTGCAAGGTGAAGCAACTAGCAAGAGCTGATGTAAAAGCTGCAGCAAGTCATGCAGAAGATCTAGGAAAGATAATTTTTGAAAGTGGCTACACTAAACAACAGATCATCAATGTAGATGAAACAGTCTTATATTGGAAGAAGAGACCATTTAGGACTTTCATAGCTAGAGAAGAGAAGTCAGTACCTGGCTTCAGAGCTTCAAAGGACAGGCTGATCTTTTTTTTTTTTTTTTTGAATTGGAGTCTCACTCTGTCTCCCAGGCTGAAGTGCTGTGGCACAATCACGGCCACTGCAGCCTCCACCTGTTGGGCTTAGGTGATCCTTCTGTCTCAGCCTTCCAAGTAGCTGGAACCACAGGCATTCACCACCATGCTCGGCTAAGTTTTTGATTTATTTTAGAGATGAGCTCTCGCCAAGTTGCCCAGGCTAGTCTTGAACCCCTTGCCTCCCAATCCTCTTGCCTCTGCATCCCAAAGTGGTAAGATTATAGGCGTGAGCCTATACATCCGGTAAGGCTGACTCTCTTGTTAGGGGCTAATGAAGCTGGTGACTTTAAGTTGAAGCCAATGCTCATTTACCATTCTGAAAATCTTAGGGCTCTTAAGAATTGTGTTGAATTTACTCTTCCTGCGCTCTATAAATGGAATACCAAAGCCTGGGTGACAGCACATCTATTTACAGCATGGCTTACTGAATATTTTAAGCCTACTCTTGAGATCTGTTGCTCAGAAAATAAGATTTCTTTTCTTTCCAACCACTGCTACTCATTGCTACTGGAGTCTCACTCTGTCGCCCAGGCTGGAGTGCAGTGGCACACTTACAACCAATCCAGTGTCGACCTACCGGGCTCTGGTGATCCTTCAGCCTCAGCCTTCCAAGTAGCTGGAACTACAGCGTGCGCTATCCCACCTGGCTAATTTTTGATTTATTGTAGAAACGAGGTCTCACCAAGTTTCCCAGGCTAGTCATACCTACTAACACAATATCCATTCTACTACCCATGGATCAAGGAGTCATTTCAACTTTCAAGCTGTATTTAAGACATTTCAGTGCCAGGTGTGGTGGCTCACACCTGTAATCCCAGCACTTTGGGAGGCAGAGGTGAGAGGATTGCCTGCTTCCAGGGGTTTGAGACCAGCCTGGGCAATGTGACAAGACCTCATCTCTACAATAAATCACAAAATTAGACGGGTGTGGTGGCACATGCTTGTGGTTCCAGCTACTTGGAAGGCTGAGGCGGAAGGATCGCCTGAGCCCAGCAGGTCAAGGTTGCAGTGGCTGTGAGCATGCCCCTGCACTCCAGTCTGGGTAATAGCGAGACTCCTACTCTAAAAAAAAAAAGAAAAAATGACAACAGGTACTCTCGCTGTTGTCCTGCCCGTAGTGCCCTTCACAACATGTCTTTCCCTTAACAAATCTATCTTTCCTTGGGAAAAAAAAAAAAAGATGTTTCACAAGGCTGTAGCTGCCATAGATAGTGATTCCTCTGATGGATCTGGGCAAAGTAGTTTGAAAACCTTCTGGAAAGGATTCATCATTTAAGAACATTTGTGATTCATGGTAGGAGGTCAAAATATCAGCATTAACAGTAGTTTGGAATATGTTGATTCCAACTCTCATGAATGACTTTGAAGGGTTCAAGACTTCGGTGGAGGAAGAAACTGCAGATACTGTAGAAATAGGAAGAGAACTAGCATTAGAAGTGGAGCCTGAACATGTGACTTAATTCTTGCAATCTTGTGATCAAATTTGAATACATGAGGAGTTGTTTCTTATGGATAAGTCAAGAAAGTGGTCTTTTGAGATGGAATCTACTCCTGATAAAGATGCTCTGAACACTATTGAAATGACAGGATTTAGAATATTATAGAAACTTAGCTGATAAAGCAGTGGCAGGGTTTGAGAGGATTGACTCTAATTTACTGTGAGTAAAATGCTATCTAACAGCATCACATGTACAGAGAAATCTTTCATAAAAGGAGGAGTCAATTAATGTGGCAAACTTCATTTTATTGCTTTAAAAATTGTCACAGCTACCTCAGCCTTCAACAGCCACCATCCTGATCAATCAGCAGCCATAAACATTAAGGCAAGACCTCCACCAGTAAAAAAAATTACTACTTGTTGAAGAATCAGATGATCATTAGTTTTTTTTTTTTAATTTTTATTTATTTATTTTTTAGCAATAAAGCACTTTAGAATTCAGGTATGTTTCTTGTTTTGTTAGACAAAATGCTATTTTACACTCAATAGACTACAGGATAGTTTAAATATAACTTTTATATGTACTGGGAAACTAACATATTTGTGTGAGTTGCTTTATTTTGATATTCCCTGTATAGCAGTAGTCTGAAACTGAACCCACAATGTCTCCGTGGTATGTCTATACATTTCTGTTTAACTTAAGAGCTAAATAGCACACATGGTGAGAATTTAATTATAATTCTCAGGAATATTTGATTTTAAATAAAAGTACATGTCTATAATATATAATATATATTCCATAATATAGAAACAGATAATGAAGAAAGATGCTCTTGAAATTCTAATAGTGTGTCTTAGGCCTTTTTTTTTTTTTTTCCTTTCTTTTGACAGGGTCTCACTCTGTTGCCCAGGCTGGAGTGCAGTGGCATGATCATAGCTCACTGTAGTCTTGACCTCCTGGGCTCAGGTACTCTTTCCTCCTCAGCCTCCTGAGTAGCTGGGACTAAAGGCATGTGCCATTACACCCTACTAATTTTCTGATGTTTTGTAGAGACGAAATCTCACTATGTTGTCCAGGCTGGTCTCAAACTCCTGGGCTCAAGCAATTATGCTACCTTGGCCTCCCAAAGTGCTGGAATTACAGTGTGAATCACTGCACCTGGTCTGCGTTAGGCTTATTGATGGAGAAAAAAAAGACTCAATACAGTATTAGTTTTCTTCCATTGGAAGTTACTTGGATTTTCTAGAGGCTTTTCATGGCTCTGGAACTACTACTTGTAAAGCATGCTACCCTCTGCAGAACACTGAAAGTCTTTTCAGATAAGAGATCCTACATTCCACTTATCTTCAGGGTGTATCCTTTGATAACATTTCAAAGAATTAATGCCATATTTTGTAGTGGGAGAACAGGTTGCCTGAGTCAGGTATCCATCCCTTTAGGTAGCTAAATTGGCAGGGGCCCAAGGTGAGTAAATTTTTTTTTTTTTTTTTGCTCAGTGCATCATCTGCTCCACCTAGTTCAAGTCCTGGAGGTTTCCTGATTTTGAGATTCTCTTGGGAAGTGAGTCCCTGCTTAGCCTGAGGCTGGCTCATGAAGGCAACCTTTCACCCACTTAAGGAGAAGTTCACAGGCAAACTAAACAATCTGTTGGTTTAAAAAATAAAAGAGCCCAATCCTACTATGACTAGGTTAATGAACGTCTTTTTTGTTAGAGTACCCTGTAGTTGTTGTTTTAGTCATTTGTGTTTTGGGGTGTGTGTGTGTGTGTGTGTGTGTGTGTGTGTGTGTGTGTGTGTGTGTTTGCTCGTGGGGTGGCAATCTACATGCACTTGATTCCTTTTTTCTTGTGCAGTGTCTAAAATGAGATACAATGGCAAGCTCTTTAAAATACATAAACACCCGGGCTCGGTGGCTCAGCCTATAATCCCGAGCCTTTGGGAGGCTGAGGTGAGTGGATTGCCTGAGCCCGTGGGTTCGAGACCCGCCTGGACAGGCGAGACCTCATCTCTACAATAAAATCAAAAAATTAGCCGGGCATGGTAGTGCGCGCCTGTAATTCCGGCTACTCGGAAGGCTGAGGCGGAAGGATCGCCGGAGCCCAGCAGGTCGAGGCTGCGGTGGCCTGGGGCAGCCACTGCACTCCAGTCTGGGCGACAGAGGGAGACTCCAACTCAAAAAACAAAACAAAACAACAACAACAAAAACACATAAACACTCTCAATTCCTAAGAAGAATGTTCAAAAACAATAATTTGGAGTAAGTTTTATTTTTTTGAAAGAAACATCAAATTCGTAGAGTGAGTGCATTTAGGAGAAAATGGGTTACATGCTGTTAAGTGAGGCCCAAACAAGGGGCATCATATTGGACATGCTTTGAGCTTCTGAGCTTCTTCCTGTCCCAGGCATTTCCAAAAGTCATTTATTTTGCAAGATTTTACAGGAATTTGTGCAAGTACAGGATACCTAATCGAATCCAGTTAAAATGAAAAGAATATGCATATTATTTCACAATCTATATTAAGATTCATACATTGCCGCATTCATAGTGCGTTTCTAGCTCTTTTTTGGGGGGGAGGGTGCTGGCCTTCTCTCCTGGAGGGACGGCCGTCCGGCAGACCCTCCTGGACTGGCCGCGCCTTCTCCCACGTTGCGGCTGCAGAGCCCCGCTCCCCTCCCCCACCCGCCGCAGCCGAGCCCTGCCCGCCGGTCCGGTCCGCGGCGGCTCCGCAGAATGACCTGTAGTAACCCCGCCCCGCCCCGGGCCGCCGGCGCCGCGCTCCCCGGCCCGAATTCGATAGGCCCAGCCCCGCACGCGCCACCGCCCGCGGGCCAATGGGCGGCGGCCTCTCTGCATATGCAACGAGTGCCGGCCGGGGGTGCGCGTCCCGGGCGGTTCGGCTCAACAGACGCTGCTCTGCCGGCGCCGGGGAGCCACGCCGCCGTTGTCGCCGCGCCGGGGCTGGGACGAGGAAGCGGCGGGCGCGACGCGGCCGCAGACGTTCGCCCCCTCGCAGCGTAGCCGCCACGGCTGCACCGGAGCCCCCAGGAGGCGGCGCGGGGCGTGACTGCTCTGGGGCTCGGCCAGGCCTGCGTGGGCCCGAGGCCGGAGGAGAACACGGGCCCCGGCGTCGCGGTGAGTGCGGCGCCCGTGGTGGGAGCGGCGGGGGCCGGTTGGCGGTGCGGCCTCCGCGCGCGGCCCGGCTGAGCCCGAGGGTCGTCGCCCCGGCCGGAGGAAGGAGCCGGGGTCCCCGACGTCGACGCCCAGCCCGGTCCCCGGGGGGCGTGCGTGCCGGCGGCCCGCGGCCCCGGAGGAAGCCGCGAGCAGGGCGGGAGGTGTCCGCGCGGGAGCCCGGACTGCGGGCAGGTGCGGGGCTCGGCCGAAGGGCCCGCGGGAGCCGGGGAGCAGCAGCCCGAGCGGCGCGGCGCGGTCCCGGGAGGAAGGATGCACGGGGTCCCTCCTGGCGCTTTGGGGGTCGGGGCGGGACGGGGGGCGGCCCCTAGACTTAGGGGGCTCTGCCGCGGCCTTAACCGTGCGGTGTCCGTGGGAGGAAACGGAGCCCTGCGGTTTCGGAAATCCTGCCCTGCTTGGAGGGGCAGGAGGGTCAGTTGCTGCGTGGTGTGAGAGGAAATTGGCTGTGTGTGTGTTTGGGGGTGGTTCGACCTTGATAATTTGTTCTGAACACTAGCAGGGTGGTGGGACTGGGATGAAGACTGACGTTTGGGGGTGTATGTTTACTTTCCCCCAAGTGCGTTTTAACTGCACGCTAGTAGTAGGACGTGTAACATTTAGGGAGTGCTTACTACTAGCAATCCTGTGGGGGGGGTATTACCAGGCCCGTTTCACAGATGAGAAGCCCGAGGCACAGAGTTAACTGGTTTGCCCGGGCAGTCTGGTATTAGACAATGTGCTCTAAGCGATTATGTATAAGGCCCCTCAAAAATAGAAAGGCTAGAACATGCCTTTAAAATTATATGGAAGCTAGAGAGGGAATAGGCTTTGTGTACGAGATTATAGCTGAATAAAATGACAAATAGCTGACATTTATTGAGCCTGTATTCCATGCCATGCGTTGTTCTAAGAGCTTTATGCATAGTATCTTCTACTATTAACAGTCCTCTAGGATGGAGGTTATTCCCATTTTACTGCAGGAGAAACTGCAGTGTGGACGTCTTAACTTGCCACAGATCTCAGCTAGTAAGAGGAGAAGCTGGGATTCAGACAGGCCTGTCTAAATGCAGAACTCTTACATCTAACTACTATATTATGCTGCCTCTCCTTGGTAGCTGGCTGAATAGTTTCCACAGTGTAAGATTTTAGTCTGGTGGCCAGTAGGATTGTAGTTTGATGATGCCTTCTTTCGTGACCATCACGACCTATTTCGAGTCCGCAGATTGAAAGAGAGTTGAAGGGTGTTGGTGAGTTGCTCCTGAAGGTGTATTAGCAGGTTGTTACTTCGGAGTAGCGGTGCGACATGGGAGTCTGTTGCACAGACTTTAATCTTTTGTTTTCTGATATTTTCCGGTACAATTTTCACACTTAGGGGTAAGTAAGGCTTCTCTGGTCATTCTGGCATGTTTTTTCTCTTTCGACTTCCTAGTTTGTCTCTTTTGTAAAAAGTGTTGGTCTGTAGTATGGCAGTGTTGGGTGTAGGGCAGAGTGGTCCATTGGACCTAAGGGTCAAAGTGACAAAACATCTACTGTCTTTGGCTCTCAGTTGCTGGATTTGTAAGACATTTGGACTGGATGACTTAAAGTTCAAATATTCTGAGAGTCTAAAATGTTATTGAAGGAAGGAACGAATGTAGGAGAAATGAAGGATGGATAAATTATGAGGAGAAAACCATCCTCTGTCTGGTTTGGTATGGGAGTTCAGATCTTGACGCCTTAAGATCTGTTTCATTTGCTTATGTGCTTCCCTGCTGTCCGGTTCCAGTTAAATGACTATTTCTCATTCAGTTAATTGCTCAGCAATAACCTTTCAGTTTCTATTATGTGTCAGACACCTTATTAGGTGCTGAGAATATAGCAGTGAATAGAGTTGATGTGATCCCTACCTTTATGGGGAAAATAGACAAGAAGCAAATGATCATACAGATGAATATATAGTTACAAGTTTTAATATGTGCAATGAAGGAAAAATACTGTGTGAATGAACATTATAAGCAGGATTGTGATTTAGATGAAAATCTAGTCTAGAGAGCTTATTTGAATTGATGTGAGATTTTACTAGATGACAGCTTTGCATTCTAAGACTGTAATTAAACATACACAAAAGTTTGAGAACTTTTGAGCAACAATAATTATTTTCATTTCACAGTTTCTCTTCCTATCCAGATTGTCACTCCAGCTCACATTGCAAGGTATGAAAATGAGATAGGAAACTTTCTTAAGTGGTCATTCTGTCTGCCTTCAGGGTACTTAAAGCTGAACTATCCCTGTAATCCTTGTTTTCCCTTCTCAAGATAAACCTTTGGAAAGCAAGACTCTTATGTGAGATTTGGACTTGAAGGTAGGATTTAGGTTTTTTTGGGAAAGGTAGGCCAAAGGCGACATGCTTTTTAAATAAATAGTTTCATAATTATAAAGCATTTATTGTAGATCCATACTTTACAGAGTTATTTAACTTGAGTTCTCACCTCTTGGGAGCTTTTTTTTTTTTTTTTGAATCAGAGTCTCACTGCCATTCAGGCTAGAGTGCAGTGGCATGCTCATGGCCACCACAGCCTCGGTCTGCTGGGCTCAGGCAATCCTCCGTCTTAGCCTTTCAAATAGCTGGAACCACAGGCACATGCCACTATGCCTCGCTAATTTTTTGATTTATTGTATGGACAAGGTCTTGCCAAGTTGCCCAGGCTGGTCTTGAACCCTGGACTCAGGCAATCCTCTCGCCTCAGCCTCCTAGAGTGCTGGGATTACAAGCTTGAGCCACTGAACCTGGCCTGGGATATCTTTTTTTGATGGCTGAATTAGGAAATATAGACTGTTAAATCCATAAATATTTTATTTGAACATGTATGAAGCCAGTACAAGTAGTCATTGCAGTGTGTTTACTGAATGCCATCTGCCTGCAAAGCACTGTCCTTGGTATGCCATGTGGAACAGATATAAAGATGACAAAGTTCCTACTTTGAAGGAGATTTCAATTTGATGAGTACCGATACTCAAATTTCAGTTTTTTTCTCTTTTTCAAAGTATTGTCATATGTTGGCTCATTTGATTCTCTTAAGTGCCTTAAATGATGAGCAGAAATATTGAGAACATTTTAGATATAAAATGGTCAGCTAGGCTCGGTGGCTCAGCCTATAATCTCGTGCCTTTGGGGAGGCTGAGGTGAGTGGATTGCCTGAGCCCATGGGTTCGAGACCTGCCTGGGCAGCGAGACCTCATCTCTACAATAAATCAAAAAATCAGCCAGGCATGGTAGCGCGCGCCTGTAATTCCAGCTACTTGGAAGGCTGAGGCGGAAGGATCGCCGGAGCCCAGCAGGTCGAGGCTGCGGTGGCCGGGAGCGGCCACTGCACTCCAGTCTGGGCGACAGAGTGAGACTCCAACTCAACAACAACAACAAAAAAGTCAGAGCATGGAGATAAATAGCATGTGGGGTGGGAGAAGGAGATGTCAAGTGATTTCTAGATTTCAGATTCATGCAACTGGATGAGGATATGTGATATTCACTGGTTTTGCTGTGGGGAGAGTGTGACTTTAGTTTTGGAAATGTTCAGCTGGAGCTGCCTTTGAGACTTCTGTAAAGGCACTGCTTTAGTGCTCGAGTTGGGGTGGACATTTACCATTTTAGAGCCCTCATTGTAGAGACAAGAGCTGAAACCATGCGCCTGGGTGAGATTGCCTGTGGAGAGACTATAGAATAAGAGGAGGAGGCCTGGGTGGAGCTGGGTAGAAGAGATTGAGCTTGCAAAAGAGACAGGAGGAGTGGCCAGAAATGTGAGAGCATGGCCCAGAAGTAGATGTCCCTGTGGGGTGGGGGTGAGGGGGAAGTGGTCAGTACTGTGGGAAGCTTCCATGAACCATCCATTGGATTTAGAGATGTGTTAGTCATGGAGGTCATTGGTGACCTTTGGAAGAGATGCTGATCTGATGGTAGGGTGGGATGGGGAGCAGTGGGAGGTGAGGAAAATGGGGACAGCAAGTATAGGGAACATTTCCAAGAGTTTTGATTTCAGCATGTTTAAATGTTTCTGGGAAGGCTCAGTGGAGAAGGAAAGGTTGAATATAGACTAGAAAAAGGTTTACACAGAGGTCCAAGAGGATGGGAGGGGATGGAATCCAAAGCACAAGTGGGGCCTGTGTCTTAGTTGGGAGGAGGGACATTTCTTTCACAATAGCAGAAGACAGACCTGTAACTTAATATGGAGCCCTAAGCAAATTCCACAGAATTGTCAAGAACTGTTAAATTTCTAAAAATCAGCCTGATTTTAGTTGACTCATGACATAGTCTTTTAGAAAACCTCTCTGCAAGAGTATTGTGTGAAATTGATTTAATATGTGGTTTAGTCTTGATTTCATCCCCTTCAATATAGTATATATTTTCATCTGACTTTTGATTATAGTTTATTTCTCTTCTGAAAAAGGAGACATTATAAACGTTAAATCTTGAGATTCCTTTCCTACATGATTTCTTTTGGTTTTATAAGAAAAAGCTTTCAGACTGCTTCTGTTTTCCTGACATTTTAAGCACCTTAATTCTTTTTTTATTTAAAGTTTTAGCTTCTGTTATTACTGGAATATGCTTACTTACATACTTCTGATGCTTTCCATTTTGAAGGATAAAGAATAAGATGGGCTCAATTGGTCTGCTCGTTTTTATTTAGAATTGAGATACTTAAATAACCAATCCTTTGGGTAAGTCATCTCCACATACAGGTTTCTACTTGTTTGTGAAAGTGTTTGTTCTACAGATTCATGCATTTGTGTATTTAGTGCCTGTCTTGCAAGTCACTGAGGATTTGGAAATGACTGAGGGAGTTCCTGCTCTCAAGCTCATGGTTCACTAAAGGGAGGTGTATGAACAAACGTTGCAGTGTGGTGTAGCAGAAGAAGCCATACAAGCAGATGTATTGCTGTGGTATAATTGGCCAAGCAGTGGAAGCGACTGGGAGATACAGAAATAGTGAAGAGTAGGGGAGAGTAGGAGATAAGGGAGACTGGTGCAGGGGGTAGCTGAGCCGGGTTTTCCAAGGTGAGTTGGAGTTATTCCAGGGGAGCCAGGGTGTCTGTGTGTGTGTGTGTGTGTATCCACATTGGAGATATTATAGCAGTATCTATGAATATTTTTGGAAAAATTTAGCCAGGCACGGTGGCTCACGCCTATAATCCCAGCACTTTGGGAGACCGAGGTGAGAGGATTGCCTTGAGCCCACGGGTTCGAGACCAGCCTGGGCAATTTGGTGAGACCTCATCTCTACAATAAATAAAAAAAGTTAGCCATGCATGGTGGCACGCACCTGTAGTTCACGCTACTTGGAAGGCTGAGGCAGAAGGATCACCTGAGCCCAGCAGGTCAAGGCTGTTGTGGTGGTGAGCATGCTACTGCACTTCAGCCTGGGCGACAGATTGAGATGCCAACTCAGAAAAATGAAATAAAATAAAATAAAAAATAAAACCAAAATTAAACAAAAATTACATAGCCCAGTAATTGCTGTCATTTTAAAGGGCTATAGAGTTAGAAAAATTAAAAAAAAAGCTTCCTTTATTATCCTAACATTGATTGCTCAAGACTTGAAGCTGCTCGTTTTTTCCCTTTACTGACATGTTCAACTTTTCTGTCCCCTATTTGGTATAGAAAGTAACTGAACCTAATTATATTGGTTTTCTAAGTTAATGGTCTTTTGAATAAGGATAATAGCTAACATCTGTACGGTATCCTGTGGCCAGGTGCCGTTCTAATTTTCTTTTCTTTTTTCTTTTTTTTTTTTTGAGTAGGAGTCTCACTTTGTCACCCAGGCTGGAGTGCAGTGGC
The DNA here is from genome assembly GCA_027257055.1 of Cephalopachus bancanus. Taxonomy (NCBI): domain Eukaryota; kingdom Metazoa; phylum Chordata; class Mammalia; order Primates; family Tarsiidae; genus Cephalopachus; species Cephalopachus bancanus. The sequence goes on from JAPVLO010000080.1 coordinate 6,296,068, forward strand.
ATGCTCACGGCCACTGCAGTGTTGACCTGCTAGGTTCAGGCAATCCTTCCACTCAGCCTTCCAGATAGTTGGAACTGCAGGCATGAGCCACTGCGCCCCACTAGAACCTCATGTTAATGGAGATTAGGAAGCAATATTGTAAATAGTAGAAAACTGTAAGTTGAGGGACATTAACTAGATTTTGTTATTTTAGTCTCAGTAATTTAGGATTTCTCCTGTGCTTTAATTTTCTTTGAAATATGTGTAAGATTCTCAATTAAGCCGGGCTTGGTGGCTCAGCCTATAATCCTGCGCCTTTGGGAGGCTGAGGTGAGTGGATTGCTTGAGCCCGCGGGTTTGAGACCCACCTGGGCAACTTGGCGAGACCTCATCTCTACAGTAACTCAAAAAGTTATCCGGGCGTGGTAGTGCGCGCCTGTAGTTCCGGCTACTTGGAAGGTTGAGGCGGAAGGATCGCCGGAGCCCAGTAGGTCAAGGCTGCGGTGGCTGGGAGTGGCTACTGCACTCCAGTCTGGGTCAAAAAAAAAAAAAAAGATTCTCAATTAGACAATTAACAAGAGTCTACTCTTGGTAGTTTTAAATACCTTTTTGTAGTAAGATCCTGATAATGATTCAAGTGGCCTTTCTAAGTATATTATCCTATATCATCACCCTTGTGTTGAGTGGAAAAGAAACCATTGCCATCCATGTATCAACCTTCCATTTCAATTTCTGTAACAGAGAGATTTTTAATTCTTACCTCATAGGGTTATGGCAGTTGAGGGAGACAACTGATAGTAGTAGTTTAGGACACACAGTTGAGCTTCTATTAGTTGCACTGTTCATCGCTCTGCTTCCCTCTGTCGTTCCTCATAGTTTCCAGTTTTCCTGTTTTCCCTCTTCAATATACTTCCTTTCTTCCTCATCCCTTCTCTGTCCTTCAGAAGTAGTTTCTTTGGTAAACAGTAACAAGGCATTCTGAATCTGGTATGTTAGCAAACTCATATTAATAAAAACATACATAGTTTAGAGGGGACTAGGAAATACTAATTATTTAAGGACACGAGTTTTCACGCTATGTAAAGATACGAAGATGTGGTAAATGTTAAATGAGCAATAATGTAGAGGACAGAGAGGTCATGTTTGGCCAGAGTAGCCAGGGAAGGGTCAGTTAAACAAATTAGTCTAATGATGGATTTGAAGAAAGAGTTGAGTGTGAGGAAGGAGCTCACATAGGATGTCCAGGAGCAGTGCAGTTTGGAAGAACACGATTGACTGCAAATCTTGAGCCATCAACTGCTGAGGAGGAGTAAGGAAGCTGTGAGGATAAATCACATCCTGTGAGGAAGCAAGGAGCAGAGACTCAGAGGACAAATACAAGACCTTGCATAATTATTGAGTGAATTAAAAGTTTCTAGGAATAGGAAGGGAGACCCAGCAGCTAGCAACTGAAGACAATAGCCTGGGCTCTGAGTTGCTACAGAAAGAGCAGTGGGGGGGGGTCTGGCCTGAGTGTTTGTAATACTGCTGTTGTAATTGGTGATGTGGCGTTCTCCAGGCCATTTAGTTTGATTGGACCTGTTTCCTTGTCTGTGATCCTTTCTTGCTAAAACAAAAACAAAACCAAAAAACTGCTTCTTCATCACTATTCTTTTTCTTTTTTACCCTCCTTTCTTCCTCTTCCTTTTACTTGGCTCAGAATTTTTGTCACCTATGCCGTATTTCTTTCTTAGGTGTCTTTGGTACTTTTTATTGGTTAGCTTTGTACTTTTCCCTTTGTGTTCATTTATGTATTAACTACATGAAATTCACTGGGGTATTCTATGAGTCTCTTCCTCTTGTTTTGAGTTGGCATCTCCCTCTGTTGCCTAGGCTAGAGTGCAGTGGCACGCTCATGGGCCACCACAGCTTCGACCTGCTGGGCTCAGGCAATCTGTCTGCCTTAGCCTTCCAAATAGCTGGAACCACAGGCACACACCACCATACCCAGCTAATTTTTTTGATTTATTGTAGAGATGAGGTCTCACCAAGTTGCCCAGGATGGTCTTGAACCCCTGGGTTCAGGCTGTCCTCTTGCCTCTGTCTCCCAAAGTGCTGGACTTGCAGGTGTGAGTCACTGCACTCGACTCTCTTTAAACATCTCAATAATGAGGTTTGCGGAAACCATCTCTGGGTCAGCAGGCAGTATATAGATGGAGCCAAAGATGGGACAGTTTTTTTCTCTGTCAGGAGCTTCAGGCATTCCATTTTAAGATATATGATAAGTTCAAAAATAATTAATTACAAAAGAAAATGAGTATCAAAATAGAGTGCCCTGAAGGTTCTGTGGATGGATAGGTTGGAGTTGGGGCCAATGGAGGTTTGGGTATCAGAGAATGCTTAATCAATTTGGATGTGAAGAAACTACTAGAATTTTGTATGTATGCAGAAGGAAGGACATTCCAGTTAGAGCTAACAGACAAAGTGAGCAAAGACAGAGAAGGTGGATCAGGACAGACAGGTGAATGGAATGATGAGTACAGTCTGTGTAAAGTGGAGAATTAGGAGGTGACAGGTGAAAAGTTGGCAGACTTAAAGTTGTGGTGGACCTTAAGTGCTTAGCAGAGGAGTTTGGATTTTTTTTTTTCTTTTTTTGAGTTGAAGTCTCACTTCGTTGCCCAGGCTGGAGTGCAGTGGCACACTCACAGCCACCGTAGCCTTGACCTGCTGGACTTAGTTGATCTTTCTGCCTCAGCCTTCCAAGTATTAATAGCTGGAACTACAGGCACATGCCACCATGCCCAGCTAATTTTTTACATTTATTGTTGAGACAAGGTCTTGTCAAGTTGCCTAGGGTGCTCTCGAACCCCTGACTCAGGCAGTCCTCTCGCCTCTGCCTCCCAAAGCGCTGGAATTATAGGCATGAGCCACCACGCCTGGCAGATTTTTTTCTCTCTTCCTTTTTATTCTTTTGGATAATGGTGAAGGCATTGAGACCCTTGAGTAGAGGATTGATGTGGTGAAGTTTGAGTTGTACAGGTGTGGCAATGTCACACTGGCAATGTGGGCGCAGGATGTATTGATGGGGGAAAGAGGACTAAAGGCGGGGGGGGTAGTTAAGGACACACTTGAGTTCTGCCAGTTGACAGGAATAAGGACCAGAACTGCCACAGTAATAGTGAGAATGGGTGGTGGGCAACTGGATGACAGAGGAAGTAGAATCATCAGGACTTGGCAGTGAGAACTGAATCCATGGGGGATAAGGAAAGGAAATTTTACCAAATGCTTTGAAGTTTTGGGTGGGGTTCTGGAAATGGGAAGATTCAACTTTTCATCTAACCTGGGGAAAGGTGGGGAAAGTGGGGAAATGGAGTGACATTGTAAGAAAGCTGCTTATTGAGGTGGAAAGGAAATTTCAGTTTTTATTTATCTTCTTAATTAATTCATTGATTTTTTTTTTTGAGTTGGAGTCTCACTCTGTCGCCCAGACTGGTGTGCAGTGGTCGCTCCCGGCCACCGCAGCCTCGACCTGCTGGGCTCCGGCAGTCCTTCCGCCTCAGCCTTCCAAGTAGCTGGAACAACAGGTGCGCGCTACCACAACCGGCTAATTTTTTGATTTATTGTAGAGATGAGGTCTCACCAAGTTGCCCAGGCGGGTCTTGAACCCGCGGGCTCAGGCAATCCACTCACCTCAGCCTCCCAAGGCGTGGGATTACAGGCTGAGCCACCGAGCCTGGCTCATTGATTTTTTTTTTGAGTAGGAGTCTCACTCTGTCGCCCAGGCTGGGGTGCAGTGGCACGCTTATGTCCACCACAGCCTCTGCTGCTGGGCTTAGGGGACCCTTCTGCCTCAGTTTTCCAAATAGTTGGAACTATAGGCATGTGCCACCTTGCCCAGCTAATTTTTTGGTTATTGTAGAGACAGGGTCTCACCAGGTTGCCCAGGCTGATTTTGAACTCCTGGACTCTGGCAGTCCTCTCTCCTCTGCCTCCCCAAATGCTGCGATTACAGACATGAACCACCACACCTGACTTATTTTATTTATGAGTTGGGGTCCCACTCTGTTGCCTAGGCTAAAGTGCAGTGTGACATGCTCACAGCCACTGCGGCCTCGACCTGCTGGGCTCAGGCGTTCCTTCCACCTCAACCTTCCAAGTACAGGAGCTAGAGGCACATGCTGCCATGCCCAGTTAATTTTTTTGATTTATTGTAGAGACAAGGTTTGGCCACATTGCCCAGGCTGATCTCGAACCCCTGAGCTCAGGCAATCCTCTCACCTCGGCCTCCCAAAGTGCTGGGTTATAGGCATGAGCCACCTCACCTAACTTACTTCTTTATTATTTCAAAAAATGTGACTTGGAATAACTGGGATCTCCGTTGTCTGGAGAGGTGATGGCTAGATTGAGGAGTGAAGGCGAGTGGGCAAAATTCTGGATTTCAGGCTTTATAGAATGGGGCAAGAATGTGGTAAGAAGTCAGTGAAAGATGCATAAAGTAATTATTACTAGGAACCGACTAGGCGCGTTGTCTAGGGAGGCCCTAGGTAAGGCTGGGTCTCACAAATGTGTGACATTGCTCCTGGTTGGATAACTCTTAGGCCTCTTCTGACCGCTGCAGCCTTGACCTGCTGGGATCCGGCGAGCCTTCCGCCTCAGCCTTCCAAGTAGCCGGAATTACAGGCACGCACTACCATGCCCGGCTGATTTTTTTATTATTTATTGTAGAGATGAGGTCTCACCAAGTTACCCAGGTGGGTCTTGACCCGCGGGCTCAGGCAGTCAACTCACCTCAGCCTCCCAAAGTGGGGGATTACAGACTGAGCCTCTGAGCCCGGCTAGTTTGTGCATTTTTAAGGCTTGAATTAGGAATCCTGTTTCTTTGGGACCACAGATGTAGAATCTTAACTTTTTGCTTCTCTTCTTTACTTGTCTAGTTTGGGTTACCACCAGTAAGTGATGCTGCTGCCCTCTTATTTTTGTCAAACATAATATTCATCATAAAAAAGAAGTATATAATTCCATGGAAAACTTAAGTAGGGCACATACTCATCAGGAAAAAGTTCAAAATTTAGAATACAGGTGTGCCTAAGTTTATAAAATAGATAATAGTACTAAGAAAGTTATGTAATTTTTATAGAAAGAACATGAAAGCATTTTGGGAAAGTGTATTTAAATAGTGTCTTAATATCTATAATCTGTCTATCTGTCCATCCCTCCATGTATGTGAGCCCTGTGCTGGTGGACACCAAGGATGGAGTGATGAAGAAGACAGACATGGGCCTTCCCTGGCACATGGAGTGGGAAGATGAACACTAATAGTTCCACAAATAATTATTTAATTACAACTGCAGTAGGTTCTGTGAGGGCAAAGTTTAGGGTGAGATGAGGAACCCGACAGGGCTGTCTTAGGAGGCATCTCTGAGGAAGTGTCAGCGAACTAATCTAGGTGAGGAGGTGGGGGTAACAGAACAACTTCCTAGACAAAGTCTTGAAGTAGTTTGGGGTAGGGTGGAGACTTGGCTTTGGGGAAATACACAAGAAGGCCAGAGGGGCAGGAGTTTGTGCAGAAATCCTCAGAGATGAAGCTGGATGCAGAGGTAAACAGGGACCATAGCATGTATGAGACAAATAAAAATTGAGAGTGGAGTGGGAAGATGAGGAAACTTGAAGGCTTGGTGGTGCCAACAGCTAGCAGGATCTGTATCAAGTCAGTATGCTGCTTCAATCCTCAGTTATTACAAAAAGACATTTAAATTTTATTATTATAAAAAATGGAAAGTTAACTTTTTTGGTGACTTGAATTGTATGATTAGAAATGTAAAAATTTATCAGAATTATCTTCAGCAGTTTTAAGGCATTTATAAACACTAACAACAACATACCCAATTATAATTTATTGTGTTAGTTTGGTATTATTCACATATTGAGTTAAGGCCAATGGGAAACTTTTCAGCTACATTGGATAATACTTCATAGTTTCATAGAGTTGTATGTTTTGATCAGAAATATTTTTAGTTCGTGTTTTTATTCTTTATGCTTAAAAATATTTTAGTTCCAAAATGATTTTGTGTTTCTGAGTGGTAGAATACTCAGTATGGTTATGGCCAAAATTATGAAAAGTTCCTTATTTAACCACAGATTTTCTTATTTTTACTTAATTTACTTTTATTGAGATTGTGATGATAAAGGTCATTCTGGACCTTGATTTTGGCTTTCCTACTGCAACAGAGATTTCTTGTTGGTGATTGACTTGACTTCTGGATTTGCTATTTGCTATTGGGGGCAAGGGTGGCTAGCTGGATTCTTTCTAAGAATTAGCAAGGAGTTTACTTCAGTTCCATAGAAAAAAATTCATTCGGGTTCATTCTGGTATTTTTTTTTTTCCTGAGTTGGAGTCTCACTCCCAGGCTAGAGTGCAGTGGCACGATCATGATTCACCACAGCCTTCACCTTGTGGGTTCAGGTGATCCTTCTGTCTTAGCCTTCCGAGTAGCTGGGTCTACAGGCGTGTGCCACCATGCCTGGTTCATTTTTTTGATATTTATTTTTATAGAGATGAGGTCTCCCTATGTTGCCTAGGCTGACCTCAAACTCCTGGGCTTAATTAAGCAATCTTCCTGCCTCAGTCTCCCAAAGTGTTGGTATTACAGGCGTGAGCTGCTACACCTGGCCTAAACCTGAATTAATTAATTTTAAAACTGTACTTGACTTAATTTTAATGTAAACAGAATTAACGTACTTAAATTAATTGAGGTATACCACATGAACATAATACACGGGATCATTTTTTAGGTGCTCATAGTTAATATTTCTTTAATTCATTTTCTTATGCATATTAGAACTTTTTATATTGCTAGCTTGTTTAATTATATTAATTTGTATTCATCATTTACTCTGAAACCAGCCCTGACATGTAAACTGATGCCTTAGACAGCATGGCACTTTTTAGAAATTAAAAATGTTTAGTTTGTATGTCGCTTTCTGAGGTATAAAAAGAATGCCTCTTCTGTCCAGCGGTATCCTGAAGTGAGAGAGTTGTGGGAGGTGGTGGCTGACTGGGGGTGAGGTGGGAGGTCAGAGAGGGAGATCATGGTACTCGAAGTGTAAGTAAAGAGTGGAGTGGTAGAGAGGAGCAACGAAGAGCCTGGGATTGGGACCACACTGTGGCTTAAGTCCCCAAATCTGGCTCTGCCTTATATGAGTCTTGTGGCAGGGCAGATAACCTCTCAGCTTCAGATTCTTTAATGTAAGATTGAAGTCTCCTTTGCAGGTTACATGGTGCTCCAGGGTGCACATGCAACCAATCACTGGGATGCTAGAAACTGTCAGTTATTTTGTTTTAAAAGTCTGAATTTTGCGCATGATTTATAATGTATACAGTATACTAGAACAGTAGTGTGTGCTCACAATATTAAGGTACTCACATGTGGAATGCCAGCATTTTTACACAGGGGTTTTTTTGTGATTCTTAGACTTCAAAGATAATAATCTAATAGATAGGCCCATGCTGGGAGGCTTACTAGTTTGGAGGCAGCTTTAGAGATTAATTGAGTTAGGGGTGGGGTCGAAGAGCTTGAATTAGTGGCTCTGGGAAATGAAGGGGATTTAGGGAGCTCGTCTCTGCAAGTTCATTTGGAAAATGATGGACATAGTAAAACTGGCATGTGTAATACCTATATATTCTGCACTGTAACACGTATTAGAAGAGTACATGGTAGAAATTTGGATAGAGTGTCACCCAGAAACATGAATTCAGTATTAGGGAATTGCCGTTGATGTATAGATAACTTACCCACAGATAATTGGGAGCTGACTGTATGTATGTTTAAGTTAATGAGGTTTATTTATATTATATGATGCCAGAGTACTGGCATGTTAACTATTAGTGACTAATTACAATTTTTGTTTTTTGTTATTAATTTCAAATAGCTTTATGAAATAGTTGTATTATCTTTCTTAGATGAGTCAAGAACATAGTGTGTTTCTTCTGAACTCCTTAAGGAGGAATACGTTTGTTTAATTTATCCCTCCACTAGAAATAAAGCTCCATGAGGGCAGGGATAGTTGTTTTATTCACTGCTGCACATTCAGTGTCTGGCTAATGGGAGATACTCATATTTGTTGAATGAGTCTATCTCTGCTACCTAGGACAGTAATGGACTTGAGATACTGAGGAAGCATTTATTGAATTGAGTTGAAAGATTTGAGTATAATGCCAGAAACATTTTGGAAGACCAACAATCTCACATCAAAACAACCAGTATACACTTATTAGTGGGAGTTCAGAAATTCCAAAAGAATGGGCCAATTGTTGATATGTATGTTCTTGAATAGCTATCTGGTTGAGGAACTTACATAAATTTTTTTTGAGTTGGGATCTTACTCTGTTGCCCAGCTGGAGTGCAGTGGCATGATTCCCTGGGCTCAAGCAGTCACTGCAGCCTCCTCCACCTGGGCTCAAGCAATCCTGCCTCAGCCTTCCAAGTAACTGGACCCACAGGCACAACACCTTGCTAATTTTTTTTATTTTTTATAGAGATGAGGTCTCACTATGTTGCCCAGGTTGGTCTTGAATTCCTGGGCTCAAGCAGTCGTCTCGCCTCAGCCTCCCAAAAAGTGCTGGGTTTATAGGCATGAGCTACTGCGCCTGGCCTCTAATTTAAAAAATTATGAAATAATGAAGGCAAGAAAGTGATGAAGTGTTTCAGGCCAGGCCAACTGTTTGCTGTACTGTGCTTATCATTACCACCTGTGGCCTTCTCTGTAGTCTTTGACACTCCTGGCAACAAACACTCTCGTAAACCTTCATGTTTGCCTTTTTTATGTTTTTTGAATTGGAGTCTCACTTTGTCTCCCAGGCTGGAGTGCAGTGGCACACTCACAGCCACCCCAGTGTGTTGACCTGCTGGGCTCTGGTGATCCTTCTGCCTCAGCCTTACCTTTTTTTGTTTGTTTGTTTGGGTCTCACTCTTTCACTCAGACTGGAGTGCAGTGGCACCATCATGGTTCACCACAGCTTCCACCTCCTGGGCTCAGGTGACCTTCTGCCTCAACCTTCTGTGTAGCTGGAACCACAGGTGCACCAGGATTGATTCAACTCTGTGTGGGGGTTCACAGACAGGCTTAAGCTGAATCTTGAAGGATGAGTTTACTTTGGCAGTCCTCTTAGCATTTATGTCTCTCTGATTCCTGGTCTCGGGGGAAGAATCTGGTTGGACCAACACATTCATATTTTGGATACATGCCTCACTGGTCATAGGTCTACTGGGTAACTCTGGATGCTCACATTTGCTGTAGTCTGCTGGGGTGGCGATGGGAATGCAGTGACATCACAGTTGAAACAGAACCAATGCTTCCCTCCCCAATAGAGTTATAGACCAGGCAGTGTGGACTGCGCAGGATGTGGTTGACGTAACTGGAGATTGTTTTAGAATCAGAAAAAAGACTAATCATAAAAGACTTTTTCCATTTTGGGGACATGGGAGCTATGGAAGAGAGGCGTTACTAGGTTGGTTGTTTGCTTCAGGGATCTACATCTCATCTTTCCAGAACTTAAAACAGCCACTAAGCTCAGTTCTGGTTTTTTTTGATACTGTGTAACTTATTGAATAATTTTTTATCCACTGATGTGAAATGCCACCATTGTCAAATATAGAAGTCCCATGACTATTTCTGTTTTTTAAATTCTGTACCAAAACAATTAGTGCTGTTTTGATATCTAATAGGGCAGGTATTAACCCTTTGCACTCAGATGTCTCCCCTCAGGGGCATAAGAAATTGTTGGTGATTATACAGGACAAACTTATGCCAGTGCAGATTTTTCAAAAATGTATAGTTTTCTTGAAATTTTCCATTCAAATTGCACGAAAAAGCAAATAAAGATATGGAATATATTCTGAGATGTATGTAGCTGGCATTACAAATAAAGAGAATGTGTGAAGTGCTTTCATAGTGGTGCCGACAATTTCCCAATGCAGCAGAATATACCACGTTTACTGACAGATATTACACTAGTATTGTCCTAGCGAAAGAGCTAAAGTAAGATGAAGTATCATCTTATTAGTATGAACAAATCAACCAAAAGGGAATACCAGCACAAATAAAACAGACAAAGTTTTTAACAAAAAAAAAAACAGCATATAGGAATGCCCTTCTTGCTTAGAAGGGCAAAGTGTCTTTATAATTCTCAGCACTTGGAATCATGCAGATGAAATCTACCACAGATATTACGTGGTGAAAATACTGTATCAGTCAAAAAAGCCTGAAACGATTCTAATTTTTATATTGCAAATATGAGTGGTGTGAATCATGAGGATCGGTGTGCTTCTACGTATTTTTTGTTTTGCAAAAATTTTTTAAATGGTGGAGGAAATTATTACAAATATGCGTTATTAACTCCTGTATACTGTCCTAATCATCACCAGAAAAAGAAAGAAAACCTTTTGTCTTCCTTTGAAATTTGTGAAGCTTCTCATCAGTCAGTTGAGACGTGGTTTTCAGGAAACACAAGTGTGTCCTTCCACATCATCTTTGAACAACTGACTGGACAATAAGGTACCTATTATTAATGTAGGAGGAAGAAAGCAAGACGGCATTTTCTGCTCCAATAGAATATAATAGAATAGAAAAACACCAGGTGGAAGAAGTCAAACAAATTACTATTGGACAACATGTATCAATAATCTTGCAATGTGTGTCAGTGACTACCACATGTTAGGAAAATATAAGATATACAGTTTTGATTTTTTTGTCATAAACAAGTCTCAGTGTCCAAAATTCCATTATAAGCCAAAAATTACAATAAGATAATTGATTTCAGTGCTGTACTATTTAATATGAAGTGATTCGTTTTCACTATTTCATAAAAAAGTGCAGTTGAGTTGCTGGTAGGTGATTTGTGTGATGTCTCTGGGTGAAAAGGGTTAAGTATTCTTTTTCTTAAATTTTACTAACTAATCTTATACTTTTTTCTTTTCAAGTAAATGTTAAAATCAATCTATCAAGTAACCATACGAAACAAACATGTAAGAAAAATCCTAGAAGGATTTTGATTGGGATTGCATTTGGTTTTCAGGTTAATTTTGGTAGATTATATTTATCCTTTCCACTCAGCATAAGTCTGTCTTTTTATTCAGGTTTTTTTTTGTGTCTGTCAGCATTTTACACACACACACACACACACACTCTCACACTCTCACACATACTCACACACTCTCTCTGTCTCACTTTCTGTCGTGGTATCTCATTCGCACTCACATCACACACTTAATTTGGGTATATTACACGAAACGTTGTAAAGTTGCTTTTGCTATTGTAAGATCTTTTTCTGTTTCATTTCTAACTGGTTATTAATAGTATATAGGAGAACTATCAATTTTTATTATTTACCTAATATCTAGTTATCTTAATGAATTCTCCTGGTTGAATATTTTTGAGATGATTCTTTTGGTTTTTTTCAGATAGCCACTTATGAGCACATGATGATTCTGGCTCTTGTTTTTCAGTATTCATACTGTCTCTCCCTTCCTCCCTCCCTTCCTCCCTTCCTTTTTTTTTTTTGAATTGATGTCTCACTCTGTCACCTAGGCTGGAGTGTGGTGGCATGCTCACAGCCATTGCAGCCCCCACCTGCTGGGCTCAGGCAATCCTTCTACCTCAGCCTTCCAAGAAGCTGGAACCACAAGCGTGTGCCACCACACTTGGCTAATTTTTTGTTTTATTGTAGAGACAAGCTGTCTAGGCTGATTTCAAATCCGCGGACTTAGGCAGTCCTCTTTTCTCAGCCTCTCAAAGTGCTGGAATTACAGGCATGAGGCATCGTGTCTGGCTTTTTTTGTTGTTAAATAATTGCATTGGCTAGACTGCAGTGCTGTCCAGAAGAAATGCATTGAGAGCCATAAATGTGAGCCATATGTGTAACTTTAAATTTCTAGTAGGCAGTTGATTTTAATACATTTTATTTAATGTAATATATCAAAAATATTTTCATTATAATATAATCAATATAAAGATATTAGTGAGCTGTTTTATGTTCTTTTTTTAATATGAAGTTGTTGGAGTTCCATGTGTGTTTTACACTCAGAGCACATCTCAGTTTGGACCAGCCACATTTCAAATGCTCGATAGCATTTGTGACTGGGCTAGTGGTTACTGGGTTGGACAGTACAGAGTTAGAGCCTTCTTTTTTTTTTTTTGAGTTGGAGTCTCACTCTGTCGCCCAGGCTGGAGTACAGTGGCACACTTATGGCCACTGCAGCCTCAACCTGCTAGGCTCAGGCAGTCCTTCAGTCTCAATCTTCCAGGTGGCTAGGCGCGTGCCACCATGCCTAGCTAGAGTTAGAGCCTTCTTAACGATGTACTATAATTATGATCACAATTGGCCTCTTTGTCTTGTTTCTTACTTGAATAAAATTGCTTTTCAGTATGATATTTAATATTGGTTTCTGATAAATACAGTTTTAAAAGTTAGATGTTTTTGTTTTCAGATAAGAAGTTCCTTTAAAAGTTAATAATTGAGGCCGGTTATGGTGGCTCACACCTGTAATCCCAGCACTTTGGGAAGCCAAGGTGAGAGAATTGCTTGAGTCTAGGAGTTTAAGACCAACCTGGGCATCATAGCGAGACCTAGTCTTTACAAAAAATAAAAAATTACCTAGGTGTGATGGCATGCACTTGTAGTTGTAGTCCCAGCTATTTGGGAGGCTGAGGAAGGAGGATCTCTTGAGCCCAGGAGATTAGGGCTGTGGTGAGCCATGATTGTGCCTCTGTACTCCAGCCTGGATGACAGACTGAGACCCTGACTAGAAAAACAAACAAACCAAAAAAACCCCACAACAGAACTAAGGCATTGTTTATAACTGCCTAGTTTCCTGTACTGGGGAGAGATCTGATGCCAGTATGATTTTTATTCCTTTATAGAAGGGTAGCCATACATCCTGATGTGTCTGGAACTCCCCCAAATTATAACTTTTAATAGCACCTCCTTTTACTCTGATAAATGTTCTTGTTTGTTGGGCAGTTGTAGAATCACCTTACTTGTAGGTGACCAGGAAGCTTTTAGAATATTGTTTTACTTTGTTCTCTGATAATTTACGAGACTGTCTAGAGGTCAGTTACTTTTTTTCCCTCATTTATCTACCCAGCCCTTTCAAACTGAAGACTAGTGCCCATTAGTTCTGGGTTATTTTATTGCATAATGCTTTAGTAATTTCTGCCTCATTTTTCTCTTTATTCCTCTCTTCTGAAACTCTTGGTAGTGGGATTCAGATCTTTTGGATGAATTTGACACCTTATTTATAAAAACAAGAGTCAGTTTTTTCACTCTTTTTTTTTTTTTTGAGTTGGAGTCTCACTCTGTCGCCCAGACTGGAGTACAGTGGCCGCTCCCGGCCACCGCAGCCTCGACCTGCTGGGTTCCAGCGATCCTTCCGCCTCAGCCTTCCGAGTAGCCAGAATTACAGGCATGCGCTACCACGCCTGGCTGATTTTTGATTTATTGTAGAGATGAAGTCTCACTGCCCAGGTGGGTCTCGAACCCGCGGGCTCTGGCAATCCACTCACCTCAGCCTCCCAAAGGCACGGGATTACAGGCTGAGCCACTGAGCCCGGCTTTTCACTCTTTTTTACCTCTTCGCTTTTGCTTTTGGCAACCTCATTTTTTTTTTTTTTTTTTTTTTTTTTTTTTGAGTCCAAGTCTCATTCTGTTGCCCAGGCTGGAGTGCAGTGGCATGCTTATAGCCACCGCAGCCTCAACCTGCTGGACTCAGGCAATCCTTCTGCTTCAGCCTTCCAAGTAGCTGTAGCTACAAGGCACGCACCACCCCCCCAGCTAATTATTTTATTTATTGTAGAGATGAGATCTCACCATGTTGCCCAGGCTGGTGTTGAACCTGCAGGCTCAGGCAATCCTCTTGCCTCTGCCTCCCAAAGTGCTGGGATTACAGGCATGAGCCACTACACCCAGCTTTCAACCTCATTTTTTGAAAGTCAATACAATGACTTTTAGTTTAATAATTGCTAAGAACTTTTTCTTGTTTTATTCCTTATGTATAGCATCTTCTATATAAACCATTCTTGTTTCCTAGATAGCCTCTTATCCCTGTGAGAATATTAATTACTTATACATGTTTACAATTTTCCCTTATTTCCTACATTTTTTTCATTGAAGGACCTTTTTTCTGCTGTTTGCGTTTGTCTCTTTTTCTTTCATAGTGATAGTTTTTCAAAAATATCAGGTGATTCAGAACTTTATCTTTTACCTGCATTTTTAGTTTAGAAACAGTTTTCCTGTTTCTTTTTGCACTAATAGAATCTCCACACTGCCACCGGATTTTACATTATGGAACACGGATCTGATTATGTCATTCTCCTGCATTAGAATCAGATGACTCTTCAGAGGGTTGGGTAATGTCTCAGCTGTGTAGCGCTGCATTCACAGTGGCTGTGAGGGACAGCATTCGGTTCTGAGGGCTGCTGCAACAAATTACCACAAATTTGGTGGCTTGGAACAACAGAAGTTTATTCTCTTATACTTAATAGAGACCAGAAGTTTGAATCAGTGTTCTGGGCTGAAATCAAGGAATCAGCAGAGCTTGGCTCCTCCCAAAGGCCCCACGGAAGAATCTGTTCTTTGCCTCTTCCAGCTTTCAGTGGCTGCTGGCATTCATTCCTTGTATCAATCCAGTTTTTCCAGCTGGCATCTTCAACTCTGTCTCCTCCACCTTCACATCCTCTTCTCCTCTGTGTGTGTCAAATCTCCCTCTGCCATTCTCTCCCCTCCCCCCGCTTTTTTTAAAGTAGAAGTCTTACTCTGTCTCCCAGACTTGAGTGTAATGGCACAATCATGGCTACCATAGCCTCGACCTGCTGGGTTCAGATGATCCTTCTGCATCAACCACTCAAGTAGCTGGAACCACAGGTACGCACCACCACACCCGCCTAAGTTTTTGATTTATGAGGTAAGTTTTTTGATTTAGATGAGGTATTGGTGAGTTGCCCAGGCTGGTCTCAGGCCCTTGGACTCAGGTGGTCCTCTTGTCTTTGCCTCCCAAGGTGCTGGCATGACAGGTGTGAGTCACTGTGCCTGGCTTCTGCTACTCTCTTGTAAGGACACTTGTGATGGCATTTAGGGCCTACAGGATAATCTAGGATCATCTTCCTGTCTCTGTATCCTTAACTTAATCACATCCTCAAAGATCCTTTTTCCAAATAAGGTAATGTTTGCAGGTTCCAGGGGTTAGGACCTGATACCTTGGAGGTCATTATTCAGTCAACTACAAGTACTTAAGAGTCTTCTGAATTTCCCTTTTCTTGTGTATCTCCTTGTGCTTTTACAAATACTGTTGTATTTTTGAGTTGGAGACTACACTCTTAGGCTAGGTCAGAATTCACTACAGCCTTGACTGGGACTGTGGGCATGTGTCATCATAATCTGCTAATTTTGGGATTTTTTTCTTTTTTTTAAGACACAAATCTTGCTATGTTGCCCAGGCTGGTCTTGAACTTCTGGGCTCAAGCAGTCCTCTTGCCTTGGCCTCCCACAGTACTGGGATTCCAGGTGTGAGCCATTGCATCCGGCCCAGATACTGTATTTAAGCCTATACTCTCTACTTGGGCAAAAATATATGCATCAACTCAGCTCAATGATTTTCTTGACCTTCTTCCTCCTAGAAAGAAGTCTGCGTTTGTCTGTTTTCTTCATACAATCCGCACTTCTCAAATAGTTTTGCCATGTTAAGATTTGTCAGGCTCTACCACTTGCCGGAGACCAGCTCCAGCCGGGTTCAGGGTACCCCAAAGGTGGAGATGGTGTCAGCGATTGGGGGAAGAAGAAAGAGAGAGAGAGAGAGAGAGAGAGAAAGAGACTGGACTCCGGTCTAGGGCAGAAGCGATGTGTGTTATTGGAAATTACAACAGGTCTTTTATACACAAAGTCAGATGTGGGAGGGGTGTCCCCCACCCACCAGAAACCCTAATCCATGAAAACTTAATCAATGATTGCCTTTAAACCCTTTTCATATGATAATCTTAAAATCCCATAACAAAGGATAACCTAATCTGTGACTGACATATTCTGTAAACCTTTTTCATCCTAAACTGATTGATTTATGCCAAGTTAAACAATTCTATAGAAGCTTAAGTATTTACTTGACAAACGAAAGTGGCCCATCCCAGAATGTTTGGAATGTGGCCCAGTCCAAAGTTCACAGTGGGCTACCTGCAAGTAACCCAGCCGCATTCTTTCAACAAAATGGCTGTCTTCTAAAACTATATTCTACAGTTTACACCTTCAATAAATCCTAAGATCATGACCCAGAAGCCTGTGACCAATACTAAGGCTCTTAGATGTGACACGAGTTTGGATTATAAATTGTGTGAAAGCCAAAACTGCAGTTTGTGGAAGAATGGGAGCAATGAGCTTCTAAAGTTAGCTTGTGTTTGTCCCGGTCTCAGTGTTTTTATGTTTTGAGCTCACAGGAGCTTAATCTGGTTAGTGCTGAGTAGAAAGGGGAGGAAATGGGGTCAATAGCTCCCAAACGCATCCTAGTGGTCTCAGGGACAACGGCCCTTCCTGATCCCTAACGCTCAGTGGGCCTCCGTGGCCAGCTCCCAACAACCACTGGAGTAGGAACTTTTTGAGTAACATAATCTCCTTCTCAGAATGAGAAGCATCAGGTCTGGAACTGAGTAGGCATTTAGTAAATATTTGTTGAAACTCTTAGCATTTATTGAGGGCCAATTAAATACCTAGGATCTGTCATACCATTTAATTAACAGCACAAAACAGGATATAGTAAGTGTGCACATGTGCCAAAGTTTCTTTCTCCAGGGCAAATTTCTCAGAAGGGATTTTCTAGGTCATAGGAATCTACATTTTCAACTTTTGCTAGCTGCTGCCAAATTGCTCCCCCAGCTGGCTACACTTCCCCAGAAGTGCCTGGAGCTATATCCTATTTCCTATATCTTTACTAGCACTTGTGATTTTTTTTTTTTCCCATCAAAAGTTGATGGGGGAAATGATACTGTTTTAATTTGCATTTCCTTGGTAAATGGTGATGTTGACCTTTTTTGTAGTTTATGGACAGTGGATAATTTTTTTTGTGAATTTTCTGTTAATATGCATAGACTGCCTTCTGTTTTTTAATTTATAGAAATTCTACAAGGGCTTCAAAATCCCTGCTCTTTCTTATTAGCTATGACCCTAGAAAAGTTCATTCATCTATTTAAAGGGATTAAAAAACATCTTAGAAATGTCCCTGTTAATTTCTTATGCCAGTTACTTCATATGCAAATAAGGATAATAGCATCATGTATAAGCCATATTTAGGTGCTTTTTAAGGTCTGTCTTAAAAAATTAATACATACTTAAACATTATTAATGAGGGTATATTGAATTGATCCAGAATGCTTAGGTTTTAGTGTAACTTAATAATTCTGGTTTGGACTGATGTTAATATATGTCTTTAAAAAATGACCATGTAATGATAGCTAACCTGTTTGTATCACAGGTGATAGAGAAAAATTGAGCTAAAGCATAAAAGTGTTTTTTTAAACAATATATCACTGTATACACCTTAGAAATTATTATATTCTTTACTGTCATCATAATGAGTAAATCAACTCAATCTTTATAGCATACTTTGTTTTTGAGTTTTGGATGAGCCATATTTATTTATTTACTTAAAATAAATAAATAGATAGATAGATAGATAGCCTCATTCTGTTGCCCAGGCTGGAGTGCAGTGCCATGCTCACAGCCACCGCAGTCTCGACCTGCTGGGCGATTTTTCCACCTCAGCCTTCCAAGTAGGTGGAACTATAGGCACATGCCACCACATCTGGCTAATTTTTAGATTTTTTTTTTTTTGGTAGAGATGAGGTCTGACCAAGTTGCCCAGGCTGGTCTTGAACCCATGGGCTTAGGCAGTCCTTTCTCACCTTGGCCTCCCAAAGTGCTGGGATTATAGGTGTGAGTCACCGTGCCCGGTGGGCCTTATTTTTTTTTTTAGTATAGACTATTTTTTAGTGCCGTTTTAGGTTTATAGCAAAATTGAGTGGAAGGTACAGAGATCTGCTATATACCTCTTCCCCCACACAGGTACAGATTTCCTCATTATCAACATCCTCCACCAGAATGATGAACCTAACATTGACACCTCATTATCACCCAGCATCCATATACATTGGTGTTGTATGTTCTATGGACTTTGATAAGTGTTTAATGATTTGTGTCTACCATTATATAGTATCATATAAAACAGCTTTACTGCCCTAAAAATCCTCTGTGCTCTGCCTATTCATTCCTCCCTGCCCTAACCCCTGGCAACCACTGTTCCATAGTTTTACCCTTTCCAAAATGTCATTTAGTTGGAATGCAGCTTTTTCAGATTGGATTCTTTCACTTAGCAATATGCACTTAAGTTTCCTCCATGTCTTTTTGTGTCTTGATAGCGCATTTCTTTTTAGCACTGACTCGTGTTCCATTGTCTGGATGTACTATAGTTTATCCATTACCTTCTGAAGGACATGTTGTTTACTTATAAGTTTTGGCAGGTATGAATAAAGCTGCTATAAATATTCATGTGTAGGTTTTTTTTTTTTGGTGGACTTATTGACTCTTGGGCAAATAAATACCAAGGAGCATGGTTGCAGGTCATATGTTAATAGTATTTTTAGTTTTATAAGACACTGCCAATCTTTTAAAGTGGCTCTACCATTTTGCATTTCCACTAGCCACACCACTGGCATTTGGTGGTGTTAGTGTTTTGGATTTTGGCCATTCTCATCGGTGTGTAGTGTGTGTACCATACTTTTTTGGAGAAAGATTATATGATAAAATGCCATTTGCTAGTGTAATAGATGATGTTTCCAGAAAAATTTACCAGAAAGTTTCCTTTGAAGTTTAAACGTAAAGTATCTCCAGGAAAAAGTTGGTATTTGACTTCGATTATCTAGATTGTGAATAGTAATACTTGTTTTCTTTTTGTTTTGGCAGGTATTGTCACAAAGACACTTTCTTGAAGTCACTAGTACCTACCATTGTCAACTGGTAAAATATTTTTTATTACAAAATGTTTCTTTTAGGCGTAAAAGATATTAGGTTAAGGCCAGTTACAACTAAACTGATAAAAAACTGAAATTCTTCATCATTTTGTGATTGCAGAATTATAAAAGTTATGAGAAATTAGCTTCATACTTATTTTAATTCCTTGAAAACCCATTGAGACATTAAACCATGTAATTTGACAGTATTATCTACTTTGCTTTCTTCAATTTGAATTTCATTAAATATCTCTGCAAAGGGATTAGAACTCAGTAGCCTCTTTATTTTGAAAAGTTTAGCACTAATTAGACTTATTAATGTTTCAACATGTGATGGTCATTTTAAATTTGTGTTAGTGTTACTGCAAACTTCTTTTTTTCTTTTTTCTTTCTTTCTTTTTTTTTTAGAGACGAGGTCTTGCTGTAATGACCAGGCCTGTCTTGAATTCCTGGGCTGAAGCAGTTCTCCCGTCTTGGCCTCTCAAAATGCTGGCTGGGATTACACAGCCTACTATAAATTTCTAACTGGACATTTTAATAGAAGTTGTAAGTTCCAGTCAGGAATCAGCTGAATAAGTGGTTTTGGAACTTTAGTACATTTACTTATTCTCAGTATTGGGCCCTTAGGACACTTGAAGAGGGAGAAGGACATCAGAAACTGGGGGTCGGAGGGTAGTGTATGGGAAAAAGTGATACGGTACAGTGACAGAGCTAACTTTTTCTGTGTTATAATTTTGCCTAGCTTTACCAGGTACCTGGAAATGGAGAGAAAATGCATAATCATTGTTACATAGGTTAACCATATGATGAAGTAAAGGGAATGCCATGAACTACTGGGGGAGTCCGGTATTTTGAATTCTGAAACTTAGAACTCAACCCATTCACGCTTGGTAGCTGCCCATGTTCACAAGTCCTGTGACTTAAGTCCTGTGATGTAAAAACTGAAGCTGATTCACATGTTTACATGTCCTTTGTGTAATTGTTGTATTGAAACATTTTAAATTAAAAAAAATCTGGGGGAGCAGATTATGATTACAGATTTTTTTTGTTGTTGCAGTGGTATGATCATAGCTCACTGCAGCCTCAAACTCTTTGGGCTCAAGAGATCCTCTTACCACAGTCTCCCAAGTAGCTGGGACTACAGGCAGGTGCCACCCTTGCCCAGCTTATTTTTGTAGAGACAGGATCTTGTTATGTTGCCCTGGCTGGTCTTGAACTCCTGAGCTCAAGTGATCCTCTTGCCTAGGTGTCCTAAAGTGCGAGGTGATTATGAGATTTTTATATTTGTTTTCATGCTTTTAGTAGTCCATCTAAAAATGGCATATGGAATTTGGAAGAGAATATTAACAAATGTAATTTTTTTTTGAGTTAGGATCTCATTCTGTTATCTAGGCTCAAGTGAAGTGTCACAGTCATGGCTCACCACATCCTTGACCTCCTGGAATCAGGTGATCCTTCCACCTCTGCCTCTTGAGTAACTGGAACTACAGGTGTGTGCCACCACACAAGGCTGATTTTTTATTTTTTTATTTTTTTGGTAGAGGTGTGGTCTTGCTGTGTCATCCAGGTTAGTCTTGAACTCTTGGGCTCAAGTCCTCCTGCCTTGATCTCCCAAAGTGCTGGTATTATAGGCATGAGCCTCTATGCTCAGCCTGAAATAGAATTATATATGAATAAATTTAGATTTTTATCATAGCTATTATTTAATGTTTTAAATCTGTTATGGATTCATAGCAAGTTAATTACTCTTTTTTTTCCTTGATGTTCAATTATATTGATAATAAAAATGTATCTTGTCAGCAATTTTTTTTTTCTATTTTGAGTTGGAGTCTTACTCTGTCACCCAGGGTTGAGTGCAGTGGCACAATCATGTCTACTGCAGCCATGACCTGCTGGGCTCAGATGATCCTTCTGTCTCAGCCTTGCAAATAGCTAGATATACAGGTGCGAACCACCTTGCCTGGCTAATTTATTTATTATTATTTATTGTAGCGATGAGGTCTTGCCAGGTTGCCTAGGCTGACCTTGAACGCTTGGGCTTAGACAATCCTCTTGCTTCCTCCTCCCAAAGTGCTGGGATTACAGGTGTGAGTCAAGGTGCCTGGCTCTGTCAGTGATTATAGTAATTAATATTAAATATTTTATAGGTTAGATAAGTTTTGATAGCTTTCAGTACTTAATTACTTATCTTGATGTTATAGTGTTCCTCATTCAGACTGTAGCAGGACATGTTATCTGTATGTATATCCTTGCAATAGAGAGATTATTCAGAATGTTTTCATTTGTATGTGAAAATGACCTAGATTAGATTCATGGAAGGAGACAGGGACAGTAACAAGTTTGCTACTCCCTTGGTTTAACAGAAAAGGCTTAGAGTTGGACCAAATGTTTCTCATAGTTATTTAAGGTGGATCTTCTTTTTCTGTGCCTTCTATTTTTAAAATGTAATCAAGTTTTTGAACACTTTTGGAAACGTCACAGAGGCCAGAGAATGGAGGTGAGGAGAGGGAAGAACACTGTTTATCTTCTTAGTAGCTATGATTTTGAAATATGTTGTTGGAAAAGGTTTTTAAGTGGTAAAATGAGAATTTGTGGGAGGAAGAAAATACGTTATGTAAAGAATTAAAAAGGAAAAACAAGGTAGATAATAATTGAATAAAATGTAAGACTAAATACCAACTAAAGGAAATGTTGCATGTTTAAATCCTTTTCTTAGCTATTTAACCTTTAGGTAGTGCATATGAAGGTCATGTAATATTAGTTATGATGCAGGTAATTTATCCTGTAGATATTTTCTCAACATTCTTGCAAGTTCTAATTATGTATGTTATTTGCTTTTTCTTAAGCTTGTTTTTTAAACTGATTTTCATAAAATACAGATAAGATACTGGGTTTGGAGGTGAGAATGGGAATAGAGGAAGAGAAAAGGAAACACCTAAGGGGTCTTAACAATAAATTCTTGAAATTAGAACAAAAGGTATTCTGGATAGACTTGGATTGCAGAATTATTCTAAGCTATTGTAGCTCTTATTTATACGTGGAATAAGCAGCATTTTAAAATCATCTTGAAAATCTCACTTTAGAAACTTTAAAACTTTTACATTCTCAAACTAAACTTAAAGAACTATCTTCTCTCAAACACACATTTCTCATGATACAAACACACTTTTCTCATAAGCACATTTACTTTTGCTAACATTTTGTATGTTTGAGACTGTTACATTTTGTCTCTGGCCTTTGAATTTTCTTTCTCTTTTTTTGAGTAAGAGTCTCACTTTGTCACACAGGCTGGAGTGCAGTGGCACGCTCACGGCCACTGCAGCCTTGACCTGCTGTGCTCAGGCGATCTTTCCGCTTCAGCCTTCCAAGTAGGTGGAACTATAGGTATGCATATCACACCTGGCTAATTTTTTTTTTTTTTTGCGTCTCAGTCTGTTGCCCTGGCTGGAGTACAGTGGCATGCTCATGACCACTGCAGCCTCAATCTGCTGGTCTCAGGTAATCCTTCCATTTCAGCCTTCCAAGTAGCTGGAAACCACAGGTATGCACCACCATGTTTGGCTAATTTTTCTTGATTTATTGTAGAGATGAGGTCTTGCCAAGTTGCCCAGGCTGGTCTCGAACCATAGGCTCAGGCAGTCCTCTCACCTTGGCCTCCCAAAGTGCTGGGATTATAATCGTGAACCACCGCGCCTGGCCTTTTGTTTTTGTTTGTTTGTTTGTTTTTTAAAATTTATTGTAGAGATGAGGTCTTGCCAAGCTGCCCAGGCTGGTCTCGAACCCCTGGGCTCAGGCAATCCTCTTGCCTCTGCCTCCCAAAGTGCTGGGATTACAGGTGTGAGCCATTGGATCCAGATGAATCTTCTTTAATTTTATTTTTTATTTCTCCCTGGGCAAGAAAATAAGTAAATTCAAAAGTGAATTTTTTAATCCAGCTGAAACATTTTTAAAAATTAGACTGTTCACTTTTCTAGGTATAAGTTAATGTAATGCTAAATGTAGTACTTAGCTGGATTGAGTTGGAATTGTTAAGGCCCTGGCATATCAGTTAGCCAGGTTGATGTCATTATGTAACGTAATAGTTTATACTCTCCTGAAATAGCTGGTTGTTAATCATTTTGTAGGAAGTGATTGGAATAAATAAGGAATAGTACTAAAATGGAAAAGAGTCCTGTTCAGTATATATTGTCTTAATATAGTCAAGGCATTAAGTTCTTGGCCACTTAGTACAGATAGGTAAATGTATCAGAATGGTGCTTATTGACTAGTGTTACTAGGGCCTAGTTTCTCTGTTCGATCGTGTAGGTAACATAGTGATGACAAAACAGGTCTTTCTTCCTCCTCCTTAATGAATCAAACTTGAACAAAATTCTAATATAAAAAGTATACTTCTGTAGAGAAAACTTCTCTTGGATATAATAGAAAGAGCATAAAGTATTAGACACGGGAAAATATTTTTAGTGTGCGTTATTTATTTTACTTTAGAGTTGTGGGATACATGTGAAGATTTACTGCATAAGTAAATTGCATGCAGATGAGGTTTGGGCTTCTAGTGAGCCATCTCTCCCCTTGGTAGTGGACTTGGTCCTTAGGAGGAAGTTTTGTGCCCTTTATCCCTCTTCCTTCCCTCCCTCCTTGGGCAGTATTCAATGTCTGTTGTTCCCACCTTTGTGCATGTGTGTTCAGTGATCTGGGCCTGTTTGTGAGTGAGAACATGTGTTACCCAGTTTTTTTGTTTCTGTGATAGATCACTTAGAATGATGGTCTACAGCTGCATTCATGTTGCTGCAAAGGACATAATTTTATTCTTTATTGAGTTGGAGTCTCACTCTGTTACCCAGACTGGAGTGTGGTGGCATGATCATGGCTTATCACAGCCTTGACCTTCTGGACTCAGGTGATCCTTCTGCCTCAGCCTCCTGAGTAGCTGGGACTGCAGGTGTATGCCACCACAGTCAGCTAATTTATTTTTATTTTTGTAGAGATGAGGTCTTGCTATTTTGCCCAGACTGGTCTCGAACTTCTGAGCTCAAGTGATTATCCTGCCTCAGCTTCCCAAAGGGCTGGGATTATAGGTGTGAACCACCACACTCAACCGGTTTTGTTCTTTTTTATGACTGCATAGTATTCTACCATGTATATGTACCACACTTTCTTTATTCAGTCCACTTTTGAATGGGAGTCTGGGTTGGTTCCATGTTTTTGCTATTGTGAATAGAGTTGCAATGGATATAGTTGTACAGAGATCTTTTTGGTGGAATGATTAAATAAAAATAAATTTCTAACTATCTCACTGAAGCTCTCGGAGCCAAATCTCCAAAACTGATTAACTAGCTAGAGATGCTAAATGGAATAGTACCAATTCCAAATACAAGATGTGTTAAGTATTATTATTACTCTTTTTGCTTACTATTAACTTATATTGTAACAAACTTTATGCCTAGACATATGACTTCAGCCTCTTCTAACCTTAAAAACCTTAAGTTTAGTAAATGTGAATTGGTAATGATGAAAATAGCAGCTGAGATTTGTGTGCATGTTATGAGGCCTGCCCTACATACTTTATATGGCTATTTCATCCTCATAATAACCTTATAATACAGATATTCTCTACCTTTACAGTTGAGAAATGTGAGCCTTAGAAATGTAATTTTCCGGTGGGGTGCAGTGACTTAAGCCTGTAATCCCAGCACTTTGGGAGGCTGAGGTGAGAGGAGTGCCTGAGCTCAGAGGTTCAAGACCAACCTGGGCAACTTGGTGAGACCTCATCTCTACAATATATCAAAAAATTAGCTGGGTGTGGTAGTGCATGTCTGTAGTTCCACTTAGTTGGAAGGCTGAGGCGGAAGGATTGCCTGAGCCCTGCAGGTCGATGCTGGGGTGGCTGCTGTGAGTGTGCCACTGCACTCCAGCCTGGGTGACAGAGTGAGACTCTGACTCAAAAAAAAAAAAAAAATCAAAACAAAACAAAGCAAAACACACACACACACAAAGAAATGTAATTTTCTAAAGGTGACATTTGCTAAGAGCTAAGTGTCAAACCCAGTCTGTTTGGCTCACTAGCATAAGCTGTCATTAAGAGTACAGTTGAATTGACTTTAATATCTTCAGAATCAACAGGATGTAAGAAATAATCACGCTTAAAAAATATCCAATGTTTTGTTTCTGTGATAGCTCACGTAGAATGATGGTCTTCAGCTGTGTCTATGTTGCTGCGAAGGACAAAATTTTATTTTATTTCTTTGAGTTGGAGTCTTACTCTATCACCCACCTTGGTACAAGTTGAGTATTGCTTATCTGGAATGCTTCGATTAGAAGTATTTTGGATTTAGGAGTTTTTTTTGATTTTGCAATATTTGCATAGACTTACCATTCCTAATTAGTGTTTTGTGAGGTATTTGCTTTTGTCACAACAGTTTTACAGTAAAAAACTGAAGCTTAAGGATGTTAAGGGACTTGTCTCATGTTAAACAATGATTAAAGGGAAGCCAGTATTAATCCCAGAGCTTATTGTTGTAGTCCTAAAAGGAGGGAATCTGTTGAATGTTTAAAAAATGTAATCAAAATAATGTTACAAATGGTAGCACCTTCAGTAGATTATACAAAGTATGTAAATAAAAACAAGTATCTGTCTGCTTTGAAACTACATAAAACATAACTTTGTACCCAAACCATCTATACTAACAACTAACTTTTTTTTTTTTTTTTTTTTTTTTTGAGTCAGTCTCACTCTGTTGCCCAGACTGAAGTGGCAGTGGCACACTCACGGCCACCCCAGCGTCAACCTGTTGGGCTCAGGCTTTCTGCCTTAGCCTTCCAAGTAGCCGGAACTACAGGCATGCGCTACTATGCCTGGCTAATTTCTTGATATATTGTAGAGACAAGGTCTCACCAAGTTGCCCAGACTGGTCTCAAATCTCTGGACAATCTTATTCTTAACTGGGCAATCCACTTGCCTCGTCCTCCCAAAGTTCTGGGATTACAGACTTGAGTCACTGCGCCTGGCACAACTAGCTTTTATACCACTTTTGCATTTTCCAAAAGCTCTTTATATCTGTTGCATTTTTTGTTTTATCCTTTAATTTTGTGCATTAAATGATGACATACATGGGGAGATAAAGGTACAAAAAGTTATTTAAAAAGAGCAAATTTAACTTGTGGTAGAGCCTAAGCTACAATTAGTTTGCTGACTCCATGAGATGATTAATTGTAGAGCGATCAGCTCTTCCTGGTTTGCCTGGGACTTTCCTGGTTTTTAGTACTAAAAGCCTTGTGTTGTGGGAAATCCTGCAAATAAATCTTCAGCAAACCAGGATAGTTGGTCATCCTAACTGTAACACTTTGTGGTAGATTGGGGATGGGAGTAATGTTGCTGTATAAAATACAAAGCATCCAGTTAAAATTGAATTTGTTAAATCTGGCAGCTTTAAGGAGGAGTGAAGGGACATTTCAGTGAGTAAAAAGTCCACTTAGCTGCTTTTGTGTGTGGGTCTTAGACGTCACACATTTATCTACTTAAGGGAGCACCATCTGACAGTTTCCTTTTCTCTGAGGCACTTGACTCTTGCCCTTTCAGCTGTGTGGAGAGAGATGCAAGAGGTCAGGATGAATGTAAGAAACCAGATTGTGTCCAGTGTGTTAAAGCTGGTGTGTGTGGGTGGGAGTGTGGTGGGCATGGTGTGGGAGGTGGTTTGAAGCAGTTCTCCTTTACTTGGCTGGAAACTTAACTCAGATCTGAGATTATAATATCTCACCAGCAAATTCTTTCGGGGGCACTTCTATTAGACTTTAGACTGTATATTAAAAAGCATTTTTTGTTGTTGTTAAGGTAGCACATTCACAAATGATTCAAAAGTGAAACGGAAGCCGGGCACAGAATCACATGATTCAAAAATGAAAAGGAAGCCGGGCACAGAGGTATGTGCCCGTAGTCCCAGCTTACTAGAGAGACTGAGGAGTTTGAGTCTAGCCTGTATGACATAGTGAGACCCCATATGTCATCTCTTTAAAAAAAAAAAATGAAGGGAAGAAAGGCTTTCCCCATCTCTTCTTGTACTTGTTCATTTACTTACCGTGTAGATCATCTAACCTGGTTTGATTGGAGAAAGTTAGAAATTTTTGAAATGAATCTTAGAAATCTTTTTTTTTTTTTTTAAAAGCAGGAGAGCTTGGGTGAGGTGGCTTATGCCTGTAATCCCAGCACTTTAGGAGGCGGAGGCAGGAGGATTTTCTGAGCCCAGGGATCCGAGACCAGCCTGGGTAACTTGATGAGACATCATCTCTAAAATAAGTTAAAAAAAAAAAAAATCAGCCGGGCGTGGTGGTGCATGACTGTAGTTCCAGCTTCTTGGAAGGCTGAGGCAGAAGGATCATCTGAGTCCAGCAGGTTGAGACTGCGGTGGCCTTGAGTGTGCCACTACACTCCAGCCTGGTTGAGAGTGAGACTCCAACTGTAAATGAATGAATGAATAAATCAGGAGAACTCTTTTTCTACTGTTCTCCCAAAGGGTTTTTTTTAAAAAAACTTTATTTTATTGTAAAGATGGGAGGGGTACAAGCCAGGGTTAGGTACATAAGTAATGTATGTGCAGATGAAGTTTGGGCCTCCAACTGGTCCTTACTTCCCCTTGTTTAGGATCAGATGGATACCCTTTGTGTTGTTACATGCCCGCCCCTTTCTCCTTCCTCTGGCAGTGTCCCACGACTGCTGATCCCTCCCTTGTGCTTTTGTGATTAATGTTCAAGTCCCACTTATGAGTGAGAACATGTGGTATTTGGTTATTTGCTAGAACACTGAGTATGATAGGATTTAAATCCATCAAAGTTATTGCAGATTGCATAATTTTGTCCCTCTTTATGGCTGTGTAATATTTACCACTTTTTTTTTTTATCCAGTCCACTTTTAATGGGCAGCATGGTTGGTTCCATGTTTTTGCTATTGTGAATAGTGCTGCAATAAACATATGTGTGCAGGTATCTTTATAGAACGATTTGAGTTCTTCTGATTATATTCTCAGGAGGGAAATTACTGCTATCGTTATAGAAGGTCAATTTCTAGTTCCTTTAGATGTCCCCACATTATTTTCCATAGAGGTTGGTCTGGTGTGCACTCTCACCAGTGGTGTAGAAGTGTCCCCTTTTCTCCACACCCACGCCAGCATCTTTTGTTTTTTGACTTAATGATAGCCATCCTTACTGTAGTAAGGTGGTGTCTCAGTGTGGTTTTGATTTGCATTTCTCTGTTGATTAGTGAGGCAGTCATTTTTTCATGTATCTCTTGACTGCTTGTATGTCTTCTTTTGAGAAGTGTCTAAGTGTCTTCTATTCATGTCCTCTGTCCTTTTTTTGGTGGGAAAATATAGTAGTTTTTAAATTCTTTTTCTTCTCTCCTTAAAAATTTTTTATTTTATTTTAAAGATGAGGTGTGCGATTCAGGATTAGGTGATTAGGTACATAAGTGCTCACCGTACAGGTAAAGTTCCTGGTTTGAGATCGGGTGGCACCCTTATTGATGTTGTATTTCCCTCCTCACCCCCTGCCCCGCATCCCCCGGCAGTTTCCCCCTACTGCCAATTCCTTTCTTATAGTATTATGAATGATAAATGTTCAGGGTCTGCTTATGAGTGAGAACATGAGGAACTCAGTTCTTTGTTTCTGTGGTAGATCACTGGTAGATTCTAAATCCATCGAAGTGGATTTAGAAATCCATAATTTTATCCTTCTTTATGGCTGTGTAATACTCCCTCGTGTATATGTACTAGTCATTTTTTTTATCCAGTCCACTTTTGATGGGTAGCACAGTTGGTTCCATGTTTTTGCTATTGTGAATAATTCTGCAGTAAATATGTGTGTGCAGGTATCTTTTTTATAGAGTGATTTCAGCTCCTCTGGGTATATTCCTAGAAGGGGGATTGCTGGGTCATATGGAAGGTTGATTTTTGGATCTTTTAGGAATCATCACACTGTTTTCCACAGAGATTGTACTAGTTTACACTCCCACCAACATTATAGAAGCGTTCCTTTTTCCCCGGCATCCACTCTAGTGTCTGTTGTTTTTGAGTTATTGATGATGGCCATCCTGACTGGAGTTAGGTTGTATCTCACTGTGGTTTTAATTTGCATTTCTTTGATGATTAGTGAGGCTGAGCATTTTTTCATGCATCTGTTGGCTGCTTGTACGTCTTCTTTTAAGAAGTGTTTGTTCATATTTTTTGCCCACTTTTTAATAGGGCTGTTTGTTTTTTTTTCCTTTCTGCAGTTTCCTGTAGATCCTGGATGTTGTTAGGACTTTGTCAGATATACAATTAGCAGATATTTTTTTCCTATTTTCTGGGTTGTCTCTCTGTTCTCTTAATGTTTCTATTGCTGTGCAGAAGCTTTTCAGTTTGATGAGGTCTCACTTGTCTGTCTTATCTTTTATGGAGTATGCTTTTAGGGATTTGATCAAGAATTGATTGCCTACTCCAATATGCATAAGGTATCTCCTGCATTTTCTTCTAAGATTCTTATAGTTTGGGGTTTTACATTTAGGACTTTGATCAAAGGGGAAGTGTTTTTTTGTTTTTTTTTTTGAGTAGTAATGTCACTCTGTCACCCAGGCTCGTGTGCAGTGGCACGCTCATGGCCACCGCAGACTCAACCTATTGGGCTAGGTGATCCTTCTGCCTCAGTCTTCCACGTAGCTGGAACCATAGGCATGCCCCACCAGTTAAATTTTTTTGATTTATTATAGAGACGAGGGCTTGCCAAGTTGCCCAGGCTGGTGTCGATCCCCTGGACTCAGGCAATCCTCTTGCCTCTGCCTCCCAAAGTGCTGGGATTACTGGTGTGAGCCACTGAGCCTGGCTGGGGGAGTATGTTTGAATAGAAGACAAGAGTTTCTCAAGTCACTTAAATCTTCATTGTTTGATGGTTGTCAGTACTTCTGAATCAGTTTTGAGAGCACTGGGCTTCAGTAGAATATAATCTTGAAATTGATTCAGTTGAATTACATCAATTTTAATTGTGAGCAAATTAAGATTTAGTGATCTGTTCCAGATCTTATAGGAATTGGCAGCAGAACTGAGTCTAGTGTATGTTTATATGCATGTGTGTTTGTGTTTAAAATTCTTGTTTTGTATCAAACTGAAAGGCGTATATATATTCCCTTGTCTAATTTCTCTGTTTTTTATTGATTTTCATCCAGAAGAGGGGATAAAAGTCTTTTTTTTTTTTTGAGTTGGAGTCTCACTCTGTCGCCCAGACTGGAGTGCAGGAGCCGCTCCCAGCCACCGCAGCCTCGGCCTGCTAGGCTCCAGCCGTCCTTCCGCCTCAGCCTTCCAAGTAGCTGGAACTACAGGCGCGTGCTACCATGCCCGGCTAATTTTTTGATTTATTGTAGAGATGAGGTCTCGCCTGCCCAGGCGGGTCTCGAACCCGTGGGCTCAGGTAATCCGCTCACCTCAGCCTCCCAAGGCGCGGGATTACAGGCTGAGCCACCGAGCCAGCTAGTCTCTTTTTTTTTTTTTTTTTAAATAATGTCTCTTCATCAGGTTTGAAGAAATCAAGGGGGACGGTATTTGCAGTTCAGGGAGAATACTCAAGAGTTCTGCTGTTATTTCAACTTCATAATGAAAGGATTGGAAAAGTTTAAAGGTTACACTGGATAACTAAAATTTTAAAAGGTAGTTGGCTCTGTTAACCTGCTTAATCCTTCCTCCCCTCCCAATTTATATCTTTAGTGCCAAAATAACATTTTCTGAGCATGGAGTAAATGCAAATTTAATAGTTTTCTTTTTTTTTTTCAATAGGAGTCTCACTTTGTCGCCCAGGCTGGAGTGCAGTGGCACGCTATGGCCACCACAGCCTCGACGTGCTGGGCTCAGGTGATCCTTCCACCTTGGCCTTCCAAGTAGCTGGAACCACAGGTGTGCACTACCACACCTGGCTGATTTTGATTTGTTGTAGAGTGAGGCCTTGTCAAGTGCTGGTCTCAAATCCCTGAGCTCAGGCAATCCTCTCGCCTCCACCTCCCAAAGTGCTGGGATTACAGACGTGAGCCACCATGCCCCGCAATGGTTTTCTTCAAAAGAGGATACCAAGTTATTTCCTCAGAAAAATTCTTAGTTATAAAGTGAAACTTTATGTAATCCAGATGGTAATATGACTACATCTTCTAATAATGTCTTTAATCATCCTTGCTGTCCAGCAGTTTTTTGATCACTTTATTGTTATATTAAGGAAGTACTTGCATGGAATAATTACCTTAATGTCAGCCCTGTGGTCATTGCAATGTGGTATAGCGGGAACAACTGTGGGGTCAGAATTTAAATCTTCAGAATTGTTGAAAGCGTGTGTTAATATTCAGGGATTTAGAAAGGGAAAATTCTTTGTCTTCGTTAAAGAATGAGAACCACTATGTTATCCATAATAAATTGGCCTACATGTTGATATTTATAAGAATTTAAAACAACTTTTTTTATCCTTGAGTTTGGATTTTTTTTGGGGGGGCGGCAGCAGTCTATACAGTAAGTGAATGTTTTAAACCATTGTCCTAAACTGATCTGTATTTTTATAATGCTTTTAGCCTGGAGAACCTGAGAACCTGATTAACCATGTTAATCAGGACCAAGGTTCCCCTCTAAAGAATCGCTTTCCTGAGAGCAAATACTAGTCACTGGTTGCACTTTTCATTACAACTCTTCAGGGGCTAGTTCTAGGAAGGAAATAGTTCTTTCTGCCCTTCTTGACCTCCTTTTCTTATTTCAAAATAAAAGCTTTGAATCATTCATCTGGAACTATTTCATTTTCTGTAGAATGTGTGTGACAGTGACAAGTTTTGTGGAAAGGCAAATATCAAAAGTAATATAGTGAATGACTCTTTTTTTAACGTTATTATTATCTTTTGGCTAACGATAAAGTGTTAACTCCCAAGTTTATTTAGGGAGTGTGGGGGTATTAAAAAGTTTGGATGTGCTTTGGAGAGACACTAAATTAAAATTCCACCCCTCTTGCTAGCTGTAAGTGCCTACGGGCATGATCTTTTGATGTTGGGTTTTAATATAAAAATCTCCCTCACAATGCTTGCTTGGTTGGTACTTAAAATTGTTTCCCATTTATTGTAAACTTGGTAAAAAATTCTAGGCATGTTTCATACTAGCAAATACAGATTACTTAATATCAAGCATGGTGCAGTCCATTCATTTATACTTTAGTAGAGATAAAATGCTAAGCAGCATATTTTTTGCCCAAATATGAACAGTTATGTAATGTTGATGCATGTATGGGTGTTGTAGGCGGAAAGGAAAATACGTTGTTGGA
This sequence comes from Cephalopachus bancanus, assembly GCA_027257055.1. NCBI lineage: Eukaryota > Metazoa > Chordata > Mammalia > Primates > Tarsiidae > Cephalopachus > Cephalopachus bancanus. The sequence goes on from JAPVLO010000080.1 coordinate 6,328,366, forward strand.
AATCAGGTTGAGTAGGGGGGCAGAGTTAACCAAGAGATAAATTGTGGAGCATCAGGATGCCCTGTCTGGAGCATTTGTTGTTCCTCCCTTCCTTCCTTCCCTCTGTCCTAGTTCCCTTCTTCTGCTGCCTTGAATTTGTGGGAGCATTTCCAATTATGGAGTTTCCTTCCCTGCCCTGAAAGTTGAGCTTTCAGGTCTCTTTTTGTGATAGAGGTGGGCATGAAAGACCTGCTTACTGTATTAGTAGAGTGTGACTATAATGGCTTTATGGACCACCTCCGTCCGATCCCCCCCCCATATGCCTTGGGTTCTGAGGGCGACTCCCATCTTCTTTGTTCAGTCCACCACCTTTCACCTTCAACTGTTGTAGAGGTTTATTTCACAGGTCTGCCGATTTTGAATTGAGGTACCATGCTACATCTCTTCTGAGCTTAAGAGATTCTTGAAATGTCTACCTCTGTCTAGGTATCTGCAACCAGGTGTACGCTGGTAGAACCATTTACTGTGTTAATATGAACATGACCCCTTGGCAACTTGCTCACTCCATTTTTCTCTTACTAAAACTGTCATCTGTCAGAAGCTTTTCATATGAGAGTTTGTAGAATGTATATATATATATATATATCTTTTTAAAATAGGGAATTAATATAGGTGGTATGATTATTAATACTGCTTCTTAGTAACAGTTTAACATAAAGTTTTAACATCAACTTTATGCCCTCTGGAAGTGTGTCATTTGAGAATGATTTTGTAGGTGTACATTAAGCTCCATTACTTTATGTACAGTTGTTTCCATAAACTCAAGGTCTGTCTTCAGCTTGTTGTTAATGACACAAAACTCTGTCTGCCTTCCTTTTCCTTCATTCTTTCCAAATCTCTTGTGATCTTTCTTTCAAATGATGGAGATTACACAGGGAAAATAATTTCCTTAAAACAGAATTTATTTATAAAACACTGTGTATTCTTGCATGTTTTAACTTCAGTCACCTTCAAAGTACTCACCTATCAAGATGTTTTTTTCACTGCTCAGAAACAGTTTTTGAACTTGTCAATTTTGATGCCTTTTAGTACTTTGGATTTTTTTTTGTTTCACCTCTTTCACATCGGCAAAATGTTTCCCTTTGAGGACTTTTTTCATCCAGGGAAACAAACAAACAAGAAAAGCAGCTTGGTGAGATTAGGTGAATAGGGCAAGTAGGGCATGGAGGAACACCTAGCGCACAGTGTGGACAGGTGTGCTTGTAAATTATCCATCATGAAATGGGTAAACACACTGAAGTACTCTCTGTCCTCAAATTCATTGAAGCTGAACACAGCCTCTCCCAACAATGCTAGCTGGTACACTGATGCCAATGGGTTCCAGCAGGGGATTTTTTTTTTTTTTTTTTTTTTTGAGTTGGAGTCTCACTCTGTCACCCAGTCTGGAGTGCAGTGACGCACTCAATGGCCACCACAGCCTCGACCTGCTGGGTTCATGCACTCCTTCCACCTCAGCCTTCCAAGTAGCTGGAACTATAGGCATGAGCCACCATGCCTGGCTAATGTTTTGATTTATTGTAGAGATGAGGTCTCCCCAGGTTGCCCGGGTTGGTCTTGAACCTGTGAGCTCAGGTAATCCTCTCACCTCAGCCTCCCAAAGTGCTGGGATTATAGGCATGAGCCACCGTGCACGCCCAGCCAATTCTGGATTTTTTTGGAGTCCCTCCTTGTACTTGATTATTATGATTTAAAACAATTGCTGGCTAAAAGGTAAGATGTAGTGCTGCCATTGAAAATGGACTGGATTAAAAAAAAGTGTTACCTATACACAGTGGAGTATTGTGCAACTATAAAAGACAAAATTATGGACTTTGCAGCAGTTCGAATGGGTTTAGAGTCTATAGTACTTAGTGATCTATCACAAAAACAAACAGTTGAGTACTACATGTTTTCACTCTTAAGTGGACCCTGAGCATTTATCATAATACTACATGAGAGGGATTGACAGTAGTGGGGTTACTGCTGGAGAGAGGTGGGGGGAGAGGAGACATAACATTAATAAGGATACCTGATCCCAAACCAGGTGAAGTGAGGACCAATGGGAAGCCCAAACTTCACCTGTATGATGACCACTTATGTACTTAACCCTGAATTGTACTCTGTATCTTTTAAATCAATCAATCAATAAAAATGTAAGGTGTAGATAACTTTTTGGCATAATGTGACTGACCATTTACATAGAACATTTACAAAAACACATTTTAATTGTTTGAACCTAGCTGTTTATCTCACAATTTGATATTTTAAGGTTTTGTGTTTGTTCCCTCTTTCATTGTATAAATATTGTTAGGGCATTGTTTTTAATTGCTATTAAACTGTAACTCATCTTGTTTTTAATTAGCACTTCTGAGGATATAGTGAAATTGACAATTGTTATATTCTTCATGGTGAAAGATCAATGTACTTTGAACTGAATTTACATATTTAGGTACTTTCTTAAATTTAATAATGTCTTAAAAACCTTGACTTTTTCTGTAGTCAGACATAAAACCATGCATACCCATGTATACTCCTCCTCCCACTCCCCACAAGGTTATCATGGAAGTCCTTCCAAGCTGATGCATGTACATGGAACTTGTTTTTAGTGGCTGCATGAGAGTCTCTTGTATGTGCTTCTGCCTTTGCTACCCCCTTCCATGGCCATTCATTCTCCCATTCTCCCAGGCGACTATTGTACGCTTCTTTCTCCTTAATTTTCAACCGTCCTTTCTGCCTCACTCTCATCCAGTGATTTTGTTTATTACTTTGAGAAAATAGAAGCACCCAGAAGACAGTTTTCTGTAAGCTCCTATTACTGTTTCTGTCCACCCACACATTGATGTCCCTGTTCCTTCTATGTGGGAGCTGTATCCCACCTTCTCTCCTACTCAAGAGTGTGGCTCTCTTCTATTTAATCCTTTCCTTTCTTCTGCTGGGTCTTAGCCATCGGTCTGCAGACAAGCTGTACTATCTCTTTTCTTTAAAACAAAAGAATTTCCATTGTCCTGGCCTATTACCTGTCACTCTTTTCTTTTTTGAGCGCTCTCTTCAGTTTCTCTTCTGGTTCTGAACCCTTTTCAGTTGAGCTTTCATTCTTTCAGCCTTTTTATAAAGAGGCCTTCACATGGTCAGATCCAGTGTTTAGTTCTCAGGCTTCATCTTTTTTTTCTTTGTTTTTTTTGTGTGTGATGAAATAAACACAATACTTGTTTATAGTGTACAATTATAAAGTGTGATAGTCTTTAAGTGTACAGTTTGGTGGCATTAAGTATAGCTACATTGTGTGCAGTGCTTAATATGCACTTGCTTTTCTGTTGAATAGAATTCCAAATACAGGAATGTGGAGGGTATGTGCGTTTTAAAAAAATACTGCGACATCATTTTCTTTTGTAGGCTCTGGATATTGCAGTCTTTTATATGTTTATGAAACTATTGGATGAAAATTGATGTGACTTCACTTTAATTTTGATTATAAATTAAGGAAAACATTGCCACATGTAATCTGTTTGCATTGTCTCTGTTTTGGCTTCCCTATATATATTCTTAACCCAATTTTCTTTGTTTTACTTGACTTTTTAAATTTATAAAGCGCTTTGTATATTTTGTTATTGTTATTTTTTTTTCAAGTCTTGTTTTAAAAGTTGTGTCTTACCATAAGCAGAAATGTTAAATCTGTACAGTTTGAATAGGTGAATAAAATTTATTTTATTCTGAGTTTTGAAAAATATGGGTAGTGTGGGTCATACCAGATATTTAAAGCAGTAGTTCTCAAGCATTAGTTAGTATACATAAAAACCACAACTGCTTTTTAAAAATGAGCCTGCTAGCCGGGCTTGGTGGCTCAGCCTGTAATCCCAGTGCTTTGGGAGGCTGAGGTGAGTAGATTGCCTGAGCCTGTGGGTTCGAGACCCGCCTGGGCAACTTGGCAAGACCTCATCTCTACAATAAATAAAAAATTAGCCAGGCATGGTAGTGCGCGCCTTGAATTCCAGCTACCTGGAAGGCTGAGGCGGAAGGATCGCCGGAGCCCAACAGGTTGAGGCTGCGGTGGCCGGGAGCGTGCCACTGCACTCCAGTCTGGGTGATAGAGTGAGACTCCAACTCAAAAAAAAAAAATGAGCCTGCTACTAGAGTTTTCAGGTATTAGGGTGATAAGACAAAAGTCCTCAGTTATGTCCGAGGACTCATTTTAAATAACCTCCAAGGTAATTCTGATATGATCAGTTCATGGAACACATTTGAGAAACGCTGCTGTAAATCTACCATCTTTGGGATACTATGGTATTAGCAAAGCAGTAGACACAGAGGTGAGAGAAACAGAATAGTGTTTAGAAATGCATCCAAGTGTGAATGAGACGTTATTAATGAAGATGACATTTTGGTTAATTGGGAAAAAGGTGGTTTATTTAATAAATGGTTCAGACAGTTTGAGAGGAAAGAAGTTAGCTTTTATCCTCACTATGTAGAAAAATAAACCTAGTGATTGAAGATCTAGACTAATTAGACAAATACTAGAAAAAAATACAGGAGACTGTTTAACCTGTTGATGGCTGAGGCTTCCTTAAATTAGATTAAAATGTTAGACGGTATGAAAGAAAGGACTGACAGATTTAACTCTTCTAGTTTACTTCTGAAAGTTGATACTTGTATAAGGTGTGGCCACATAAAAAAGTACCCACAACTAGTTTTATAGTTCTCAAGATTTTTCAGAGCCACTTTAGTAAATAGAATGCAGCTGGCCAGATTTGTTACTTTAACTACTTTATCTAGAACATTAAAAAAAAAAGTCTCAACTCAAAAAAAAAAAAGTCTCAGTTATGTGGCTGGTATGTCTACTCTGTATTTGACACCATTGAGCACTTAACTCTGTGACTCTTTCCTCCTTTGACTTTTGCAGCATTGCCCTCTTCCAGTCTCCTGTTTTATTGCTCTCCTCAGTGGGATTCTCTTCCTCCCAGTCTTGTGGATTGGTTTCCTCCCAAAGTTTTCAGTCCTTGAACTTGATCTTGGAGATTTCCTATGTGTTCTTTCTGGGTATTTCCATCCTTCATCTCATTACAGCTCCAGAATGTATGCTTCTAGCTCTGACCTCTCTTAAGTTTCCTAGGTTATGTATATTTGTATGACTCACAAGCATCTTAAACCCTTATTTTCAAGACTGTATTCATCTCCTTTCCACCAACCATCCAACCACCGACCAGCTATTTCACTTCTTGTATTTCTGAGTTGAAGACACCAAAACCATTTTTTTTCTTCTTGCATTGCCACTGCTCTAATTCATGACTTAATTTCTGTTCTGTGTTCAGATACAGAAACCACTCTTACTATATGAGGCAGAGAGAGAGAGAGAGTTTAGTTGTTAGGAAGTGTTAGGTCACACTCCTAGTGGGACCTCCAGAATATTAGGTTAGGCCTGCCAGGAGTGTGGTATCTGGTGTATGATCCAGTGCCATGAGAAAGATGCAAAGAATTGCACAGAAGTTAAATTAGAAAATATAGTTTATTTAAAAACTAAATTAGAGAGGCGGTGGAGGGGAGAGGGGGTGGAGGGGCGATTCACCTCCCCAAGGTAGGGGAGGGAGGCCAGAGCTTAAGAAAGCATGGCCTGGACCGGGCTTGGTGGCTCAGCATGTAATCCCAGCACTTTGGGAGGCCAAGGTGAATGGATTGCCTGAGCTTGCGGGTTTAAGACCAGCCTGAGCAACTTGGTGAGACCTCATCTTACAATAAATAAAAAAGTAGCTGGGCATGGTAACATGTGCCGGTAGTTCTGGCTACTTGGAAGACTGAGACAGAAGGATCACCGGAGCCCAGCAGGTTGACGCTGGGGTGGCCGTGAGCGTGCCACTGCACTCCAGCCCGGACGACAGAGTGTGACTCTGGCTTGGAAACAGACAAACAGAAAAACATGGCCTGGACATCACTCAAAAAGCATATGGCCATATCATAGCTTAGCAAGATAGTGGCCGCTGGTTGCTTGTGTTGAGTCCTTTTAATCCTACCCTTTGATGGGGGAAGGTTATTAAAGTGATTGGGTGGTGGTCTGCTCCATGTAATCACGAAGGGGCAGGTAAGCACAGGCACTGATGTCAGGTGGTGAACAGCAGGCAGATGGGTGGGTTAGTCATATGATTGCTGCCATGGTGGTGGGCTAGATGGGAGGAGACAAGGGGAGGGGTTTTTCCTGCAAGAGACCTGTCAGATGTTTTCAGTCTACACACTCCTTAGCCAGAAGGTGGTCTTATTGTCATTTCTATGACTTTGGCCAGCTAAGGGGTGATCTTTAACCTTCCACCTTCAACAAGGAACCTGGAAGTTTCTTATTATGCTAAACCGTGAATTGAAAGGTTGGGCTGTTTGTAATTCCAGCACTTTGGGAGGCCCAGGCGAGAGAGGATTGCCTGAGCTCAGGGTTTTGAGACCAGCTTGGGCAACTCGGTGAGACCTTGTCTCTACAATAAATCAAAAAATTAGCCGCGTGTGGTGGCACATGCCTGTGGCTCCAGCTTCTTGGAAAGCTGACGCGGAAGGATTGCCTGAGCCCAGCAGGTCCATCCTGGGCAACAGAGTGAGACTCCTATGTCTTGCATTGATGGAGATGGAGATTTGTCCAGGGGGTAGGGTAGTTTGCCAATTTAGCCTGCAGTAAAATGTCTGAATGCTTCCTGCAAAGTTGCCTGTTGGAAATTTATCTATCTGTGTCTAACCTGTGCTAGATTCAAAGCATGTCAGTCTAAGCAAAACTGACTATGCTGAGGTAAAAAGTGAGCTAAGTATATTCTTAAGATTCTGGGAATCCCTCCTTTCAGGAAACTCTGGAGGAGTAGCTGCAGCCTTTGCCACCCTCGAAGCTGCTGGCTCAGTCACACCTCCTTAGCCTTCTGATCTAGGAGTCAAGACTTGTTTCTACTTTTATCATAGTTTCTTGCTTCTAGCTTCTGCTGCCTTCGGATTATCTTCTACATATAGTTATTTTCTGAAACTGTATTTGTGTACATTAGAATGCAAATTAAGTTCCATTTCATGGCATCAAAGAGCACAATAGTTGACTTTGTTATCTCCTCATCCCTACCCTGCTCTTCTGGTTTGCTTGTTTTTTGAACACATGCTGCTTTTGGTACTTGGTCAACCTGAGTGGTATCATCTCTTCAGTAAGCCCCCTCCCACCCTTACTTTTCTCCCCCTGCCCTCACTCGTACTACTTGGTCCAAGACTTCTCAGAAAATGCTAGAACTGGCCTCCACTTTTTACTGTACATACTCTTGCTGAAGCACTTGTTTATACTCTGTGATTGATACTTACAGTTTTAGCTCTTATATTTAGGCCTGTGATCCATTTCGAATTAATTTTTGTATGGTGTAAGAAAGGGGTCCAACTTCATTCTTTTACATGTTGATATTCAGGTGTTCCAGCATAATTGGTTAAAAAGATGATTCTTACTTTTTGAATTCTTTTCTATACTGTTGAAATTCATAATACAAGAATTTATTTATGCACTCTCAGACCTGTTCCATTGATCTTTGTTTGTCCTTTTGCTAGTACCACACTGTCTTGATTACTGTTGCTTTGCAGTAACTTTTGAAATCAAGACATTTGAGTCCTCCTAGTTTTTTTTGAGAATTGTTTTGGCTGTTCTGGGGACTTTGAATATCCATGTGAATTTCAGATTAAGCTTAACCAATTTCTGTATAAAAACCAGGTGAGATTTTGATGAGGATTGTTTAGGGATGCTCCCTTTCCTTCCCATTATAAAGGATCTTGGCCGACACCCCTGTAACAACATGTTAACTAGTGAAAAGCGTAGCGTTTATTTGCACTTCTGTGCATGGGAGTCGCAAAATAGAAACTCAAAAAGGGGCCTCCAGGTTGAGGCTTAAATGCTCTCGTCTTGGGGAAGAGGGAAATGGACTGAATAGGCCTGCTGGGGCTGGAAGGCACAAAGCTTGTCTTATGCAGATAACACCCCCCCCCCCCCCCCCCCCCCCCGCCCTGGGATGAGTAGATGTAAAGTCTGGGGGAGGGATGTCTTAAGATAGTTGCTTTATTTTTTTTTTTTAATGAGTGGGAGGAGCTTTCTTTTTCAGATAAGGAAATTTCAGAGACTCTCTCCCTGATCTTGGGGAGGGGGAAAACAAGACAAGGTTAGAGGGGCCTTGATTCTGAGGCAGCTTCTAAGGCTTCTCAGCATGTCAGAGTGTCAGTCTTTGGTTTATTGCTTTTTGAGGCCCAACAATTGTGTTGAATCTGTATATCAATTTTAGGAATGTTGCCATTTGAATCAAGTCTTCCTATCCACAAACAGGGACTTTTTCTTTGTATTTAGTTCTTCTTTAATATTTTTCAGCAATGCTTTGTAATTTTCAAAGTACAAATTTTGAACTTCTTGTTTTATCTGTTCCCAAGTGTTGTTTCTGGTATTGTAAATATAATACCAGTGTGTTTTTGTAATTTCATTTCCTAGTCTGTAGAAATACAGTGGATTTTTCTGTATTCATCCTTAAAGGGAGAAACCATTTCTCTAGTCACAACACTTCTGACACCACATGTGTGGCTTTTCTACACCAAGTTTTTCTCCAATTCTCTGGGCAGCCATCTGACAATAACTACCCAGAGTTATTGCAGATCCCACAGATTAAGGGCTCAGTTCCACAAGACTGCCTCTACTTCAGATGCCAGTCACAGGTAGTGGTTCTCCGGATTATTCATGCTTCTGCCTGACTTGGCTTTAAATTGGGGGTTTCCCATGATCCCTTCCTCAAGTTTGACAATTTGCTGTAATGAATGCAGGGAAATACTTTGTCTACCAGTTTATTATAAATCACACAGATGGACAGACAGATGAAGAGGTACATATGATGAGGTCTGGAGGGGTCCCTGTGGAATGGGCTACCCTGCAGCATGTGAGTTTTTATGGCTTTCCTGATACATGGGCATGATTGAACTAGTCACCAATGGCCAATGGTTTAGTTAATCTCCAGCCCTTTTCTCCTTCTCACACGTTGAAGAGTGGTGTCGAAAGTTCCAGTCATCATTCATATGGTTGATTCCTTTGGCAACCAGCTCACATACTCTGAGTTAAAAGAAACACTCAGACCAGGTGCAGTGACTCATGGCTGTAATGCCAGTGCTTTGGGGGCTGAGGCCAGAGGATTACTTGAGTCCAGGAGTTCCAGACCAGCCTGGGCAACATAGCAAGACCTATAAAAAGTGGCATGTACCTGTGGAGCTAACCAGGAGGCTGAGTCGGAAGGATTGCCTGAGCCCAGGAGGTCAAGGCTGTGATGAGCTGTGATTTTCCCACTGTACTTCAGGGGATAGAGTGAGATTCTGACTCTAAAAATAAAAAAAAAGTCAACAAACAAACTTTAGACAAATTAAATTTAGCAGAGTTTAACTGAACAATGAATGATTCATGAATCGGGCAGCCCTGAACTAGCTTAGGTTAAGACATACTCTACCTCTGCTACTTGGACAGAGATTTATAAACAGGAAAAGAAATGACTTACAAAAACCTGAAATGAGGTACACGTTAGGTCACAAATCCCAGTAGGGAGGGGCCTCCAAAATGTTAGATCAGACCTGACGGGTTGTCTGCAATTTGGTGCTGTGCAAAAGATGCAAAAGAATTGCACATAAATTAGATTGGAAAATACAACTTAATTTAGAATGTAAATTTTAGAGAGAGAGAGAGAGAGAGACAGAGAGAGAGAGACAGAAACTCACCTCCCCAAGGTAGGAGAGGGGGCCAAAGCTTAGGAAAACGGCCTGGCCATAGCTCAATGAACACATGACCCGGCCATTGCTTGACAAAGCAATGGCAAATAGCTGCTTGAGGTCGAATGCTTTTAAACCTTCCCTTTGGTGTGGGACAGACAGGTCTTTAAGGTCATTGGGTGGTGGTCTTTTTCAGTCATCCCCATGAAGGGGCAGGTGAGCACAGGTGCTGTTATCTGGTAATGGATAGCAGAGAGATGGATGGGCTAGTCACATGATTGCTGCTATGTTGATGGGGTCTGTGTCTTGAGGGACTGATTAGGTTAACTTGTTTACAAAACAAGCTAGGGAGGGAGTTGTAAAACAATTATCATTAGCTACCTCTGAGAAACTGCTTCTGTCCTTGGCTAGTGATAAGAGGGTAAATTGAAGTGAACTGCTATAAAAACATGACAGAACTAGACAGTGCTAAAATAGCTGCACATTGGGTTTATTGACTCCATCTTATGTCCTTTCAGTACAGAAACTGCTGGGTTAGTTGCAGTCCAGCATTTGCCTTATTTGAACACAGTTTGAAAAGTTGACTGCCTTTGGCTGAAACTCAATGATTGGCACAAGCATAGATTACAGTCTGTTTACATACCCACTTAGGTTATAGCTCACTATATTTGGCAAAATCTCTAGGTCGAACTTAAAATGTGTAAGGAGCAGCTTTAGACTAAGTTTGACAGTCATCTCAGTAAAATCTCCAGCATCCTCTCCAGTAAACTGGATTTCCCCTCTGTTGCATTGGCCACAAGGAAAGGACGTCCAATTGGAAAGGCGATCAGGTTTTTTTCAATGGCTAAAGAATGGAGAAGGGGTGCTCATGCTCTAAAGGCACCTTCTCCCCAAGCAGGTGTGGGAGTTTTAAGGAGTTGGGTGTAGGACAGGAAAGGTATGCAAACATGAGCAGGGTGGATGAAGGAGAGATTTGTAGCATTATGATGATTTTTAATAATAACACATATTTAGTATTTGACTTAATACATTTATTTAATCATACATTTTTAGCATTTTAATGTTTAGCTTTATAATCATATGCAAATGAGCTAAAGATAACTGGGGGTCACGTGCTGTAGTCCCCATTGGTCTGCACTGAACACCTGCAACAGGTCTGGATCTCCCCAGGTGTCGGGCAAGGGGGTCATGCGGCCATTTGTGGCATTCAGGCCAGTCAACCTGGCTTCCTTAAGCAGATGTACTTGTAGATAGGGACTACAGGAAAACTTGTTGAAAGTTTCCCCAGGAAGAGTGATTTGGGAAGGTCTGTGCAAGTGAGGCTACATGCAGGTCAGAATTTTTAAGTCTGTGATAAGGCATTAGCTACAGCAAAAATAAGACATGAGAAATGACTGTCTAGGCTGTCCTGGTGACAGTATGGTTAAAAGGGGTTTATTATGACTAACAGGACTCTCCTCTTACCCTATTACTCAAAAATGTCAAGGGTTTTAGGAGCTCTGTGCCAGGAACCACTGGGATGAAGACCAAAATTGTGTTTCTTAGTGTATCATAATATCACAGTCTTATATCCTGCAGCATTTCTGACCCCTTTTTATTAGTTCCAGCAGCATTTTAGTGAATTCCTTACGATTTTTCTGTATACCTGGTCATATTGTCTGTGAATATAGTTTTGTAAAATACTAACATTATTTTGAATTCAAAATACCAGCATGAAAAATTAGATATTTCATTCTCTTGGGCTATTAGAGTACACATATTCTTTGCAATTCTGATTTCTTAGATATAACAAGACCACTTGTTTTCATTTTGACATTTTTCTGTACAGAGGCCTTCAGTGGCTACCATGACCTTTATGACAAAAACCCAAATTCTCTAGAACTGGTCTCCAGAGTACAGCAACACATTGTCAAAGAAAACATCCTGGAATGGTGAACAGAACCTGGGCCTCAGCTGGGAATCCTAACGTCTCACCACCTGGACGAGCAAATTTGGAGGTGTTCCCTAACTTGTAAAATTGAGTTGGAATTTTAATTTTTAAAGCATGATTTCCTTTAGTTTTTGAATATATTTATGATAGACATGTCTTGTCCATTAAGTCTGACACCTGGGCCTTCTCAAGGACAATTTCTGCCTGCTTTTTCCTTCTTTGTATGTCATACTTTTTGTTTATTTGCAGGTCTCATAATTTTGTGTTGCAAACCAGACATTTTAGATAATATTTTGTAGCAACTCTGAATACTTCTCTCTCCTCTTCCAGGACTTTTTGTTGTCTTGTTTGTTTGTTTAGTGACTTGGCTGGACTATTTCACTGAGGTTTATTGCTTCCATCCAGTGTGCACTCTGATATTACTCCTCAAGAGAATGCACCCTTGGGCGCCCACATAGTCACCCTGAGTGGCCCTCCTCAAGGGATGTTAGCATGTTTTGGCAGGGCTATCTTTATCTCTCCCTCTGATCTCCTTAAGTAAGCTTCTGCCTCTATAGGTATCACACCCAGCAGTTGTTCTTCACTAATTGCTAACTGATTGCTTATTGTTTTGGGCAAAGCCATATATTTTTCCATGTGGGATCCAGTTAAGTTAGATGCCCTTTGTAGGGATTGTGTTTGAGGCCAGTCTTGAAGCGTATCATGAATCTTGGAGGGTTCTTCTTAAGTCTATCTCTTTCTGGTTCTCTGTTGAACTCCTACTGTAATTGGTTGACTTTTTTTTTTTTTGAGTTATAGTCTCACTCTGTCGCCCAGACTGGAGTGCAGTGGCATGCTCCGGGCCACTGCAGCCTCGACCTGCTGGGCTCTGGCGATCCTTCCACCTTAACCTTCCAAGTAGCTGGAACTACAGGTGTGTGCTACCACGCCTGCCTAGTTTTTGATTTATTGTAGAGATGAGGTCTCACCAAGTTGCCCAGGTGGGTCTCAAACCCACAGGCTCAGGCAATCCACTCACCTTGGCCTCTGAACCTGGCTGGTTTACTCTTTCTCTTGTTGCTATCTTGGAGCTAGCAACCTCATCTTTTTCTTTCTTTTTTTTTGAGTTGGAGTCTCTGTCGCCCAGACCGGAGTGCAGCGGCCGCTCCCGGCCACCGCAGCCTCTACCTGCTGGGCTCCGCCGATCCTTCTGTCTCAGCCTTCCAAGTAGCTGGAGCCACAGGTGTGCATAACCATGCCAGGGTAGTTTTTTGGTTTATCGTAGAGACCAGTCTCGTCAAGGTGCCCTTGAACCCCTGGGCTCAGGCGGTCCCCTCTCCTCTGCCTCCCAAAGTGCTGAGGTCACAGGCTGACCCGCCGTGCTGGCTAGCCAGCCTCCTCTTAATTGCGTGCCACTGAAGTGTGCGTAGCTTGCCACAGTGCCGTTGGGCACGAGCTTCTCCATCGTCTGTTCCAAATACAGTCAGTCTTCTTAGATCTTGCTAAGGAACTCTCCGTTCTCAAGGCTTCCTTCTCCAGTTTGTGCAGAGCCTCTGTGCCATCCTCGAGCTGGGGCGGGACAGGACTTGGCTTTCTTGGGGCTACATCTCTGCTCTGTGAGTGGTGTGCTAGGCCATCAGTGTAGCCATCAGTCTTCTTGGATTGGTGCTTCTTTGCCTGCACGGAACCTCTGCCTTGTAAGAATTGAGGCAAAGATGATCTGAGCCCAGTGTTTTTGGCCTGCTGCACCTGTGGTGGAACTTCTGCCCTAAGAGTGGGGACTGGGCGAAAGAAGGAATTCCTCAGATCTCTTGTCCAGCCACACTTGCTGGAATAGAATTTTTGTACCTCGGCAGTGGGGGTTGGGAGATGGCAAATACTGACTGCTTACTTCTCTTGGGGAGAAACTGTCGGGGTACCAGCCCCGACCAAAGAGGGAAGGGTTAGGACCCGCTCCAGAGAATCCGGATGGCGAGAAGAAACGACTCGGAGGCCATTTCTTCTGGGAACAGTCTGATCAGGACTGAAGCCAAATTTTATTTGAACTCCTTCCAACTTATATACCTTTTTCCATACCCTCCATTAGTGTGTCAATCACTTTGGGGGCATACAAACTATGCAAATTATGCATCACAAGACCATCACGAGACTTGCAAGTTACAAGCAAACAATTACAATTCCATGATACATGACGTGTTTCACAAAACTCACACCAAATCTACAGGTATACAATTTTAATACAGATTGTTCAAAGTGTTCTCTACAATGTTCAATAAATCATTCACATTATACTCTTTGTTCCAGACCCCGACCAATACAAAAACTTTTCTAAGCTAAATCTAAGTTTACTGACTCCTAATATTTTTAATGATTAATAGTATCAATTTAACACTATACTATAATCTGTAAGTTTACTTAAATGACTCAGTTATTCTATTAATCTATTATGGAATGTAGTGTCCTGTAATTCCACAACGATCAAAACTTATTCTTAAATTATAAAACCTTACCATGACTTAAATGAATCTCCTATGTCTAAACTTTAATTTTTGTAATGATTGACCTTTAATACTATGCTTTATCATTAATTCTTTTATAAATCGTATGGTAACTATTATATTTGAATGATGTAGCCAAAAGAAACAAAACAGCAAGCATAAGTTTACTCAAATATACTCTAAAACGTAACTATAAGTGTATAAATTATATTTTATCCTAACAAGTCTACTCTAGAAATCATATAGTAGCTTTCACACTCCTGAGTAAGGAAATGCATGGCCACATGACCTCGGGCTGAGGTAAACAGAGGCAGACAGAGTTTCGGTATGAAACAAAGGCATAGTCGCCAAGTTAATGGCTTTGGGGTGTAGACAGTTTTCGGTATTTAATAAAACAAAGACAAGGAAATGCATAGCTTATAATGGGACAAAAGCAATAGTTTCTGCCTGGCCCGAAACAGGCAATAATACTATGATGGTAATTTAGTCTCTAATCTTAGCTCTAGGGGAAACTGCTTAAGAGTTGACTCACCAGTCTACCAAGAAAATAGAAGTTTGAAAAATATCTAGAAAGAATGACAACTTAGAATCATATAAGATAATTCTGCTGAGCAGCTTTCCATCAGGCTTTACTGCCATGTATGCACGCTGGTCACCAATCACACGCCAATATTATAGGTATAACTGATATCCTATGTCAGAGGCGATCTTCCAGATGGGCCTTTACAGGCCTCAGCCATGTAGCTATAGATGTTGGCTCCCAACAAGAAACTATAGTCCCGAATTTGGATCTGGGAAAGGTAGCTGGGTAGTAGTTAGCTTCAGTTTTGTTTCTTCAAGAATTGTCTTGTTTAACCCACCTCCCACACTAGGGCTGCTTTCCCTGCCGAGTGCTCTTTCCCGCAGATAAGCAGGGTGCACTCTCTCTCTTCCTTATGCATCTCTCTTCAGGTATCCCGTGCCTAGAGCACCTCTAGAGTGCCCCAGTCACTTGTGTTTCCCTCACTTGGGTTTATTTTTCCTCATAGCATTAATCATCACCTGGCATGTATGTGTGCATACATACATACACACTATAGCTGCTTTTCTGCTTCTCCCCAGTGAATGTGTAGGTTCCATGAAAGTGGAACGTAGGCCATTTTGTTCACTGTTATGTCCTTGGTACTTAGAACAGTTATCTAACGGTAGATTTTCAATGAATCTGATGAATAAAAATCACAGAATGATTGCTTGATGTCAGGAGATCAAAACCAGCATGGGTAATGTAGTGAAATCTCATCTTTACAAAAAATAAAAAATTAGTTGGGTGTGGTGGTGGTGCATGCATGTGGTCCTAGCTACTTGGAAGACTGAGGTAGGAGGATCTCTTGCTCCTAGGAGTTCAAGACTGCAGTGAGCCATGATAGCACCACTGTACTTCAACCATGGTGACAGAGCAAGACCCTGTCTCTGAAAAAAGAAGAAAGAAAGAACAGATTTTACTGCTTTCTTGCTTCACAATTATCCTACCTAAAGTGAAAAATATGTAGAGCCACTATGGAAAGTACTTTTTGTGGGTTTAACGACTCCTGTTGCTCACAGCTGCCTAGAGTGAGCATGGGGCTCACGGGAGAGAGCACGTTGATTATTTAGCACTGGCTGCTTAGGGTTGTGAGGGAGGAGGGCGTGGCATATATACAAAATTTCCATCCTTGTGCTGTGAGATGCTAAAGAACAGGAAATGAGTGCACTTTCTTCATTTCTGGTCTTGTTCCCTTTTTAACTTCTGGGAGATGTTTGTGAATACTGGGGTTAGGTTGGAAAGGCCACCTGTTGACAGTATGATATGAAAACTTTCTTGTAATTTTATTGTTAATAGGTGTGATATAAATGAGTCTTTTAGAACTATCAGGACATTGCAGGGGGAGCAGTATACTACTAGCTCTGCCGATTGAAGACAGTCTTCATTTGCCTCTGTAATAGACATACTTTTTCTTTAAAATTATTTTATAATGCTTTTGAACTAATGTCATTTTTTTCCCTTCTAGATTTTTGCTGAAATCTCTGAATTCTGCTTTTGAGCACTCATGAATAACCACGTATCTTCAAAACCATCTACCATGAAGCTAAAACATACCATCAATCCTATTCTTTTATATTTTATACATTTTATAATATCACTTTATACTATTTTAACATACATTCCATTTTATTTTTTCTCTGAGTCAAGACAAGAAAAATCCAACCAAATTAAAGCAAAGCCTGTAAATTCAAGACCTGGGTCTGCATACAGATCTGTTAATAGTTTGGATGGCTTGGCTTCAGTTTTATACCCCGGATGTGATACACTAGATAAAGTTTTTATGTATGCAAAAAACAAATTTAAGAACAAAAGACTCTTGGGAACACGTGAAATTTTAAATGAGGAAGATGAAGTACAACCAAATGGAAAAATTTTTAAAAAGGTAAGATGATCTTTCACTGCCTTTGAATTTTCTCAGATTAAAATATACTCTGAGAAATGACAGTGACGGACAAGCACAGGCAGCTTCTGTTGGAATTCGCTGATGTTGCAGGAGAAGCAGTATAGGAGGGGGATTAGAGCTCTCGTCTCTTTCTGCACTTGCCAGCACTGATTTATTCTGAAGTTTTAGAAAGACATTGAGAAGACCCTCTGGTGAGGAGCTCTTCTGAACGTGGGTCTACCCGGGCTTAGAATAGAATGTCGGGGAGTTTTGGGTTTGAAACCATACTTCTTGGTTTCTAGAAGCTCCTAAGTTAGCTGGGACTACAGGCATGTGCCACCATGCCTGACTAATCTTTAAAATTTTCTGTAGCGATGAGGTCTTGCTGTTTTGGCCAGGCTGTCCTGGAACTCCTGGGCTCAAGCATTCCTCCTGCCTCGGTCTCCCAAAGTGCCAGGATTATGTGTCAGCCACTGTGCTAGTCAGAATATACTACATTTTTATGTGCTGAAGTTTTCTACTCATCTGCCTTCTCTGTGACTCTCATGGTATATCTAAAAGATTCTCATTTTTGTCTTTTGATCTGGTATGCTATTTGAATTAAAAAATTGGGTTCTCTTATTTTTAGTCTAAGCATATATAACAAGTTTTATAGGAAGGCTGATTTTTCTCTAGTATCCCATATATATCATAAACATTTTTTTGTGCCTAGTACAGTAAGTCCCCAGCATACAGGCACGTTCCAGTTTGGAAATATGTTTATAAGTCCAATTTGTTGGAAGTCCAGTGAAGTTAGCCTAGGTACCCAACTGACACAATCATATAGTATTTGATTTATTTAACAGGCTATACTGCCACCTAGTGGGGAGAAATAATACATAAAATAACACGTTTACAGCTTGAAGTAGAGGACTTACTGTACTATATTTCCATATTGTTCATTATTTATAGGAGCAAACTAGTTCTCTGTAATGTAAAAAGGAGAATAGCTTGTGGTAAATATGAAATTTCCTCTTAACTCATGTGTCAATATAGTTAGACAGAATACAATCCTGGAGTTATCATAGTTTTTCCCTAAATGTTGCCAGATTACATAGGAAATAGGAGGGACACAAGGAAAATCTTGTGTGTGTGTGTGTGTGTGTGTGTGTGTGTGTGTGTGTGTGTGTGTGTGTGTGTGTCTTGCCTGTGTGTGTGTGTGTGTGTGTGTTGTGTGTGTGTGTGTGTCTTGCCTGCCTTGACCATGGTACCTTTGTATTAATTGATTTCTCAACAAAGCATACCATATTTGAATTTATAGAAGTTAGAAAATGAGATAAACTGACTTTATTATTTTATTTTATTTTAATTTATTTTTGAGTTGTAATCTCACTCTTGTCACCCAGGCTGGAGTACGGTGGCATGCTCACGGCCACCGCAGCCTTGACCTACTGGGCTCAGAGGATCCTTCCGCCTCAGCCTTCCAAGTAGCTGGAACTACAGGCATGTGCCACCACACTCGGCTAATTTTTTGATTTATTGTGGAGACTAGGTCTCGCCAAATTGCCCAGGCAGGTCTTGAACCCCTGAGCTCAGGCAGTCCTCTTGCCTCGACCTCCCAAAGTGCTGGGATTACAGGCTTAAGCCACTGTGCCTGGTCTGACAAACTGTTTTTAGTCAGTAACTTTCTGTCTGTAGTATGTTACTGTGAGGTTTTATTTGGTACAGGAGATTTTGAATTTCCTTGTTAGAAGATCTACTATTAGCATTTGCTGTCACATTGGCATTTGTGGTTCATCAAATTTGGTTCAGAAGGCTCTATCTAGTCCTAGTCTCTGACATGGAAGCATGTTGTATTTTTTTTTAACTAAAATTAGATTCATTGAGAAAGTAGAATTAAATTTTAGGTTTTTTAATAATAAATGAAGCAGATATTTTCTCATGGCCTTACTCAGGAAGAAAGTGTGCCACAGCCCTGGTCAGCTGAGATTTGGTTTCTGCTGTGCTTGTCTTGCAGCTGTGGCAGTGGTCTGTGTATATGAGTGGATATCCCAGTTGCATGTTAAATATGCTGGGCTCTTTATTTTTTTCCCCTCCGTTCCCTGATACACCCATCGAATTACAGCAGTAGCAGCATCTGCCTGGGATATTGAAAGGGGAGCTTTTCACAACTGGTAGATTAAGCTGAGTTGCTTCTGCCCTTAGTGTCTCCTAACTGATCAAGCTCAGGAGAGAGGTCAGAAGACATATTTTTGATGAAGTGTATCTTTTTTTTTTTTTTTTGAGTTGGAGTCTCACTCTGTCACCCAGACTGGGGTGCAGTGGCCGCTCTACCTGCTGGGCTCCAGCGATTCTTCCACCTCAGCCTTCCGAGTAGCTGGAATTACAGGCGCGCGCTACCATGCTCGGCTAACTTTTTGATTTATTGTAGAGATGAGGTCTCGCCTGCCCAGGCGGGTCTCGAACCTGCGGGTTCAGGCAGTCCACTCACCCCAGCCTCCCAAAGGCGCAGAATTACAGGCTGAGCCACCGAGCCCGGCTGATGAAGTGTAGCTTTCATAGTTGAAGATCATAATGATCTTCAACTGGAAAAGAACGCTAATGATGTGGCAGTATCTAAAACATTTTAGGGAGCAGATTTTTGTGGATTAACCCTAAGATATATCTGGTGGTTGAAGCAAAGATGCACAAACTTTATTTTAAATAAATGAATGTTGAGGCTTTGTTTCCATTGAGCTTCATAAGTGAAAGAAGATGGAGTGGTCCCCAGCCTCCCCAAGATGAAACTTTCTGGGGCCATAGAGAAACAAAAGGCATTCGTGGCATGGCAGGCCTTTTCAGGACTGCTGTGTCTGTGGCAGAATTAAGACTTGGAGTATGGGTTACTATCACCAGATTCCAGTTTTCTCAGCATTAAAAGCATTGCAGTAATGTCTTAGAATGAAGAACCCTAAAGTGATTGATTTCAGAACAACTTTAAAATGCATGTGTGTCTTAAATAGAACAAAGTTACAAAGAATAAAAATAGCAGAAACAGAAAAGAGCATGAGGCTGGTTCAAATATTTTGTGAGCTGTCAGAAACACTTTGAATTTTTTCTTCTGTATTTTACACATGTTAGAGAGAAGAGAATAAGAGATATTATGTAATTGTAGTGCTTAGAGAAGACTTTGCTGTGACATTCCTTCTAAATTGACCCTAAAAGAGGCTGGACACGGTGGCTCCCAACTGTAATCCCAGTACTTTGAGAGGCTGAGGCAGGAGGATTGCTTTAGTTTAGGAGTTCGAGACCAGCCTGGACAACATAGCGAGACTTCGTCTCTACCAAAACAAGAAAAGAAAAATTAGCTGAATGTGGTGGTGTGTGGTGGTATAAGCCTTGTAGTTCCAGCTACTCTGGAGGCTAAGGTGGAAGGATTGTCAAAGTTCAGGAGGTCGAGGCTGTGGTGAGTTGTGATTGTATCTCTGCACTCAAATCTGGTTGACAGAGCGAGACCCCAACTCAAAAAAAAGAAAAGTAATGGTCTCTTATAGTTGTGGTGCGTGTTTAACAAGTTAACCGTTGAAATGTACTTAGTACGTAGTAAGCACTAGTAAAGGTTAACTGCCCTTATCATAATTATTATTATGAGTATTTCCAACCATCCACATCTCTTGAATATTTTCACTCTCTAATCCCATCACAATTATTTTTTTCATTATGATCTTTAGTTGCAGAGAGAAAGGTTAAACGAAGCCAGGTGTACATTGTTAAAAAAGACAGGGGAGTATATAATTATGAAATACTTCTATTCCCAATAGCGAAAGTTAAAAAAGTCCTGATGCTTAAAGAGGTTTTCAATATGAACAAGATCATCACCTGGAAGTGAGGAAGTGAGGGCAAAGGATGTTTGTGTAGAGAAAAAGTTTCAAAACTATTTCAGAGGGTCAGAAAATGAGTTTACCAAAATTTATAAAAAATTGTGTATTATTCTTACATATTTAAACTTCCCAAAACCCCCCAAATTTATTTATTTATAAAATATTGTGTTTATTCTTACATATTTAAACTTCAGTCACCTTCAAAATACTCTGATGCAATACACCTGTCAAGATGCTTTTTCCACTGCTCAAAGCAGTTTTTGAACTTGTTAATTTTGGTTTCTTTTACTGCTTCTGCTGTTTTTTATTTCATGTCTTCCACGTTGGCAAAATGTTTCCCTCTGAAGTCATTTTTCATCCAGAGAAACAAAGAGTTGCTTGGGGTGAGATAAGTGGAATAGAGAAGGTGGGACATGGGGTCATGCCATTTTTGGTTAAAAACTGCTGAACATTCTGTGTGGTATGGGCAGGTGCCCTTGTAAATAACCCATCATGAAATAAGCAAATGTATTGAAAGAATCTCAAAAAACAAAACAAATTCATTGAAGCTGAACGCATCCTCTCACAACAGTGCTAGCTGGTAGATTCATGCTGATGGATTCCTAGAACACTTACCTAATGGGGGAAGCCTGTTCTCCAAAAAAAATTGTGTTTTTTGGGGGGGCGGAGTTCCCCCTTGTATATAGGATTGCAGGATGCTGCAGTCTATAGTTCTGGGTTTAATAAAGTCGGATGTTTTTCTGCAGCAGTGTTCAGTAATACAGGCAGGGAATAAATAGATGAGCTTAATCTTGGTTTGGACTAACTATAGGGACCAAGTTAGAGTTAGAAACTTTTTTCAGCACAAGTCAGATGAAATTACGGAGTGGGTAGCATCCTCTAAATGTTATCTTTATGAGAAGGATAATTACTAGCAGTAATTATTCAGTGGTTTAAGGAATCAGAGAAATGCAATTCGTATTTTGGTCTGTATTTTGTTTTTTATGTATGAGGAAACAAACTTGAACTCATGATTTGATTTATTTGCCATATGGTGGCATCACTGCATGAATTTATGTATTAGGATTATATATCAAACAACTTTTCAGTGCACACACATTCTTTGAGATTTATAAAGCCTGTCATTTAGATTCTAGAATCTAGAAGATAACTCATTCTTATCTTTGGCATGTAACATTCTTAATTTTTGTAATCCAATTCCTGCACGTTTTGGCCAAATTCTCATCTGTCTTCTCACCCCCACAGAGCTCCTTTAGAAGTCATTGGAGCTCCCTGTGCTGAGCATCTCGTGGGGGTGCAGAGCAAGGTGAGAGTTTGGGACCACTAACGTTATATAAGTATCATCTTCAATACAGTTAACTGCCTTATCCATCAAAATAAGACTTTCTTCTTAAATCTGTCATTGAACAGGACACTAGATGGCAGCATTTATCCTTTCTCACTTTTATCTTCACCCAACCTCTTATATCTAGAAATCTCTTAAATGTTGTTTACATTTTTAAAAAAGAGTATTTTGGGATGGTTTTAAGGTGCTTGAAATGTTTATTATGGACACAGCCATGTTTGGGAATTATCTGTATATTTTTTTAAGAGGAGGAACTTTTTTTCAATTGTTATTAATTGGGGATTTATGATCTCAGTGAAGTTGAAGGAAATCCTTAAAGACAAAAATATGTTAACCACCTTGAAAGGGTGATTATTACTAATGCAGGCTGACTTCTGATAACACATATAAAATGTTGAAAGCCTGAGGGTGCCAGTAAACATTTAAGACTTGAACAGAGGGACTTTAATGAATAATATAACGAGTCCTCACCTGATTGCATAAGTGAGACTTGTTGACTTTGCTTATCCAGAGTTTGATATAGCAGTTCAAATTGAGCAGCCATAAATATTTCTATTAGCTTAGGTAGGGCCAGTTTCTGTTTTTGGATCATATTGTATCTATCTGCTACTGAAATCTAGGAATTCCTAAGAAGAGGGAGAGTAAAATTTTGGTGTCAGTTGTGCTCATTCAAGGCTGAATTTTAAATTAACACCTAAGTCATTTAAATAGATGGAATCTATAAGTGAGTTATTAGTATGTGATTATTTGGCCAGTAGGTTGACCTTTAAGATTCCACCAAACTCTTGAGTATTTTTGAAAACCAAAAATAAAGCCCCCCTCAAAATTACGTTTTAAAGTATTCTATGATTTGAATTGTCATAGATGTCACCAAATAGCTAATTTTCAAAATAGATTTTTCACTTTAAGCACAATTTTTAGCATTTGGTTAGGGAAAAAGCTTTATGCAAACTTAAGTTTCTAGTTTGTCATAAAATTAGGAACATATTCTGATTTCTTTCTGTAAGTTAGTCAATTGACTATATTACAAGATATTTGTATTTTTTTTTTCTGTCAGGTTATTCTTGGACACTATAATTGGCTCTCCTATGAAGATGTCTTCATTCAAGCCCTTAATTTTGGAAATGGCTTACAGATGTTGGGTCAGAAACCAAAGACCAACATTGCCATCTTCTGTGAAACCAGGGCCGAGTGGATGATTGCTGCACAGGCGTGTTTTATGTATAACTTTCAGCGTACGTAGGTTTTCTTCACTTCTAAAAGAAAGCTTTTTATTATAATACAATCTTAAGTGGTTAAAATTCTGATATAAATTTTCACCATGCATCTGATTAATAGAGAGAACTCATTCTTATGGCTTGGAATTTTTGGTCTATTTTGGAAAAGGAACCGGTTGTATAACAAATTGTGTCAGTCAGTATAGTGAGAAGGCTTGAGCCTGTTCACTCATTCGCAACCACTGATATGAATTTATGTCATTCCAAATCCTGTCCCTGGTTGCTGCTGCCGTGAATTCACCTTATTGCGGAAGACTGTCTTTTCGGCTTTCTAATCTGATTAAAAATACAAAGTACAGAATGTTAGTCAGTGGTGTCTGAGGCAAGTACTGGTTATGTCTGCAACTTTTGACTGTATTATGAAAAGGGTGACAATTTAGAAAAGACTATTTCACTTGTATTTAACGACAGAAGTCTGTGGCAACCAGCTTCAGATTTTTAAAAATATCACCCACTTTCAGTATTAGGAAAGTGAAAAATCTGCTGGTCGCTAATTTAACAGGGAACCTTCCAGGTGTGGGGAGCTAGAACTAGACCACACTTAGGTTTCATTGCTCTGCTATCATTTCTCAGATATCCCTTTAGAAGTTACTGTCATTTTGTTATGTCACTTCTGTCAGTCGCTACAGTTGACTTCTAAAACATGTTCATGCTGAACCCTTGTGCACTTCAAGGTAGTAGGTTAAATATAGAGCATTTTCATAGTATAATTTTTTGAGTGGTAATGGTGGTGGCTCAGTCTGTGAGATAGTTCTGGAATTTTAAGCTCAGAGGTCTTGGTGCCAGAAATTGATGGTAATTTTGGATGTTGTCTCATCCATCAGGTGAAACAGAAAATATACTTCTACCATATTTTTTGCTGTCACTGTCTCCACTTTTTCTGTTAAACAAGCATGCCATTTTTGTTTTCACTGGTTTGGATTTATATTATGTTTCTTTTGAGAAGTTTAAAAACCATTTTTAAAGTCATTTCATATCTAACTTTTGAATTGGCAGAAAGAAATATCCACATTACTATTCACATTGTGTAATTTTAGCATTTCTAAGGATATTTTTCTTTTGATATTTTTGCCTTACAATGAGCAGTAGTGCTGCAACTAGTTCGTGCTGTTTTTTGATATGTAATACCTAAAATCTGACATTCAGTTTGTCATTTTATTGGTATATGTTCACATTTCAGTACCAGGTATAAAACAATTAAGATTTTGAAATTTTAGAAATCTGTTATAATTCTTTCCCAGTGTGATAGTCTCAGAGTAACATGTGTAGGTGAAACAAAATAAAATGAAAATCTTCATCTTATGAAATTGGAAATCTTGGTGACTTTGTGGGGAACTGTAAGTAGGTATAACATTAATTAATATGTTAAGATATTTTCTAAAAACACAGTAGTTTCCTGTAGATTGTGGATTTAATAATTGAATAGGTTCAGAATGCTTTATTAGGATTCATATCCACCTTCAGTGGCTTTATGTACACTGGTGGTTCCTGAAATGTTTTTGACTTGCTTCTTCTTCTTGTAGTTGTTACGTTATATGCCACTCTAGGCGGTCCAGCAATTGTTCATGGATTAAATGAAACAGAGGTGACCAATATCATTACTAGCAAAGAACTCTTGCAAACAAAGTTGAAGGTGAGGACTATAGTTACCTAATAACTGTTTGATACTTTAGACTTATCAGTGTCATGAGTCTTGTTATTTTTATTGTTTTTTTGAGTCTACCTTCTAGGTTCAGATGATCCTTACGCCTCCTGAGTAGCTGGGACTACAGGTGCATGCTATCATGCTTGCCTAATATTTTGAATTTTTCGTAGAGATGAGGTCTTGCTGTGTTGCTCAAGCTGTTTTTGAACTCCTTGCCTTAAGCAGTTCTCCTGCCTCAGCTTCCCGAAGTGCTTGGGTTTTCAAGAATGAGCCACCATGCCTGGCCATGAGCCCTGTTATTGATACTTAGTTCTTTTTTTTTTTTTTGAGTTGGAGTCTCACTCTGTCGCCCAGACTGGAGTGCAGTGGCCGCTCCTGGCCACCGCAGCCTCGACCTGCTGGGCTCCGGCGATCCTTCCACCTCAGCCTTCCAAGTAGCTGGAAATACGGGCGTGTGCTGCCACGCCCGGATAATTTTTGATTTATTGTAGAGATGAGGTCTCGCCAAGTTGCCCAGGCGGGTCTCAAACCTGTGGGCTCAGGCAGTCCACTCACCTTAGCCTCCCAAAGGCGCGGGATTACAGGCTGAGCCACCGAGCCCAGCTGATACGTAGTTCTTTATAACTTCTGAATCCTTAATATCTTTGTAAGCTTTTAAGAGTAGTGTACTTTATTCCTTTCCTTTAGAAAATAAAAAGTGAAAGTAAAAAGTATATTCATGTTTAAAGAGTCTAGCATTATGCATTGTTAATATGTTTCTGTCTAAATTGAAGGAATTTGTAACTACTTTTTCCATTACTGCACTCATCTATTTCTAATCTACTTTTAGTAATTTTGTATAATTTTCAAGGATTGTATTTTAAACTAGTAATTTCTTTATTTTACTTCTGAATCTTTGAGTAATTGTGAGTTAACAGAATTTTTTGAAAGTTAAAAAGAGAGACAAGAAATTACAGTAAAAGGATTTCTTTAGTCTCTAGACAACTTTCTATGAAAACAAATATTTGGACTATTCATCTTTTTAAACAAGTTTACTTGTACATTTCCTCTTTCTTCCCCCATAAGTTTTTATTTATTTATTTATTTATTTATTTTGAGTTGGAGTCTCACTCAGCCACCCAGACTGGAGTGCAGTGGCCGCTCCCGGCCACCGCAGCCTCGACCTGCTGGGCTCCAGCGATCCTTCCGCCTCAGCTTTCCAAGTAGCTGGAATTACAGGCGTATGCTACCACACCCGGCTAATTTTTTTTTTGATTTATTGTAGAGATGAGGTCTCACCAAGTTGCCCAGGTGGGTCTTGAACCCGTGGGCTCAGGCAATCCACTCACCTCAGCCTCCCAAGGCAAGGGATTACAGGCTGAACCACCGAGCCCGGCTTCCCATGAGTTTTTATTTAGTCTTTTGAAAACATGAAGGCTTTTGGTTTCTCTGTATTCAAGCAGCCTGTGTATACATGCCCTTTTTGTAAGGCAGTACCCCTGTTGATTAGGGTTTTACCAAAGTATAGGGGTATACACAGTAAATCTAGTGGTGTAAAATAGTAATTTAATACAGACCAATATTTCTCCATATGAAAAAAGTGACATTATAGTAGTGCACCCTTTCTTCTTTCTGAGACAAGACATTAACAATTTATTGAATGTAGTAAACTACTTTTCTTATGTCCTGAGCTGTTATTGCTAAACTGCTTGAAAGGTAATGAGCGTGATCAGTGTTTGTGTGTTTCTAGGATATCGTTTCTTTGGTCCCACGCCTGCAGCACATCATCACTGTTGATGGGAAGCCACCAAACTGGTCTGAGTTCCCCAAGGGCGTCATCGTGCATACCATGGCTGCGGTGCAGGTTCTGGGAGCCAAGGCCAGCACGGGTATGTCGTTCTTTTTGTGTCCTCTGGAGGGACCGCCTTCTCAGAATTATGCCAGAGAGTTCATCCTGAAATTGGCATACCAACTGTCTAGACCATCATTGACGAAGGTCCCTCTAGGTATACTTTACCCTTTAAAGAAAGGTTTAAGGACAAATTCAAACATTAATTTTTTGTGTTCTAAAAATAGTATTTATTTGAAATTAAAATGCTTTTCTTTTACATTATTCAGTTTTGCTTTAAGTTTAATAATGCCATTAAAGTTGGCCTGTAAGTATTAATAGGTAGAGCGACATAACTTGGAACCCTCTTTTTATTCCCTGACCCAACTCTCCCCTTCCTAGAGGAGACAGCCTTCTTCTACTAGCACACCTTGGCATACTGACTCTAGAAGTGCCTGCTGCCAAATAGTTGTCAGAAATGTTAATGAGTATAGTAGTGTTTAGAGAGATTGCAAAAGCTTCTGGAATGCTGGGACTTTATTTCCTCTGTTGTTGGAAACTTAGTGATGGGGGTTATGGTGGCATTCATTTTGGGCATGTTGGATTTTAGGTGCTGGTGAGACATTCAAATGTGATATCAGTGGGCAGTGGCCATATATGGGTCTAGTACTCTGAAGTTACATTTGGAATTACGAGATTTGGTAGCTAAAAGCAGTTAGGTTTAATTGTAGCTGTGGAGTAGGTGAGATTACCCACAGGGATAGTTGTCCCAAAGGCCACCGAGGACTAAACAGAAAGGAAAGACGAAAACATGTAGTGTGTGGCTCATGTGAGCCAAGAAAGGAGATTGATGAGTTAGCAGCAGAAGCAGGTGCTTAGAGAGGTCAGATGACATAAGTATTGCAGTTTTCCAAGAAGCGGTGGTGAGAAAGGGCGCTAGAAGTTGAAGGAGTGAATGGCAGATATGGAGAAAAGACTTCCCAATGAAAAGTTTCAAGAAATACATCTGGACGAGTTGGAGAGAAGCATTCTCTTGGGAGCACGTTTAAAGGGTTTTTTTCCACACTTAGACTTCTGAGCGGTTCTTAGAGTAGTTTAGGCATATCAGCAGCGTCATCTGTGACCTATTTCTCTTTGTTCTTCTGCTCTGTCATCTTTGTAGCATGTTGCCTACTCTCCTTAGGCTTGTAGTCTTATGAGTGCGAGTGGGTTGCATTGCTTTTTAGTCCAGGAAGCTAACCAAGTTAACTTCACTGCTGTGAAGCAGTGGGTAGTTTTTAGCAGATATCTAGTTATTCTAGCCCAAACCATATTTCTTAGGTGAATTACTGGAATAGCATTTTGTCTCCCTGATTCCTGATTCCTTTTTTTCCTTTCTTTTTTTTTTTTTTTTTTTTAAAGTTGGAGTCTCACTCTGTCACCCATGCTAGAGTGCAGGGGCATGCTCATGGCCACTGCAGCCTCGACCCACTGGATTTAGGCGATCTTTCTACCTCAGCCTTCCAGGTGCTGGAACTGCAGGCGCGTGCCACCACACCCAGCTAGTTTTTTGTAGAGATGAGGTCTCGCCATGTTGCTGAGGCTGGTCGCGAACCCCTGAGCTCAAATAGTCCTCTTGCCTCCGCCTCCCAAATTGCTGGGATTACAAGTGTGTGCTACCATGCCCAGCTGTTTTTTTCCTTTCTAAAGTTAGAAAGCCACACAGCAGTCAAAGTGGTCTTGTCACAGATGATGACAAGCCCCCTGTTCAAAATAGTATTGCTTTCTATGCAGAGTGAAACCCAAAGTCCTTAGCATGGCCTCTAAGGCCCTGTGTGTGGCCCTGGCAGCCACTTCACCAACATTTCCTGTCTCTCTTCCTCTTGCTCACTACATTCCTGCCACACGCCTCTCTGTCTTTAGGTAGGCCAAGCACATACCTACCTTAGGGCCTTTGCACTTGCTCGTTTCCTTCTTCCAGCAACACTCTTCTCCCAATTCCAGGGTTTTCATGGCCCCCTTCCTCACTTTATTTGGATCTTGGCTAAAGTGACAACTCTACAGAGAGATGTCCCCTGACTCTTCCATGTAAATAGCACCTGCTATCATCCTCTCACCTTGTCTCGTTTCATGTATTTTCGTAGATTAATCTGTTTGTCTGTCCCAATAGAATATATGTCTTATGTGCAGAGACTTGATCTGTTTTTTTGACCTCTGTTTGAGTATAATCAATATTTGTTGAATTGAGTTAACAAATAAATGATTATGGAGAAATGGATGATATGGCTGAATTTCTCAAAAGTATATATTTTTTCTTCAATACAGAAAACCAACCGCATAGCAGACCATTGCCCTCGGATATTGCAGTAATCATGTACACGAGTGGCTCCACAGGACTTCCAAAAGGGGTCATGATCTCACATAGCAACATTATTGCTGGTATAACCGGGATGGCAGAAAGGATTCCAGGCCTGGGGTATGTCGTAGGAAAATAACATTGAGTTGTTCAGTATTTATGTCTGTTGTAATGACAACATTGTAATACTATATTTTTAACTATCTTTGTAGTTGTGAATCCCTTAACTTAAACTTATTTCAATCAGCTGGTATCGTTGCTGCTATAGTTATATTTCTGTTTAAATACAATTCACATGAACAGATAACTTAATCTGTCCAGTAAGTATTTATTGAGCTTTTGTATTCAGTCTGATTTTTCTTGTTAGGACGAACTCCAGTGGTAGCAGGGGAGAGTATAATGGAGTGGGAAGGAGACTGATAGAGGGTATCAGATGAAGTTTGAGGGACTGTCAAGGGAACGTTGCCAGAGAAGGAATCAGTATTCTGATGACGAATGTGGTGCAGTGGTTGGATATTTATGCCCCAAATTACACACACACGTACACACAAATGCATGCACACGCGGGCGCACGGTCACTGTGGGACTGAACTTGGGAGGGAGAGAAATTTCTCTTATGGGTGCATACATTTCAGGAAAAATTAAGACCAGCAGTGTCCTTATAGGTTTGCCTCAGAGTGTGGGGCCAGTTCTTGAAATATGCATACATACATACATACATACATACATATTTTCTTATATATTAAGCTTAAAATGTATTATTTAATCCTACTCTTAGAACAAGAATCTCTTCTGCAAAGTCTCTTGTAGAAGAATTCTATTTGAATTTCTGTCTGAATTATTCTTATTGGGCAGCCCGCTAGAACTAAAGACCATTTCCTCCTTTGATTTCTTCTGTCCTTCAAAGGAACTCTTCATTTATTTTTTAAGCCTCTATTTCTTCTGCCTTAGCACTTTCCTTCTTCAGCATTCATAATTCCCAAGTGCCCTTTAGTAGGGCTAGAAACAGAATCCCTTCTTGAGAGTATCTACCTCTTCACTTCTAGGTTGAGCTGTAGTTCTTTTTTTCCTTTCACATCCCCAGTGTCTGTCTGTTTCTATCTGTCTCTCTTACATATACACACTCTCACTCTGTCCACCAGCAGATTGATGCCCTGGGGGTTCTTCCATGTGCCTTCAAGCTGGTCCCATTATAGGTCTCTTTTGACCAAGACAAAACCTGACTGTTGCTTCTTCTGTCTCTCTTTTCTTTTTCGTTTAGAGAGGAAGATGTGTATGTTGGATATTTGCCTCTGGCCCATGTTCTAGAATTAAGTGCTGAGCTTGTCTGTCTTTCTCATGGATGCCGCATTGGTTATTCCTCACCACAGACTTTAGCAGATCAGGTAAATCAAATGTCTGTGACTTGAAATACCAATTTATAACTATTTAACACACATTTTTTTTTTTAGTCAGTAGGACTATTTTGTAATGGTGATAGTTTGTTATTTAAAATAAGCTTTTTCCTTTTAAGTGTTTCTTAGGAGATAAGTATAATATAATGATGAATTTATAGTAAGCTTTTTGATCTAAGAATTGCATTGAATTTTAAAAATAAGGATTATTTTGTATGGATCACTTTTTTTCTCCATTTCATAGTCTTCAAAGATAAAAAAAGGAAGCAAAGGGGATACATCCATGTTGAAACCAACATTGATGGCAGCTGTTCCGGTAAGAATTGACTATTATTTAATATTGAGTACTAAAGATGTATTAACCACCACTAAAGCATTAGTGCTAGTTAGTAAAAAAGATATTGCTGACAAGCTAGTTTATGTAGGATTTACTTTTTAATTGATTATCAATATTATCTTACGCTCTACAGGATTTAGTCAATCTTGTTTTAGCTTATTTCTTTCCGTAAAACACTCAATTTCAGCTTCCATGCAAAATTATCCACTAAGTAACTTCTTGTTTAAAATCATTTTCATGTTATCTGTTTGCTGATTTGTAGAAACTTGAAGCACAGCATGAAAAAGGAGGGGAGAATTGAGATTACTACCCCCTTCTAAGAAAAGTGTATAATTATCCCCTGAGTCTTCAGGGAAAGTTTGGTTTAAACACCATAAAAAGTGACAGAGAAGTTGGTGCAACTTTGATTATATGAGAAGTACTGTGCACCCTAATGTGATACAGGGGCCTGAGAAAAGATAAGAGAAATGGGACAGCAGTGATTTTCTGACTCCTCCTAATGTAGGCTTTCTGGAATTATTGTCAGATACTTGAGTGCTTACATCAAGCATAATTACTTAGTTATTTCAAAATCAAATATAATCACTAGTTTTGAAGTTTCTGTTACGTATGATTATAGTTTCCTAAGTAGTATCCTACTTTAAATTCTTAGTTCAATTAAAAATTCCATATAATTTTAAATTGTAGAGATAAAATTATTTTAAGTCATTAAACAGACCTGAAAAATTTCTTGGATGCAGTATTAAAAGATAATCAAACAGAAATCCAAAAAAACTCATGGTCCTTTTTTGTGAGCAGAGAGTATGGTATTCTGTATGTTTGTAAGATAAAATTAAGAGATTAAAAAAAAAACCTTTTCAGATGTTCATTTATTTTGTGAGTTAACTTTTCAGTTCAGGATAATTCAATAAAAAAGTAATTTAATGTGAAGAATCAGTAATGGTGTATTCCTGCCTTAAGGCTTTTGTATCTTTTTTCTTACTATTCATATGCCTATCTAGATATATTTATGCTGCTAGAATTGTTTTGCAGAAACCTCATTTTTAAACTAATTGTGGCTTTATTTTAGTGTTTGGTCCTGATAGGATTCATCTTTTAAAATGCTTAATATTAGCCGGGCTCAGTGGCTCAGCCTGTAATCCCGCGCCTTGGGAGGCTGAGGTGAGTGAATTGCCTGAGCCCGCGAGTTCGAGACCCGCTTGGGCAACTTGGCGAGACCTCATCTCTACAATAAATCAAAAATTAGCCAGGTGTGGTAGCGCTCACCTGTAGTTCCAGCTACTTGGAAGGCTGAGGCGGAAGGATTGCGGGAGCCCAGCAGGTTGAGGCTGCGGTGGCTGGGAGCGGCCACTGCACTCCAGTCTGGGCGACAGAGTGAAACTCCAACTCAAAAAAAAAAAAAGTGCTTAATAATGATAGCAATAGTAATCTGATATTAAGATTTGAGTAAGGCAGCTGATAATCATTATTAACTATATTAACTCATTTTTATCCTCATAGGAAATCATGGATCGGATCTACAAAAATGTCATGAATAAAGTGAACGAGATGAGTAGTTTTCAACGCAATCTGTTTATTTTGGCCTATAATTACAAAATGGAACAGATTTCAAAGGGGCGTAGTACTCCACTGTGTGATAGGTAAGTAAAGACCTCCCCTCTTTCCCTCCCTTTCTCTTCCCTTGACGTTTTGCTCATTTAGTTTACATCAATAGCCCGGTTAATTGAGATACTTATAATTATTATAAAAAGTCAAAGGGACTCTTTAAAAATCCATCCTGTGTAAGAATGTGAGCCATTAGAAAAGAACTGCACTGTTTTTTTAAAAAAAATTCATTTATGATTTTGCTGTTATTTAATAATTTATATTTTTAATGAATATTTAGATAATTTTGTTTTGAAAAATATTTTCTCTTATAAATTTATTTCAGCTTGAATATAAAATGGCAAGTAAATATGATTAAATGTATTGTGTTTAAAGTTTTAAATGATCCGTTTTATTCCAGACCTGTATTTTTAATAGTTTTATGATTTATTATAAATAGTTTAGAAATTAGAAAATGAAAGTATGGCATGCAAATTATTTTTTATGAGAATATTAATTTAGTTTTCAGATGCTTCACATTATTTAGATCTTTATAAGTTTTTTTTCCTGCCTTATTTAAGTTATCTCTTCATGAGATATGTCAGTTCCCTATCCTCAGATCCTGCATCTGAATTGAACCAACCTCAGATAAAAAATATTCAGGGAAGAAAAAAAAAAACAATAAAAAAAATGCAATGAAAAAGGCCAATGAAACAATACAACTCTTGACATTGTATTAGGTATCATAAGTAATCTAGACATGATATGAAGCATATAGAATGGTGTACTTAGTTTATATGCATATATTACACTATTTTGCATAAGATGTTCAACTTGAGCATCTGTGGATTTTGGTATCTGTAGGACTGGTACAAGAAATGACTGTATAACCTACATTGGGAAATCCTTTAATATTTTCTTTTAAAATAGCTGCCATTTAGTCTTAACCTTTTTCAAAGTTTGCATTTTTAATTTTAAAGACTATCCTCCCCTTTTAAAATCAGAGTAGCAAACAGACTGTATTTTGTTTTTGATTTTTTTTTTTTTTTTAAAAGACAGGTGGCAGGGGGTGGGGTGTCACTACGTTGCCCAGGCAGGTCTTGAACTCCTAGGCTCAAGCAGTCCTCCTGCCTTGGCCTCCCACAGTGCTGGGATTGCAGGTGTAAGCCACTATATTCAGACTTTTAAATTAGTGTATTTTCAGAAACATATCGATTAGATGTTTAAATTGTTTCCCCCCCTCTTTTTTTTCCCTTTTAGTCAGATTCTCTCTCTGTCGTCCAGGCTGGAGCACAGTGGCCAGCTGATGGTCACTGCAGCCTTGACCTGCTGGACTCGGGTGACCTGCTGGACTCGGGTGATCCTTCTGTCTCAGCCTTCCAAGTAGCTGGCACTACAGGCATGCAGTACCATGCCCGGCTAATTTTTTGATTTATTGTAGAGGTCTTGCCAAGTTTCCCAGGCTGGTCTTGAACCCCTGACCTCAGGCAGTCCTTTCACCTCCACTTCCCAAAGGGCTGAGATTACAGGTGTGAGACACTGACCCAGCCTTTTTTTCCCTTTAAATGCCTTACAGATAATTTATCATTTCTTTTTCAGTGTAAATGCTTCAAAAGTTGAATTAGTGAAACCTTAAAAAAAAAAAGCTAGATTGCTGTATACAAATACATACACATTTCTTTTTTTTTTTTTTGAGCTGGAGTCTCACTCTGTCCCCCAGATTGGAGTGCAGCGGTCGCTCCCGGCCACCGCAGCCTCGACCTACTGGGCTCCGGCGATCCTTCCGCCTCAGTCTTCCAAGTAGCCGGAATTACAGGCATGCACTACCATGCCCGGCTGATTTTTTGATTTATTGTAGAGATGAGGTCTCGCCAAGTTGCCCAGGCGGGTCTCGAACCTGCAGGCTCAGGCATTCCACTCACCTCAGCCTCCCAAAGGTGCGGGATTACAGACTGAGCCACCGAGCCCGGCTAGAACTTAGAATTTTTTAAAATTTAAGATTTTAAGTAGTGAGTCAAAGGGAAATCTTCCAAATGGGCTGTGTGACTTGGATAAGTCACTTAATTTCAGAATCTCTTGTATCAAAATTGGGAGATAAATGTAAGTGATTTGGAAAATCTTGTTCAGTTTTAAAATCCTGTTATTCCCTGATTCCCTTTGTTAAAGCTTTGTTTTCCGGAAAGTTCGAAGCTTGCTAGGTGGAAATATTCGGCTTCTGTTGTGTGGCGGTGCTCCGCTTTCTGCAACCACACAGCGATTCATGAATATCTGCTTTTGCTGTCCTGTTGGTCAGGGATATGGACTTACTGAATCTGCTGGGGCTGGAACAATCACAGAAGGTTAGTAATGTCCATAAAATGGAGTGTCCATCAGGCCGAGGTACAACTCCAGGCATTTTGGGGGGGATGGACTGTTTTTTGCAAATATGTTGGAGAAGAGTAGTTAAGGTGTTCATGTGGCAGAATAATTGTAAATTCCAGGTACTGTGATTATCGTATCAATTTTTGGACTGTATTAAGTGCATAGTCAGTAATTCATCTAGAGAAGTTTTTGATATTAAACTATGATATGCAATATTAAAATCTGTTTTTTTTTTATTTTTATTTTTTGAGTTGAGGTCTCTGTCACCTAAGCTGGAGTGCAGTGGCATGATCACAGCTCACTGCAGCCTCAACCTCTTGGGCTCAGGCAGTCCTCCTGCCTCAGCCTCCTGAGTTTCAGGGACTACAGGAACATGCCAGTTGTTTGATTTTTGTTTTGTGAACTGAGGTCTTGCTATTTTACCCAGGCTGGTTTCAAACTCCTGGGCTCAAGCAATCCTCCCATCTGGGCCCCCTAAAGTGCTGGGATTATAGGTGGTGACCTATTGCCCTAGCCTAAAATCTTAACATTATAGAAAATAAGCTTTAGTAACAAGAGTTGACTATTTTGTATGTATTCAATTTATCACATTAACTATTAAATTTCTTTTTAGGTAGAAAATTTAATCTGTTTTTGTCTAGTTGTGTAGGTAAGATATATTAAGGCTCAGATTCAGAAATGTTTATGGGGATCTCTGTGTAAGTATGGAGAGAAACTGGATTTAAGTCTAGAGAATATTACCACCAGAGTTTATCATGGTGATGTGATTGATAAGGGGATGCACCACCTAATCAGTGGTTCCTGGAATGAATAGCATAGTGCCGCATGTGTCCTATTTTTAGAAGAAAGTTATTTTGCCCTCTACTGCTAGATAAAGCTATGCTTCTCCTACTTGTATTTTCTAGATACTGATAGATACTCAACCTCTTAACTGATCATTTTTCCCTATTTACTTTGAGTACTTCTGTGCAAGGTTTATGTTGCATTAGTTCTTTAAGTTCTATATATTTTTTATATTTTTGGAAGCTTTTTTTTTTTGAGTTGGAGTTTCACTCCGTCGCCCAGACTGGAGTGCAGTGGCCACTTCCGGCCACTGCAGTCTCGACCTACTGGGCTCTGGCGATCCTTCCACCTTAGCCTTCCGAGTAGCCGGAATTACAGGCATGCGCTACCATGCCCGGCTGATTTTTGATTTATTGTAGAGATGAGGTCTTGCTGCCCAGGCGGGTCTCGATCCCGCGGGCTCAGGCGATCCACTCACCTCAGCCTCCCGAAGGCGCGGAATTACAGGCTGAGCCACCAAGCCCGGCTTTGAAAGCATTTAAAAAAAATTTTTTTAATTGTTTTAGAGACAGGGATCTCTCTTTGATGCCTAGGCTAAATAGTGCAATGGTGCTGTCATGGCTCACTGCAGTCTCGAATTCCTTGGCTCAGTGACCACCATGCCCAGCTAATTTTTGCATTTATTTTGTAGAGATGGGGGGGGGGTCTCGCTATGTTGGTTAGGCTGGTTTTGAACTTGTGGGCTCAAGCAACCCTTCTGTCTCAGCCTCC
This sequence comes from Cephalopachus bancanus, assembly GCA_027257055.1. Taxonomy (NCBI): domain Eukaryota; kingdom Metazoa; phylum Chordata; class Mammalia; order Primates; family Tarsiidae; genus Cephalopachus; species Cephalopachus bancanus. The sequence continues at coordinate 6,364,427 of JAPVLO010000080.1, forward strand.
CAAAGTCACAGCCTCACAGGCGTGAGCCATGAGGGGAGATTGAAGAGGTGTTTTTGTATTGCAAAGCTATGAGGCCTGATAAGAAAGTGAAACAAGTGTAAACTATTGTGCTCCACCATCCTTAGAGTCAACAGACTCCTGAACTGGGCAGCTAACTTCTTAAATGAGTGAAATGTGGGCCCTGATGTAAGGAAAGTTGTTGGGTAAGACCTACATGCCATTTCGCAAATGATGTTATGTGTGTTTGTAAATCATGACTCCCTGAATTAGAAACTTTGTGAAGGCAAGAATGATAGAGGCGATAAAGTAAATGTTCTTTGCCTCCACCTAGTCATTATATCTCAAGCTCTACACTATTGATATTTAGCTTGGATGATTTCTTATTTGTAAGGGGCTATCCTTTGCATTGTAGGATGTTTACCAACATCCCAGGCCTCCACTCACTAGATGCTAATAACACTTCCCCACCAGTCATGACAACTAAAACCGCCTGCAGACATTGCCACCTGGGAAACAAAAATGCCCCAGTTGAAGACTTTTGGCCTAGGGATTAGTAGTTTATAACTAACTACAAAGTGGCAAAAATAATTATAGATTTATAAGATGTTTTAGGACAGAAAACATGGAGAAAAACAGTGGCATTGAAATGTACATTTGACAGTGAGACCAGACCCAATTCTAATTTTCAGGAATTGAAATTGTATAATATTAATTTAAGTTGCTAAAATTTAAGCTTATCATCCAATTACAAGAAACTAAGTAATAACTGAATTTCACTTTGAATTTTCTGTGAATTGCTCTGGGACCAGGTATTCTAAAATGTTAGTAGAATCAAGAAAATCCATTAGGACAGAAGCATATAGTAAAGATATGAATGGAACATTATGGACTAAATACTGTTATTGGTTGTTGAATGCTTAATAAATAAAATGTAGTATTCTTTACAAAGAAAATGTGATGGGCAAGGATTGATTCTGGGGTACCTGGAGTAGGGAGGGCCTGTCTATCAGGGGCTGTCAGCTGTTGCTGTGCCTGAGATGTTGGCTCATTGCTGCTGGAGATTCCACACCTGTATGTATGGTTTTCTGATTTTTAAAAATGGCAATAATTAATTTAGATTTGAAAAAAAGAACCTCATTGTCAAACAAGCAGGACGACTGTGCAGATCTTACAGCCTGTGGTTCACTAGTTTGTGATTTCTGCTTTTAAGGATTCTCTGGGGATATTTAAGCTTTGGGATAAATCATCCTTTTTGATAATTTAGAAAAACAAAGCAATTTATTAACAACTGTTTTCAAATTCTTTTTTCTCCTCATTTCCCCTTAGTGTGGGACTACAATACTGGCAGAGTGGGAGCACCATTAGTTTGCTGTGAAATCAAATTAAAGAACTGGGAGGAAGGTAATAAACTCTTTTAACCACTGAGCGTCAATTTTTATAATACTAAACTTTAAAATTAGAATTGTTCTTCATTGCCTTTTTAATCTTATTTTAGAATATAAACATCCACAAGTGCTCATTTTTGTCTTTTATAATGTTATATTTTATCTAGAGCTATATTAATTCCTTTATTTTGCTTGTTTCAAAGATGATTCTGAATTATAATTGTACTTATTTTGCTTATTATTTTATTATCAATTAAGAATTATAGCAAAAACATGAGAAATGTACTAAGTGAATAATGTGAATAAATTAAGAGCGATCAAAACTTTATTTTTTAGAAGCAAAATCATAAAATGTATTCTATGAAACTGAGGACTTTTACATGTTTTTTCTTTTTTCTTCTCCTTGAGGGCTTCAGCCTTGTATTATGAGAAGGAAATTTTCATTATCATTCCATAAAAGTCTGTTGTTTATGCCATTTAAAATACCAATCACTTTTTGGCCTGGTGCAATGGCTCATGCCTGTAATCCCAGCGCTTTGGGAGGCTGAGGTGAGGGGATTGCCTGAGCCTACAGGTTCGAGGACAGCCTGGGCAACTTGGCAAGACCTCATCTCTGCAATTAAAAAAAAAAAATTAGCCGGGCATGGTAGCATGCACCTGTAGTTCTGGCTGCTTGGAAGGCTGAGGCAGAAGGATCACCTGAGCCCAGCAGGTTGAAGCTGGGGTGGCCTTGAGCATGCCACTGCACTCCAACTTGGGCGATGGAGTGAGACTTCAACTCAAAAAATAATAATAATAATAATCACTTTTTAAAAACTTATTTGATCCTATTCAAATATACAAATTATGATTTTTTGAGATGCACATTTCTTTTTACACAGAGTAAAGATTCTAAGGCTTAGATGTCATTTTCCAGCTTTCTTTGGCAGAATTAGTGAAAATGTTCAATAAATTTAAGCTAGGAGTCATTTTTAAATTATCTGTAAGAATAATCTTCTAAATGTAGAGTAATTTGATTTTATGCAGAGATTTGTTATCAAGCATGGCTTAATACTTTGATCAATTTGTTAGCATCATATTTAATATCCTATAGATTCTTTCAAACAATTTAACTCTGTTGTGTTTGTAATTTTATAAAGTAGAGGATGTCGGATTTTAGAGTGTAATTTTTTTGTTGGCATAGTAGCTTAAAAGCATAAATGTTTATTGTTAAGCAACTGAAATTTTGCATCTAGTTTTAAACTGGTAAGCTTTGTTCATTTATAGTATCTGCCTTGTTTCCTTTGGGAAGGTGCTAACTAGATTAAAATAAGATATTCCTATTTAGAAGTCAATAGTTTTAAATTTTTATGTGTTACATATAGGGATAAAAGTATAGAATTAACTCAAAATTATTCTGTTTCTTAGGTGGATACTTTAATACTGATAAACCACACCCCAGGGGTGAAATTCTTATTGGTGGCCTAAATGTGACAATGGGATACTACAAAAATGAAGCAAAAACAAAAACTGATTTCTTTGAAGATGAAAGTGGACAGAGGTGGCTCTGTACTGGAGATATCGGAGAGTTTGACCCTGATGGTTGTTTAAAGATTATTGGTGAGCCATCTAATATTTTTTTGAAATTGAATATTTCTGAAATAGTTTTACTTAAGAGGTACTATATATGTAATGTTGGAATAGACTATGGCATCATTCTTGGAATACACACATTTTTAATGTAGACTGGAATTTTTAAGGCCTGACATGTTATGAGTTCTCAGAAGTGGTTCAACAGCAGTGTCATTTTTAATTATTGTTAGATAACTCTTAGTCATTCTTTCTTGCTTCTGTAGAGAATACTCATTTTTGTGAATTCTTTGCCATCTGGAGGTTTGATAGAGCTCTCCTGTCTGAACTGTGCCCTGGCCTTGCCGAGAGAACAAAAGAAAGCCCGCCAGCTGAAGTACTAGGACTTTCATGGGGCAAAAAATACCTTTCCCTGCTTCTCCTCTTAGGTTCCTTTGTTTTCGGTTCATGGTATTTCTGTTCTGATCATGCTAACAAGAAACCTGGAAGGAGATGAGAGACACTTCAGTCAGCTTCCCGTACCTATCTCAATCCCACTAATTTATCTTATGAGATATGTCTCGAAATAATGTTCTTCTCTTTTTCTTTGCCCTTCTTGCCACGGTTGTAGGTCAGGTCTGAACCTTCTGCCGCCTGACCACAGGAAATTCCTTTCTGTAGCTTGTCCTCCTTAAACACAACCCCCTTGCCGCTGCTATGTGCTTACTCTTGTTGCAGCCTTTTAATGACTCCTAGAAGCTCAGTTTGGGACGCCCCCCCACCTCTCTACCTCCCTTCTCTCTTTTGCTGTTGAAATTCGACTTGACGTACTTCTGCCCTTCCCCAGTGCTGCTTTACGTGGCTCCCTCTCACTCTTATGACTCAGTCAGGCCTCATTTGCAGGAATTTCTTTCTGACTCTACAGGTTGAAGAGTTCATATTAAATCGAAGTAACCCTTTTTTGCATTATGCATCATCTCTCCAGGTAGAACGTGAACTTGCCAGTGTCGTTCAGTATCTTCACCTGCCTGGTATTAATGAATACCAAGAACATACCTGTTCAGCAGAACATACCTGAAGCCCTGACCATGGGGTCCCTTAAATAGAAGTTAAATGTTTTTCTTTTAAAATAATGTGTTAACAATATAAAAAAATTAGAGCCTAATTTTAGTATATTCTGTTAAGTTTAGCATAACTATTAATGCTTAATTTAGCAAAGTTTTAAATGATTTGATAGCAAATTACTAAGGGTATAGCCAGTATTTGTATATATTGAGTGTTATTAATATTATTCTTTTTAATGTTTTTCCCTCCCCACTTTTCTTCGTTTTGCAGATCGTAAAAAGGACCTTGTAAAATTGCAGGCAGGAGAATATGTTTCTCTTGGGAAAGTGGAGGCAGCTCTGAAGAATCTTCCACTGATAGATAATATTTGTGCATATGCAAACAGGTAAGAAAGTGGAATTTACACTAACTTAGAGCATTTGGTGGTGTTGTAAGCGTTTTCTGCCTGTGTGGGCCTTCTTTGTAAAGTTATCTGAAAGGCTCTTCCTTCCTATCTGTTACCTCGGGAAGTGGCCTCCTTCTCATCACAGCTATTGACTGATATTCCCCTCAACATCTTTCTTAGTGTCTCTGTTTTATGCTTGACATCTCACTGCAGTGTCCTGTGTGTTAGGGAGGTGAAGAAAACAAAATCTTCCTTTCTGATTCCTTGGTACTTCTCGATCCCTGTCTTCCCACATGGGAGACTTCACTGAACCAACTCAGAGGAAAGGGGAGTAAAGAAGGGTCAGTGAGCAGTACACTGTTTAGTACTTACTCCTCGCTTTCAACTGGAGCCTGCTTGCGACTCTTGGCGGGGCTGGGGGCCCCCCATAAGCTCTGCTCAACTAGGGCTTAATGCATAGGATTGCTAGCTCATGGTGACAGAGAGCCAGCAGGGACCCTGTCTACAGCAATTGTCATGATTCTTATGTGAAAACAAAATCTGGTATCGGAAAAACCAATTTAGAGAGATTTTGGGGGTACAGCCCAAGTTAAAGATGAACTACATTGGTTTGTAAATGATTCTGTCCTTTAGCCATCTAGGATTTTTATGTTTTAATGATGCTGCAGTTCTGGATTTTACTTACATGATAGTAGCCAGAACTGTCCTCTTCCTGATGGCATGGTCATTTTTTCAAGTTCCTGTTTAGTGGTTTTCAAAGAGTGCCTGCCTTCATTGGGCATATTCAGAGTCCCTCTGTTAACACAAATTCTCAAGATAACAACAGAAAAAATAAATATAGTCACATTATTTTGATTTGCCAAATTTCTTTAGAGACAGTTTTTAATTTATATTCAGTTTTAGTATTAAAAAATCTGCTGCCATGAACTACTGATTTAAGATGAATTTTCTAATACTGGTAATTTCCTTCTAAAAATGTGCATGACACTGTTCATAATAGAATAAAACTGGCATTTGCTTGAAATAAATATGCCAATACCAGATATGGCACATGCAGTTTTTTAATATAGTAAAGAGTTAATTACTGTCAGTGTAATCAGTGACGGCATTTAACACAGTATACCCTTTTGTTCCTTATTTAAGTTATTCTTTGTATATTTCAGTTATCATTCTTATGTCATTGGATTTGTTGTGCCAAATCAAAAGGAACTTACAGAACTAGCTCGAAAGAAAGGACTTAAAGGGACTTGGGAGGAGCTGTGTAACAGCTGTGAAATGGAAAATGAGGTACTTAAAGTGCTTTCTGAAGCTGCTATTTCAGGTGAGTGTTCTGTTAAACTGGTTCTAAAAACTGAAATGGAAAGAGTACTTAACATCCATTTAACCTGTGTATTGTAAAGCTTAGGATACATCATTTCCTGCTCAGAAACCCTTTCTGCCATTAGTAGATGGAAGAATATATTAAAAAGTCCCGTGATGTGCAGGACGCACATCATCCAGTGTCACCAAACTGATGTTCTCTGCAGCCATTGCTTTCTGGTTGACTCTTCTCTGTTTATCTCAGCTGTTCAAGGCCCTTCTCACTTTCCTGGCCACAACAGCCTACAGTGAGTGGACCAAAAGACCTTTTGGAACTTTGTACAGTGTGTAGTATACTGGTAGTTGGTGGTACTTATATTCTATGCCCTTTTTTGTTTTGGTCCAAGACTAGTTTAATATTGTTGGTTTAATAAAAACAACTGTGTCTTTTGAGTTGTTAAGTATAAGCATGCATTTTTATTCTATGTGGATATGTTATATAAAAGTAAGAAATATGTAAATTAGCATTTTAACCAAATGAAATCGTTATTTTGGTTTTTTATTTTAACAGTAATTATGTTTTGTAGTATGTCAGCTTGAAGATAGTTTCCAGCACTTTTAGGTAACTTAAAACCTTGAACTGATGCTAAATTGAAGTAATTAATGAATATTCATTAGAAACCTATATCAGACTGGGCGTGGTGGATCACACCAGTAATCTAGCATTTTGGGAGGTGGGGGCGAGAGGAATGCCTGAGCCCGCAGGGTTCAAGACCAGCCTGGGCAACATGATGAGATCTCGTCTCTACAATAAATCAAAAAATTAGGTGGGTGTGGTGGTGCACGCTTGTAGTTCCAGTTACTTGGAAGGCTGAGGTGGATGGATCATGAACCCACCAGGTTGAGGCTGTGGTAGCTGTGAGCAGCGTGCCACATCATTCCAGCCTGGGTGACAGAGTAAGACTCTGACTCAAAAAAAAAAAAAAAAGAAACCTATATCATTTCTAAATAAGGTGACATTATGAAACATTAAGCAAAATTTGAG